>CM048746.1:439560033-440188783 GCA_026315105.1 Locusta migratoria | reverse complement strand
TAAAGCATGGGAACCGGCCTTGGCAGTACTGAGGCAGCATCAGCCGCAGACAGACGATGGTCACCAATCGACGCAGATGGGTCATCGAAGTCGAGACGCGTAACACACGCACTTTTTTCCTCCGGTTGGCGCGCGCACAAGGGGTCCACCGCCAGCGGCCGCTCTTGCCCGCTCTTGCCCGCGCCGCGCCTGTGCAGACCACCAGCGGCCCGCTCAACGGCCCTCCGGTAGGGGGCTCTCTATGTTTACGCCGTCGACGCTCTGGTCTGCCATGACGTCACAGCATCGGCGCCTGCGCTGTGGTAACAAGCCACCATATATATTGCGAGCAGAGAAGCAACAGCGGCATGGCATTCCGGTCTCCTCTTCAAGATCCAGCTCTACGCCCTTCCCATTAATTACGACCGCCTCATCGCTTCCTTCCTTACCCGCCGCCCCTCCTACGTCACTGTCTGCAACTCCGACTCCCGTATTTTCTACCCCTCCGCCGGGGTGCCCCAAGGCTCAGTCCTCTCTCCCCTCCTCTATCTCCTCTACTCTGCCGACATGCCTCAACCCAAACCTCCCGTCTATCTCCTCCAATATGCTGACGACACCGCCTTCCTGGCCCTCGCCCCCTCCCTTGCTCGTTCCCAGGTTTTGCTCCAGTCCCACCTCACCGAGTTCGCCTCCTGGTGTAACCGGTGGCTCCTCTCCGTCAAACCCGACAAATCCCAGGCAATAGTCATAGGTCGTACTACCCGCTCCTTCCGCCTCCACGATTTCTATCTTACCCTTCACAACCGACCCATCCGTCACACCCCCACCCTCAAGTACCTTGGCGTTACCCTTGACCGCCAACTGTCCTGGACTCCATACCTTAAATCTCTCCGTGAGAAAGCTCTGTCCTGCCTAAACCTCCTAAAACTCCTTACTGGCCGGACGTGGGGCCTCCACCCTTCCACTGTCCTTCACACCTACAAATCAATCATGCGCCCCGTCCTTTGTTCTTTCCACCCCGCCTGGATATCAGCCACTCCTACTTTCTACAAGTCCCTCCAGATCCTAGAACGCCACACCCTCCGCCTCGCATACCGTATCAGACTCCCTTCCCCCACGCGGATCCTCTATGACCTCATCCCCTTCCCTTCTCTCCTACAACACCTTGAACATCTCCGGCTCCTTTACACATCCCGCAAAATAGAGTCCCAAAACCCTCTGGTCTATCCTATTCTTACAAATCGCGGGCCTCTGCCACGCCTCCGCCAAACCGTTCCTCCCGGCCTTCACCTCCATACGCTCCGTATCCTCTCCCAGGGCAATTTCCACACCCTTCCTCTACCGGATACCGAACTTCGTCCCGATATCTACCCCTCCTACCATCTATGATCCCTTCCCCGTAGCATCAGCGCCCCTCCCCTCTCTCCCGTCCCTTTCCCTTCCCGCCTGCTTGGCTACCCCTCTCCCTTGCCCAGAGTCTCGTCACTCCTTCCCTCCTTACGCTCTCTTCCCTCCCCTTCTCCCCCTCCCCCGCACTTCCCCCGTCCGTGCCCCACCTCCCCCCTCCATCCCCCTCCCCACCCCCTGCGGGGGCGTCTCGACTTTTTATCTACGTGTTCAGTGCAAGTGCCTCCAGTGTCGTGTGTTTTACTCAGTGCCTCCATAATCGCCGTCCCCATGTTTTATTCTGTACGCCGTCCGCTGTCTTCATGTGTGAACTTCGTGTCTCCGCAATGTACTTTTAAACTTGTCACCGTGGCCGATCGTTTTTACTGACTGTGTGTGTGTTTTATTACTACCCGTCAGTTTTTGTTCTCTGCCGTATGTTTTGTTCCGTTTGTACATGTCCGTTTTAGCCTGTCGAAAACTCTGTATGTCAATGTTTTTAATTTCCGCAAATTTTGTTCATCTTTTTATATTTTATCTCCTCTTTGTCAACATTTTTGTATGTCACATGGCTGAAGAGCAGCCACCGCAGCTGCTGCCAGCCTGCCAGCTGTTTCTACAGCTGGCTTTAAAAAACAATAAACAAAAAAAAAAAAGCAACAGCGGCAGTTCACCTGAAGATGGCGAGCAGCTGTCTCGCAGAAATATTGTGCGATTATTACAATAGTATCCGACGGTACTCCCGTGAACCATTCAAGAATATGTTACGTCGGGAAAGCCTGAAACAGCACAACAACGTCGTTCTTTTAATTATTTTCACCTAAATCGTGCAACATTTCCGTCACGCTTTCACCCTGTAACGTGATAAAACAAAACTAGCTGCCCTTCTATGAACCTTCTCAATATCCTCCGTCAGTCCCACCTGGTGAGGGTCCCCATAATATTTTCTATGTGTTCTCTCCAGTCTAAGTTGCTCGTAATTGTAACTCCTTGGTATTTAGTACAATTTACGACCTTAAGGTTTGGCTGATTTATCGTGTAATTGAAGTTCAGCGGATTTCTTTTAGTGGTCATGTGTATTACTTCACACTTTTCATTATTTAGTGATAACTGCCAATTTTCGCACCATGTAGAAATTTTGTCTAAATCGCTTTGCAGTTGCTCTTGATCCTCTGTTAACTTCACTAACCGATAAACGATAGCATCATCTGCGAACAGTGTAAGGGAGCTATTGAGATTGTCTCCTAAATCGTTTATAAACACAAGGAAAAGTAGGGGACCTATAACGCTTTCCTGGGGAACGCCAGATATCACTTCTGTTTTACTCGATGACTTACCGTCAATTACTACGAACTGTGTTCTTTCTGAGAGGAAATCGTGAATCCAATCGCACAATCTGGGCGATATTCTATAAGCATGCAGTTTCATTAGAAGCCGCTTGTGAGGTACCGTGTTAAAAGCCTTCCGGAATTCCAGAAATATGGAATCGATTTGAGATCCCTCGTCGATGGCACTTATCACTTCATGTGAATAAAGGGCAAGCTGTGTTTCGTAAGAGCGATACTTTCTGAATCAGTGTTGACTATTGGTTAATGGGTCGTTCTCTTCGAGGTAGTTCATAATGTTCGAACAAAAAGTACCTACAGGGGTATTTTTGTATATATTGTCAAAAGCAACGGTTTTGTAGTACTCCCCTCGGGTATACCTGGAATCAACGTATAAAAATCTCTCATCGATGAGAATGACATGTTGCATTCTGTTACCAAGAAACTCCTCGGTTCAGCCACACAGTTGGTCTGATTTTCCGTATGATCGCACTTTATTCATCAGGCGACGGGGCGGAAGGGCATCGAAGTCCTTACGGAAGTCAGGAAACACGGCATCTGCTTGTATATACTGCCCTCTAGACCTCGTGGATGAATAACGCGAATTCTGTTCCACGTGATCGTTGCTTTCAAAATTCATTTTAGTTCCTAAAAAGATTTCCGGTTTAAAAAAATGTTACAATACTCAAACATTGTTACAAAAATTTGACCAACGCTTGTTTTGCGCATCTGAGCAATACCCCTTCTTCAAAAAGGAATTGACTTGCGCCTTTTTACAATCCTTAGGAACGTATCGTTTCTTTACAGACATACGGTACACTGCTGCTAGAAGGGGGACAAGTTCCTTCAATTACCCCGTGTAAAATCGAATTTGTGTCCCATCAGGTCCAGCGGCTTTCCTTTTGAGCGATTTCGATTGCTTCTCTGTCCCTCTGACATTTATTTCAATATCTGCCATATTGACGTTCATGGGATGTTTTAGAGAAGGAACAACAGGCCAATCTTCCTCTGTGAAACAGCTTTGGAAAATGACATATTTCGGCTTTTTGCGAATCATTATCTGTTTCAACACTATTATGGTCACAGTGTTTCTTTTTACCGACGTACTGTATGTGGAGAAAAATGGGGTACAGAGGTATTGTTCTGAGAGACGCAATAACTTTAAGTAGTTCATGCAACCACAAGCTGTCAGTAAAACTGGTAAAACCCGTGTCATAATATCGACGCCATAGAGCACAGGAACGGGATGAGAAAGGGGGAGACTGAAAACAGACTTTATAATCATTACGAGACAGTTAACGTCAAAAATGTGACTGCACAGTGTGTTAATACCTTTCGAATAAACAAGAGATTAAGATAACTTCCAATGAAGAAATAACTTTGCTGGAGTGAAACACATCCTATCTACCATCCAGACAGAGGCTCAGGAGCGAACATTTCGGCAGATACCGAGAGCAGCGGCGTTGCCGTCGTAAACCTGGAACGACAGGTTTATGGAATTCAATTAGCGCACGAGACTTCCGGGAATTCTGGAAGCGCGGAGTGTATATCACGCGAATTCCGATACGGACACGTCTTGTCTGGCCAGCCAGTGGTCGAGAGCCACGACCTCTGCCCTTTAATTCAGCCCATGGCTACAGATCTAACGAACAAATGTTCACGCTGCTGTTTCTAGCAGCTGACACTTTCTATAGAGGTATTAATATCTTATTGGTTAGGACACAGCCGGACGTTCGCACATATGACAGTATTACGTGAACATACATGTAGTAATAAATCTACAATATGAGCATAGGATGTAATATAACATAGGGACCGCATGGCGCATTTACGACGAACGGCGGAGAAACGCGGATTTGGCTATATACGGACAACAGCCCTTCGTATCCGCATCCTTTCTGACACCAGTGGTAGGTGGGATGCCTATACATGTTCAATATTTTTAATCAATACTATGTTGTTATTCCTTGAATGCACTGCAGCTACTACCACATCATTATTTATAACTAATTTTATTTCCCAATCCGATCACAAGAATGAAATATTTAGAGGAGTTATTAAGCACCTCTGCTATTTTATTAATAGTGACCCGCTCCAGCTAAGCACGGGTGCAAGTTATTAAGGAAGGAAATCAGAAATCTGTCTTCCGGTCAGCATATTTATGTCTTTCAATCGTTTGTTTTTGTATTTCTTCTTTCCTCCTCTCGCTGTCTACCTCCTCCTTCCCTAATCCTGATATAAGCGCTGGTACGTATAATTCACAGTAACATTTCCTATATTATGTACTTATATCGGTCCCTCTCGAGCTTTCTTCTCTGTCTCTGCAAACCAACACCTTCCCGTCCCCGTTTTCTATTGCTCCCCCCTTCTTTCTTCTCTCTATATATCTCTATCTCTCTCTCTCTCTCTCTCTCTCTCTCTCTCTCTCTCTATATATATATATATATATATATATATATATATATAATCATCTCTCTATCTGCAAATCTCTTCCGCAGTCCCCTATTCGCGATATATTACAAATAATTTCCAACTTTCATTGTTATCAGAGAAAGTGTTGAAGTATGTTGTAAGGTGCCTTCCACCATGCACCATACGGTGTCATATACAAGGTGTCCCAGCTATCTTGTCCACGAAATATATCTCTGGAACAATAACAGCTATTGGAAAACGACTTTCACCGGTATCAATGTACGGCTGGGGCCCATGAATGCACATATTTGGAAACATTCTAAAACGAAAGCAAATGTGTTTAACACAAACTTATGTTTTTGGAATGGACACCCTATATTTTTTCTTCAGCACGCCATACCATAACAAATCACATAACCAATGGCGTTGATTGCATCGCAATATTCCAATTACATCCCGAGATATTGCGACGCGAAGTTGACGCTTGAAATACACGAAACGCGCGGCTAGCGCACGTTCTGAGCAACATATATATATATATATATATATATATATATATATATATATATATATTTGACAAATATCGCCATGATATGCCAAATAAGTATTTATGTCGCAGTTATGATACAGAGTACATTCAGTTATGAATTAATACTTGCAATTTCTCCGAATTTTACGCCTCAATTGTAATTGTTCCGAGATCGTTTTTCCTGAAAACTTTTCGACGATCATAATCAGAAACTAAAATAGGAATTAGATTGTATTGTATTTGTGATCTTGAATTCATACAAAAATATTCATGGATAAATACACTTTCAATTTTTCACGAATTTTCCAATTTTCTGCTCAAATTCCCATTTTTGTTTCAAATAAATCTTTCCCTGACATTTGAGAAAACACATGAACACAAACACATATCCTCGCATGCACACACACTCGCGCGCAGAAGTCTGACAAATCGTCACGTCTTGTCAAGTTATGATCTTTCATGTATGCGGCAAATGATTTCTACTGATACAGATGACTGCCAGCAAAACAAGTTGTTACGTGACGGGATGAAGTAAAAATACTTATTCCATGTCTATGTGATAATTCAAATCCGATATCTGTTGCGGCTTATGAAAAATTATTAATGCTGTCTCAGGACTGAACAGAAAAAGAAAATATGGTAATCTGAAAGGTTATTGCAGTTGAAGGAATGGCAAATGTATGTGTAGGATATTGCAGTCAGAGAAATTTACTTTTCATATGATATTTCTGGCGCCATGAACGTCCTTTGTTTGTTGTTTAGTGTCGAAATATTATCAAATTATAGCAGGTCGATGATGAAGGAAAGTGAAGAAGCAAGTGTAAAATGATTATTTAATGTGGCACGAAGATCAACGGTATTGTAGAGTAATATGGAAATACAAAATTATGCGTTTGCAGATATATTTTTCTTTAGCAGATACTATTGAGTTTCTCGTTCCTCATTATTTGTACGAATTTCAAGCAATAGATGTGAATTTTACAGAATACTAGTAACTGTGTTATTGCAATGTCTTATTCAAAGTGGAAACAGCTGTCGAAGTTTTAATACAGAATTTTTGAAGAGTAACTCAGTATACATGAAACGTTCAATAATGTTTCAGATTTTCATATACAATGAGATACTGGTTATGAAGACAATATGGCATTTGAGGAAATGGAGAGAATGGTAAATGCATTAATGCTGCTGGGATAGACGAAATAAAGGCAGAACGCATCAAATACAATGGAATGTCATGTCTCATATATATATATATATATATATATATATATATATATATATGAATGTGGCTTAAGAAAATGGGTAAAGCTCGAAACTAGTCAGCATTTCAAATAAAAGCAGATTTGGTGCACATATAAAGATGTCTTTTCTACAGTATTTAAGAGCTGCAAAACGCGACATATCAAAAACATTAGCCTAGGGAATGTTTCGAGAATGATATTTCCACTCTGTTGGGGAGTGTGAACGCATTTTTTACGAAATGTAACTAGAATTTTGTCAATAGTAACGTCTTTCGCTTGTTTATAGTAATATTTGCAATTAGATACAAGTATATTCTATAGTGCACTCACGGAAGCTCCTTTATCATGAATATTACTTTTTGTTCTGGTGGAAGGATCACTAAATTGGAGATAAGACAGAAAGAACGCAGCCGTGTACATTCATTTTACGCGGAATGTTTCCCTGCCGGTGTTGTGCGATGTAAACAATGCAAAATCGTATTTCCTAGCAACACTCTAAAAGTTTTTAATTCAACGTACTTTCATTCTTTTGCGTGGTCTTTGTTCTTTCTACTTGCTCTTATTTTGTCGTTTTTGAGATATAAAAGTTGTGTTCTGCGTCGGAAAACATATGTTCCAGACTTCTAACACACCTACAGACTCAATATTCTTGGCTACACCTCGCAGTTTTGGAGGTGGAATATTATATTTTCATCTAGAGATTGGGTAGTTGGTTTAACGCATTAGACGATTTTCAGTTCAGGTGTTAACGCTGTAATAGCTTATTTCAATGGGGTTTCACTTTCATTGTCTTCAATATATTCGTTTTAGGTGATTTCAGACACTGTACAACGCTCAATGAAGATAAAATACTTTTCCGCATCATAACTTCCATTACCTAAATAACAAAATTTAAACTGATCTACATTCCGAAATTTGCTGTTCAATTTTGCAAATTAGTATCCAACCCATGCTCTTTGACGCAGGATACTTCTTTTTCATGTGAGCGGTTACTCTTTCCAAGGAGTCACTGATCAATATTATCTGACGATTATTTGTATTCATTTATTTCAGTTAGCGGTACAGAGACTCTCTGTAAAAGATATTAGTGAACCACGGACCGTCAGTAATTGTCAGGCGGGACTTACTGTCTCGAATACCATGATTTTGAGCAAGGGAACGGGTGATAATGAATTTCTCATGTGATGAGGTTTAATATGCAAACATAATCACTCCGTTGAGCTCTTCATTATCGGTGATACCGTTACTGAAGTTCCGAAGAGCACCATATTACCCAGTAGTAACAGTATCAAAATGTACCAATATTTGGAAAACCACCTGTAGTGTTCTTCTTATTAATTTAATAAGGGTGTCACTGCATTGATAATTTCAGATGCTTATTAATGTAGATCCCATTAAGAGTAATACAAGTACGTATTGTTTTTAGTTGTTTGAAATATTCGAAATAACATTCCTCTATTTTGATCACTGCTGTTTTAGTTGGAAGTTCAGGATTTCCTATCCAAATAAAGAGGCACGTACTGTTAGAGAATTTACAAATAGATTTGCACGCATGTGGGTCCCGATTTAATCGACTAAAGGTGTGTGATGATAAAGCGAATTAGCTTCTAAATCTATCGCATGTAATACTCTTACGTCTATTAGTGTAAGGAACTAAGAATTTTAAATGATGAGCGATGCTTTTGTCTTTTCCAGAAAAAGTAGCATCTCCCCACCTCACTTGGAACTTGTTTAGACGTTCATATAACTTTTTTTTTTTTTTTTTTTTTTTTTTTTTTTTTTTTTTTTTTTTTTCAGATCATCTCGATAGACATCTTAACAAATTTGTGTTATTGATCTCGACGTGATGTTGCACTCTAGAACTTACCGTGTGTTGCGGAAGTCGTAACATCATTTACTGTGACAATGGTAGATTGGTCACCTACTACCTATTTGTTGCAAAGAATAAATAAATGTCCAGGGTCATAATTTGACTCTATGTATATCAAAGATATAAATCTGAAGGAGAGGCATTGAATTAAAATTTGCGCCATGGTCGGAATTTGAACCTGGGACCTCCTGAATTATAGGCAGGCGCAATGCCACTAAGCCACCGTGACTGCACGGACTGTCTTAAGTCATGTCTCCCTCCACTACACAAACTTCAATTTATTGTTTGACACATTTATTTCTCAGAGTGTTCTCAATTTTATCTGTTCTGTTCTGGCATTAAGTATTTTTCTGTCCAATGGTTACTTTTCTGAACTATGTTAACATATTAAAAAACACGGAATCAACTGAGTAATGCATAAAATAAGATTATTACGATAGTGTAGATATCTTTTTGAATGTCTGATGCTATATTTCCAGACCCATTGACTTTTTGCCTAAAACTTAATAGTCTCTGGTAGTCTTGCTCCAAATCCGTTCAGAAATTTCGGGAAGGAAGGAAGCTTAGGGTTTAACGTCCCGTCGGGAGCATGGTCATTAGAGACGGAGCTTACGCTTGTAGTTTTTGGGTAAGGATGTGGAAGAAAAACGACCATGCCCTTTCAAAGGAATCATCCCGGCATTTGCCGGAAATGATTTAGGGAAATCACGAGAAACATATATATGGATGGCCGGAGCTAGATTTGAGCCACCATCCTTCCTGATGCGAGTCCAGTGTGTTACAACTGTGCCACCTGGTTCGGTCAGAAATTTCGAAAGAAAGTTATAAATATCTCTTCGGACCTACTGGACAAAAGTCTTCCAAATCTTTCTTAATAATGGAACCTGTATTTCTTCCTTATCTACCCCAATATCTTCCTCAGTCACATGAGGCTTCCTAATGTAGGTGCCTTCAGTGTTCTCGTTACACCACTACGCTTTAAGTTGAGCTGTTTTATACTACAGAGGGCTGACAAAATAATACAAGTATAATCACCTAGCAGTATGCTATATCTTCTAGCAGGTTGGCTCCACTGCGAACAAAAGTGAGACCGTAGTGCACTTTTTACGAAGTCTTGGGCGTTGCCTCAGAGTATACGTTTTGTTTTGCGACGGACAACTCAAATGATTGGTAATATGCGTAACCTCTGAGACTTCTAAAGAAGCCAACTCCTTGCACTACTTAACGTTTCACTACCGACAGTATCCTCGGTAAAGACAGCGTACACAAAACAGTGCAAAACATCTTTTCTGAAGAGGAATAGTGGGTAAACCCGAACTTAACACCAATGAGAAGAACGATTGTGACCAAACAACATAAAACTACCATGGGTAAAGCGACAGCAAAACTCTTCACTCACTTAAGTAATACCGTTTCGATAAGAACCGGGATTAGCGTAACATTAATGGAAGGTCATAAGTTGCTAAATCCTTAATAACGGAAGTCAATGCAAAACTGTCAAGAAACTAGTGTATCGATCGTAAAACATTTACACTGGATGAGTGGAAGTATGTAGTATGATTACATACATAATTGTTTGCCTTTCCTCCTGCAAAAAACCAGGTTTATGTATCGGAAACCTCAAAAGACGCTTTCCATACGGCATGTCTTCTATCTATAATGTATTATGGGGAAGATGGCGTCATAATTGTCTCGTCTATATCGCGATATTCAACTTGTTCTATCAAAGACCGTGGTCGGTTAACAGTGAATGAATATCTCACCATCCTATACAATGAAATGTTTACAGAGGCTAACTTGTTGCCAACAAGCAATGTCATATTCGAAAATGATCATGCGCTCAAAAACAAAACTGCGAAAAATGTTCATGTGTGTTTATTATAACATCAGAAAATTATCAAATCTTTCTAATGGACTGCGAAAATTGCAACGTAATTATCTGTTTTGAGGATATTTGGAGCAAGGAGTAAGGACCAAATTACAGCTATAACATCATCGAAGTTATTTTACATTCTCACTGCTAAACTTCATCCTGTAGAAGTTGATATGGGTTGTGAGAAATGTCTTCAAAATTTTTTCACGAAAAATTAAATCCAGGTTATTGTTCCAATTATTTTACTGTGTTAAAAGCATACAGCAATTTGGTACAAATAATGCTTGCAACACGACGACCAGCACCGTGTGTTTATAATCTCCTACCTCCTATGAGAGAGGAGATGCATAAACGTGCGCCGCGCAGGAGTAGCCGAGCGGTCTGGAGCGCCACGTTGCGGTTAGCGAGGCCTCCCGCGTCGGAGGTTAGAATCCTCCCTCGGGAATGTATGTGTGTATTGTCCTGATGTTAGATTAACTTAGTTTAAGCTACGGACTAATAACCTAGAAGCTTATTCCGATAGATTTACAAACATTTGAACATTTTAACACAAACGTGCTTTACAGCCCTTGATATATAGGCTGCCGCACACAACCTGTGTGTGGTGTGGGAATGGTAGCAGTCTGACACATCGGCCTGTTCTGCAGGACAGTCTACAAGAAAGAGATAAGAAACAGTGAAAGGATGAGATGGACGGAGACAATGAAGAGAATTAGAGGGCAGGAGAGGAGAATTTGGACAGACTGATAGATTGGGAGACATGAAAATGGGGTATGAGGATAGGCGAGGGAAGGAGATGTACAAATGTAAGGGTCGAGGGGAATGGATCTGAGAGATTGGAATTAAGGAGGGTATGGTCAGACAGGAAATATGAGAAAGAGTTGGAAAGAGATGGAGAGGAAGGAAAAGATGACAAACAAGAGGGGGAGTAGGTTGAATGAGAGAAAGGATAGGAAGTGTTGGATAGAGATGTAGTTATGAAGTACATTGATTTGGATGTAGGAAATGGGCATAGCGAGCGAGCGAGAGAGAGAGAAGATGTAAAGCAAGAGAGAGGCAGAAATGGAACAGAAAGAGGAGGAGGAGATGGACAAACATAAAATGAGTAGGAAGAGACACAAAGAGATGGACAGAGTGACGACAGGGTGTTCGCATGAGACATTGGGAGGTAGAAGACTGATATGTAGAGTGGTAGTAGGAGATGCAAAGGAAGAGAGAGAGAGAGAGAAAGAGAGAGAGAGAGACAAAGAGAGGGGGGAAGGAGAGAGAGGGAACGAAGGATTGTAGAGCCAACGGAGGTGGGCAGGAGGGAAGAGGATAACATTGCGCCAGTTTAAGAGACGATGACATGGATGAAGAGATGGGGAAAGTGTGTAGAAAATTGTATAGAATACATTCGTGAGTTACATGTAGATGGCTTGGCTGATAATGGGAGGTGGGAAGGATTATGCTGACAGGAAAAGATTAGCGCAAGGAATGGACATAGGCGGAGGTGGAACTGGGCAGAAAAAGAGGTGGGAACAGATCTATATCTACATACATCGAAATCTAGCGTAAGGTGTGTGGCGGAAGGTACATTGTATCACTACTATGCATTTCCTTTCCTATTCCACTCCCAAATAGAAGACAAAAGGATACCTATATTCCTCCGTAAGAGCCCTAATTTCTCTTATCTCGTCTTTGTGATCACTAAGCGAAATGTAAGTAGGCGGCAACAAGATCATCAAATTCCTGACCTCTAAATTTTCTCAACAGAAATTCAAGAAATGAACGTAGTCTTTTCTCCAGCGATCCCCAACTGAGTTGCCGGAGCATTTCCGTGATACTCGCGCATTGGTCGAAATTACTAGTAACAAACCTAGCTGCTAGCCTCTGAATTGCTTCTATGTCTTCCTTTAAACTGATTTGCTGCAGGTCCCAAACACTTCCGCAATACTCAAGACGTAGTCGTACAAGCGTTTTATACGCGGTCTCCTTTACAGATGAAGTAAATCTTCCCGAAATTCTCTAAATAAACCGATGTCGGCTGTGCGCCTTATTCACAACTGTCCTTATATGTTTGTTCCATTTCATGTCACTCTGCACGCCTAGATATTTAAACGACACTACTGCATCTTGAAGCTCACTACTAATGCTGTATTCGAACATTATGGGATTGTTTTTCCTTCTCATGCGCATCACCTTACATTTTTCTACATTGAGAGCTAGCTGCCATTCTCCGCACCAACTAGAAATTTTGTCTCAGTCATCTTTTATGCTATTACAGTCAGTTAAAGACGGCACCCTCCCATACACCACAACATCATCAGCAAACATCCGCAAATTACTAGTTACTCTGTGCATCAGATCATTTATATAGATAGAAAATAATAGCGGTCCTTTCACACTCCCCTGGGGCACGCCTGACGATACACTCGTCTCTGATGAACACTCGCCGTCGAGGACAACGTACTGCGTTCTATTACTTAGGAAGTCTTCCAGCCAGTCACAAATCTGTGAACCTGTTCCATAAGCTTGTATCTTAGTTAGCAGTCTGCAGTGTGGCACACCGTCAAACGCCTTTTGAAGTCGAGAAAAACACAATCCGCCTGTTGCCCTTCATCCACGGCTCGCAAGATGTCATGTGAGAAAAGGGCAAGCTGAGTTTCACACGAACGATGTTTTCTAAACCCGTCCTGATTAATAGAAAGAAGCTTTGGCGTCTCAAGGAAATTTACCATATTCTAACTGAGAATATGCTCCAAAATTCTACAGGAAACTGATGTCAACGATATTAGCCTGTAATTATGTGGGTCAGTTCTCTTCCCTTTCTTGTCAACGGAAGTCAACTGCGTTTTTTACCAATCACTAGGAACTTTGCGCTGAATTAAGATTCGCGAAATATGCAAGCTAAGTAGGGGCCAATCCCGCATAATACTCTTTGAAAAACAGAACTGGCATTCCATCCGAACCAGCAGACTTTTTCGTATTTAGCTAGCTCAGCTGCTTCTCTACACCGGAAATACCTATTACTATGTACTCCATTTCGGAATTAGTACGTTGAGCAAATGATGATACATTTGTGCGGTCCTCCCGCGTGAAATTCAAATTTAGAACTTCAGCTTTCCGTTTGCTTTCTTCTATTACTGCCCCGGAATGATCAACGAGTGATTGGAAAGTGGGCTTTGACCCGCTTACAGATTTTACATTGGACCAGAAGTTTTTCGGGTTCTCGGAAAGATCTTTTTGTAGGGTGTGGCTGCGGTAATTATTGTATGCTTCGCGCATCGCTCATTTTATAGATGCACGAGTAAAAATATAACAAGGGAACACCTTGTTTCGCAACTAGAATCTGAAGATGTGAAATCTTTCTGGCCGGCCGTGGTGGCCGAGGGGACTGAGGCGCTTCAGTCACGGTCTGCACGGCCACTACGGTCGGGGGTTCGAATCCCCCCTCGGGCATGGATATTTGTGCCGTCCTTAGTATAAGGTAGTTGATAAGTAGTTTGTAAGTTTAGGGACTGATGACCACGTAGTTAAGTCCCATAAGCTTAACAAACATTTAAAATGAATTTTAAAATCTTTCTGTTTCACTACTCCACCTTACCAATAGACGTCCCCCCCCCCCTCAACCAATAACTCAACACGTCAAGACTGATGGTGGACGTGGTCCTCTAGGAGGGGTGTATTGTGTAGCAGACGGCCTCTACTGTGTTGCAGGGGCGTGCCAGTTCCCAGGAGGGTGGACGGGCCGCTGGTTCCAGTCGGGTGTGCCGCAGCTCATCTCCGTCAACGCGTCCGTGCTCGAGACCAAGGGCCGCTGCATCGACACCGACGGCGTCGACAAGTTCCTCGTCGAGGACAGGTGAGGTGCGCTCCGCCAACCGCTGCGGCACCTTGACAGCTTTCTGCGTAATGACGACATTTACCTCATGTGGGTTAATCTGTCTCACTCTTTCTCAACTTACTTTTGATCTTTATTCATTTACTTCTCTTACGCCTAGAATAGGTTTCAGATATTCACCCAGGGAGAGTGCTCCAATGCCATCCCATTTTGGTATAAATACAAACATTGGTCAGTAAATGATTAAATTTTCACGGTTTTGAAATGTATACAACGTCGACTACTGTGCATGCGTCATGTTACCGCGCTGCTGCTGCTAAGTTGGTGCCAGTCATCTTGTCTATATCTACATATACAGGGTGTTTCACTAAGTGTGTTTGCCTCTGTAATTTATAAAATAGTAGATGACGGGAAATTTTAATGCGGTAGGTCAACACAAGAAATGTTACACTTTCTGCTGAGCTATGAACATGGTTTATTGTATTATTTTCCAAAGAGTTACAGCACAAAGATGTAATTTTTTAAATGGAACAATAGTTTTTTCTATCTTGCATTGAATTTGTTGAAAGCAGCTGCGTCCAAATCAATTTAAACTACATTCCTATCACTGTTAGTTTGGGAGCTACAACCCTTTAAATTTTCAGGGGCAGATACCACAAGCGCTGCGCATAATGCAATGCGCCTTCTGAATGTGGTGCGGCCGAGTTGTAACGTCGCTCTGTAAATCACATTTAAGTGCCTGGCAGAGGGTTCATTAACCACTTTCATAACTTTTCTCTACTGTTCCATTCTCTAATAGCGCGCGGTAAGAAAGAACACCTACATCGTTCCATTTTCGATCTGATTTCTCTTATTTTATTGGTACGGATATGTCTCCCTTAGTAAGTGGGCGCTAGAAAAATATTTTCACATACAGAACTAAAAGTCGGTGATTGGAACTTCGCAAACAGATCACGCCACAATGATTAACGTCTTTATTTTAATGATTTCCACCCCAATTCCTGCAACATTTCCGTGACGCTTTCTCCCCGGTAACGTGATAAAACAAAACGAGCTGGCCTTCTCTGAACCTACTCAATATTTCTCGTCAGTCCCACCTGGTGAGGGTCCCACAATGGGCAACAATACTCCAGGAGAGGACGCACAAGTGTGATTTAGGCACTCTCTTTGGTGGAGCTGTTGCATCTTCCAAACGTTCTGCCAATGAAACGTAACCTTTGGTTCGTCTTCCCCACAATATTTTCTATGTGTTCTATTCAGTCTAAGTTGTTCGTAATTCTAGGTATTTAGTAGAATTTATTTTAAGGTTTGACTGATTTATCGCTTAATTGAAGTTCAGCGGATATCTTTGAGTGGTCATGTGTGTTACTTCACACTTTTCATTATTTAGTATCAACTTCCAATTTTCGCACCATGTAGAAATTTTCTCTAAATCGCTTTGCAGTTGCTTTTGGTTCTTTGTTGACTTCACTAACCGATAAACGACAGCATCATCCGCGAACAGTCTAAGGGAACTATTCAGATTGCCTCCTAAATCATTTATAAACACGAGGAAGAGTAGCGGACTTATAACGCTTCCCTGGGGAAAGCCAGATATCACTTCTGTTTTACTTATGAACGAAATGTGTCCTTTCTGATAGGAAATCGTGATCCAATCGCATAATTGGGGGGATATTACATAAGCACGCACACCGAAGCAAGACGTTTACGTACAGTACGAAGTGCCCACCATGCTACACAGTCGCGTTAGGAAGGATAGCCTGAAACAGGATAGATTTGGCAGAGGTGCATCACCTGACTGCATGGGGCGGGGGAACCATGATGCCAGGATTTACGCCTGTATTTATCTCCTCAATATTGGAAAGATTTTTTCCTTTGCCCTTGCCACCGTTTAACCCAAACCTGACGGCTATCAAAGGTTATGGGGAAGCTGGACTCACGTTTGATGATAATGCAATGCTATTCGTCCTCTGTCTATGATTCCTGAACAAGGCAGCATTGGAGTTTTGGTGTCGATGTAAACCGAAGCAAGGTGTTTTAGGATCCCAATTCGGCATGTCCGAGTCGTCGAGACACTGTGCGGAAACTCACGATTCGTGTAGGGTCTTCAGTACATGTTCAGGGATGGTGCGTGGCGATATCATGAGATGCCGTATGGCTAAATATGCCATATTCTGGCCTTCCTTCGGAATGTTCACTGGTCGCCCTGCACCTACACACCATTACTCGGTACCCTCCTGTCCCCATTGATTGCAAGATCAGCTGTGACAATGATAAGTAGGCTTCTGTTTGGTAGAAACTCTTCAATCACAAGTCATGATATTCTCCCTCCCTCCCCCTCCCTCCCTCCCCCTCCCTCCCCCTCCCTAGTTAGAAGCTAGAACGAAATATGTCCATTAATAGCACAACAAAGTTTTGGTGTAGCTGAATGGTGCCTCTGTTGTTTCGTAAGGTGTGGGATATCCATGTCTCGTAGCCTGAGGGAAAACAAATCATCTCCATCTTATCTACAAATCTCCAAAAATGCAAAGTCAACAGCCCTGAAAGACTTTCTACTAACATTTGGGAATAAATTTATTAGCCACACTACTAATCATCAATCACCGATCACGTCGAAGGTTTTGGCTCACTTGTTCAACGATGTTGACGGTCGGAATAGTGATCTGCCACACCGTTTTCCATCGTTTGCATTTATGGATTTATTTTGAAATTCTCGACACAATTTGCGCCATTATTTGACGTTCATTATTTGAGGTCCACACACTAGGCAGAATTCACGATGGATTTCAGTAGCTTAAGATCATTATTCTACCAAAAATCTAATCACACCGACACCGCGCATTACGAAACTGGTGATTTTTACGACTTTCTAGGGCATTGCGAACTTCTCGCATCGACTGGTAATCGATGATCAAACCAACCATGTGTCAAAATTGCTTCAGGCTTATCATTCGTTAAATATAGAGCGCCTGAACTTAGTTATGAATGAAAGTTTATGTGCCAAGGCAAGAAAAAATTCCGTGAATAAACGGAAAAGTTTGTTTTCAAATAATACAAACCGTTCGCGCCGTGAACATTTCCATTGTTCTGCGGATATTTTCTGAGAAAAACAGATAAAAAGGTAAACAGAAGTTTAGAAATAAAACAATATTCGATTTTTTTTTCTATATCGAGCTACAGGACGTTAATATTCAAAACGTATTATTTCTGGAATTTTAAACCGGATTTCAACTAAATATCCACTGACAGCCCTTGGGAAAAATCACAATGACACAATATACGTCTGTACACCAATAAGAGAAACTCCAATGCTATAACTTTCTTTCGACTTGATCAAGAACTAGCTAAAAAGCCGGCGTAGCCCGGGTATTTATTTATTTATTCAAGCCTTGAGTTTGTACTTCTCCTGCCCCTTCTCTCTTTGTCCATATCATTTTCACTTCAAGTTGTCTTCAAGTTGATTTCCCTTGTACAGCACCTCTAGATAATCCTTGCACCTTCAGCTTTCCTTTCTTTGCTAAGTACTGGTTTTCTTTTTAAGCTCTTTATTTTCCTGCAGCTGCTAATGATGACTCCAACCTCTTCTTTTATTTCCTGTAGGCGGTATCTATCTTCGCCATTAGTTATACGTATTCCAATTGACTTCAGTTGTCCTCTAATCACTCCTGCTTAGCCCATCTACACTTCCTGTGAAACTCATTTTATACCCCTGTGTACTCCTTTTTGCTTGCGTCATTTGCGGCATTTTTATATTTTTCCTTTCATCAATTAAGTACAGTATCAAACAGCGTAGAGTTCATATTGGTGGGAAAACAAACCTGACACAGCACCGGGAATGTAGTGAAAGCGAACTCGGAGTAGAAAAGGAAAGAGCGCATTACGTCAGGTCAAAATCAAGTAGGATGACTAATTAGCGGAAAGATTTCCAAATCACACCTTCCACCGTAGACATTTGTGAAGTATAGGTGCAGTGATATAAAGGGTGGGGGGGAGAGGACGGAATCAAAAACAATATTAATTACTTTACTTGGTAATGAAGTTCCGGAGACTACGATCGCTTATGTTTATGAGAAATTCACGCACTTTCAAGGCTAAACTGAAGGGTTTTCTCGTGGCTATCTCTTTCTGCTGTGATGAGGATATCGTGAAGAAATTAATATCTTTGTTACGCTATAGTTTCTTTTTACTTATGCTTAGGCCTGTCGTGTGCATTTCATTCTTTTGCGTTTCAATTTATCTATTACTCAGCTTTTGTTACAATCTAATGTACTGACTAGTTCCATAAACACGAAGACTTTCCCCTCAATTAGGTCCTGTAGAATGTGATAAATACAGGGTAAATAAAATAAACCCGGTTATCTTCCCTCAATAATCGCCAAAACTGATATCCGTAGTCACTCGGCAGTGAGGACTGGCCTGCAGCGATATATTTGTGTTTTATGCCTATTATTCGTCTACTGAATGAAATGTAATGTCTTTCATATGCGACTGGTTGTAATTTTGATGAAAATCATGTTTGTTTCATATATGAGGTTGTTATCTGGTATTTGTCTCGGTATGTGCCAAGCAGAATAATCGCAGTGTCTGGGACTTTACATTCACTCCAGATATTCTTCATACACATACGCAAGTTAATTTTGAAATGCTTAAACACAAATTAGTTATTTGTACTTACGGCTAGATTAAAAGAGAGATCATGTCTTTAAAGTTAGAGAACGTTACTTGTTTGAAAATGAGTACATAAGATTAAAACTTTTCCCCTTCTTTTCGGTCCCGTTACCCAGACACTTCGTGCCAATGTTTCTAATTGCGATATAAAAAAGCATTGCTTCATGCCTCGTCAGGATATGAAGAGAAGAGTTTCTCTTCATTAACTTCATATCTTCTTACACTGCTGTTGTCCCCAGCGCAGAAGCAGCACACAGGTCGTGGATCCGTTGTTTCTTGATGTGAGGCTGAAATAGTAGTGTAATGTGGCTAGGCTTTAACATTAACGAAAGTCACACGAAATTTTCGAATGCCAGTGGCTTTTCTTCTTCTATCAATGACTCCAAAGTCTTCTTTTATTTCCTGTAGGCGGTATCTATCTTCACCATTAGTTATACATGTTCCAACTGACTTGCTGTTGTCCTCTAACCACTATACCGAAAGCCACAACTGCGTAATATAAATTTAAAAACGTTTAACAATCTTATATTACATTATTCGCGATATGCCCTCGTCGTTGACTTGTTGTTAGCCTGAGGCCCATACCAGACTCTTAAGCCCCTTTTACACGATCCACTTTCTTGCGAAAATTGACTACTCGAAGCGTGGACGGCTTTTCTGCCGTCGTGTAAATCAATATCCAACCACGCCACGGATGCGACAATGACGTCAATAATCTTTCGATTGTGCCGAGTGTGGAGTTTTAAATTTTCGAGTGCGGTGAACACTGCGCATGCGCAGAAACAGCGGCTGCATTGACCAGTAGAAGACGCGGGTAGTGTTTTATAAACAACGAAGGCACATGTGAGTAGTATAGTACGGATTAAAAATAAAATGAGCCATCATTGGCATTTTTACTTCACATTTTACATCAAAAGAATACAAAGCATGTTAATTGTGGATTATTTTTTATTTTTGTAGAAATGGAGTGGACGAAAGAAAGCGTCAAGGTTCTTAGTTAGGCTTATGAAGAAGAGAGAGCCCTCGTACAAACAGAACATAATTTTTATAACAGTAAGGTAATTTTAACCGCCCGTTTGTAATATTTGTGTGTTGCGGTCACTGCAGATTCTCATTGAAAACATCATATATTTTCTAAAATGCTGAAATTAGTGGCAAAAAAAGTATCAACAGTTTGGCCGAAAGTTACAGCTGAAGATTGTAAAACTAAAGTTGCACTCTGTGGACACATTACGGCAAGGAGTTAAAAATATTCGCCAGACCGAAAAGAGATGGCGTTTTGCATCCAAACGCTTCTCTTCCTGCTTCTGTGCACCTTCTTTTTGCCTTCCTGCAAAGCGGCGGCGATTACTACCTTTGCTGCAGCCAATACCACAAGAATTTCATCAATTTCGCTGAGTTGGATAAAAGGTGATTAAAACACAAATCAGCACACGAAGTACTACAACGACAAGCTCAAATGTTCAAATGTTTGTGGAGTCTATGGGACTTAACTACGGGGTCATCAGTCCCTAAACTTACAAACTACTTATGAACTACTTACAACTAAGGACGGCACAAATATCCATGCCCGAGGGGGATTCGAACCCCCGACCGTAGTGGCCGTGCAGACCGTGACTGGAGCGCCTCAGTCCCCTCGGCCACCGCGGCCGGCAAACGACAAGCCACAGCGCAAAGACCGCACAGCAGAAAGCGCACACACAAATTTCGAAGCTACCGTGTAAACTCTTAAGGATGAGGCAAAACAAATGAAACACGGAACCACCAAGGGCGCTGCAGTCGACACACTTGCTTCGATTAGTCAACCGAGACAAGAAAGTCGCTCGTGTAAAAGGGGCTTTGGATGTTAACAATCTAAAGTGCTTAGCTCGGGTGACTGCGGCAAGAGCAACAGTCCGCGCCTGTGGCTTCATTTTGGCGCCAACGGAACATTCTAGAGTGTCACGCCTATTATCTTTCTATTCAACTAATATTTAAATAACTTTTAAAATAACAGAAACGTAGCTTAATACAAGATAATTACATTGTTTAAACAGACATATTTAAATTAATTTCAGTGCATTAAACTTAATACAATGCTGGAGAGGTTTGGCGTAGCCAATCAGATTTTAGAAGGAAATATGGGCGGATTTTTCCCACGGGATACTTGTTCACCGGACCATATGCTCTATGTTTTGCTCACACCACTTACTACGCAATGCTCTTCTCAACATAGTAAAGAGGTCTTACAGAACAAAAATATGAAAGAGCAAGTAAGTGGCCTTCACACACTATTTCCGTTTCCGATATCAAGTGGAATACTGCAAAAGATTGTGATTTAGCACTTGTGGAAATTTGTATCTGCATTTTATGCCTCATAATGATATCATCTTTAGCATGAACAAGTTAGTATTTTCGTACACTGTTAAAATGTTAATTGAGAGTCGCTGCTATGAAGTATTTTCTAAAGTTTTACTTGATTTTCAGCCTCAGCCACGAGAATTTTATAAGTTATCAGGTTTCATTCCATTCTGAATCCACACGTGGTCAGCGAGAATTTTCAAGTTGAAAAAGTCGTAATTATTTTGTACTTCTGATATAGATTTCAGTCACTGTGTTGATATAACACAGTCTCCAGAGCAATATAATGAACATTTTAATAGGTGTTCGTATCTTCCACTGTCTTTACGTGAACATCGTCTTCAGCCTATTTGTATATGCTCCAGTGTTAAACACATACCCCTTTCATGTTGATGGATTTATTGTGATATATTTCTATGTTCAAGTTTTTATATAAATCTCTTAATATCTTTCCTGAAAGGTCTGTTCCTTTTCTGTCTATGCATTTACTTTGAATCTAAATTTCTAAAGTGGTTCAGAACCATCAAATTCTCTACATACTTTTTATTGTTTAACAATAACAATTTTATTTTTAATTTTCTTTTGTACTTCTCATGTCCACATTCCGATTCTTTATTCTGAAAGAAAATGTTAATCTCGTCTATAAATTCTACAGTCTTCATCCGTCTGTCGTTTTACCTGTTCCTTCCATAGTTTTGCAGTAAATATTGACCTTCCAGTTTTGCATGTTAATGTCTCCTACTACCATCTTGATACCGTCTTCAATTTCTGTAACTTTTGACAGGGAATTTCTGTTTTCACATTAGAATGATAGCATTTGGTGCGCAGCTTGCAACTTTCTTGGCTTATTTCTTAAACAGGTCTCGCATTTTCATTGGATTTTCTTCAAGGCCTCTAATTTTGTTTTAAAATTTCATTATTTATAACAAGGACTACCAATATATTTCCTGCCGAGTGCATTCCTAAAACGTGAAATGTTTTATGTTTGATTTTATTTGGTCTTCATTTTTTCGACGCATATCTGATATTTTTACCATATCGCTTGTATGTCATAAAAATGATTTTGATTCTGTTAATAATATGGTCAGTTACTGGAGTTCTGAAATTTGTTGTTCCGGAGTAACAATAGTAGCAAATTGATCTCTAATGATAATATCCCGTAACAATTTAAATGTTGTGTTCGACTTTTGAGAAACATTCCTTGTTGTCTCTATTTCAAGAAATATGCACTCGTAAGACCTGCAAAATAGTTTGTCCTTTCGGTTTCCAGTCGTCACAGCTGTTGTTTGTTGCCTAAATAAACCAAACGTCACGGTGACTACTCTGCACAGGGCATAAATCACTGTGTAGTATCACCATGAAATATTTCAGAATCTTGAATTGCACTGCAGCTATTAGACCTAATCACGGCACAGAAAAATTTCCTGAAATATTAATAACCTAAAAATGAAGTGTTCTTTTCTCCTGTCGGATCAGGCACCGACTGTGTACCTTAACTGCAAGGGATGAAAAGCCTTCTTTCAATACGCGAATTTGAAAATGAGAATTGTGTCACAATTAAACGTGGGAAAAAATATCCATAGTCGTCTCATTACGGAACAATGAATACATTTGATCGCAACAAAATGTGGCATATGAGTGCTGAATGCACTCTCGATATTCACATCCACCTGTTTACCGAAATATGCTGCCTCATTGCTGTGTGGTTTATTTGCGAAACTGCATATCGCAGTTATGCAGGTAGGCCGGAGATGGTCACTTCCAAGCGGTTCATTGCTTCTGCAGTTGGCTAACATGAAGCGGTTTATGGTCGCCTGAGTGGCGGGTGAAGTTAAATGCGGCTGTAACGTTTAATCATCGATAATTTCCAGAATGCTACATGCTTACGTAGTGCCACTGAACTTCGAAGCAGAAATACGTGAGTTCACCTAATCGTCAGCTAGTTTTGGTCCTTGTTGGTATGTGTTTACAATTTAATATTACAACAATTATAAGACCGTTAGTATTTGGTAGGGGAGACCGGGGCACGTTGGCCATGATTTTTATTTTTTATTTTTGTGAATATTAATTTATTTTACATATTTAAATTTATGAAATTCTCGTTTAAATATTAGATAGGTCTTTACTGAATCTGGATGGCAGTTATTAAGCTTGAAAATATCAGTTAAAGTATTGGGAAAAAATTAATCATTGGACATATGTCAAGTGGGCCAATCTACCCCTATCTCGGGGTAAGTTGGCCCAGAGGCTGGGGCACTTTGACCCATGTAGCCTTTTGATGAGTATAACTAGGAAATCAAAATAAACCTACAGTTATCAATACATATAATTTAATGTACATAAATCAAGTTGAATATTAAGTTAAATGCTTAACATTGAGGACTATGACTGCACGACAGAAACTTATTACTATCTATAGTGTCTTAATACAAACCAGTCAACTTTAATCAATGTCCAGCTCCAAAGAATCAGCACAGTTTCACTCAAAAAATAGTCCACAGATTTCATTTTTTAAGCATCTCTGATGAGCCCAACGTATGCAGTTCGTGAACTTAATACCTTGTTCTCCAGTTGACTGTTTCAATAAGGAACTGTGACTCTTCATCGTCGTCACCATTATCACCATATTTCCCAGCTTGTCATCTAATTCTTCTTCAGTATTTCTTTTCAATGATTTGATCCAGTGGGAAGCTTGAAATTCATTTTCTGTTTACTGAGTTTCAATTATCTGTGCAAACTGGCATGAGGTCCGTCTGTACTTAGTACAGTACCACCAGTACGATTTTTCTTGGAATCCCAAAGTTTTCGCTAACAGTCCTCACAGACGTTCCTTTTCTTTTACTTCTAAAATTGTTCTTAGTATCGTATCTTCAGAAATCATTCCCCTTTCATTCTTTTTATGATACTACAAATAAAACAAAGGTTTGCACCAGAGCCGTAACTGACTTTTTGAAAACAAGGAAATGAACGAGATTCTGACTTCTCAGATCACTGTTTAAGATTAAAATAAAATTTACTGGTTGGCGTTTATTCAACATTTTTTATCTCTTGAATCTAACGATATTTTGACCTCTGAAACGTATAATAATATGTTTAACTTCGACAATTGTGTTAATAATTTAATAAATTCGAAGAATTATAATCGTTATCATTAAAAGTAACAAAGCTTTAATAGAGTTTAAAGAAGTACAGCTCCTATAGGGCGTGACAGGTTGTCTCGGCTGACAATTGTGCCCCGTCCTCTCTGGGCCAATGTGCCCCATCGCCATCTTTACAATAAATTCTGTTCTTTAGAAAACTCACTGAAGCAGTTAAATCTGTATGCCATATACAAATAATCCTTAAAGTACGACCTTTTGTTATACTACTCACCCCGTTGCACCAAAGCAAGCGAAAGTTAAATAACACACATTAACCAAGTAGAATATTACTGAAACACCCACAAAAACAATTAAGGACTACAACTTGTCGAAAACTTCGTTGCTTGTGATATTGGCCTGAATAAGGAGAGGGACAGTGCTACCTACTTTAGATGAAGTGTCACTTCGCAAAATCAGCTTAACTAAATCAAACATTTTCATCAAACGTGATAGGGCTACCCTTGATAGCAATGACAGGAGAGTCTGTTTGCTTTCATACATCATCTCCTTGTTTTGTGACAAATTACTATTTTTACACCAGAAAGGCCCTGAGTATTGACACGAAAATTCTCACCGATGAATTCATAGAGAACAAAGAATTCCTCAAGAAATCCATACTAATATTATAAATACGTAAGAAGGTCTGCCTGTTACGCTTTCACGACTAAACCGCTTGACCGATTTTGATGAAATAATCGAGAGAGCTTGAATGCTGAAGAAGAACATGGGCTACTTGAGAAAATGTGAAATTCAAGATATTTGTTGATTTCAAGTGTGCAACTCTAAATATGGAACAGCTAAGCATCAAAATGTTTCGTATAGCTTCTGAGACGCTTGAAGAGTCCTTGGAAAAGCTATTTGTTCTTTAATGTTGGATATTTATTACATTTATTAAAATACTTTTAATGGTTGATGTGTTGTACGTAATACGATTCAACGTAATGAATGCAATTCTCACACAAGATGTCATCGTCATCAAACGGCCGAACCGCTTTCTGCGACATTTGAATTCTCTGTAATTTACACTTTTATAACGTTTAGCTTCTTCAGTCGTCGCTTTAGTTGCGAGGTAACAAACAAAATTTCTTTATTTACATCTCGACAAAGGACGGTATTTCCCGTCACTCTACGCACGGTTTATCTTTAAACCGGAAATTTGGAAACTTTTGTTTTATCCTGATGATCCTGATCATAACTTCAAAGTTGTGAAATTAATGTACTTTCGATGTTTCTCATGTACGCAAGGACATCAACGCGATTGAAGGAGCGCGTAAAAGCTAGCATGTTATAAAAATAAAGACAAAGTAGTCAGCAATACAAAGATTGGTTTGAATATCACAGTGCTTTACTGTAGACCGATTACAATTACTTCGTAAAGAGAAGTTAGCGCGTTACCTCTTCCTTCCTTGGGGACTGATGACCTAGATGTTTAGTACACTTAAAAGAACAACAACAATCTTATTTCCTGCAATCAAAGCTCCAATCTTCAGGTTCAACCGCTCGCAATTGCCAAACTGTCACAAGTGGTCAATTCACTTCCACTTCTTTGTCCGGCCTCCTTTCCTTTCTTGGTGTGTTTTAATCCTGATTTATAGATAACCCCTATCATTTCGCATTTAATCATACATAACAACCACACAAAAATCAGCACTTGCATAATTCTAACAAAATACGTGCGTTTGATACCTAACTCTTCCAGACTCTACTGCGTATTAATCCTTGCACAAGACTCTCTATAGTGACATGTATACTATTGTTATAATCATAGAGCTCAACTTAAATGAACTTCGTACGGCTTACGTGAAGCTCAACTTTTAGAAAGGTACTATAAATTGTTGTAACTAGGTAAATACGAACGCAAAAGGACGTCTTTTAAGCTTTTGTTCGAGCGTGTCATGATCAACCGATGTAGCTCAATGCTGTGAAGGAGATCGGAACTGCGGTTCGTCGATTTTTAATTCTAACCTATAAGTCCTGATATCGTCACTATATCTTTACGGCAACTGATCCTCACTTCACTGTAAAATCAGCACTATTATTTATACGACCTTAAATACACTAATTAATCCAAACTGGATTATAATACTGTTTAGTAGATTATTTTTATGCATTAGCTTTTACCCCATGGTTATATGTTCGCTTGTTTTTATTTTTATTGGATGACATCACGAACTATCATTTTACTGTTCTTTGACCATTCTGTTGACTGATGTGTACTGCCTGACTATCCCACATGTTTCCTGAATGTTATTACTTTCTGGAAAGAACCCTTTTTTTCTGTTACTGACGTTCATTAGTCACCAACGAATATCCTGACTATTCTTGCTACAATGACAGCTTATTAATTTGACAGTAGTCTATACATTGTCCTAAACGATGTATTTTATCGTTAATCTTGCCTCCGATGAAACCAGTATGACCTACTACACTATTATTTCGTACATTTAACACTCTTATTTAACAGTCTGAATAAATGTTATTTTATAGCATGCAATCGACACCATTGCTTCTAGAAGTTATATCTTTCAGATAACATTATTTTATTCCAATATACACTTTTTATTGTACGATTCATGAGGCCTTATTATATTAATTCAGTTCTCGTTGTTGTAGCTTGTGATACACTTTTCTTGTTCCTCCTATTTTGTATGCCATAATGTGGGGCATGATATTATGGATACAACACTGATTCGTAACTGTATTTGTATAGAGCCTAAAGATGCTATTAATCTAATACGGAAGACGGCTGCATAAATAAAACAACGTAGGTTTCAAGGCTGTTGAAGGTCGTTGGTACGAATCTAGTCGAAAATGAATAATTTTTTATTTCTAAAGAACTCAAATTACTCTTATTGTAATTTTTACTTAATTGTTTGTTAATTTAATAGTTATTTCTATCTATTGATGACCGTTTTAATGACTTTTTATATTTTCTGTCATTTTGCATCATTAAGTTGTCCAGTGGAATATACCTGTGTCGTCTATACCCTCTCACAGAATTCCAAGCAGCTCTGCTCATATATATCTAGTGCAAGAAGTACATGTGCGAAAACTGCCAAACCAAATCTCCTGTTCAGAATCTGATTTGTGAGCTCACCCCACCTTAGACAACAATGTCTACGATTTGTTCCTACACATTTACAATCACTTACAACAAAAGATTGTTTGTTGTTACGTTTTTGACCTTTAATTGGAATAAGTAAGAAAATATGATGCATCTTAGAATCTTTTACACATACTCGATAGTTGCCTGATATGTCAGTAAAAGTACTTGGCTCTGTTTCGATCTTTGTAGAAAGATAAACATAGTGAAATTATGTAACTTACTTTAATGATCTTTGATTCAAGACGAAGGAACTTCATCTATAAAACACTTAAAAAATTATTCCTGAAAATGTGCTTTTGACTGTGTAATAACCGGTCATTATCTGCTCGTTGGTGTGTGAGGCTGCTATATGTAGCTGGGATACACAGTGAGACGACGGTGCAACAATGAAATTTTAAAAAAATTCAACAACTATTTTTGCAGAACGGAATTACACAGAAATTGCTGTAGGATGAGCTGATACTCCTTACTTTTACTAGCATTTCACCTCCTCAAACAACGTAACATGCAACGCCCTCTGTGAAACCACATTTTCAACATTAACTTGTTGGCATAAATAAATGTGAGACTAAATTTACATGTTTCGCTAACAGATAACGTTACTTCAGTACTTGAGCCAAGTTCATAACACTATTTTGAAAAATCTAGACAAAATTTGGTCTTGTCGGAATGTTGGATTGAGAAGGTTTACGACGGTGTCGGTCCCTATATATCGGGACGTATGGAAACCCTGAAAATGTTAAACCTTTACAAATAATTTCAAACTTTTACAAAACTTTATTTCAAAAGGACTCCCATAAAATGAAAAAGGTAAGAAAAACCTTTCTTTGTTCTTGGGGAAAACTGCGGCATCAGGCAATACTATTAATTGGAGATATTGAGTCATAAACATGGAGAGGCGTGAAAATCTAGCTTTTGATTAAAATGTAACGCAAATTACCTAGACTCAATAGATTCAATATTCCTAATAAGAGAGCGCTTAATGGCTCCCAACAAACTTTATTGTTATTCAAAACCTTGTTAAACTATTTTTCTCTTAAAAGCTTTTATACTTTTAATGCATATACTCATCAGTAAGGTAATCACACTTTTAAGTGTCGTTTGTAAGTAGAATAACATTCATGAAAGAACGTAAGGGTTACTAATACTCCAGAGTAATAATGCCTTATAAGTGAGCATTTTTTGCAAATGCACTGCGGTTTCCGAGAACCGTTTCAATAGACCAAAGTTTTGAATTTACCATCGAAAATATTGGTTTTTAGATGACAATCCCATCTGATATGGCTCCTTAGTAATATAATAATTTTTTCATATATTTCGTTCTAAACAAAGATCAAAATGTTAAAATGTTTGTAAACCTACTGGATCAAACTGTAACGGTGATCAGTCCCAACACTTACAAAATACTACAATTAACTTACACTAAATAGAACAAACACACACACACACACAGACACACACCTATGCCTGAGGGAGGACAGTAATCTCCTCCGGGTTCGCCCACCCAGTCCGTAGCATGACGCCTTAGACCACGCGGCTATTCTGCGCGGCCTTTAAATACCACCAGAGCTTTCAATCATAAAACCAAGCGGAAATATGTCAGATTTTTCAAAAGTCCTCCTTTAGCGAGGATACATGCATCCACTCTCCGTCGCATGGAATCCCTGATGCGCTGATGCAGCCCTGGAGAATGGCGTATTGTATCACAGCCGTCCACAATACGAGCACGAAAAGTCTCTACATTTGGTAACGGGGTTGCGTAGACAAGAGCTTTCAAATGCCCCCATAAATGAAAGTGAAGAGAGTTAAGGTCAGGAGAGAGTGGAGGCCAGGGAATTGGTCCGCCTCTACCAATCCATCGGTCACCGAATCTGTTATTGAGAAGCGTAAGAACACGTCGACTGAAATGTGCAGGAGCTCCATCGTGCATGAACCACATGATGTACTTGTAAAGGCACATGTTCTAGCAGCACAGGTAGAGAATCCCGTATGAAAACATTATAACGTGCTCCAGTGAGCGTAGGTGGAAGAACATGAGGCCCAATCAAGACATCACCAACAATTCCTGCCCAAACGTTCACAGAAAATCTGTGTTGATGACGTGATTGCACAATTTCGTGCGCATTCTCGTCAGGCCACACATGTTGAGTGTGAAAATTTACAATTTGATCACGTTGGAATGAAGCCTCATCCGTAAGTACTAAAATGAGCTCTAACATGGAAATTAAGTGTTCCGGGACACTTGTCCACATAACATATTTTCTTTCTTTGTGTGTGCGGAATGTTTCCTGAAAGTTTGGCCGTGCCTTTTTGTAACACCCTGTATATATCGCAACCACCCGTACCATTTTGAAATTGGCATTACTAATTGTATCTATATTTGTGGTTGCAACTCTTCCTCTAATTATTTTCTCACTTGATCAAATAATAATAAGCCACAGAATCTTCTCCAGCATGACAGCTCTACAGTCAGTATTCTCTATTTCTGTTTATGACGAACACTTCTGTGCCATACGCATGACTGGTTGTTTTATTGCCATAAATATATCCCTTGTCTGGGTAGACAAGTTTTCAACAATTTTTATAGCATTTTTCCATACAATGATTAACAGACTTGTCTGCCTACCACTACATGACACGGCCAAACAAAATGATTTAAGTATACTTCAACATATTGCCCAACAAAACGAATACAACACCAACATCGTAAGAGAGCTGTACAATAAAAAACGATTTATGATCCACTGACAACATGTACAAGAATCACATTACTAAAAGAACAACCGGAAAGAAAAAGATTAATGTATATCAGTACATCATATATAGGAAAAATCACAAATAAAATGATTTTTTTAATTTATATATATATATATATATATATATATATATATATATATATATATATATATATACTAACATCACTTTTGCATACCAAAACATACACACCATAAGAAGCAAAATCGTCACACACACGACAAAACCTTCAAAATTTCTAAATCCTGGTGTATGTTAACATTGTTGTTGTTGGAGCTTTAGGGCACTCAACATAGCGATCATCAGCGCCCGATCTTGTTAACTCCTGTAATAACTATTATACAGGCCAAAGTGGACGTAATTTCACCGTTCGTTATAAAGGACACACTAGGGAGACTGAGACAACCCATCTAATTTTTAACAGCACTCAGAATTGGAAAATAACTCAGCAGGCACGATAAAAACTGCAGTCGATATTTTATGTATAATACAGAAGTGATATGAAATGAATATTCTGGAGGAAACTGAAGTATGTATCCACGCAACTAGCGACGCTAATAATTTATTAAACGATAAAACCGATTTTAAACTAAAATATTACATCGATAATTTTATTGATAATTTAACGCTGGACAGCTTACATTGATCAAGATCGTACTGTAATACTAAAGTCAACGAAAGACTAAATAACATGTCAAACATAAATATATTATCCATAATGTCCTCCTAAACTTTATAATAAAATATTTTACCATACTCGCTACATACACAGATATAATAAATAAAATTATGCCATACCTATTAACTTCTACATTTCCTCTTTGAAAGAAAAAAATTGTAAACGTTTAGTATTCTGAGGCATTGACAGGTATGGTAACTGGCGAAATTTCGTAAATGAAATATAAAACCCCACCTAATAAATAGTCAGTTGTGGCAGTTGAGGAAATGTTCAAATGTTTGTTAAGCTTATGGGACTTAACTACGGGGTCATCTGTCCCTAAACTTACAAACTACTTATGAACTACTTACGAACTAGGAAGGCACAAATATCCATGCCCGAGGGGGGATTCGAACCCCCGACCGTAGTGGCCGTGCTGACCGTGACTGGAGCGCCTCAGTCACTTCGGCCGGCGGCAGTTGAGGTTTGTAAATACCGTACGTACTGCATTTTATGATTTAAATTTGTAAATTTTGTTTACGTAAATTTATCTAGTACTATGCGATACATACTAATAAAATGTTTTTGCAAAAACACCTGACGATGGTACTTAACGCCGAAAGATATTTTGTGATAAATAAAATGATCCATTACAGTGTTTTGAACCAACATTTTACAATTACGTCAATATAAGACAAGTTTTTATTTTACAGCATTTGAATATTAAATTTCTGGATTCAGTATAACTGATTAATTCGTAATGTTGCAGAACACTCTATTACTGGCAATAAGTAGGTTTTCAGAATTTTGAAATATAATGTACCTCACAACCATATTTTCAGAAGGTAGTCATACCCACCTCTTCCTACCCCTCACTCCCCTGGAGTACTAGGAGGGTTGGGGTCATTTAACAGTGATACTATCCCGAATAAAATTAAAGCCGAAGTATTAACCTAATAGCACTTCTGATACCATCTGATAACTCGCTTACCTATTACGCTTTCCCTGGGGACGCTGTGTTACTTCACTTTTTGTAGCATATTTTCAAACCTCTGTAGCGTATTGGCTTCTGTCATACGAATAAACATCAAATACGTTTTTTTTTTTTGCACTGTATTCTACGAATAAGCTCCCATGAACGTATTTGCGTTACATTCCGACATTGTAGTACAGTGTCGAATGCCTTCCTCGAATACGAGCGGCAGATTGCACTCGATAGCGATTCGGTGCATAGGTTCGCGTTCGACGTATCGATTACAGTAACTTAATTACAGGAGTGATACTAACGTTTCAGTGAGTTGACGTGCACGGACTGGGGCAGTGGACTCTCTCGCATCGCTTCTTCCACGAACGCAGCCTCGGTAAATTTCGAAACAATTTCTCTTTTTACTCTGCACGCAGCCCGCACATTTTTTTTTTTTTTTTTTTTTTCGCTGTTGCTCACACGCCTCTGCGGGTCTAACGCAAAGCTCTCTCTTTCTTTCGAGCTCTTTTTTTTTTACTTCTGTTTTGTTTTTCTTTTTTTGCCCCCCCCCCACCCTGCAGCCAGAGGAAACCGCAGCACGCGGAGAGAGATTTCAGCGCTCGCGGGGGCCAGTAATAGAAATATGTGGAGCCGGCCAAATGAAGCTGACTGTGCTGTTTGTTTTATTGCAGGAGCGACCGCTGCTTCCGCTGCATGGTCATAGCCGAGCGCCACCCCAACGTGCTGCAGTACAAAGAGAGTGAGTACCCGCGGACGCCGCCAGGCGCGCTGCTGCTGCTGCTACGACGGCAGAACGCAGTTGCTGTCTCACAGGGGAAACTCCCAGACTGACACCTTAGGGGTCCCCCGTAAACTTGGGAGGATTCTAATGTCTTAGAGGAGAATTTATGAGGATAAGTTCTTAAGTGGGAAATTTAGGGGATGTGTGCTTTGTGAGGATTTTTCATGATTTCTCATACATGAATAATTCCGATCTATTAAAAATTATTTAGCCCTAGCTAATAATGAAATAAATAAATTAATGAGACACGAGTAACATGTTTCCCACCTTTTTTTTTTTTTTTTTTTTTTTTTTTTTTTTTTTTTTTTTTTTTTTTACAAGCATGTTACCATGTAATAAAATTCTTGAAATGTCTTGGTCACAAGTATTTATTAATTTTATTTATTACGCAATTCGAAGCCGTCAACAACTTCAAGATGCGTACCAATATTTTTGTTGTATTCATCTCTTTAAGAAACTGACGATGGTGATCCGAAACTCGTAATAAATAAACATACCAAAACGTTTCAAGAATTTAATTACAGATGTAAAATGTTCGAAAGTCGCTTCTTAGAAAAAAATATTTTAACGTACTTCCATGTAACTAACAATGCAGTAATAGTTTCGGCGCACTGTAGCCTCATTCTCACGTACCTATGATTACAAAAATATTTCAACGATTGAACCGCAATACACAAAGAAAGATTTCCATATTTTACACCAAATAATAATTTAAAAAATTGAACTGTGGTGGACCACATTTATTAAAATGACAATAAAACCATGTGCCCTATGTTTTTGTTCTATCACCAGTAAACAATTTGGCTCATTTAATATCATAATCTTGTAGGCATTATTGACAAAACTGTTATCATTCGACCAAACTGTACGATAGTTTGTTTTCAAGTGGTCAAACTATTGTACAAAATGTTCGAAAAATCACAGTTTTGTAGAATGATGCCCACAAGATTATGATATTAAATGAGCCAAATGTATTACTGGTGATTATACAAATACTTAGGGCACATGGTTTGATGTAATTTTGATAAATGTAGTGTTCCACATTTCAGATACTCCTTTTTTGTGTTTTTTGTGGTTGACTTTCAAATTAAAAACGTTTTTGTGATTATAGGCACTCGAGACTCACGCCATAGTGCGCCGAAACTAACAGTACATTGGTAGTCGGGGGCGTATTATTGGGGTGAGGGCAGGGGGACTGGCCCTATTTCGGAAATAATGAATATAAAGAAAACAATTAGTAGTGTATCTGTATTATTTTAATGAATGATGCTTGAAGGCATGGCCGTCATAGTAAGTCGTTCTACTCTGTACTGGTGAGGGGAGTAGAATGTTAGTGGTGTGAACTTCGAGCCAGAGTTTTCAAAAATTGCTATATTTTTATGATTTAATGTCACCAACACAAAAGATTGATCTCAGTAAAGTGAAAGGGGCTTCAGCGCAAATTATCCTCTGCATAAGAACAGTAAAAGTGATACAAATAGGTTGGAAAGTCTCCTTAAAATTGGTAATCTTTACATTAATCTTGCCTCTCCCCCCCAAATACTGTATTCGCCACTGTTTGTAGTTATATGGAGGTATATTAAAGTTTTTTCCTACTATGGAAACTTCGCATCCCCTAAGATTTAGTGGTAGTATGGCGCTTTGAATAGTCTGTCAGAAACTGATTGGAAATCAAGCACGAGAACAGGAAGGAAGTATAGAAATAGTAAAATAGAAACAGTGAACATCCCAAGTAGAAGATAGAAAAGAAGAGGAAAATGCACACAGCGAGAACGTCGCGGTCCAGTGGTTATAGTGGCTAAATGCGTAATTGATACTTCCTATTCAAACCTTCCCCAGAGAAAAGAAGTTTGATTTCCGCTCCAGACAGCACCACAACAGCAACTGAGAGTGAGCCAGTTCGGCAAATTTCTTTTATAAGACTATCAAAAAATGGTATATTATCATCGGGTTTTCCACTACAACTAACATATGTAATTACAAAATAAAATCATGAAATTATAAGCTGTCATATTTCAAATACATTATGACATTTTTTTTCTTTATTGGGTTTTAATACCAGCGATGCAGCCAGTAGGTTGGCAGCAGCTCCATAGGTTGCTCTTTAGCCGAAAGATAAAACATGGACATGATGATATAAAATTTAATGACAGGAGATAAAATACGGAAAAATAATGAGATAGACATGGTGACAATCCGGAGTACATACAGATATATGTCAGGACGGAGGACGTCATCAGGGAGAGGGAGGCGACGGAAGTTACCCTGGGAAAGTATGTGGTGAGTGTGAAAGGAGGGGGGATACAGCTGTAAAGGCGTGGCAGAGGCCCAGTGTTGGTGAGGGGGTGAACCAGGTGGTTGCGGGAGTCTATTTTGCAATGACATAGAGTAGACAAGTTCTAGGTATTTGAGAAGATGTGGAAATGGGATAAGGTCATACAGGATCCACGTGGGGGAAGGGAGCCAGATGCGGTAGGCAAGGCGGAGGGCGTGGCGCTCAAGGACTTGGAGTGTTTTATAATAGAAAGGAGAGGCGGAAATCCAGGCGGGATAGAAGCTGCAAAGGACAGGACGCATGAGGGAGCGTTAGTTGCAGAGAATGGCGGAGGGGCTTAGAACCCCACGAACGGCCGGTAAGGAGTTTAAGGAGATTAAGGTGGGAGAGGGCTTTCTGATGAATGGTGCAGAGGTGTGGGGTCCAGGAGAGTTTGCGGTTGAGGGTTAGGCCAAGGTCCTTCTGGGTGGGGGTGTGGTGGATGGGGCGGTTGTGTAGGGTAAGTTAGAAATCATGGAGACTGAAGGAGGGGGTGGTACGACCTATGATGATTGCCTGGGATTTGTCAGGATTGACAGAGAGGAGCCACTGGTTACACCAGGAGGCGAACTCGGTGACGTGGGATTGGAGCAAAAACTGGAAATGGGCAAGGGAGGGGGGAGGGCTAGGAAGGCGATGTCGTCAGCATATTGGAGGAGATAGACAGGAGGCTAGGGTTGCGGCATGTTGGCAGAGTAAATGAGATAAAGGAGGGGAGAAAGGATGGAGCCTTGGGGCAGCCCAGTGGAGAGGTAAAATAAATGGGAGTCAGAGTTGCAGACAGTGACATAGGAGGGGCGTTGGGTGAGGAAGGAAGCAACGAGGCAGATATTATTAACAGGAAGGGTGTAGAACTGAAGCTTGAAAAGCAGACCGGAATGTCATACACAGTCATAGGATGGGAGACAAAAATAGTGGAGAATTGAGATGGACGGAGAGGAGGTGTCAGGCGAAGGAGCTGGTCGTCGGCAGAGAATGAGGGTCGGAAGCCACATTCGGAAAGGGGGAAAACTGGTGGCGGTGGGTGGTACTGATGGATACAACAGGAGAGGTTGGTTTCCGTGATCTTGCTGAACACTAAGTGATAGTACGGTAGGTTGTCTGGGATGGGGGATTCTCAGGTTTGAGGAACATGAGAATACGGGACGTCTTCCACAGGTCAGGGTAAAAGCCGGTGAAAATGATGACACAGCTCGGAGGTGGCGGTAGGTCAGCCAGTCGTGACCGGTGGCGGTGTTGCGTTTAGTGCGAAGAGTGTCGATTATGTCAAGGGCAGTGATAGGTCAATTCTGAGTGTGGGGTGTGGTCCAAGTACTGGAAGTCAGGGGCGAGCAGTGGAGAGGAGGTATAGGTTTGCTCATGGACATTAGGGAAAAGAGAGTAGGCAAAGTTAGGATTGTCAGGGATGGAAAAGACTTCGGAGAGGTAGGAGGCAAAGTGTTCTGCCCTACTGTTGTCAGGAAAGGGATGGTCATCATGGAGAAGCGGGTAGTGGGGGGAGAAGTGACTACCTGTAAGGCGGTGGAAGGCATGTCAGTACATGGAGGAGTTGCTGGGGAGCATTGAATTTAGATGGGTGCATGTCTGGCGCCATTCACAGCGTATTTCGCGGACGAGGTTTCTGATGTGCCTTTGGAGTTGCCAGTGGCTTTGGAGTGTATCCCAGTCACGGGTCCGGAGGAAGGAGTGGTAAAGATGACGGGATTCACGAAGCAGAAGGACGGCCTGTTGAGGAAGGGTAGGATGGTGAGGATAAATCGTCTGGGTTGGAGCGTGGGCATGGACCACATCAGCAATGGTATTCTGGAGGAAGGAGGAGGCGTCGTCAATATTGGCGGGAGTGTGGAAGGGAAGGGGATGGGGTATCTATGGAGAGACAGTAGGCATCCCAGTCGGCATGGGGGTAGTTGCGGACAAGTTTAGAAGGGGGCATAGGATAGGCAGTGTGGGAAGGGTGGTGGTGATGCTTAAGAGACAGCAGGACAGGGGCGTGGTCACTGCCTACAAGGTCAAGGACATCCGCCGTGATGTGCCCAAGGAGGTTGGTAGACACCAGGATGATGTTGAGATGGAATTGCTTTCGGGGCTGGTTGGTTGGGGAAGGGGGAGGATGTCGCCCTGGAGCATGGTGGTGATGTACTGACGCCACAGCTAGAGTTCAGTGGGCGGACAGGAAGAAAGGTTAAGGTCGGCGGCAATCACATCAGTTGTGAAAGAGCAGTCGATGTGGGAGAGGAAAGGCATATGGAAGGGGAGCAGTGCTATGGATATAAATGGTGGCAAGGGTGATTGTAAGGGATGGGAGGAAGGGGCTGAGGATGAGGAGCTCGGTGGGATAATTGAGGAGAGGTTGGAGCCGAACGGGGTGGTGGTGGAGGTGGCCGATCGCCACTTCGACTCGGGCGAGGGGTGGAGGGCCATCGTTGCAGTGGAGGATGTAGGGATTGGTGCTGATAGGACGATGGTATTCTAGGAAGGTCTTGTTGAGGAGGAAGGCATCCACATGGTGATGAGAAAGGTTGTGCATTAGAAATATTTATTAACGGGAAGGGAGCAGACATTATGTTAAAGGAAGGTATAGGTGTGGCTTGCCATAGTGGTCTAAAGGAAAGTATGAAAGGAGGGAAGAGGTTAGGGTGTGTCTAGTCGAGGGTAATTTGTCAGGAGAAGGTGAAATGGGAGTGTGCACGGGAGAAGGTGGCAAAGGTCTCAATGTGGAAGATGGAATGGGTGGCAAGGGCGATCTGTTGGAGGGTATGGGGTCGCTGGAAGGTATAGATGTTTCGTAGGACGATTGTGACGAATCAGATGACATCATCAAGAGTGGGAAGGGGGCAGAGGGAATTGTTGGGATGCAGAGGGAAGTAGATGGGACAAATGGGGACGGTAAGTTTGGGGTTGGTGGGGGTGGGGATGGACTTACATTCATAGGGGATGGGGATCGTCACGTGTTGCAGACAGGAGGGGAAGAGAGGTTTGGACAGTTTTTATGGAGATGGTTGGACTTGCAGTGGCGACAGGTGGGTGGGTTGCGGCAGAGCTGTGTCAGGTGGTCGTTATAAATGAGACACCTGGCACAGCGGTGGGATTGGGGTGGGGAGCGAGAGAGCTCAACCTTGTGGTGGCGGTTGTAGATGAGCACGCCCTTGAGGAGAAGGCGATCAATGGAGGCTGCAGATTCGGAGAAAATCTGCATCAGGTGTGTAGAGCTGGTTGCGTTGTGGATACGCTTGGCGGAGCGAATGGAGATGTCCGGGTGGGAGTTAAGTTGGCCCAACAGCGCTTCCTCTGTGATAACCGCATAAGTTTGGTTATCACGGCGGTGCGGGTGGTCGGACAGTGGGGAGGGAGGGGTTGGGGAGAGGAGGACTTATAGTAGGGGGTGAGAATTGCGTGGGGGCCGAGGTGGATGGCAGGGAGGCGTTGGAGCATGTCTGTGTGGAAGGTGGGGCTAGGAGAAGGGGGAGGGGTCTCTTTAGAGGCAGCTGGAGCGTGGACTGCACCTCTGCACTTGACGGTTATCTTCTTGTGGGTGCCAGTGGAGGAGGAGAAAGTTGGGATGGGGTCGATGGGGATGTGGTGGGGGATGGGCCCATTTTGTGGTATGCCGGTGTGTCGGCCACCGTGGCTCGGCGATGGGTTATGCGAGAGGGGGGATATGGATTTCTCATCTCACTGACCAGCGTTGCCTGGTGAAATGTTGTTGTGATGCCTCGTGTAGGAGGAGAAATGAGTACCACCACGTTTCCGACTTTGATAAAGGTCGGATTGTAACCTATCGCGATTGAGGTTTAATGTATGGCGACATTGCTGCTCGCGTTGGTCGCGATCCAATGACTGTTAGTAGAATATGGCGTCGGTGGGTTCAGGAGGGCAATACGGAACGCCGTGCTGGGTCCCAATGGCCTCGTATCACTAGCAGTCGAGATAACGGGCGTCTTATCCACGAAGCTATAACGGTTCGTGCAGCCACGTCTCGATCCCTGACTCAACATATGGGGTCGTTGTAAGACAACCACCATCTGCATGAACAGTTCGACGACGTTTGCAGCAGCATGGACTATCAGCTCAGAGACCATAGCTGCAGTTACATTTGACGCTGCATCACAGATAAGAGCGCCTGCGATGGTGTACGCAACGACGAACATAGGTGCACGAATCGCAAAACATCATTTTTTCGAATGAATCAAAGATCTGTTTACAGCATCATGATGGTCACATCTATGTTTGGCGACATCGCGGTGAACACACATTGGAAGCGTGTATTCGTCATCGCCATACTGACGTATCACCAGGCGTGATATTGTGGGGTGCCATTGGTTACACATCTCGGTCACCTCTTGTTCGCATCGACGCGGCCGGCCGCGGTGGCCGAGGTGACTGAGGCGCTCCAGTCACGGTCAGCACGGCTACTACGGTCGGGGGTTCGAATCCCCCCTTGGGCATAGATATTTGTGCCGTCCTAGTTCGTAAGTAGTTCATAAGTAGTTTGTAAGTTTAGGGACTGATGACCCCGTAGTTAAGTCCCATAAGCTTAACAAACATTTGAACATTTGAACATTTGAACATTTGCATCGACGCGATTCTGGACAGTGGCCATCACATTTCAGATGTGTTATTACCCGTGGCTTTACGGTTCATTCGATCCCTGCGAAACCCTACATTTCAGCAGGATAATGCACGACCGCAGGTTTCAGGTCCTGTACGGACCTTTCTGGATACGGAAAATGTTCGACTGCTGTCCTGGCCAGCACATTCTCCAGATCTTTCACCAATTGAAAACGTGTGGTTAATGGTGGCCGAGCAACTGGCTCGTCACAATACGCTAGTCAGTACTCTTAATGAACTGTAGTATCGTGTTGAAGCTCAATGCCCAGGCGTATCAAGGACGTTACTACGGCCAGAGGTGGTTGTTCTGGGTACTGATTTCTCACGATTCATGCACCCAAATAGCGAGAAAATGTAATCACAAGTCAGTTCTAGTACAATATATTTGTCCAATGAATATCTGTTACTCATCTGCATTTCTTCTCGTTGTAGCAATTCCAATGGCCAGTAGTGTATTTTATGCATTCGCTAATATTAATAAAATTGTAATTTTACAAAATATTGTGAAGCTACTGTGAAGAACCATAAATAATTAAATAAATGTTTGCAGGATGATCTTGGGTGGATTCCAGCAATTATTGTGATTACACGATTTTGTGAAATGATTACTTTTTTATTCAATATTGAATTGCCACAGAATGTGGTCCCATACGAAAGCAGTGAATAAAAATAGGCATAGTAAGCTCATTTACTGAGATGTATATCACCAAATTTTGCAACGAACTTGGTAGCATAAGTAGTTTAACCCAAACGTTTCTGCAGATCTTCAATGTATTTCTTCCAATTCCACCTCTTATCAATAAAAACACCAAAAAGTTTTAATATTGTACCTTAGCTACAGATTGCTGTTCAAAGTCTACATTTATTAATGTTGTCATACCGCCTACTGTAGGAAACTATGTACTACTGGGTTTTATCAAAGATTAATGATAGTCCATTTGCAGAGAATCACTTAACAATTTTCTGAAAAACATCATTTAAAATTTCGCATTTAATTCCTGTTTGTCAGGCGTGATAGCTATACTTGTATCAACAGCAAATAGGAATTAACTTAGTTTCTTCGTGAAGAGAGAATGGTAAGTCATTAAAATATATTATGGATAGCAAAGAACACAAAGTCGAACCTTGAGGAACCCCATTCTTGACTTCTTACCCGTTAGATGAATTAGCTATTTCTTGCATATTATGTGATCTGCTTATTTCAAATTTCTGCTCCCTTCCAGTTAAGTAAGATTTAATCAATTTGTGCACTGTCCCACTCATGCCACAGTACTGAAGCTTATATAGAAATATTCCATGATTTACACAATCAAAAGCCTTTGTAATATCACACAAATCCCCCAAGGGTGATCTTCAGTTATTTCAGAGCATTTAATATTTCATCAGTGAAAGTATATATGGTAATTTCTGACAACTAACAAATATTTTGTTAGAACTTTATTTTTACTAATATGTGAATCTACTCGAAATTACAATACTTTTTAAGTTTTTTGGATAAAGCTGACAGAAGTGAGATTAGGCAGTAGTCGTTGACAGTAGTTGTTGATGATAGACTTTTTATGTAATGCTTTAACTATAGCATATTTCAGTCTATCAGGGAAATATCTTTCTTTAAAGAGCTATTACATAGGTGGCTAAGAAACCTATCCCTTGGAAACAAACCTTTAATACCCTGCTGGAAATGACATCAGTTCCATACAAGCTTTTACGCTTGAGAGAGTATATTATTTTCCTAATTTCCGACGGACAGAGGGGGGGGGGTGGAGAATTTCAATTGTATCAAATTATCTAGGTATGGCCTCTTCCATTAGCTGCCTTGCTACTTCTAATGAACATTTAGATCCTATTTTCTCCACAACATTTAAAAAATAACCATTAAAATGTTTTCAACTTCTGACATTTTTGTTAATAAACTTTTTATTTGCTTTGATGCTAATACCGTCTACCTGTGCTCTTCGTTGTATGCTATAGCAACAGATTTCATCAACCAGCTGTAAAAATAGTCTTCGGTCTCTTCCCTGACCGACGCCCAGGTTTTAAATTGATTCAGACTTCTATAGCAAGCTCCTCACAGCAGACTGAGAAAGATAACTTTTCGTAACACCTGCATCCGGTGATATTATCGAAGTTCAGCAGCATTACTGTAGTTCTGATAATAGAGCTTCATCTGTAGTGCTCTGTATGATTTGTCCACGCTCATGATAATGTGTCAACAAGTGCACTGCGTCTGGTAAGGTCTGTGAGGCTATGAATAGTAATGACTGATCATGGCACCGGGTAACCATAGTTGGAACTGGACGGTGGTACTGCGACGCGTAGGAATTACGAAGTTTCTTCCAAAAGTAAGATGACTTTATATTTTTATGTAAATATATTTATTTATTCATCAATATCAATGCTCTCCTCATAAAAGTAATCCTACCTCAGATAAAATACACTTGTGCCAACGATTCTTCCAATCCTCGAAGCACTTCTGTTAAGCACTTTCTGGTACAGCCTTGAGTACTTTAAGCACTGCAGTTTTTATTTCCTCAATCGTTTCAAATCTTCGTTCTTTATTATATCTATTCAGTGTTGGGAAGAGGAAAAAGTCTCAGGGAGACAAATATGGAGAATATGTGGCTGAGACATGATTGTCGTGTTGTTTTTGGCCAAAAAATCTCTCACAAAATACGATGAATGACCAGGAGCATTGTTGTGATGCAAAATACAGATTGATATTTTCATAATTTTGGATCTTGCATTGCGTAATGCTTCTGGTAAACAGCACATAACGGTAAGGTAATAATTGTTAATACTCTTCATTGACTGCACTATCTATCACTATCATTTCGTCACCAGTTACGATCGTTTTGATCAAATCAGGATCATAATTGACGTCATGCAAAGGCTCCTGAGTGATGGTAATGCGATGGTACTTCTGATCAAAATTGAGTAGTTTAGGAACACACATCTCACGCCCAAACATCCGAAAAAAAAGGAATGACACCAGTAGACCGATTTGCCAAACCCTCCACAACAATTTTCTTCAGAGCTTGTATGTCATCTGATGTTGATGTACCCGGGGTGTCCAGAGCCATTTTCGCTCTGTACGACTTGTAAACTTTTTTTTTTTTTTTTTTTTCCTTAGAGCAAACTGACTTTCCAACATTTGAAGTCTTTTAGAGCATTTCATTCCATTTTTCACACAAAATTTTTTGCAAACTTTTTTCCATTTTTTTACATAAAAATAGAATATCTCCGAGCACACTAAAACACTTCTATCTGTGAAAAACGGACGAAGTATTTATCTATTTATTTGCTGTCATATTCAAAGATCTGCCGCCTGAATTCTAAGACGGGTCATATTTTTCATTGTAATTTTTTTATACTGAGACTAATATATAGTTTAACAATTTACTACTTAACCAACTCTCGGAATAAAACTATAAGTAACAATTTGAAAAATATAAATTAAGTAATTTATATAGAAGATATAAATAAAAAGGGAGGAGAGAGATTATGAAGTATGACAAATAACTTCATGACACACAGAAGCAGAGAATAGAGACGAATTGTTGAAGAAGATTCCCCTTCCATCAGTTTTTATTGCTCATTTATTTATTTTTTACATACTGTCCCAGATTATGACCCCTCCCTCCTTCTAATAGCTTATAGTGGGTTGGGTTGGAAAGAGAAATTATTAGAAGACGGTGCCCGACATCTTGTGATGCTTCAGGGTCGAGGACGTGGCATGGTCATAAAGTCCTCAACTCTGAACCATTGTTAGTATTATCCATCTGTTATAAGCACTGGTAATTCAAATTCTTCTTTGTTATTGTGTATTAAAAGGTTTGTGGTGCCTTTTTTTCTGGTGACAAAAAACGACAGTCTGCTCATACTTCCATATTTGTCTTACTAATATGTTAAACGTAATTCTTATACATCGAACTATCCCGTACACTTGAAACATGTGCACCAACATAAAAAACAAGGATAATCGAACGTAAGTTGCCCGGAAAATTCGAAATGTCACCTTACTTTTTCAATAATTCTCGTATGCACCCCATACACTGGACAATACTGCTACCGAGTTTGCTTCTCGTACGTCAATTAGTTTTCCGTGTTATAACGTATTAAACAGGAAAATTTCAGTTGTAAGAACCCAGAGAATGTAGATCTACAATAGAAGTAAAAACTAGTGTGTTCTTCTTTAAATTAGAATACCATTTTCCCTCAATATTCTGGCCCTAAGAAAACATTAAACACAGAATTTACGGAGAGTAGTGCTTTCTCAATGGGGGTTTACGAAAACTGACTCTTATCATGGGCTTTGGTATTAAAATTTCTGTAGTTTATAAGTCGTACCACAACTAATATATAATTATTGTGCAAACTCACTGTATGCCACTGTCAACATTCGAATTGTTTTGGAGCACTTCATACCACTTTACAAATAAAAATTTATGCAGATTTTTGCTCCGTTTTTTATAACAATATAAAATAGCGAAGCACATTTTTGTGTATCAGAAACAAACGAAGTGTGCTGCATACTTGAAACTGTGAGCATATGTGCGGGACATGTGTAGCAACATAACAAAAAAGATGAATTATAGAATTTTCTTTGCTCGGTAATTTGAAAAGTCACCTTTATTTTATGTTTTTTCGAACGGTCCCCATAATCACCCCATACACTGGACATGAATGCTAATAAGTTTGCTACCCATAAGATAATTAGTTTGAGTGTTATAACATCTTAAAAAGGAACTGTTTACAGAATAAAACTTACACTCTGCAGCGGAGTGTGCGCTTATATGAAACTTCCTGGCACATTAAAATTTTGTGCCGGAACCGGGACTCGAACCTGGGACCTTTGGCTTTGGCGGACAAGCGCTCTACCACTTTTTTTTTTTTTTTTTTTTTCAGGAGGTAGTATTTCTTTTGGGTTGAAGAGGACATTTTCCCTTTTTTTTAAATTAAATACTTATTAACTTCTTTTATTTTGGGATTGTAATACTAACAAAATAAAACCATCTGTTTATGGCGGGCTTCTGTTGTGAAAAGAAAAGAAATAGGAGAAAATAAGTATGAAAAAGAAATCAACATCCTTGAAGCCCGCAGATTCTACGTTTCACTCCACGATTTCCGCTGCCAAATATTCATAGCATGTCTTCTCGAAATATTTTGGAGTTACCGTTAATCTGTTCACTTTTTTTTTTTTTTTTTTTTTTTTTTTTTTTTTTTTTTTTTTTGGTCATCTCTTGCCATGAATGATCCAGCTGCGGGGCGGATCGTGAAAGATGCTCTTCAAGAAGTTCGAAAAATATTGACCGTACTTCGGATTTTTCAAAACTGCACAGTGACGTTCGTTGAGGTAGTTCCAGAAATCCATCACCCCTATGACACCACTTCCAAGCAAGTAATGGATTGCGTGGCCTCTTATCCACGTGACAGCATTGTATTTTGTCCTTGGGTAGTAGGTATTGTCCGGATATAATAATATGCGTGAATCGACAGCAGCTGGTGACACCCGTAAAAAGAGAGCCAGAATTTGGCGCACAAAATACCAGATCTCTTCCGCCGGCCCGCAAAGTAGTCGGTGCTCGTCAGTGTCTGTTACGTCGCATTTCACGCACATTGGCGAATCAGTTAGATGAATCTTATGAAGTCTCTCTCTATTCACCTGTTTATTGTTGACAGTCACGTACCAAGTCGATCGTACGTCGGAGTCCAGCATTGGTGCATTCACTGTGCGCCAAACCACTCTCCAGTGCACATTGGGATGTTTCATTTCCATAATATTAGGTTCCCGGCGCTGCAGCAGGATGCGATAGATGTCTCTGGCCATTGGTAAGCGAGTAACAGGTAGGACGCTCTTAATGTAGCTGTATTCTAGATAAAAACTCCCAAAATAGGAAAATACTGTCGGTATGTTAGTCAGCTCCACCGGTGGGTCGAGGGAAGTCGGTGCCAAAGCCTCTATCAGTAGGCCCGTGAGACTGGACGGGCTACGCTTCCACAACTTGAGGTGCATACCTACGTAGAGGGATATCGCTCGGTCATGAACATTAACAAGTCCTAGTCCTCCACGTTCCTTTGGTAGGGTGAGGGATTCGTATTTTATTTTAAATATCATTCCGTAACTGACGAATGATCCGAAAGCCGCCATCAGTCTACTTGCTATGTGTTTTGGCATAGGCAATGTCTGCGCCATATGCGGCAGTCGGGATGCTTGATATACATTTATAAATTCAGTTCGTTGATGTATGTCCAAAGCCCGGAGACGGTGATCCATAAGTCCGGCACGGATATTTTGTAATAGTTTCCGGTAATTAAGCACCGCCGTGCGTGAGATGTCATTTGTGAATTCGATACCTAGACAGCGAATTGTGTCGCACAGTTTGAATGGAGCGACGCTTTCTGGTGTCATCCCGGTGCCAATATTCAGCGCGGCCGATTTTTGTGCGTTTACGCGGCTCCCCGATGCTTTACCATATGTGGTAAGCCATTCCATAGCTCTGTGTACATCTTGTGCGTCTCGAATCGTTAACACAAGATCATCTGCGTACGCGGTGCAGCTAAAAACATAGTCTCCAAGAGTCAATCCTGTTAGGCGGTTCCTCAGCCCACACAACAAAGGTTCCAAGGCCAGCGCATATAGTATCGTTGATAGTGGGCATCCCTGTCTAACAGAGCGTTGGATGGGTAAGGGGTTTGACAGTCTACCGTTGACAAGTACTTTTGATGATGCACTACGAAGAAGACACAGTATCACCTCAATGAAGGTATCCGGATACTGCATTTTCCGCAGAACAGTAGTTAAGTACGTGTGATTGACTCGATCAAATGCTTGACTAAAGTCTATCGCCGCCAAGGCTCCCGGTATGCGACGCAACTTGGCAAGGGCAATGAGGTCTCTGTAGCGACACAGGGCGGCGCGTATATTATGGGTCCCGCCCATCGATGTCTGATCCGCCGATAGAACATGACATACCGTGCGCCGCATACGAGCCGCCAATAAACGTGTGAATATTTTCATATCACAGTTCAGCAGAGTTAGTGGTCTGTAGTCTGTGATGTGCGATCCTCCACGTGGTTCATGTATCGGGATAATCACACCTTCCGTGAAACCAGCCGGAAGTTTTATCGTAGGCGTCATAAGCTCTTGGCAGATAATCGTCATAGTAGGTACCAGAAGTCCCTGAAACGTCCTATAAAATTCCAGCGGTAAGCCATCCAGTCCTGGTGTCTTGTTGGGTGCACCTTTTCCAATGGCATCCACAACTTCGTCTTCAGAGATCGATTCTAACAATTCTTGTTGGAGCTCGAGAGGGATCGTGTCCTGTATTAACCCAGCGACAGCATCAATGAGTTGTGGATCGGATCTCTCCTCTGTATACAGGCGAGAGTAATGTTTGAAGAATACGTCGTTGATAGCTCGTTGCGTGTCGTGACGTACGCCATCTTCTGTTGTCACCTCGCGGATTAAGGACTTCAGCCTGCGTTTCCGTTCCGCTGCTATGTGGTACATAGAGGGTCGTTCATTATTGATTCCAATTGTTTGGCGTGTACGAACGATCGTACCTTCCAAGTGTCGACGTGTCAAAGCTACGATCTTTGCTTACGCACTGTTGGCAATCATCTGATGTTCTGGAGATGGAGGTATAACGGAACACTCCCTCAGTATGGCATAGTAAAACTCTGTGGTGCTGCGTCCCCATGAAGCAGCTTCCCTACTAAAGGTCATCAATGTGCGACGAAGTCTCGGTTTGGCACATTCCAACCACCACTGTAAGACTGATGTGTACGCTTCACGTCGTCGTAAGCACCAGCTCCACGCTTCGCACACCGCCGATCGACATTCCGGCGAGGACAGATGAGCAATGTTCAGTTTCCAAGGGCTACGACCTCCACACTCGTTGTCTTCCAAGCGTGATGTTACAGATATATGCTGTGTGGTTGGTGAAAGCTGCCGGCCACAATTCTGCTGCAGTGGCCGCATGAATGAGAGAGCGGGAGATATATATCCTGTCGATTCTGCTGGACGAATGTTCCGTAAAATGCGTGAAGCCAGGTCTATTAGCGTGCATGATTTCCCATGTGTCAACCAAATCGAGATTGCGAATGATAGCGCAGAGTGCCGGACATGCTGAGTGATGGGGAATTTGGTCTTTCGGGGATAGTGTACAGTTAAAATCTCCCCCGATAACCAAATCATCCATTCTGCCCTGACATAGTTGTGTCAAGTCCTCAGAGAAAAAGACCGAACGTTCACGCCTCTTGCTTGTACCCGACGGTGCGTACACATTTACTAGGTGTATCCCTTGCACTGTGAGAGCCATGCCCCTGCCATTAGGTAGATAGCGTACATCAGTGGCTATTAAACCTTCTTTGAGAAGTACTGCAACTCCGCTACCCGTATCGGACGCATGTGATATGTATGTAGTATATCCAAATAAGTCCGAGAAACCAAGCACGTACACTTCTTGTAGTAGGGCCACGTCTACATCAGCCGCATAAAGTGCGTCACGTAACAATGACAGCTTCACTGGCGACCTAATTGTGTTGATGTTGATAGTCGCGAATCGGTATGACTGCTTCTCACCCTGTAAATCCATGTCGTGCAACAGTGTGGGTGGTGGAAAAGAGTGATATCGCCTCGATGCCACCCTTTCTTAGAGTCATTCCGTCTGAAGTGGGTGTAGGGGCGTGGGATCCCTTTCTGTTGTAAGTAAAGTGTCCGTCATGTCTTGTTCTTCCACTTCTTCATGCCACGGGCTATTGGAAAGAGGCTGTGGGTTCGTGACATCGGTTGCTGAGGGCTCCCCTTCCGTATTTTCTGGAAGCTGGGACGGTGATCCATCGTACTTTCCATCACCACGTGGAATGTTATGTATAGAAATTTTTATCTTGTCAGTGTTGAGAGTGGGAGCAGTAACATTCGGTGCCTCTGTTGTGATGTGTGTCACGTCACAATCCTCATCGGAATGATCGACTGTATCTGTCTTCTCAAGACATTCGTCAGTCGGTGTGCGTCGGCGTTTCTTGTGTCTGCGGGGCGATTTTTGTTTTCGAACATGCTTCTCCGAGTCAGAGTGTTCTGGTGTATCCAATCTTTCAGTGCTTCCCGAAAGGAAGGCTTTAGTTGGTACTACTCTTGGGTCGACTTCCATTCGTTCGGTTTGTTCCGAATTATCTTTTTGTTCTGACAGTTGGTCTTCGGATCCGTCTGTAGTCTCGTTCGCATGAGGGCTGTCATGTTCCACGACAACTTGTCCGTCAGACAGCGGAGGTTGTGTATCTTGCTCACTTCCAACCGTCGCCCTGGGCAAAGTCGCCTGTACGTATGTCATTGGCAGAATCGATGGAGGGGCTGTTTGTACTTCTTCGCCCGTTGGAATCTGTGTGATACGTCGCTGAATACATTCAGAGCGGACATGTCCCTCTTGTCCACATCCGGAGCATGTTTTTGGTTGTCCTTCGTACATGATAATGGCACGGCAGCCGGCAATATTTAGGTAGGAGGGGACATGTTTGCGGAGATCGATTTTGACCTGCCGTACTCCATTGAGTACTGGATACGTCGTAAAGGACTGCCATTTCTCCGCGACGTGGTTGATGACTGTTCCGTACGGTGTAAGTGCCGAGATGACTTGGTCGGCGGCTACCTCAAAGGGTAGTTCAAATACCCTGAGGGTCTTTATACCTAGTCCTGCAAGTTCAATATTAACAGCTCCTATATGTCCATCTGAGTGTCTGAATTGTAGTTTTGCTGCTGCTCCGCTAACCACTTTTCTGCATGCTTCTTCGGTAATCATCTTAACGTAGACGAGACTTGCAATGATCGAAAAATGTATTCCAACAATTTGCTGTGGATCTAGTCGTAGTTCGTCGCGAAGAAACTGTTCTACTTCGTAAGCTCGTGGTCTTGGATATTCAGCTTGGAACGTGATCTTGACGGTGTTCTTTCTAAGGTGAGCCATGTCGCTGCAGTGAACGTGGAGGTAACGACTCGCGCTCGAAGGAAGTAAACAAACTCGCGCACAACACGGACGGCGAGACGCGCAGCACGCGACCTCACCGCGCGGCCGCAGTGGCCAGACTGCTACTGAGCTATCCCAACACGACTCAGGGTGCCGCCTTACAACTTCAATTGTGCCAGTACCTCGCCTCCTACGTTCCAAACTTCACAGAAGTTCTCCTGCGAACCTAGCAAGAAGAAAGGATATGGTGGAGACATGGCTTAGCCACAGCCTAAGGGATGTTTCCAGAATGAAACTTTCACTCTGCAGCGGAGTGTGCGCTGATATGAAACTTCCTGGTAGATTAAAATTGTGGCCGGCCGCGGTGGCCGAAGGAACTGAGGCGCTCCAGTCACGGTCTGGACGGCCACTACGGTCGGGGGTTCGAATCCCCCCCTCGGGCATGGATATTTGTGCCGTCCTTAGTATTAAGTAGTTCATATGTAATTTGTAAGTTTAGGGACTGATGACCCCGTAGTTAAGTCCCATAAGCTCTACAAACATTTGATTTTTTTGAAATTGTGTACCGGAACGCAGGTTCGAGTCCCGGTTCTGAAACACGATAGTAATCTGCCAGGAAGTTTCAGTAACAGTTTACTTATAACAACACGATAGATGGTTAGAAAAGCGTTCTTGAAAAATAGAAATTTGTTAACCTCGAATATTGATTTAAGCCTAAGGAAGTCCTTTCTGAAGGCATTTGTGTGGAGTGTTGCCTTGTACGGGAGTGAGACATGGACGATAAACAGTGCGGACAGGAAGAGGATTGAGGCTTTTGAAATATGGTACTACAGAAGAATGCTGAAGATTAGGTGGGTGGATCACGTAACTAATGAGGAGGTACTGAACAGAATTGGGGAGAAAAGAAATTTCTGGCATACCTTGACTAAAAGAAGGGATAGATTGGTAGGGCACATTCTTAGACATCAAGGAATTGTGAATTTAGCGTTGGAGGGAAGTGTGTGGGGAAAAAATCGCAGAGGAAGACCAAGAGATGGATACAGTAAGCAGATTCAGACAGATGTAGGTTGCCGTTCTTATGTGGAGATGAAGACGCTTGCTCAGGATAGGTTATTGTGGAGAGCTGCATCAAACAAGTCTCCGGACTGAAGACTACAACAACAACAGGTGTAGATTTAAAAAAGAAATAATGTATTCGTTTGTTCTACTTTAAATTGCAATACCATTTTCTTAGTGGTCCGTCACCAAGGAAATATTAAACATAGCACTTAGGATTAGTGTTTTCCCAGTACGGGACTGAGAAAAGTAATCCTTGCGTATGAAAAATTCTGCAGTTGCTAGCCGGGGTCCCCTATCGGTACGAGAAATTTTACTGCTCGAGCAGCCGACCCTACAATACGGGGTATAAAACGCGTACCGGAGCGGCGGGGCCGGCGTTCTGGTCGAGAAAAGCGCTCCTCATCCCGGCGTTCCTCGCGCTTCGCGTCCCGCGCCCATTGTGCCGAGCGAGTGATACGCGGCGCGGCGGCAGCTGCGCAGAATATGCGGATTACGCCCGCGCTCTTTACGCGAACAAAAAGTCGGGCGCGGGCGAGTGCGAGAGACTGTCGATATCCGAGTGGAGATGAGCGCGCGGGGGAAGCAAGATTATTGGCAGCTAATGCTGGAGAGGTAAAACGCCCTGCACAAAGGCGCGCGCCGCTGCCTGGCTAATTGAATCCTTACTTGCCGGGCCGAGGGGTGGGGGGGCGCTGGTTTGTGGTCGATCTGCCGGAGGGGTGGCGAGGGGCGAGGGCAGGGCCCCAGCAGCAAGGAGGCGGAGCTGCGCAACACCCCACGGTGAGCACCCTCTACGAAGCGCTGTTACCAAACGAGTCCTTCAGAGCGCTGACTCTCGAATCTGGGTTGATAAATGGCTGTGTCGCCGGCACAGATTTTATTTGTCAGTTCCAAATCACAAGGAAATCGGACAGTTCGAGTACCGATCGAGCTCTAAGGGATCCCTACAAACGTAACATTAACCTAAGATTTCAACATTGTAATGATGCTTATGATCCAGAATGAAACTTTCACTCTGCAGCAGAGTGTGCGCTGATATGATTCTTCCTGGCAGATTAAAATTCTGTGCCGGAACCGGGACTCGAACCTAATGAGTAGGTGCTTAACCAGATCGGGCAGAAAAGGAGTGTCTGGCATATCCTGACTAAGAGAAGGGATAGATTGGTTGGACACATTCTGAGTCATGAAGGAATTTCAACAGCATTAGAAGCAAGCGTGTGAGGTAAAATCATAGAGGGAGACCGAGGGACGAATATAGTAAGCAGATTCAAAAGGATGTAGGTTGCCGAAGGTACTCTCAGATGAAGAGACTTGGACAGGACAGGGTAGCGTGGAGAGCTGCATCAAACCAGTGTTCGGACTGAAGGCCACAACAACGACAACAACATAGGGGGGTGGGGGGAACTTGGGGCAGATTTGAATGTGTTGCGGAGGGAGACGTGCCTTAAGAAAGTCAAAGCACTCGCGGAATCCATTAGGATACATTGACTTAGTGGTTATAGCGATTGCCTAGTAAGCAGGGTCCCGGATTCTAAACTCAGCTGTGGAAAAAAGTTTAATACAATGCCTCTGCTTCAGTTATTTTTAACATTTATCGCGACAAACTATGTCTTTGGACATTGAGACATTATTTGATACAAATACGTGTGTCAGCATTAATGGACATAAGTCAAATGGCCTCAACATTCATGGCTTGATAGTCTCCGCCATGCATCATATGATAGCTTGCAGAGTTACATAAACCATCTACATGTGATAACTAGTATCGTGATGCGTCATACCAAAAATGTTCTACCTATTGTTAGTTCTGATCGACAGAGCACAAGGAACTGATTTCTGCAGCTGCGCGTATTTCTTTACTTTCCTTTGTAATTGTCGAGAAGATTTATCTTAAAAGATTTCCTGGGCCATAAAAACTCAAAACAAATATCATAAGACATTATTGATAACTATGAAGCATTGAATTAAAATTTGTTGTGAGGCCGGGAATCCAACCCGGACCTCCATGCTTTCTAGGTAGACTACTATATCTCTTTTTTTTTTTTACTACCACACCACTAACGATTAAGGGGCTTTGGAATAGTTTAAGTACGATTTCCCTCCACATCACAAACTTTTAATTCCTCTCTGCGTTCCAAAGATAATTTCCACTACTGCCAAGGCTCTCAATGGAGTGGAATAGCACCTCGGCAATGGACATAATGGAACAATCCTGTTAAGGTGATATAAATATCAATTTAATACAAATAAACAATCCCTGAGTCGGATTTTCACTCAAATATGTCAAAGACAGTATTGGTAAATAATTTTGATTCAATGCTTCATATTTATCGATAATGTGTCTGACATATTTGAGACGAAAATCCGTCTCAGGGATTGTTTATTTGTATTAAATTGACATTCATATCATGTAAACAGGATTGTTCCATTAGGTCCATTGCCGAGGTGCTATTCCGCTGCATGGAGAGCCTTGGCAGTAGTGGCAATATTCTTTGGAACACAGAAGCTGAATTAGAAGTTTGTCATGTGGAGGGAAATCGTACTATTCCCAGGCGCGTTAATGGTTAGTGGCGTGGTAGTCTAACGGTTAAGACGTCTGCCAAGTAAGCATGGAGGTCCGGGTTCGATTCCCGGCCGCACCACAAATTTTAATTCAATGCTTCATATTTATCAATAATGTCTTTGACATATTTGAGAAGAAAATCCGTCTCAGGGATTGTTTATTTCTATTAAATATCATAAGCATGAAAGCTTTTATATATATATATATATATATATATATATATATATATATATATATATATATATATATATTAAATAATTAATTGATGTTCAGAGACAAATTTGTCTTGATATATATCAAAGATATTGCACCGAACGAGTGGCACTGATAGCACACTATGATCGTAGTGACCCCAGCCCATTAGTTCCTCTCGCTCCCAGCCTATACTGGATTCCTGCTAGGGAGTGAGCATCTTTGTGACTCTGCTCAGACAATGTCAGTTGCTTCTTGGGATAAATATACATTATTTTATATGTGACCTGTTCTTTTCAATAACTGACACTATAAAAATAATTTTATATTAGACATTAATGAATATGAAAACTTGCTGTGATTTTTAAATACCCGTCAAAGGCAGTACATTTACGTCCAGGTGTTCTTTTTAAGAGGTAGCGCGTGGTTTCGAGGCACTAACCTGACAGGATGACAGATTTTTCAGTGTGCTTTTCAACCGAGCCTTCACATCTGAACGATTTGAAGAGTCACCAGGAACGACACGTTAAACTGTAAGTCCCTTTTCCCCGGTTAGAAAACTGCGGTAGGTCAGAGACTTGCAACGCTGTTCATCTGAAGGACTTTCACCAAGCCACAGAGCCACACGAAATTATTATTATTCCGTCTGGAGTGTTAAATAGTGATTCGATTCTCTCAGATGTCTTTGCAAGATCGCTCGGTATCTAAAAGATTATTCTGTGTTCAGACAGACCACCTGCTGCAGAGTCCATGCAGTCAGGATAGGGACAACACAAGGATCCTTCCAAGTGTCATTGTGGCGCTCACTTGACAGTGGTCCACATCGTGGTGGACTGTCCCCTTTTAAACCCCTTGCGGCAGTTTTTCAATCAACCTGCTACGCTTCGTTTAATTCTTTGTAACGGTGCTCTATGGCTATTTCTATTTTGCATTTTATCCTCGCAGGTGTTTTTCATCCCTCCATATACTGGTAGGTACGTTAACCTGATCATTAACGTTCTCTCCCCAGCATTTTAATTTGTTCCTCACCTTTATGTTGTCTGTCTGGCTTCTGGCTGGACGATTTTTAATGTGGGCAGAGTGGCTAGCTCATCCCTTATCATCCTGTGATCATCCAGCCACAGCCTCCTGCTGCTTAACCACTTGCTCTACTCTTTCAGTGTCTTCTTCTTGTATGTTTTCACTGTCAATGTTGCACTCATTACCGCTCTATACATCTTGTGGGTCTACCCTCTGGATGCTGAGCATTATATTTTTACTTTGTCCAACCTTTAGCTGTGACGTTTTTGTTAGGAATAGATGACTGATGATATAGCTGTTTCACAACAACAACAACTACAACAACAACAGGACATTATAAGGTGACGACTGCCTGCCTTGCGGGTTTGGTTCCTGCACAGCGCCGGAGATAGCGCTTGCATTGTATATTGGTCCATATCTATACATATACTTCGCAAGTCACCACACTGTGCGTGGCGGGGAGGTGCATTTCACCACTACCGGCCATTTTCTTCCTATTCCTCTCTAAAATAGAACAAGGGGGAAAAAAGATGACTTAAATACCTTTGTCTGGGGCCTAATCTTTTTGGGAGCAGAAGTATCGTTCAGAAGTCTAGTGTTCTTCCCTCTCCGGTGCCTTTCCCTCCAGGTATCCCCGTTTGAACCCTTGAACTATCTCCGGGACGTTAAAGCCTAACCTTCCTTCCTTCCAAATAACTTATGCAACACTTGCGTGTTCATGGAACCTACCTTCACAAACTTAGCATCTTGCCTCTGAATTCCTTCTATGTCTTTCCTTAAAGCGATGTGGTGGGGATCCCAAAACGCTCTCAATAAACTTAAATAGACCGTTTGCTTTCCCCACAGCTGCCCTTAAAAGCTTGTTGCATTTGATGTCACTCTATAATTTTATAGCTAGACACTTAATCGCCACGACTGTCAAGCTGCAGGTCTACTGTTCTCAAACACAATATGTTTGTTTTCCTACTCATCTGGATTATTTACATTTTTCCGCATTTAGCCAGATGACATTCACCACACCAACAAAACGTTTGTTCTAAATAATCTAAAATTCATCTACAGTTGCTCAACGACGACACCATAGGGTATCGCTGCAAAGGACTAGTGAATGAAGCCGTCAGTTATCAGATTGGAAAGAAATTAGATGTCCTACAAGGATCGACCTTAAGGTCTTTGCTTTTCTTTCGGAATGACATCTCATCAGTTACAGAACCCTAAGCAGAGTTCGTGTTGTATGATACAAATGTTGCAATAAATAGCAGTTCTAGTTAAGTCTGATAATGATATATTCATAGCTGCTAATAAATGATTTAAACTCAACTCATTGACATTAAACGCCGAAAACACTCACCACATGCAGCTTAGAACTTGTAAGACGTTTCCATTCAGTATATGAATAAAGTATGAGGAAGAGAAGATAGAAGACATTGGCAGTATTAAATTCCTGAGCTTACAGCTTGACAAATTCAGTTGGGAAGAGAATACCACAGAACTGCAGGAACAGGAACGCTGTAACGAATCTGTATTGAAGTTCGAGTGTTAGAAGACTTGGTTGACATAAACATAAAAAATATTGCATGCTGTGCTAACTTTCAGTCCATAAAGTCATTTGGTATAACATTATGGGTATACTCTTCAAGTGAAAGAAAAGTTTTGAGGGTCCAAAAGCGTGTAATATGTATTATTTTTGGAGTAAATTCACGAACATCCTTTAGAAGTCCCTTGAAAGAAATGGGTGTATTAACTACTGCCTCTCAGTACATTCATTCCTTGATAAAATTGGTCCTAAATAATATATCCTTTTTTCCAACAAACATCTCAGTTCATACATACAACTCTAGGAACATAACCGAACTACACAAGAATTTAAAAGCACTTACTTAAAAAGGGGTCCACTACTCAGCAGAAAAACACATTTTCAATAATTTTCCTGCAACCATAAAAAATTAGCTACAAATAAAGGTCACTTTAAGGGGAGCCTAAAGGACTTACTAGTGGCCAACTCCTTGTACTCCATTGACGAATTTTTGAACAGAACCAGATGATGTATTCATACTATTAGTATCCATTTTGTATATACTGCCGTGTTCCACATCCTCGAGGATCTCCCAAGTACAGATATATGAAACGAACAGCTAATCCAATCTAAGCGATCCATACAACACAGCGTCCTCATCAAACCACCGCAGATATCTACTGACCCCGATCATGAGATCACATATAGAGATATAAATTAGTAGAGGACCTATCACATTTCTCTGGGGCACTCCAGTTCATACAACTGTTTCCGATAAACACTCACCATCGAGTATAACGTACTGGGTTCTGTTACTTAAGAAGTCTTCGAGCCACTCACATAATATATAGGCACCTTCGGCCTTTCGTCAGCAATCTGCAGTGCGGTTCAATATCAAATGTCTTTTGTAACTCAAGAAATATGCAGCCTGATTGTTACCCTTCATCCCTTGCTCGCACGATGCCAGATTTTATGAGAGAAAAGGACCATCTGAGTTTCACACAAGCGACGCTTTCCAAACCCGAGCCGACGTTTGTACTAGAAGTTTACTCGGAGAGAACCTGCCGTTTCTGTCGCATCAAGCCTCGTATCATAAAATGTGCACAACCATATATTTCGTTTCTAAATGTAGGACTGAGGCACAAAGCATTGAGAAATAAAGGAAGAGTCTGCCCGGACTGACTTCGATGGTGCAGACGTGCACGGCTGGGGCAGAGTTGCTGCCACGAGACAAACTACTGTGCAGGAAGCAGGCCGACCACACAGCAGGCGTCGTCGTTTGTCAATTATGACTCCGTCCGGGGTCGGACAGGGCACGGTCTGGCCATCCTTCGCGACCTCATGACGTGGCGCTACCATACCGACTTTTGTAAGCCAGAAATAACCAGACACCTTCCGTTAATGTCTTACAATCTTCTCATCTTCTCAATCTTCTCCTCCGTTGTTGATCTCCATCTTGAAGCGATACAAATGAAATTTATAATTAGTCGATTATATATTTTAATCAAGGAGTGTTTAGCTCTCTCTCTGAAGCCGTAAGCCACATTCCCTTGTTTCTCTGACAAGAGATAAATAAAAATGTCCCGCTACATCTGTCTGTGCCTGGCCCCTGATTAGTCAAGACGTATCTGTAACAGCTCCTGTGATTTATGTGAAACATGAAGTGAGTATAGTGCTCTTATTTGTGAAATGTACCATGAGATATCCTAAGAATTTAATATGACGGGCTTTATTTATTAAACATTCCGCTATTAAACTGGAAAGAGCACGTAAATAATGTCGTGGGAAAGGCGAACCAGAGACTGCATTTTATTGGCAGAACCCTTAAAAGATGCAACAGAACTACAAAAGAAGCTGCATACACTACGCTTGTCCGTCCTTTTTTGGAGTATTGCTGCCCAGTTTGGGATCCTCATCCGGTGGATTTGACGGAGAACATGGAAAGAGTCCCTAGAAGGGCAGCTCGTTTCGTATTGTCACGACACAGGGGAGACAGCGTTACGGAAATTATACATGATCTGGGATGGGAATCATTACAACAACGACGCTTATCACTGCGGCGTGGGCTACATACGAAATATCAATCGCCAAAATTCTCCTCCGAATACGAAAATATATTGTTGACTCCCAATTACATAGGTAGAAATGATCATCAGAATAAAATACGAGAAATCACAGCTCGAACGGAGAGATTCAGGTGTTCTTTCTTCCCGCGCTATTCGAGAATGGAATGGGATATAAATTATTATAACGGTGGTTCGATGAACCCTGTCCCTAAAAAAAAAAAAAAAAAAAAAAAAAAAAAAAAAATTCAAATGTTAGTAAATCTATGGGACCAAACTGCGTGGTCATCAGTCCGTAGCTTACAAACTACTTATACCTAGGTAAACTAACCTATGAACAAACACCCATGCCCCAGGGAGGACTCGAACCTCCACGGCGAGCAACCGCACGCTCCGCAGCAAGACGCTTTAGACCGCTCGGCTACTCCACCGCGGCATTCCCTTTCAAAAGTAACCGGCTTTTAGAACCTGCAATCGTAAATTCTGTAAATGTTAAATTTGGAAGTCCGAGAATTTTCCGCGTAATACTTTTTCCGCAACTCCGTTTCGACACTGAAGTAAAATTTAACGCACAGTTCGCTGCACGAACAAACCACTTAACTGGTCCAACCCCATATCACGACGGTGTTTTACCTGAATGAACATACATTTTTATTACAACAACCAACAGATTGACCTTATGTATGTTTAGAAAGGCAAATTCCGTCATTTTTATAGTGTAACTGCTGCCAACATCTACCATTCTATTTTCCAAATTATTTAAAGTATCAAATTATTTCCACTGTTTATTCAGAAATTCCGACCTTTGAATGTATTAGTTATGAAACTTTGACCACCTTGAGCCCATTCCTAACTTACGAAATTAATTATGAACTAAAATTTAACCTTTTCCATAAACCTTAACCTACATGGCAGTTTCGTTATAACCTCACCCCCCCCCAATTAATTTCTCTTTCCTATCTATATCCTTCTTCTTCTCTAGCCTACAATATTCATCCCTTATATCTTTGTTCATCTGTTCCTCCACTGTTCATGAAATGTACTTGTTAATAGTTCGAATTAGTGTTATTATGAATGGTTATACCATTCAAATAACTTTTCCAGTCATTAATCTTACAAAAGATTTGTTGTTTTTTGCAATAAAAGCTTAAAAATCATTAAATTTATATGATTAAGTTACGAGATTGAAAACGGTCTGTTATTGACTGAAGCTGTCGTGACATCACTCTACATGCGGAAGGGTAGGCTGTTATGTGTGCTACAGCCATGGTAGCGAAAGCTAGCTCGCGGTGATAGCCGCGCGGACTGAGGCGCTATGTCACGAAATGCTCGTCCGAAATGCTCGGCTGGAGGTTTGAGTCCTCCCTCAGGCATGGGTGGGCGTGTAGTTTAAATAGTGTGTAACTCTAGGGACCGGTGACCTTAGCAGTTTTGTCCCACAGTTCAAATATTTGTAATTCTAAAGAACCAAACTACCCTGCTCGTACGTTCCTAGGATTACACATTACTTAACCCTCGCACTACCAAGAGGGGTATCCTGACTACCCCAGGTTGATTTTTTCTCTATAATAATTTCATATGTAGCGCTATATGCTTGTGGTTTCATAACTTTAAATGATTGACATTGCATTCACACTCACGATTCTCCCAAGCCGGCCGCGGTGGCCGAGGTGACTGAGGCGCTCCAGTCACGGTCTGCACGGCCACTACGGTCGGGGGTTCGAATCCCCCTCGGGCTTGGATATTTGTGCCCTCTTTAGTATAAGGTAGTTGATAAGTAGTTTGTAAGCTTAGAGACTGATGACCCCGTAGTTAAGTCCCATTAGCTTAACAAACATTTGAACTTTTTTTTTATTCTCCCAATTTTTTTTATTTTTAATTATTATTGAATGTATGTATTGGGGTTGTGAGATTACCCCGCTTGGTATGAAATGTCTTACTTTCTTATGTGTTAAAAATAAAGATTTTGGGATCTCTCTGGTATCGTCTTTATTTAGTTTTACCACATATTCAAAGTTTCATTTTTTGAACGGTTACTATTGTTCAATTTAATTTGACGTTTACTGTTGAGCTGAAGCTACGCGAGTTAGGATTTCATCTGCTATTAAGGATGTCGGATGACTTTCTAGAGAGTCTTGCCTGACAGACTGAAAGAAAGAAGTTCTTTCTTCAGTGTTTGGTTTCACTATTGAGTTGACTCAAGTTTCGTATGTGCCAAAGGGGAAAAACAGTACTCTTACTCTGCACCCAACATATTGAAGGGATGGCTATCCCTCTGACCGAACGCAATTTACGCTACAAAGTATCTTTTGTATTAGCTGCTTGCGCAGATTAATATACTTCGAATTTTAACTGTAGTTTTTCTTGGAAGATGTTTCCCCTACAAAATTAAATTCTAATGATATCTTTGTTCAAATTTCTTGATTCGATGAAAGATTTTTACGAGTGTTCACCGAAGATACTGTCTCCTATATCTATAGCGTTGGCTGAGTATTTGTGCGTTGTGCGTTGACGATAATGTGGGATTAATTTAGCTGACAACGTAATTAATGAAGATCGACGACCCATTTTCGTATCGAAATTGGCTACCATTTAGAGTCTCGACGAGCAGACTGCCGCCTCTCTGAATTTTGTAGCCAAAAACAATGGCACTCGCTTCTTTTCAAATTTCCTTCCTACAACGGATGGTGTAGGGGGTTTATGGAGGCTTAATGTCCTTCGTATACTTAGCTTAAAGTAATGGAATGCTGTTTTGACACATTCTAGTTAGTAAATCTTTGTGATGGTTGGGAATTTCCAAGTTTACTTTTGTTGTTTTTTTGGGGATATATCTTCTTTACAGATGAGAGAACCGTCAAGGTACCAGAAACAACGTTTATCCTACTTTAGATGGTGAGGTAGTTCTTTCCATCCCATTGCTTGTAGGTCTAGGTGTTTAGCAGGATGTATGTCTCCTGCTGTTATCTCCGACGTGTATTGGTAATTGTGTTATGGGTACAGTAGGTGGCGCAGAAATCAATTCTGCCGTCTCCATATATTGCTACCTGTTGCATTACTATTTCATAACTCATATGCCTCTATACACAATTGCTTAGTGTCCTTGTTTCATTTATGAAGTATTAACACTTATTACTAGAGTTGTAGCAAACCGTATGTACTCATGAATACATTTCTTTACTCGCATGTACCGTATTGATACGAACTTATTCATGAATACATTTCAGTTACTGGCATCAACTGTATCAATACGAACTCTGTAACGAAAACCAATATGGAGAATGTGTATTTTCTGTGATGCATGTGTTATGATATGCGAAATTTTTGTATAGACATCCGTGACGAACTTTAAGTGCATACTGCGTGGCTTTACGATGTTAGATGGTTATTTTTGTTTTTAAACATTTTGGATTACACTTCTTGCAGGTTAATCCTCGATGACCTGACGTACGCTTTTAAAGCATACATACTTTTATTGTATTTTTTACCTGTAACGGTTTCAGTTTAATGATTAATTATTTGTTTGTGATCTTGTGTACTATAAAAAGTTTGTAAAAAGTACTCAAAAGTTATCATCTACACAATTCCATTTCTGACGGTATTATCTTAATCGTGAATGTCATATAACACAACATAGCAGTTCCGCTGCTCGCAAATGTAGTGCTACTACTGTGTTCGGTCACACTGGCATTCGTAACGAAATATTCCTATTGATTCTGACATACCAAGCTGTTAAGTGTAGAAACATAAAATGGAGGTCGTGAGGGTCTCGCTAATTGTGATCAATTTGTATGATGATTGCATTTTAATCACGAGGGAAATGGACGGTACTGATCCTTTCCTCAGTAGTATAATTGCCTCAGAAAGCATGCATACACTATATACGTGGCAAATTTAAATATTTAAGAAATATTAACAGTAACATTAAATATTTCTACGGTTTCAAAGCCAGTGTAGCGGCCGTTTTTCTGAGTGGCACTGGTAACGAGAGTAGCGATACGCTTGTGACGAGTGCTGTTTCTTTTAGTAACGGATACGTATCTTCTCGTTACTCTCACAACACTACTTATTATCGTTTGCTTAGCTACCAGTTGACACTCTGTTTCACATGCATACCAAATTGTAACTACTTCTTGTTTTTCAGAGAGATGTAGTAATACAATCATATATATATGTAATACGAGCAATGTATTTCTAATATACTTCCCCTTAACTATAACTGCGAGAGAATTTTCTGCAGTTGCTTAAGGATGATAATCTTATTACATTAGTCATTCAGAGTTATTTAGGGGAAAGTAAGTTTCTAAAAAAATAAAATAAATACTCTCAAAATATCATCATGTCGCCTCGGTATCTTCCGTCGCAGCATGCCTGAATAAAATCTTCTCACTGTACAAGTCGCGTCATTTCAATTACAGAAATGTTCAAATGTTTGTAGAGCTTAAGGGACTTAACTGCGGGATCAGCAGTCCCTAAACTTACAAACTACTTACTAACTACCTTACACTAAAGACGGCACAAACATCTGTGCCCGAGGGGGAATTCGAACGCCCGACGGCGAACGGCCTCCCTGATCGTAACATAGCGCCTCATTGCGCTCGGCCGCTCCGACGCTGCTTCAATTACAGCAGTAGACCTAACGATGGCTGTATCCGTCCAGAGTCTGATCACTGAGTCCCTTAAGGGGGTCCAGTATTTACTGTCGAGTCTAATTCTAAATGTAAGTTCCTCTCCAGTCGACGTAAGTAATCATTACAAATCGTCAACATGCTTTTGCTGTAAAATTGTTTGTCAGGATGAAATGGTCTTAACTAATTCATTTGGACTTTGGTTGATTCAGAATGCCTATACTGTTCAGTTGAGACTGTTCATTTGCCTACATGCACACAGATGACCAACTTCAAGTTGATACGTCAACCAGTGCACTGCTACTTGTGAGATGTGTGAGACCGTGAATTGTGGTGACTAATCATGGCACCTGGTCGCCATAGTTGGAACTGGACGATGGCACTGCGACCATGGAAATCATGCACCCCATACTCTGGAAATTTATACTACCATGTTCGTTACTCGTATGGCAAATAGTTTCCATGTTATGTTAAGTAGAGAAAGTTTAATTATAGTCACTTGATTTATTGATATAACACTCGAAAAAATGAAAATATTTGCTAATATTAGGCATCAAAAGCTGTGGTGATGAAAACGACTCTATGATAGTACATTGATTGCTATTGGATATGTGGGTAGTCAGTTCAATTCCGCAACAAGTAGCCTTAGAGCGCTCGGCGATTCTACTGTTGTAGTTTACTGGTACCAGTTGCACAACAAGACAGCGGTGACACCTCGAATGCCCTCTGGTGGGCGTTCTGCACATTTCGGAGCAGAGCAACGATAATCATGCTTGGTATGCACTTAAACCGAAATGGGGTAAGATTGGATCACTCCTTCTCGATGCATCACATGATTTTATTAATTTAATTTTATTTATTTATGCTTTTTATTATTTATTTATTTTGCACTATTTTTGTGTGTAGGAGTTGGTGTGAACGCACCGCAGTGATGAAAAGCTTGATGATACTCGACAGCGCAGTAGCAGAGTTATGCCTTCTGTCGCTTCTTATGTGACAAGTAGTCCACATGAGTATCGGATTTTAGAAATTCTTTATATTTATGGTACGTGAAGTTCGGGACTTAAATAACAACCAGCCATAGCCATTCGACGCAACTCTAAACAATTCTCGAGAAAAATCGAATTTGAAGTTCTGCAAGTATACGTAAGTACCAATAATTAAAACAGTTGCATCATCTGCTGGTGTAGCTCAGGCTTCGACAAACTAGGAAGTTTCTTTTTTTATTATTATTATGTTAATGTTGATTACTATTATTTAATATTCTGTGCGTTCCTAGCCGTTTGGTCAAATCTACTACTTTGCGTATTAAGTCATCAACGCTGTACAATATATTCACGTGTCCTTCCTTCTTCTGTATAATTTGGAGAATTCCTTAAAGGCTGCAGAAGTTACGCACTACTTGTGTTTACAATACTGGAGTTTTGTAAAAGTTGCTTTATTATGAAAATCATATTCTTTATTGGAGAAGACTTTCTTTACTCGCTGTGTTCGTTGAAGAGCATACATTGCTTTGCTAATTTTTTTATTTATCTATTGTTCATTTATGAAGTAGAGAAGGGTACGCAAGGGCTCTACCCTCAGAGTTAAGAACAGAGAAACTAACTAAATAAATAATTAAACATTAACAAATGGACTTCGGGAAACTGAAGCAACTGTTGACAGGCACGAAGCGGAAACTAAGCACTTCGAGAAGTCAAACTCTGAGTCTTGCCTTCGCTGCAAATGCAAGATCATACGGCACAACTGGAATCTACACTTGCACATTTCAAGGTACCAGGATAGAAGATACTACTTTAATTTACGTACATGGCAGATGAGGGAAACCAAACATTTTCAAAAGGCATTAAAGATGACGACGGAAAGGATAATATAAAGGTGACAGCGTTCTGTCTTCACAACCATAGAGTCGATCGTTCGAACCCGCTGTGACAGACACGTTTCTAATTCCACGTGTTGTGTCAGTTTTTGTTTATGTGTATGTAGACGAGCTGAACACCTCGTCATCATCTATAACGATGGTTCAGTAGGTTAGCTGCTAGGAAAGCCAATAGTCATTATGCAGATGACTTTCCAAAAACAGCGTCGTAGCTCTTCACAAACTGAAGAATCAAAGGCTACAGTCATCGACTAATAGTGAAGCCAATACTGTAAAAATGTTTTTGATGGAGTCCATCGTTATAAACAACCTTTTATAAAAATATGGAAAATTGCGAATATACAAAAACAAGTACATTTTTCCGTAAAAATTACCATTAGATATTAAAATTGTGTAAGTATTCGAACACAACGAAAAAAATAAAAGCTGTCACGGCAGGATTCAACCACCGACCCTATGGTTTTAATGTCACAACCTGAACTACACCGACAGATGCTGCAACTGTTTTACTTATTGGTACTTACGTGTACTTGCAAAGCCTCAATCTCGATTTCCTCGATAAATTTTTAGAGTTACGTCGAATGGCTTTGGCTGATTGTTATTTGAGCTCTGAACTTCGCGTATCAAAAGTATCAAAAATTTCTAAAATCTGATACCTATGTCACGGACATACGTGAAGTAGACTGGCAAAGTCACAGCTCTTACAAAAGCCTGGTGCAACGATCTTACTGTCACTGACGGCAAGAAATATTTGTGTCATCCTTGTATGACTTTCCGAAGTGAAATGATATTGCAAGCTTTTCGAGGCAGATTGAACAAGTTGTATAATTGAGCTCATATTTGCTTACTAGTTGAATTAAACATAGTACAATCGTGTTGTGATACGAACATTATGTTGTAAGCAGACTGCAGTTTTCGTAACAACACTGAGAAGAATAAAGGTATTTGTTATCAGCGACAAATAGTACACTGTACTTATAGGGAACTTTTAGAACAATTTGATTCAGACTTATAAAGACTTGATCTTTATTTGATATTAATCACTGAAAAACTATCATACGTATATTAAAAGAGGACCAAAGTGCGCCAGTCAGACGTTGAGGAGCTTTTAGTTCGTAGTAGTCTCGGCACTAAAAGATATATAGTTGCCGCGGCTTTTACGCAGGTGAATAATGGATATCTTAATGGGTGTATGAGAAGCGTCCATGTAGATAAGCGCACGAAAACGCTTCTAAATTTCTCAATAATTAGCCGGCACTGGCTTCCAGCTCGTGCAACTACTTACAAAGTGTCTCTTGAAACTAAAACTGAAAAACAACCTCTCAAATTACCCATTGGTTTAACCCTTTATGCTTGACGTACACAGACATATTCTACGTCATGGAAGGTGTAGTACTAACTGTACAGAAACTTAAGATATATATTATTTAGTAGGTACTTAGCTGATTGACTGAATTTATTTCCATCTATAGTTCGATACAGGAACTACGTCCGTGGAGTTTAGGCTGGGTATACGCATCTGCATCACGCATACGACAGCGAATAAGCCTTCAGTATTGTTCTGAACGCTGTGCTGCGACTGTAATAATGAACTTGATTGTAGCGAGTAAATCAGTGGATTTTATTCAGTTTGTTGCATCTTGTCGTCACTGTTGTTGCTGGAATGCAACAAATTCTACCTGAGCTCTCGACAGCCATTATTTACAGGCTGTCAGGTTTCTTTAAGGGGGCGGGGGGGGGGGGGGTTCACGAAAAAAAAGTACAAATTAAACCTGTCACAAAATCCCCAATGTTTGAGTTACATAAATGAAATTATGTACATTAGGTGATGGTAGTTCAAAGCATCTACCAAAATTGTTTTCTAATTTTAATTGATTTTTTAAAAAAATTTTTGGAAGTTTTTAAGTTTACGAACTCATGATTCACAAAGGTACCATTCATTAAGAAAGTTTCTACGAAATTGCCTTGAATTTCTTGCACCATAATCTCAACCATCGTATAAAGAAATCCACAGAATGATTTCAGTTTATTAATATTTAACGAAGTTTTAGGTTTAATTACTTTTAATTGAAAAACTACACATAGAAATTCTACTCTCTTTATTCCCTGTCTTGACGTACATGCATGATATTAAATATTCACTATATATATATATATATATATATATATATATATATATATATATATATATAGAATGCCAAAAATCACAATCAAATCTTTTCTTGTTATGGAGAAAAATTTACCTGAATAATGAAAACTGTAGTTCTGAGAAAATGCATTTTAAGGCTAAACATGCTTTTTTGTTGCCGTTCCTACCTTCAAAAGCCTCCCGATCTGTAATGAATGTCCTCATTTCCTTCAAGACTTATGGCTTCTTCTTTTCTGTCTTGTTGGCTCTGCAAGGTCTTAAATAGATTTAACGTCTGGAAGTATACGTTGAGTCTCAATCCCCAGGAAGCACGAAATTTAGCGAGGACTTAAATACGAGATGCCTACAATACTTATCACTACGAAACTCATGCTCGAAATATGACTGAAAACCCGAAGAGATTTTGGTCATATGTTAAATATACTAGGGGCAAAACACAAAAAATACCCTCACAACGTGACTGTAATGGTGATCCTCTGCGTCTCTTTCTTGCCCTTCGACTCTAATAACTGACATCAGGATTTTGTATACATTGAATATAACTCTTCGCTACTTAATATAGTAATAATAATACAAAAATCTGCTTGGTGGTATGATATGACATAGCCCACTAGTATTCTGTAATAGCCTTGGAGCTTCCCGGGATCACACGGATTTCAGCGTGTCGCAGGGAGTTGCAACATTTGTCGCGTTTGGCGCCAAACACCGACAAATGTCTGCTCTTGTACTGTAGACTAGCGGGCTACGCCCAGGTTTTTTCCGTACTGTGATATAGCTACTGAAAAAGTCATAGGTGCTCGTGTGAGCGCTAAATAGTGAATACGTTATATTATTTTCTGCATTTATTTGGCTTGGAAATTATCTCCCAACTGCAGTTTTCTTTTAACAAAGGTAAGGAATACAGGAGCCGAGTTATAGTGAAACTATTATTCTACTTGCTGCTAAACCCGATATTGCTCGGGTATATAAGCTTTTTCCAGTCTTATATTAGAAATGAAATAAAAATTCAGAAAATACTTCATCTTCGTTATTCCTGAAAACAGCTTAGAAATTATGAAACAGTGAAACAAAGAAATATGCATAATGAACAATATTATAAGTGCATTATCCAAAGAAAGAAACTGTGATATAACATCAAAGGAACATTCAGTGGTATGTATGTGGACCGTCTGTGAAATATCTCGCGAATACAATTCACAGTGTAGAAGTAACAACTTCTAACGTCATGCCAAACGCCTTAGATATATATTATGAACATCGGAGAAGTAGTAGACGATAATTTTTTTCCTTTCATCATTTCTCTGGGATTGTCAGCGATGAAACGTTTCGTAAAAGTGCACTAATTCTCAAATAAATGACGAATAAAATCACGCTATCACGCGGCGCAAGCTGGTGTAGTTTTCACTGTTTATGACGTGATATCGTACGAACTATGTGTCGTAGCTGGTTTTTGCCACCATAGCAAATGATTCCTGAACTTAAAGGATAATTTTATCAAATTTGGTTGAAATCGGTACATTAATTTAGGAGCAGATGTAGTATATTATCCCATGATGAGGCCGTTTTTCACGAATGTCATCGTTTATGATGTCTTATTTCCTGAAGTGTGTTTCGTAGATGGTTCTTACTCCGACAGCCTGATACCAAGTTTCGTTGAAATCGGTCCAGTAGTTTAGGAGAAGAATATACATACACACATTCAGCCAAGTTTGTATATATTACTTGCAGTCGTACTGCAGTATTTCTTATCGCTGCTAGTTTTGAATATCTCCTGACAGTACGCTTGTGAGACGATATAGCCTAATAATCTGAAATCTTCTACTTATTCCTTACAGATAGCTCACTTACATGTGCCCTTACGCAAGCATCAATACGGAAAAACCAGAGGCATTAGTTATGACGAATTTGCTTTTGATAATAAACTAAGAAGAAGGTGACCGTGCTTGACTTCTAGAGAAACCTTCATGCCAAATACACTGTGATATTTATCACTGTTGTGTGGTGAACATGCTACCGATGTAAACTATAAATTTAATTACTGGAGAAAGATTTTCAAAACCGGTAGTACTTCCAGCAATTCTCAAATTATCCTATCTATAAAATACCGGTAACAGCGGAATCTAGGTAACAAATAGAGAATCGGACTCCAGATAATAAGGGTGTGTCGTAAACGTAAAAGAAACACAAACTCTAAGGAAGAAACCTACACAGTTGTGCCGTCATATGCGTTTACGGAAACTGGAGTTGAATTAGAAGACGAAATGTTTTCCAAACTCAGATCCTTAAATTCGCGTACTGTTGGAATAACAAAAAATCTGGAATCATGAATAACAGAAGACAGTAAGACACCTAGAATGGATTTCTTGCTGTAACGAATAAAAAGTTCTAAGAAAAATCACGTCGATGGAGTGAGAACCAGTGTGTCATTTGGCAGTACTGCTTACCGAAAGGTGACAAATATGTCGGAAATTGTATTTTCAAAGTACCCAGTAGCGTTACTTCATCTCGTTTTGTTGTTGATATTTCACACGAAAGAGGTGAAACACAAGATTGATGATATGTTTAAACAAGGAGGAACTGCTATGTGGCTTACACTAATGAGACAAAATTAAGCAAAAACAGCAGTATTTTCAGGAATAAATGCTGTGGGGAAAAGCAACAAATGCTGTTTACCGCTTTGTTGTCTTAGCAGTTACTCAAGAAAATTACAAATGAGTTGTTCAACTCCAAACAGCTGTAACGAAGGAAGCTGTGTGTTTAACACCGTAAGCGTTCCACTCACAAGGGGAACACCAAGTATGGCACAAACGGATTTTGATGGGTATTTTGTTAGGTATTTTGTTAGGGAATTTCTCCAGATCACCAAGTGAAGGATTTTCCCAACGTACCTTGGTTTCCACGAAAATCGAGATGAAAATCCCGCGCGTTACTATTATACCTCTACCCGGTTAGCGTCAGTAATAGAACCTGCGTGGTGGGGGTGGCAAGGTGCTCGGCTACTTTTTAGTCTTGTCCGCCGATAGATTGTTCATAATTACACAACCATAACAATGTTAATACTTGAATAATTGCTGCAATGTTTTATGCTTTCGGTGTTTCTTTGACATTTATCAAACAGAATAATTTTTTACACCTGTTAAAGCTAGTGACGATTGCGACAGTGAATAAATAAAATTGCGTAATCAATGAAATAATCAAAGCATATAATTTGATATTTCATGAACAATGAAAGGAATATAGGAATGTGTGCACTTCTTTATTATAGCACTGTAATTTTGATATAAATGTGTTTTGTTGTGTAACTGTACAAGAACTTCATGTAACAGTTCTTAGCTGTTGTAACTTTGATATCATCTTTGCAATAACTATTGAAAAGTGGGAAAAAATAATTACGCAAAATCAATCGCTGGACAAGTATGAAAAGATGCTGAGCGCAAGATTTGAACACGGACCTTCAGCGTGACAGCCAAACGCTTTACGAGCTGCTCCACGCCGATTCTCTTACTCATGGTCCCAGTGTACACGTGTATCGGCTGTGCGCGGGACTTTGATATCTATTTTCATGGAAAACAAGGCGCATTGGAACAAATCTCTTCATTTTTGTGATCTGGAGGAATTCCCGCACAACATACGTGCGACCCATCAAAATCCGTTTGTACCATACTTGGTGTTGTCATTGTCAGTAGCGGCCCATAATAGGCGGCAGTCAGCGCTCTGCGGCGACCGGCTGAACTACATAAACTAAGTGACGGAAAGGAGTGCCAAGACTAATTAAAGGCATTATAGCGAGCTATGGATATAAAACATTTATCAGGAATAAATCCGTTTTTTTTCATTGAATGAACATCTTCAGTGCAGTTTCGAGTTCAGAGAACTCATATACACTGCATGATATATATATTTACAGTTAAAATACATAAAAATATCTATCACTAGCTGGTAACCGGCGCTATTCTGCCGCAAAAGAAATAATTGTGCAAAAAACGCTTGAAATTTTAAAGTGTTAGCTTTTTTAAGGGGGCCCACTCTGCCTATCTAACCTGAGTTAATTTAGGCAAGTGCTTGATCCATTTCTGAAAAAACTATTTGATGCAGACCCATAATATTTCTACTGTATGTTACGTGATGCTAACAGAATCATCTGTACTAAAATCTACTTCATCCATTTTATAGTTTTTAAGAAATACTTTCTTTAACTTTATTAACAAAAAATATGAAGTTTTTTTTTTTTTTTTTTTTTTTTTTTTTTTTTTTTTTTTTTTTTTTTTTTTTTTTTTTTTTTTGTAGAAAATACTTTTATGTGATCTTCCTAATGGGGGAATATTAATGAATGGAGTACCAGAGGTGGCTTTTTATGTTACGCACAGTCTCTGAAAATTTCATTCATTTAGTTATTATAGTTTCTGATATAACGGGGAATATGTATGGAAAATTTTAATTTGCTGGAAATTGACTTTAAAGAAAAAACTTGTGAAATTTGTTACTTACAGTTAATTAAAACTGTCCTGCTGCATATGATGGCTCTTCTTTGGCCTCCAGCAGGTCTTCGAGCTTCGTTTTCACCATCCTGGATGTCTGTCTTGCTTTCCTGGCCATATTAGATGTAGACCTGTCTGCATCGGCTATCCTCATTTTATTGCAATGTTGTAGCCTAGCGATAATATTTTCACTACGATTAATTCAGAGCTTTTTCAATACCCAACACTTTCCAATATTACCAATATTTCCAATATTAAACAAAACTAACTGCATGTATACAAACAGCAGAGACAAAAGAATACCTACCGTTGCCTTCCAAGAATAGCCAACACACTAGTAAAAAAAATCCCTAATGTGCAATGTAGGGAATATATAGATCTAAAATATATTCAGAAAAGTGGCTAACAGAAAAACACATGTGGTAGGAAAATGCTCGAACAAATTTTTTCAAGCAAAATCCTTTTCAGAGTACTTAAATAAAACCTTAATCTATCGAAATATGATGAAAACCGAAAATAGATTTTTTTCGACCTGAATCACGTTGTAGTCCCCTTAAGAATGACAAAATACGATATATATATATCACGTTTTCTATCTTTCTATTAGTCCATCTCCTCCTTTCCCTTCTCTCTATGTTCACCTGCTCCTCCCGCGTTTCCTCCTATCCCTTTCTCTGTCCATTTCGTTTTCACCTCCCTCTGTTCATTTCCTTTCACCTGTCTATCTCCCCTGTCTATCTCCCGTTCTCCTCTTCTCCCATCTATGTCCGTGTCCTCTCTCCCCCCTTCGCTTCCTCCACAACCTACTCTTCCTTCTACATATGAAAACAAACATAGTTCCATGGTGACTGGTCAAATGGTGTCAAAGTCGCAAGGTACCCTCCACCATGCTAAATTCACTGACTTGCAGATTATAAAAATCTCTTTCTTGCAAACATATATTTATGTGCAGACATTCATGGTGATCAATCAAACAATTTGAGTGTATGTTGTACCCTCCGCCATACACCTACGAGACTTACGAAAGGTAGCTTATGTATTAATTCGAGGTATAAGCTATTTTCATCCCACATTTCATTCAGTCCAGTCCAGCTGTTTCAGCGTGAAGAGTAAGAAACGTGTTAATCCACTGTAATATACCCTCCGCCATGTACGGTACGATGGCTTCCTAAAGGTAGCTCATGAGTCAATTCAGGGTCTAAGCTATCTGCATTCCGAATTTCATTCAAGTCCTCCAGCTGTTTCAGTATGTAGATAACCAAAGTATTAACCCCTCCGCATTAGACCGTACGGTAGCTTAAGAAAGGTGGTACATGCATGGTATAAGCTATCTCCTTTTCAAATTTCATTCCCATCTGTCTATTCCTTTCAGAATGAAGGAGTAGCAAACATGTTAACCTGGTGTGTGGTACCCTCCGCCAGGCACCATACGATGGCTTACGAAAGCCAGCCTACGTATTAATCATGGTATAAGCTACCTCGTTCCAAATTTCATTTACATCCGTCCAGCCAATACTGCGTGAAGACGTAAGAAACAACAAATTTTAAAGTAAGATCCGCCATGCACCATACGAAGTTAATTTTAGTATACGAAAGCAAGCAATAGCTTGACAAAGATGTATCACAATCGAATGTACGGTATCGTAGTGCATAAAATACGAACAAAAAGACAAACAAACATTAATTTTTATATTAGATATGCAGTGTACACGGATCCTTTGGACTCGAAACTGAACTGAAGATGTTCATGCAGTGAACGAAACCGATATGCGATATCTTTAAATAAATATTTTATATCGTACCAATAATCGAAAAAGGCCGCGGTGAAATAGCCGTGAGCGCTGTGGCGCCTTGCTAAGGTTCACGTGGCCGATCCTCGTCGGAGGTTCGAGTCCTCCCTCGGGCAAGGGTTTTTGTGTTGTTATTAGGATACGTTAGTTTAAATAGTTTGTAAGTTTAGGGCCCGATGACCACAGCAGGTAGATCCCATAACTTTACGAACATTTTATATGAAGCGGAAAACAAGGTTTTTAGCAAAATAAGTGCGGCAGTTACGGGTCCGCAAACGCATATTAGCTGAGATATACAGGAGTTATGGGAAGAGCTGAGTGACGGTTGGTTGCTGATTTTAGCACAGTCGTTGCATTGGCGCTCCGTCAAATGGGTCAGCAGGAATTATAACGTCTCACTCACTGTACAGTGTATGATCAGATGTAAAGCCCTAGCAATTCAGGAAAGAGGCCATCAACACCGACTCCCAATCGACGTATGGGAAGGCGTATTTAGCGACAGATTAACAGGTTCAAACGTGCTACAGCTACGGTTAAATGGGGCTCACTGTCTGGACATTTCACTGACGTATTGCCTACCTTGTTCGGAGAACGTGCCACGTGATCAACGATTACATATGTGCATGATAGCGCACCGACACACTTTCACCAGAGTGTGCACGGATATCTGACGCAGACATTTCAGGACCGCTGGATTCGTCGGGGAGGCCCCACAACTTGATCTTGTTCTTCCCCAGACTTCAGTCCACTACGCTTTTGGTTATGGGAACACTTGAAAGAAGTAGTCTACATACCTCTAATCAACGAGGTGTAGACATTACAGTGTCGCGTATTCAATGCGTGTCAGCGCATGCGTGTCAGCGCATGCGGCTATACTTCGAACGCTGCGTTATTCCTTACTCCGAAGGCCTCCAGATACCAGAGGACACGGACATATCGTGACACGTTTGCTGACTTCCTCGCTGCCCCCTTGATCCATGGCTATCAGAGGAATATTAGAGAATGACGATATTATTGTATGTCAAGTACATTCAGATTTATTTCATTTTACTTTCATCTCTACCTTCGCCCCCATGAAGGGGAGTTTGTTTCTGCTTGTGACCTGGGTGGAGTTATGTTTCGTGTTTAATTTTTCTTCATCTTCTTTCCATTTGCCATTACCATTCTATGAATTTTATTAATTTTCAGAATTTGTCATAGGGGATACATGTTGCTATTAATTTATAGTCTACTATGCTGTGGAGGGGTTAAACATTTGAACATAGCTGCTATTGTCAGCGACCATTACAACGTCAAAGGATAAAAATGCAGCCCTCGCCTCAGAAATTATAAATTAAAACAAGTCACATAATAAAAGTTACACCACATCTGTATCGATACAGGCGTGCAGCTCAAAGTGGTTAGCTTTTTCTAAAAATTTCCTTTTAAATTTTGTGGCGTAAGCTTTACAGCTGTGGTGTAAATTTTATTATGTGACTTGTTTTAATTTATAATTTCTGATGAAGGCAATCATAGTTATTGCCGAAACCAGGTAAAAGAATTTTATTTTTGCGACCGAGGGCTGCATTTGTATCCTTTTTTCATTGAGCTGCTTCTCTAGTAGACACAGGAGTATAAAGTTGCATCTGAAGCACCCCTCTTTAGAGGTTTGTTTTAGTTCATTTGCAGGAAGTGAGCATCTGTGTGCCATCCACTAATGGCTTCGTTTTCTTGCGCTCAACTAGGAAAGGTCCTGCTGTAGCTTTAAGTTTCCTGATATACGCTATAACGATATCTCAATATTTACCTGTTGCAATTTATATAGATTTAAAAAAAGTTCATTTATCATCTCTTAGTGGCATTGTTTCCGTTAGTTCTAGTAGGTAGGGATCCTGCTTTAAGTTAGCTTACATACGTTATAAGGATCTCTCCATGTTCAACTATTACAGGATATTCCTTATTTTGATTCACTTTTAATGCATAGCAGAGTACACTTTATTTACGTTGTTTGACACTGGAGTCTTTGTGTTACAGATATTTTCTTTAATTTTGTCTTGTTTTCTAATGGTATGTGTTAGGAAGGGTTGAAGGGGTGGAAGGAGACAATTAAAAAAAAAAAAAAAAGGCCAAAGTAATGCATTTCCATAAGTGTAAGCCTTTGGAAAACCTCGTACAAAACGTGTTATCTCATAAAATATGCGTTCCAGAACCGATGTTTATTGGACTTACTTTTCTTGTTTTCTTGTTTCATTGATTACTACCACCTCTCAAACCCGTCTACACTCTCTTAAAACGCCCTGTACACGTAATTATCCAGTAACAACTGCAATCTTTGGTAATTGTTAAAGTCCCAGCGAGGATTTGGAAACGTGAATGGTATTTCCAAGGAATACATACAATTTCTGACTTGACAAAACATATTGCAGAAAATTAGCGTCTGATTTTTCACCACGTATGACGTCCTCTGTTTTCATGACTTTGCAAATTTATAATATATTTAATTTGATAGGCGATGCCCCTCTTAGTTATATAGATCCGCGGAAATTTCATCTCTCTATTTTAAAAACTCGCACGCTGATTATACGAGGAGGTCATCTAAACTGATTCGGTATTGACTAAGATAAAGACGTTCATGTAAAAGATTGCTGACAGTAAACTATCATTTTTATCATCCTATCTACTTTATCTACATCATGTAAAACAATATCTCAATATCATAAAATGTAAACTTTCACGGCCGGCGTTGTCTTCATGTAAAACTTCCGGGCTGAGAGGCCGTGGTCCAGATGTAAAACTTCCTCCTGACGTTTCGTCTCCAACTGCGGGAGACATCTTCCAGGGTCTTCCGGCAACTGCCACTGTGTCCCGAGGGGCTCTCGCATTTATAGACGGATTAGAGGACACCACCATAAGTGACGTCTGGCTGACTGTGTGGCTAAGAAAAAATGTTCAAATGTTTGTAGAGTCTATGGGACTTAACTACGGGGTCATCAGCCCCTAAACTTACAAACTACTTATGAACTAGCTAATCCTAAGGACGTCACAAATATTCATGCCCGAGGGGGGATTCGAACCCCCGACCGTAGTGGCCGTGCAGACCGTGACTGGAGCGCCCCAGTCCCCTCGGCCACCGTGGCCGGCACTGTGTGGCTATGTGTAGATGACGTAGTCATTCTCGATTAAAGGTAATCGATTGCCATCTTGTTGGTGCAATGTCGACATTCAAATCTGAAGTTAGATAAAAAATAGATGTCGACATTGCACCAAGAATGTGGCAATCGTTTACCTTTAATCGAGAATGACGACGTCATCCAGACATAGCCTCACCGTCAGTCACACGTGACGTATGGTGGTGCCCTCTATGCCCTCTATAAATGCGAGACCCCCTCGGCCACTGTGGCAGTATCCGAAAGACCCTGGAAGATGCCTCCCGAAGTTTGAGACGAAACGTCTGGAGGAAGTTTTACACCTGAACCACGGCCTCTCAGCCCGGAGAAATGCGTACGTTTCCGACTTTGATAAAGGTCGTATTGTAGCCTATCGCGATTCCGGTTTATCGTATCGCGACATTGCTGCTCGCGTTGGTCGCGATCCAATGACTGTTAGCAGAATATGGAATCAGTGTGTTCAGGAGGGCAATACGGAACTCCGTGCTGGATCCCAACGGCCTCGTATCACTAGCAGGCGAGATGACAGGCTTCTTATCCGCACGGCTGTAACGGATCGTGCAGTTATTATTCTCAGTCCTAAATATTAGCCTTCTGCCGTTTTGTCATCCGCAGGGTAACTCCAGTGGCTATGGTCGCTACTGAAGTCACCTACAAAGTGAACATAATGATCAAAAGTTGGTAGGACTGTGTCTCTCAACTGGACATTAGGTGGTTCGTAAATAATTTACGATGGTGATTGCAGAAATCCTGACTATCAGTATGTAAATATCATCGTCACAACTGTTGAAAATTACAGTTGCGTCATCCATTTCCTACAGCCTCCAATAGTCTATATCGATGGGTGCCTGTTGCACAGATTACAACTTCTTCAATTTGTGTTCCTTGCAGTGCAAGACCATCAGTATTATTTTGGTAAACGTAGACACATTTTGTTTTCATATTTTTAAGCATTTTTGTTTCCATTGGGAAACGGACCTCTTATGGTAATTTTTTAAAACAGAAAACACTCTAGAGCGCAGTTATTAATTCTCAAGTAGTTTCGACCCATGAGGGGATCATCTTCAGAATATGCTGTTCTCGAACGATGGGTCAAAACTAGTTGAGAATCAGAAAAAAGTTTCCGATGCAGACTGTTTTTATATACAAAAAGAGAGAGCAAGATTTGCTCAGTCCGTCGACGTTAAAATGAAAACATTGAGAAATGATCCTAAATTCTTGAAATTATTTTGGACCTGAGAAAGATTTTGAGTATCTGACACAGCTGGGAGATCACTGGCGTTGAAGTGCAACTACCAGAATTGTTCTCGTTTAGCACCACCCGAGGGCTGTGTGCAGCTGAAGGAGATGTTCAAATGTTTGTATAGTCTATGTGACTTAACTACGGGGTCATCATTCCCTAAACTTACAAACTACTTATGAACTACTTACGAACTAGGACGGCACAAATATCCTTCCCCGAGGGAAGAATCGAACCCCCGACCGTAGTGGCCGTGCAGACCGTGACTGGAGCGCCTCAGTCCTCTCGGCCACCGCGGCCGGCGCTTAAGCAGAGTTGCGAACGTTAATAACACCATTACTATCCATTTTTCCTCCCCCCCTTAACCCTTTAAGGCATGAATTTTATTTGAACCTATAAAAGACTACCACGAATAATGTATAGTGCGTATATAATGAGAAAAATATTGAAACTAAGAAATTCCTTAAAATTATTATGTACTGCAAGCAACAAAAGTTCATAACTGGTCAGCAGTATAGTGCTTCCATGATGGAACCAAAGTAGTAAATGTCACTATCACGTCTCTCATCTTTCCAGAATGTAACTCATAATACAACATTGGTATGTGATTGAGTGCTTTTACATGGCAAAGGAGGAATACTAAAGTAAACGAACGCACAAGTTAGTAGTAATTCAGTGCAGGTAACTGTCTAAGTGATTCACTAGCACTCTGCAATTTATGTTAGGACGAGCTACTTGCATATATATTACTATGCATAGAAGCAGCTATAAATGAATTTGTGGTAAAATGTTGATCAGTTTGAGAGATAATCGAAAAAATAAGGTATGTAGCTGATCATCTACTCTACGCATTAAAGGTTTAACTCCGCTACCAGTACAGCTCCCCGCTTTACCCCCTACGCTTTCCTTAGATCCCACACTGAGGTACTGAGCTATATATATATATATATATATATATATATATATATATATATATCCCATAGGGATCTGCAAGTAGTGACAAATGACACTTCAAAACATTCGTCGACAATTTTTCGACTGCATAACATGTAACATAACTCTGGTTTACAGCTTTGCGCAATTAGATCTGTCACTATAGATCGATAATGCTTTATTTCGCTCACATTAAAAGGTTAAAATAGTTGATAGAAATCTCAGATACACATCTACAGGGTGTTGCAAAAAGGTACGGCCAAACTCTCAGGAAACATTCCTCACACACAAAGAAAGAAAATATTTTACGTGGACATGTGTCTGGAAACGGTTAATTTCCATGTTAGAGCTCATTTTATTACTTTTCTTCAAATCACATTAATCATGAAATGGAAACACACAGCAACAGAACGTACCAGCGTGACCTCAAACACTTTATTACAGGAAATGTTCAAAATATCCTTCGTTAGCGAGGATACATGCACCCACCCTCCGTTGCATGGAATACCTGATGCGCTGATGCAGCCCTGGAGAATGGCGTATTGTATCACAGCCGTCCACAATACGAGCACGAAGAGTCTCTACATTTGGTACCGGGGTTGCGTAGACAAGAGCTTTCAAATGCACCCATAAATGAAAGTCAAGAGGGTTGAGGTCAGGAGAGCGTGGAGGCCATGGAAGTGGTCCGCCTCTACTAATCCATCGGTCACCGAATCTGTCGTTGACAAGCGTACGAACACGTCGACTGAAATGTGCAGGAGCTCCATCGTGCATGAACCACATGTTGTGTCGGACTTGTAAAAGCACATGTTCTAGCAGCACAGGTAGAGTATCCCGTATGAAATCATGATAACGTACTCCAGTGAGCGTAGGTGGAAGAACATGAGGCCCAATCAAGACGTCTCGATACAAACGTACCGCGCCACGGCTATTGCCCCGTGTTAATCCATACATCAAATGGGCAACTGCCAACTCCGCATTTGTAAACATTGCACTGACTGCAAAACGACATTCGTGATGAACACTAACCAGTTGATGCTACGTACTGATGTGCTTGATGCTAGTAATGTAGAGCAATGAGTCGCATGTCAACACAAGCACTGAAGTCAACATTACCTTCCTTCAGTTGGGCCAACTGGCGGAGAATCGAGGAAGTACAGTACATACTAACGAAACAACTGGGTATTTTGACAACTGTCTTACGAATTATTTCAATTTACATTTAAAGAGGATTACTAAAATGAGCTCTAACATGGAAATTAAGCGTTTCTGAACACATGTCCACATAACATATTTTCTTTCTTTGTGTGTGAGGAATGTTTCCTGAAAGTTTGGCCGTACCTTTTTGAAACACCCTGTATAATATTCATGCATTACAAATAGTTCATTTTATTAAGGCCTAAATCACTGTGCCGGAGATTAAAATAGATGAATACCGAGCTGCTTATTCTCAAATCCAATCCAAATCCAATTGAAACCTGATAAAATGTCTCAGAAATTTATACGTTTCGCACTCAAGTGTCAATAAAAAGATTTCTCTCTCTCTCTCTCTCTCTATTGGCCGGTACCAGTTAATATCGGCGAAATACAATTCAGGTTGCGCCGTCTGCCCAAACGACGTTAAGTGAACAAACGCTTTCGCACGTGCCGTAACAACGGCAGGTTCGCTCTTTGCAGTGTTGTTATCCACATTAACGCTTCTACTAATCGGGCGTTACTGCGTGTGCCGATTACAGGTGTTGACGTCATTTTAATCATGTTACAGCATTGTCACACAAGCTAACCACACACCTACAACCCCTCCCCCCTCACGCACGCACGCACACACACACACACACACACACACACACACACACACACACAGGGAAGGAAAGAGAGTGGGAGTGAGTGAGTGAGTGAGAGAGAGAGAGAGAAAGAGAGAGAGAGAGAGAGAGAGAGAGAGAGAGAGAGAGAGAGAGAGAGAGACAGACAGACAGACAGACAGAGAGCGAGAAATGTTTGAATAATTCCTACCTTTCTCAAAAATGTCGTAATGACTGAACCAACAAAATGTGCATCGAGATGGAAATAAAGATTTCGCCAGGCTTCACCATGGATCCGACACCGTCTTTGGAAAGACGCATTTACTGGGTGATCAAAAAAGTCAGTATAAATTTGAAAACTGAATAAATCACGGAATAATGTATATAGGTAAAAATTGACACACATGCTTGGAATGACATGGGTTTTTATTAATAAAAAATAATAATGAAAATAAAAATAAAATTAAAAAAAGTATTGCTAGACGCGTGAAAGATCTCTTGCGCGTGTCGTTTGGTGATGATCGTGTGCTCAGCCGCCACTTTCGTCACACTTGGCTTCCCAGGTCCCCCGACCTCAGTCCGTGCGATTATTGTTTTTGGGGTTACCTGAAGTCGCAAGTATATCGTGATCGACCGACATCTCTAGGAATGCTGATAAACAACATTCGACGCCAATGCCTCACCATAACTCCGGACATGCTTTACAGTGCTGTTCACAACATTATTCCTGGACTACGGCTATTATTGAGATATGATGGAAGAAAGACGGCTGTCTACCGTTTACCCTAGATTTTTAACTTTGTAATTTATCTAAGTTCACTAGACGGGATTTTTTTGCTAACAGAGAACACCTTTCGTTCGGAGGCATGAAGAATAGCATTTCATTTCATGTTTTTAAATGTTAGTTTCTGTAATACTGATGGGATTTTATTATGCTAATAATTTATCATTGTGTCTATGAATGTGGCAAGATGAACGATTTCTCCGTGACGCTATTCTCTCTGTGAGAATGTGTACTTGCTTTATTCTGTGTGTGCATGTATGAGCATCTTCTAGCATGGCAATCTGAGTATATGTATGAGAATTTTCGTCATCGGCTGCTGGCTGCGCTCTTTCCATCTGTCGATCGGTAGTCGTTACCAACCTCTGCTTTTGATGCTACCAAAGAGGTTCCTCCACCCTTTGGTTACAAGTTGGGTTGGCAATGCCCAGTAGCGAGCCTCGATAGGACGCGCGAGTTTAAGGTCTTCCCAACACATCATTTTTCTTGCGTTTCTACCGATTTCCGGCGGTGGCGAGGACTGGCTGTCCGACTTCTACTCTCTGTGGCTGCGCTTCGACCTGGTAAGATGTTCTGATTTTCTTTCCTTCCTTGAGATGGTAGCGATTCTTTGTCTGGTGTTCAAGTGAGGCTTCAGAACTTCGGTTCATTTTTCGGAATAAGTTTCTCCGATCATGTACGGAAGTGTGTTCAATTTCATTTCGGTGATTTTGAATAGGTAAACGCGGTGAATATGTAACTAATTCGGTATGATAACGGCTGGGAATCGGTAACCTTTGTGAGAGTAGCTGGTGGTGTATGAACTCGGTTTAATTTCTTTCTAGCTTTGAGGGATGCAACTAATGTAAGGGAATGTTATTATTCTGTGTAGCGCATGTGAAATATTCTTTTCCATTTTCTCCTTCCGCGAGTGATATGTACTCCACGTGGTGTGTTCTTAGAACAAAGCATTCAGCTACCCTTGCGTCTGTTTCTATGCCCTTCAGGCAAGAAATTATGCATATATCTTTCTGATTTCCCCTACTTCAACGCGATCTCCTCTCCGTCTATTTTAAATTGCTGTTTCGTTTACTCCTCGGACTCCTTCAGTAAATTCTCTTCTAGCCTTGTACGACCCCCTTTATTAGCTTGCTTATGAAATACTACGTATTTCTAGGGACTGCATGCCGTATTTCTTAGTTGATTTACTGCGACTTTGAATTTATTCCATTTTTCTGATTTTTGAAGTTTGGACTTCGGTCATCCGGGTAAATGCTTCCAATCGCATCAGTCTGTATTTATTTATCTTCCTTATGATATCCTACGCATTTCAAAGGGTTGCATGCCGTAGCTAATTTTCTTTATTATTCGGAAATAGAATTTTTGTATTTTTCATTGGTTTTCGGAACCACGTGACACTGAACTCTTACTTCAAGGTTTCATAGCTAGTCACTTGAGCTCTCGCAACTGCTCACATACCAGTGCCTTACTATTGTGCATTCTTGCTTCGTAATCTGTGATTCAGTTGATTTTTTTTAAATGAATACGACCTTTAAGCACTTCGCCTTCAGTGGGGTGCGAATATGTAATGTAGCAGACACGTGCCGTGTGTCTCAGTAAGTTTGCATGCTCACGGTTTGATTTAAGTGGCAATTAATCTCGCTATTATCGCGTGTGTGAGTGGCTGATTGTAAATCTCTCCTCCGACGATGTTCAGTTCAGATTATTTTAAGTTATTGTAAATAGGGATGCATTTTTATTGTTTAACAAAATTTGTTCCCCCATTTGCTCATGTTTGAACTGAATAAATAATGTATTGTCAGTGAAATGTTATCCTTCTTATAAATATTAGTTTATGAATACCCTCCCTTTTTTATTTAATTTTGTTTTACACCAGTGCTGAGAACAAACTCAGATGCAAATTATCATGTTTTAATTCCGTTGCACCATAAATGTTCTCACAGCCACCTTCATGAAATGGTTTAGTTCGGGGTGACTTGTATGTTAATGATTGTCTGTAATTCTCGTGATCTACGACGTATGTTGGCCACCGTCTCTTTGTCTTCCTAGTGCTAAAGTAAAGTTTGAGTCAGTTCTAAATTCTGGGCCAGGGCACACGATTCTGTTGCGGGAAGTAATCAGTAGTTCACGAGAATCCTTTAGCTGGTTTTACGGCCAGAGTTATATGTTTAAAGTAAGCTTTTTAACTGGCTGCTTTCAGGTAGAATTAATTTTACAACTAACGGTGGTCTTTCGAGGTGAACATATTGAGCATTTCCTGTAAAGAACATCAGCTTTACTTTTCCTTAATTTGTTATGCTAATTATTACTTTTCTGATCAAGTGAAGCTCCATCTGTCGGACACTTTTTAACTTATTTTTTCTAATAAAGCTGCATGTCATTCCAATCATGTGTCCTTTTTTTATCTCTCTATCTACATTTTTCCGTGATCTATTAAGATTTCAAATTTATGCTGTCTTTTTGACCGCCCAGTATATAATTAATGTAGATACACAGGAAAAAATTGACACACATGCTTGGAATGACATGCGGTTTTATTAGAACAAAAAAAAAAAAAAAAAAAAAAAAAAAAAAAAAAAAAAAAAAAAAAAAAAAAAAAGTCCAACAGATGGCGCTTCACCTGATCAGAAAAGCAATAATTAGCTTAAAAAATTAAGACAAATCAAAGCTGATTTAGAAACTTATTACAGTCATTATCACACACACACACACACACACACACACACACACACACACACAAACACACATAAAGAAAAAGAAAAACCGCAGAATACAGAGTCTGAATGTCCTGTAATCAGCTGTGGGATCATGTTTTATCCTTTGTCATGATAAAGGATGAAACACATGCCCATAGCTAAACTGTAATTGGTTCATCTACATCTATATAGATACATTGCAAATCACATTCAAGTGCCTGGCAGAGGGTTCATTAACTACTTTCATAACTTTTCTCTACCGTTCCATTCTCTAATAGCGCGCGGGAAGAAAGAACACCTAAATCGTTCCATTTTCGATCTGATTCCTCTTTTTTTATTGGGATGGTCATGTCTCCCTAAGTAGGTGGGTGCTAGCAAAATATTTTCACATTCAGAAGTAAAAGTCGGTGATTGAAACTTCGTAAACAGATCACGCCGCAATGAATAACGTCTTTCTCTTAATGATTTCCACCCCAATTCTTGCAACATTTCCGTAATGCTTTCCCCCCCGTAACGTGATGAAACAAAACGAGCTACCCTTCTCTGAACCTTCTTAATGTCTTCCGTCAGTCCCACCTGGTGAGGATCCCACAAGGGGTAACAGTACTCCAGGAGAGGACGCCCAAATGTGATGTAGGCAGTCTCTTTGGTGGAACTGGTGCATCTTCGAAGCGTTCTGCCGATGAAACGTAACCTTTGGTTCCCCTTCCCCACGATATTTTCTGTGTGTTCTCTCCAGTCAAAGTTGTTCGTAATTGTAACTCCTAGGTATTTGGTAGAATCTACGACCTTAAGGTTTGACTGATTTATCGCATAATTAAAGTACAGCGGATTTCTTTTAGTGGTCATGTGTATTACTTCACACTTTTCTATATTTAGTGTCAATTGCCAATTTTCGCACCATGCAGACATTTTGTCTAAATCGCTTTGTAGTTGCTTTTGATCCTCAATTGACTTCACTAACCGATAAACGACAGCATCATCCGCGAACAGTCTAATGGAGCTATTCAGATTGTCTCCTAAATCGTTTATAAACACGAGGAAGAGTAGGGGACCAATAACGCTTCCCTGTGGAACGCCAGATATCACTTCTGTTTTACTCGATGACTTACCGTCAATTACAACGAACTGTGTTCTTTCTGATAGGAAATCGTGAATCCAATGGCACAATTGGGGAGATTGTGGGGTACAGTGTCAAAAGCCTTCCTGAAATCCAGAAATATGGAATCGATTTGAGATTCCTTGTCGATGGCACTTAACACTTCATGTGAATAAAGGGTAAGCTGTGTTTCGCAAGAGTGATACTTTCTGAATCCGTGTTGACTACTGGTTAATACGTCGTTCTCTTCGAGGTAGTTCATAATATTCGAACAAAGTATATGTTCCAAAATCCTACTGCAAATCGACGTCAATCAGATAGGCCTGTAATTTTGGGGATCACTTCTATTGCCTTTCTTGAATATTGGAGTAACTTGGACAACTTTCCAGTCTTTGGGTACGGATCTTTCGCTGAGTGAGCGGTTGTAAATTATAGCTAAATACGAAGCTATTGCATCAAAATACTCTGAGAGGAATCTAGTTGGTATACAATCTGACCCGGAAGATTTATTTTTGTTTAGTGACTGAAGTTGTTTTATTACTCCAGGAACATCTACTTCTAATTTTCGCATGCTGGCAGCTGTTCTTGGATTGAATACTGGAGTGTTCACTTCGTCTTCTTTGGTGAAAGAATTTCGGAAAGCTGTGTTCAGTAATTCTGCCTTAGCAGTACTGTCATCTGTAGTATTACCATTGCTATCGCGTAGTGAAGGTATTGTTTGTGTTTTACCGCTAGTGTATATGACCAGAATTTCTTTGGATTTTCTGCAAGATTACGAGACAGGATTTCGTTGTGGAAACAACTATAAGATTCTCGCATTGAAGTCCGCGCTAGGTTGCGAGTTTCAGTAAAAGATTGCCAGTCTTGCGGATTCTGTGTCTTTTTAAATTTTGCATGCGTTTTTCTTTGTTTCTGCGACAGTGATCTGACCTGTTTGTGTACCACGGGGGATCAGCCCCCTCTTTTATCAATTTATTTGGTATAAATGTCTCGATTGCTACTGATATTATGTCTTTGAAAGTAAGCCACAACTAATCTATACTCCCATTTTTAGTTTTGAAAGACTGGATACTATCACTCAGGAAAGCGTGAAGAGAATTTTTATTTGCATTATTGAATAGATATATTTTTCGTTCATTTTTGGTGCATTTGGGCATTTCGACATTCAACCTCGCTACTACAACTCGATGTTCGCTAATCCCTGTATCTGTTTTGATGCTCTTTACTAGCTCAGGATTATTTGTTGCTAGGAGATCAAGGGTATTTTCGCAACCATTTACTAGACTAGTGGGTTCATGAACTAGCTGTTCGAAGTAGTTTTCAGAAAAAGCATTCAGAACTAGTTCGGACGATGTTCTATATTTTCCGCCGGTTTTGAATACGTAATTATGCCAACATATCGAGGGTAAATTAAGGTCGCCACCGATTATAACAGTATGCTTCGGATACCTATTTGAAATGTGATTCAAGCTTTCTTTGAAGATTTCGGCAACGGCATCGTCTGAGTCAGGGGGCCGATAAAAAGATCAAATTATTAATTTATTCCGGTTGTCAGGAATAACCTCTACCCAGACCAACTCACAGGAAGTATCTGTCTCAATTTCGCTGCAGGATAAACCGTTAGTAACAGCAATAAACACTCCACCCCCTATTTTATTTATTCTATCCTTTCTGAAGACCATTTGGCCTTTTGAAAAATTTCGGCCGAACTTATCTCAGGCGTCAGCCAGCTTTCAGAACCTATAACGATTTGTGCCTCAGTACTTTCTATCAGCGATTGGAGTTCTGGAACTTTTCCAATACAGCTACGACAATTTACAACTGTTATACCAATGTTTTCTAGATTTGCTCTCTTCCTGTGTCTGACCTGCCCCCTTTGAGACGGAAACCCATTTTGGGTATTCCCGAGGCCCTCTAACCTATTTTTCTCCCATTTTTACAACTTTTGAATAATTGGACTATTAGATTTAATAAGGCTGACTCCAGTTGTACAATGCGGTCGAAAAGTAAATTTTTTACAGTGATGCCCACAGGATTACAATATTAAATGTGCCAATTGAGTTAATGGTGACTGTGCAGAAACAGAAGACGTAAGGTTCACAAATTTAAACAAATGTTCAGATGCTTGAAATCTTAAGGAACGAAACAGCTAAGGTCTCGGTCCCTAGTCTTACAGCCTACTTAAACTCTTCAAGGACAACACGCACACCCATTCCCGAGGGAGGACTCGAAACCCTGGCGGGAGCGGCAGCTTACTCCGCGGTGTTGCACCCCAGATCACATGGCCATTCTCGCGCGGTGCAAATGGATTGATTGTCATTTTAATAAATGTAGAGTTCCATATTCGCGATATTCTTTTTTTTTTATTATGTGGTAAATTTTTAAACTTTTCACTTTTTAATGCGGTTGAATCATTGTAATATTTTTTGTAATCTTAGACTCTTGAGAATGAAGCCTTAGAGCGCCGAAACTCGTAGCGCATTGGTAGTTAGAAGTAAGTATATCAATTCGAAAAGTGAAGATGGCAGAAGCAGAAAACATCTGCACCAGTTGCAGGACATTCATCTAGAAGGCAGAAATTCGGAAGTGCGGGGGGGGGGGGGGGGGGACGGAAATAACTGGTAAAGGTACAATGTATCCTCCGTCAAGCACCATATTGTAGTACTGGTTGACTTCTGCTATTGGTTGGGGGACAAGTTGTGATTATGGTGGAATAGTAGCTTTTCCTGATGTTAATGTACTTGCTTGCTCAGATATTCATGTGCATTCAATTTCTTATTCCTTCTAGAGTTCATCACAAGTAGCTTATCAGGAACAACAGTACCATACAGAACTTTCTGTAGAATCACTGCATTACCAGATATAATCCACTTTTACAAGTTACAATATTAGTATCTGGAAAATCTTCTATTCCACCATAATCATAACTTGTCCCCCAAACAATAACAACAGTCAACCAAGTACTTCCAACGTAAACTTCTCAACGGTAAATTGAAATCAGACCCCTAAAACATTGGAGCCGCCAATCAATGCCTTATGATTATTAGTTCCAGCCAAATTAATTTCCACAGCTTTCAAGCTCCTGTAAACAGGAACATATGTCCTAACACACGAGATCGACGCATCCTAGGAGGGATGCTTTGACTTTGGCAGTACACAAGCGAGGTTAGTGCAGCTGGTGTGGAGTGGCATTGTATGAAACTTACTAGCAGGCAGACGAACGCCAAACGGTTTGAAAGTACCGGTTCAGAACGTTGAAAAGAAAATCAATTTTCATTGCTGATTTTACGATTATTCTTTTTCCACGCAGAGTTGGATGGAACTAGGATTTTATTGAGAACCTTATCAATCTGTTAGCAAAATGAGTACAAGCCCATGGAGTGCACACACTGCAAGGTTATTTGCACAGTACAGAGGTATTTGTAAATGTGTAATATGGATTATGTTGTTTATCTGAATATGTATGTATGTTATTAACACTGTATATTAGCTGGAGTGTTTCTGATGGATTTCGAATAACTGTATTACGTCTTTAAAACGTTTGAAATATGAAAATGTCTGATGAAACCTCTAATTTTTGTAATAAAATATGAATTATTCATTTACTCCATACAAACATGGTATACAAACGCGACTACCGCAAAGAGAGTTACGAAAGATCGATTCCATAGATCGCTTTAGACAAATACTTCCGCAAAAGACATGAGAGACATCTTCTTCGTTCTCGACAGTTTTGAGATTGTGAATTCGACACTTGGTAATGGACGTCGCGTTAAACCCTTAAATTCCATCTAGTGTATATCGAGTATAATATGGCGTGTACTGTAATGATATGTGTTGGGGTAATGTTGGTACTATCCAACAGTTATCTCTAAATCTTGTACGCTGAATGCTCTTCAGCCTATATTATTTAGTTCATAAAGCACGTCTTTTTCCACTCCATAACATTCACTGCGGATCAACATCGTTACAAATAGTTTTATATTGTTTTGTAACAATTTTGCTATTATTTCTTTTTGTATTTGTAAGTAGGACTTCTTGTTCTTGGTGGTTATCATAATTTCACGTCCTGTGCAATATGTGAAGTGGTTAGACGTTAAAAGTAGAATTTAATCGCCTCAGAAATTTAGGGTTCTAAGACGATAGGCTCAAGTAAATTCATACAACATAATAAAACAAGTAATGTGAGGATACCCATTTTCAAAAATGATTACGTTACCTTGGTCTCACTACATTATGGACTTTTACTCCGTACAGCTTTAGCGAATTACTACAATTAATACATGGAATGCGAATCTATAAAATGGCGAATTGTGTGATTTTTCCAGTACAAGTCTTTCTATACGAACTGACAAAGAAATAGTGCACATTTAATACTGTCCATTGTTGGTCAGAAATTGCGGAACATTTCAATAGTATCAATGATAACAATACGCGTCCAGCGCTCATACATGCCAGCGCTCTGTTCTGCAACTCCGATTCAATAGCTTCTCTGATGGAGAAATATCGCAGTGTTTCTCGGCCCATCGTAAATGCTACAGAGGGTAAACAACGAATGAATGAATGCATACCTATATTTTTAACATAATAACACACTATAGGAAACGATTTCTTACATTCTAAGGTTATCAAACAAGGTCACTCTCTCATGTAAAATCTTTTATGATGTTTATAAAATGATGACTTTATTATTTAAGGTAAATAGCCAACATTTTGGTTGCTTAACGTTTTGGCTTCATTGTTTGTGGTAAAAGTCTAAAGTATAAACCCTTGCATTGTATGAATATCAGATTCTGGATGTAAACCGATTTCAGGTAACTATAATAACACGACAAAACATTTCACTTGTATTTTTTAGGAATCGTAAGGAACTGGTGCTGCTTATCAAACTGATATTTCATCTCCTGTATCAGCTAAAAACTAAACAACTCCCATTACAACAAAAACAGTCATTCGCTTTATAATTGTAGTTCTGTTGCCTGTTATCAATGTACGACGATGTAAAAAAGTTTAAAATTAGGTTTTTAAATGTTCGCGGCATTCGTATGTATCTAGAAGGTATCATTTATAATCAACATCATCATTTTGGATATGACACGCACGTTACTTGATGTAGCCGTTCACCAAACATCAGAAAGCTCATTGAAGTAATTCAGCGTACATATCGTATTCAGTTTCTTGCCGGCATTTGTTTGTTTCTCCTCTGTATCTGTTCCGATTATGGCAGTACAACCTGTAAAAAACGGTAATCTAAAAAAGTAAGAATAAATAAATAACTCTTTGGGGCGATGCAAATAAATTTGTACAGTTTTCTAGCCAAGATGGCGTATTATTTATTATTATTATTATTGTTATTAGGATGACCAGTTTCGACGTTACTCAGACGGCATGTCCTATATTTCACAATGTCATATCTCATACGGCTTCAGCTATATTCTCTCAGTACAATTTTCGTGGTACACCTGTATTTAGTACTACAAACGTGGAATACAAGCATTAACGGTGAAGTTGAACATATCATTAGATCTACACTATCATGTCCACAATGGTTGCTCCCCAGTTAAAGAAGTTAATTGTTTCTTCCATATCATGTGAACTGCTTATATTAACTTTCTGCAGTCTTCCAGTGAAGTATGATTTAACATGTTCGGGACGAATGACTGGTGATTTATTCTGAATTGGGCCTGACTTCTTTTGTGACGTAAATTGAATCTTACGTGGCCAACAATACGATATATATATATATATATATATATATATATATATCAGTATAATTTGACGTCACGCCCAAGTGGCGTTCGCAGGCTGCTATGATAGATAGTGGCGTTATGGTAGGCAAACCAGCACAGCAAACAACCAGCAACTAACCTCTATCTATATCGCAAATTGTTGTTTACCAGTTTGAATTCATATTTTAAGGGTATATTTCGTAATATGATCTATATTGTAACGTTACTGATTTTTACTTTTCATGGGATACTTCCCGTTCAAATTTAGACAAATGAGTTTCAAAAAATTGGGGGGAAGTAATAATCGATGGAAAGAATCTATTTATTTTGCAGGAAAATAGTTATATGTAAGAAAATTTGTAAATACATGAAGAAAAAACAGTAAATGAAAGAAAGTCACTAGCACTTACGTATATACATCTGTATTCAAAACAAACCTACATTTCAAAACTGAAATGTATATACACAAGGATGAAAACGTATTGATAAACATATTGACAATATATACAAAATTTATGTTCATGTAATATTCCGTTGGTTCTTGGAAGAACAATGACATATTAAAAATTTAAATACGTAGTATTTTTGCCTCACAATATACAAAATACAATATACAGAATTTATCTAAATGTAAAAGAACAAAGAAACAGAATATATTATATTATAGGACATACAAGTCCATGACGTAGTCAGAGGTGTTTCGACCAACTCCCCAATTTCGTCAACAATCCCAGGCCCAGGGTACTTCTGAAAAAATCTTCAATATGTCCCTGGGAAATTGGTCTTATGAGATAATTAACCTTTTAGAACGTAAAATATCCAAATGGTGGAGTAATGAAGATGAATATTCGAACAGCTGGATAAAATCACTTGACACTGTAACTCACAGACGAACCAGCTTCAATGACAGCAAACTGTACTGAGGGCCTAGCGATAGTGTTCATTTTAATCTGAAAGCCAGACCGAGCCCATGAGCCTTGGTCACGGGAGAGTGTGGTGACGCAATACAGGCGTGCGCCGTCCTGCAGGCAAGGCAGCTCTCACGCCACGAACGTTTTAAACCATTTGTGCACCGCCCCACTCATATCACAGTACTTAAGCTTGCTGCTTACTGCTCAACCTCATCTGTTTTACGGACCTTGATGCAACCACAAATCACATCTGGGGCGTGTTGCGGCCACTGTAACTAGTTTGACCTACATGAATGACCTCTTGTGATCCACAGCCATCCGCTTTCTGCACGTCATCCCAGACCCACTTCTAAGCAAAACATGGCATGAGCACGTCCTTTCTTGGGTCACAGTATCTCATGTTCCCCTGTCTAGCAGTTGCCAATCGAAAATGTGTGGAATATCTCTTCGAGGCTCATAACACAAAACCACTAAATCTCACGTGGATACTGATTGAAATGCTTAAATACACTATATGAAAAAAAAAAAAAAAAAAAAACAAACAAAAAAAAACAGTTTATTAATTTTTTTTACATTTGCTTGCAAATTAGTGGGTGGCTTCAATTGAAGCCAATGTGGCAAATAATGACAATGCTCATAATACATACGAAAACACGTAACTTATCATGAATAGCCACAAAATAACTGCTTATGGAAAATAATGAAACAATTCCTATCAGATGACAAAGATAAGCCTACACCACATCGTTTACAATGCCATCTGGATCAATAAGGGGTCTTTTTCGTACTACAGTAAGCCGATGCTCCGGCTTGTGTTTTGCTTCAGACTCTCTCTTTCACGTGGGCACCTATGGTTTTATTTCTATGACAATATTCACTGCTAGGAAAACTAACATTTCATCTTTGGTTACAGGTTTTAATGGTTTGGCTTTTTGAGTGGCGTATAAGTTAGTTTGAAACACTAAATGTTCAGTTAATGATCACCACATTACTCATTGAAGTCTGGACATTTTACACTACGACAGAAAACTTTACTCCACTTATTGGTAGCAAGAGAAGATAATCTTCAGAGTTAGTTTAAGTCTGAGAGATAATTAGGACGTCTACGGCTTTCTGTGGTGGCATATCAGTTCCACTTGCTTCAGTAATAATGTCAAAAGGGGGTTCATAATTGTCGTCAAGTTCTCTTTCATTCCTGTCTAAATGGGTTCGTCCAAAATTGCCGATATGTCTTTCTCATACTGCGTGTTCCTAGACTTTACGTTCTGGAGAGAAAAAATTATAGGTTAGGTTTAACGACGCATAGTCAAACACAATGTCCCCAAATGAAGCTACCATGGAAATGTGGATATTGTGCTAATCAGTGGCGTATATTGTGGGCTATCACTGAAGCCCATTTATAAAGCAAACCAGAAAGTGAGAACCAATATTGATAACAAAATGGCAATAGAATCCAGTTTCCGTCATGAAAATTTACCGTGTAGTGTGGAACATGTCTCGTTCTTTTCATTAAAACGGTGGGAGAAAAGAGCTTCGGACGCTCACTGCTGCAGCCTTCGCTAAGGTGAGGTGGAAGGGAGGAGTGGGGTACTGCGGCCAACAGCACACAAAGACTTCGGAATCCGTCGTCGCTACACAAACACGAGTGCTTCCGAAATGTACCGGACGGACACGACTCGATCTAGGCGAACTCCGCATCAGTTCAAAGCAACAAAGAGCGTGTTTGTGTATTTGTTACGTTTCACGACACCTGTTGTGGTGTTACATATTACGTAGTGTATACTGTAGTTGGTTGTATCTAATACATAAAAATGAATGTTTTATAGTATTTTATGCACTGTTGTATCGTTCATCCGACTACTGTGAAACTTTGGTAATATACTGCTTGCACTTTCGCGTAGGTTACAGGACTAATTACATCACTGTAAGACACTGTAGTTCAGGAGATATGTCGTCGTGAACAACGAGATACGTGAGACACTGCTGCGTTATGAGCGACGTTTAAATTTATTACTTCTTTGCTACACTTTCATTTTTGCCGATTGCAGTGCTATTTATCATGAAAGGAGAAAAATGCTTCATATGAAAGTTGCATATTTTTTCACGAAGAATCCAAATCTGCAATAAAAAGTACCCATTCGTATAATAGATTTCAAAGTTGCCTCCCACCAACCATCACGGGGTTCGGTGGGGGATGTGGGAGTGAGTGTAGTGTCTCTGGATGTCCCCCTCAAGGCTTTAATATTTGCCGGTAACCGTTTCGTCGTTTGCTGATAATTGCTTGACATATTTGGCACGGTCACTATCAATATCTCGGAAACATCGCAAGATATCGACTTTTTTCTTAGCATTTCTTTCTCGGTATAACTTTAAAAAGTGAGATAATAGTGATAGCCCATGTTACAGATCCAGCATACGCCACTGGTGCTGACATATACTGTAGTGTGTTTTTGTATACGTCAGAGTATATTTACAACATTTTTCATGTATAAATACCCAGGAACATACGTTATATATGCTGAAGAAATATTTACTGGCGTAAATTGAACAGCAGCCATTGTAACTGATGCAGACACAAACATTAGCAACTGCGGTGGGACGGGGTATGGGCGACGATAAAATTGTCATTTAAGTCCGTACCAGTTTGGTAAAGCTTGTAAATGAACACCATTTCTGAAAAAAAGAAAAAAATGTTTTAACTAAGTCTTACATGGTTGATAGAAATCTGTTAACTCGAAGTTTTCTGTTACCTAGCAACACTGTCAATTTTGGCCGCGAAAATTGTCAACTTGGATCCCAAGTTCCCGTACCACCAGCACGATTAAAAAAAAAATTCTCTTTCGTTAAATCAATCACAGGCATTGCAAATTACTATCGATCTTTTTAAACTCACACATCGAAATTCACAGCCGACTAAAGTTTCGTATTGATAGTTAAGGTACTTTATCTTGCCACAAATGAAGATAAGTCACAGTTACAATTAAATGAGCCATTCTATTGCCTTCTTGGCTGAATTATTTACTTTCAATAAATCAGATTCATCTTTCTACTACAGTAATACGCACACTAAATAGAACTTCGTAATAAACTCGAAATGACTTTCAATATACCACATCCATGTGGTCGACTGATATAATACATATCAGCTAAAGGCAACGATAACTCAGAACGACAGACAATAATGAAGCAACAACAATTTATTTTTTCTTTGCAAACAATCGAAGTGCGGCACTAAAGAAGTCACAGCCGGATTCGTAGCCACATAATCGTCGGTTAAATAGAGACCGGATACAGTAATTTAGTTGCGGCGGCGACAACGGTGCCCTTGTTCATTATGGCACCTCGACCGTCCATGAAACAGAAAAAAAAGTATTACATAATGACAGTACAACATCTATACACAAATAAATATATACAATTTCATTAAACTTTTATTCGTATGCTGCAAAACAGGGCTGATTTGCCGGCCGTGGTGGCCGCGGGGACTGAGGCGCTCCAGTCACGGTCTGCACGGCCACTGCGGTCGGGGGTTCGAATCCCCCCTCGGGCATGGATATTTGTGCCGTCCTTAGTTGTAGGTAGTTCATAAGTAGTTTGTAAGTTTAGGGATTGATGACCCCGTAGTTAAGTCCCTTAAGCTTAACAAACATTTGAACAACATTTTTAGGGCTGATGTAGGAAAGTGGGACTCGTCAATGTTTGTCCCACTAAATAACTTTCTTAGGACGAGAAAACAGTCTCTGGACGTAGTTGTAACTAATTCTCACAGATGGCAGCACTAAGCAGGATGGACAGATGGTGGTTCCATTTGATAGCACTGTCTCAGTCGGCTGAATAACAATGAAAGCTAAGGTGCATGCAAACGAAGCCACTGTGCCTCAAAGGGCTGTAGTGAAAAGCCGTGTCCAATAAAAACCAGTACAGAGTAGAACCACAATGAAGCATGGATTATACAACAGGACTTCAAGCGCGTCTTATACGCGTCGATACCATCACGCATGGAACAAGTCATCAGGACCCATGGTGAACCCTGTGCGTCCCAGGCGATATGACACATGCTGAACCGAGGTTGAAATTATTCAGAATGTCCTGCGAATATGAAAATCGTATCTCTAGTCTTCCAAGGTGTTCTGGATAAAAAAAACACGAGTATAGTACTCTCGGCAGCAGCAACGTCAGCGCAATAAAGCACTTTGTATGGTTTACGATCCCTACCGCTGTTTTATTTCCGTTCCGTCTGCCGACGAAGCCGTCCTATAAAATACCCGCGTGCGCAGTTTTCCCCTCGCCGAATTCCTAGAGACAGAGACTTAACGGCTGGGGCGCGGCGCTCTCAGTGCAAATAGCTGCCACTCCTCTCTCTAGCGGCCCTTATCTGAAGAACCCCCTGCCCGAAGCACCCAGAAGAGGCGCCGTCTCAGAAATACGGCGACGAAGAGGCCGGCGGCACAGACATATCCGCATTCGTATTTCCATCTCTTTGTAAGTCGGAGAAAACCGCTATGTTTAAGTAAGTAGCAGTGGGGGAGGCGGAGGAACATGCAAAATACCTTGCTGTCGCGCCCAGTAGCCGCTCGGCTGGAAGAGTGTTATTCGCGGCCCGGCCCGGAGACAGAAGGGAACAGAAGTGTGTCACAGGCGCGGCAGCGGGGGTGGTGGGTTCTGGGAGCAGCGCTAGCAGCAGCAGCGGCGGCTAAATTACTCCGAGCCGACGCGCTCCGCGGCGGCTGAAATATTGCCGACATCAGTCTCGCTCGCTAATTTAGGCAACTCGCGCGGGCGGGCGGGGTGGCTGATAGAAGAAACCATGTCTGGGAAGACAATGTCTCTGGCACGCGAGCTGAGGGCGCTAGTGTCGCTACCTGCGAGTGGGTCGTGACGTGGGTGTTGTTACACGACCTGTAATGACCAGTAGAACTGTGGTCCAATAAATCAGTGTTTTTCTATCTTTTCGAATATACGCCTCCACACCAAGTAGAAATATTTTGGCGACCCCCTCTTCACGAACTGTAACATAACTATGTTATCTCGGAGAAATAAATTTAATTACAATTATACATTTTTTACGACGTTACAGCCATAAATGAAAAATAAATCGCAATTTGCGATCAGTTATGGCTTCACTGTTCTAGGTTTAGATGGAATACCAAAGTGCGGAGAATGAAAATTTCTGCCCGGCCGTGATTCGAACCCGGGATCGCCTGCTTACTAGGCAGACGCGTCGACCACTCCGCCACCGAAGACACAGTGACCAGCCCGACTGCAGAGGACTCTTCCCTGCAGGTCTCCCGCCACAGCCAAATCTCCATTCGCCACGCAGTCTCTTTCCTATTACTCGTTCGTCGTGTACTTAGTAGTCGCGCGTATAGTTTCGTTACGAGAAATGGAGTACGATGTTTACATTTTTAATGAAAGTCCAGCTCCAGTTGCAATTAGTTGTGCTTTATTTAAGCCCACACTACCGGTTTCGGCCTCTATGTTAGGCCGTTTTCAAGTGTGACAGACGTTATGCCATAGAGAAAGCAACGTAAACTTGACGTTGCTTTCTCTATGGCATAACGTCTGTCACACTTGAAAACGGCCTAACATAGAGGCCGAAACCGGTAGTGTGGGCTTAAATAAAGCACAACTAATTGCAACTGGAGCTGGAATTTCATTAAATTTGAACCACAGTTGCGGCAACAGCAACCATCCAACGATGGAGAAACTAACGATGTTTACACTCAAAGTGTTTTTAATCTATTTGACCTTGATACTAATTTCTAAAATTACAAACGTAAGAATTTGCCATTACAGTATTGTAGGTTCAAATGGTAAGTAATTATGGTCGCTTTCAGAAGCCACTAATTTACGTGTGTTTCTTCCCAGGACTCCCAAATGCTTCCTGCAGGCAACTTACAGTGTTTGAAGGATAATTTCAACTTTAGATTTGGGTGGCTACAGGTGCATGTGAAGAACTGTCAACTGAGATACGCAGTCCTCATCTTTCTGGCTCTGCAAAGCGAAGTGGGATTGCAGAATTAATGGTTCATCGCAGAAAGTCTAAACAGTAAAATTTAAGAAGTTCTCAACGCCATGGAAAAGTAATTAATCTATGTAGGCTACATGCCAAATGTATCATTACCAAATATTCCTGTTCAGGGTATTTTTTATGTAAACTAAGTAGTCACACTTTTACGTGTATTACGAAGGCGAAGCCAAGAAACGTGCAAATGAGGATTGCTTATTTCTGTATCAGTATGTTGAGAAATATATCTCAAAAGATATGAATGAGCTACACCTGTTTCTTGATAGATCCTCAGTAACAGAAATGATATTGTTAATCACCTATACGTTTTTCGCCAGAGTGTCAACTTTCTATGTTTTATTTCTAGAATATTCACAATGATGTTTTCCTTTACGTTCGTAACTGTAGCATCAAATCCATAATTAATGGAGAGCAGTAGAACAAGCAGGCATGAAACGTGAAAACAATTTCTGTTTACTGATGTGCGGCAGTCCCTAGGCTGACACAACGAGCGGCTTTTTCGATCATGAGATTCCTAGAACGTCATTCTGACATTGATCAGTACCACACAAAAAACAACAGTAACAGTTAAGGAAATAACGGCTTCTGCACCCATAACAACGGCAAAATCACGAGGTGCAAACCACCCGCAGGACGATAAGCTGCCGGAAACTGTGTCACGGTGCAAGCGGCACGTCTGGTGGTGCTAGGAGGATATTTGGCAACTTCAGGTGGTCTCTGCGGCTGCTGGTACCTTGGGACCGGTGGACAGTGTTTCCAATTTGAGTTTTCGAAGTTTCCCCATAGCACAAAAAAATTCTCGTAAATATCTGAATCCTAATTATTCCTTCAAATTATTATTTATTATGAGGGTTGGTAGATTTAGGAGATGGAATTACGTATTCGGAAACATAAGTCTGACACACACACACTCGCACACACTTTATAGTAAGCGATCATGGCGTTTGCTACACGTAACATGCATTCAAAATTGTTGTGCAGTATTCAAGAGAACATCACATAGAAGCATGCTCTAGTGGCACCACACTTACTTCCATCGTTGATCTACCATTATTATTTGCATTTTCCAATACATGGTACAGTAAATTCAGAAGTAGATAAGAGAACTGAGAGCCAAAAGTACAATTTCGGCGGCATAACGTAAGAATATTTTAAATATATTTTTACCAATCCGAAATATAAATTGTCTCTGTCATAAAAATTATAGCTGAATGGTGTATTACTGTAGACAAATTTTGTAACATGGTACAATAAATAAATTTACACATAATTACTATAATCAAAGTACTGATGCCTAAACTGTTTATTATTGTTTGCATTTAATTAAAATAACAATAAAAACATATTTACGATGACAGGAGTATCATAACAGCGAGGGCGCTATGGTTATTTTATAAATCCTCCGACTTACCTTAGGTAAGCAGCGAAAGATACGAAAACGGCGAAAGGAACGATATATCGATTGATTAGATAGATGGATAGATAGAGAGAGAGAGAGAGAGAGACAGAATGATTAATTACGTACTGATTAAACTGAATTATCAAATGGCATTAATAACAACCACTGAAAGATTAAATTCGTCCCCAATATCTCCAGTAGTGAGAATCCTTGGCCCGAAAATTCACCCAAGGTTTCCGTTTCGCCAAAGGTTCCCCCCACCCCAAAGATATATTTCCCCCCTCCTCCTATAAAAGTGCGGAAAAATTCCTCCCCCCCCCCCCCCCCCCCCAACCACCTGATTCATTGCTGGCGGAATGCTGTCAGTGCCTGCTTCCGTTACAGCTGTCAAAGTAATTTTGAACAGCCATGGTGGAGTGGCCGAGTGTTCCAAGGCGCCTAGCTGCGGAGCGCGTCGCTGCTCTCCGTCGGAGGTTCGAGTACTGCCTCGGGCATGGGTGAATTTGTTGTCCTTAGGATAAGTTTAAGTAGTTTGTAAGCCTAGGAATTGATGACCAGAGTAGTTACGTCCCATAGATTTACAAATATTTGACTTGAATTTTGAACGTATCACCCACGTTATTGTCAGAACTTACCGAGGATCAGGAAATTGCTTGGAGAAACAACAATTACATTTTTTTTTTGTCCCAGCCTCGTCGCCACTTTTGTGTCTCGTTTCCGTCGTAGGTGTCGGTGGCCGAGTAGAAAGACCGACACAAGAAAACGAAGTACGCTTGTGCAGGTAGGAGGTGACCGGTCAGTGGGACAGCAGAAACTAGAAACACTAGAGTAAATTAGAACGACATATATATTTCATAGAGACTTAGTAATACTAAACTTTTACATAGTCTTGTCGGCAGAATGCTGATACATAGTTTAGATAGAGGCCTGCCTACTGATGATTACTAGTGCCTATCCGATAGCCAAGTCTTCACTGGTGCCTATCTGATTCCGAAGTGTTAGCTGGTTCCTATCTCAGTCCCAAGTGAACGATGTCGTTCAGTGGTAGCCACGAGCGGAGTTGTAGCGGAGGGCGCTCGTGGCTGACGTCGTAAGAACGCCGCGCCGTGCGTGCATGGCGGCGCGCGGCGAAAGTAGGTGGCGCGCACTTTTGACTTGTGCGACACCCCCCCCCCTCCACCCCCCCTCCACCCCCCCTCCAAACCGCCGCGTTGTCGTGGCGTAGAGCTGAGGGCCATGGCGACGGCACTGGGAGAAGGGCCTGGGCGGGGGCGTTACTGGTGGGACGGACGTCGTAGCTGAGGCTGGGATCGAGACGCCGTCCGCGCCCCGGTATACTCCTTGCGATCCCCTGAGAAACCCACCAAAACCAGGGGAAGGGCGCACGCTTCCGCCCAGAGGGAGTAGGTCATCTTCTGAGGTGCGTGGCCCAGGCGGCGGGGGCACGCACGGTGCCGGAGTCCCTCTCGTTGACGCTGGCAGCTGAGGCGGCGACGGAGGCGGAGGGGCCGACTGCGTAGGGGGCGCGACGAAGTCCGGAGAAGCTGGACCCGGCGGCGAGCGATGTGGCTGTGCTCCCTGGTGGTGAACTGGGTCTGGAATGAAGAAACGCGAGACAGGATCGCGCGGCCTGTGCAGGCGCAACTGGTTTGCGTGGCGCCGCAGCTCCGACCCTGTGGAAGAACGTACAACAAACATATTGCGACCGAGCACGCGCTGAATGGTGCCCGGCTTCCATTGTTTCTTCGTGTTTCCAGCAAATACCCTGTACAGCACCGGCGTAGAAACCTGAAAACGCGTAGCGCCATACGAACCGACTCGGTGCGTGGGAGGCTGCATCAGGTGAAGGAGAGTGCGGTGACGGCGGCCGTGTAGCAGCTCGGCAGGAGACGGGCCGTCACGTGGCATGCACCGATACGTAGACAAGAAAATTTGAAGAGCTTGCCTCGGGTGCTGACCTTTCATCTTTTCCATGTGAGACTTGAATGTTCGAACGAAACTTTCTGCTTCACCATTGGACTGAGGGTGAAAAGGTGCTGTGGTGATATGCTGAATGCCATTCACACGACCGCCTGATGTTCCGCACAAACCGTGCACTGAGACGTCATACTCTATCTGGGCATCCATACCAAACCAGGTACAATGACGTCTGGCTAGTTGCTTTGTCCTAACAATACCCCAATGTCCTTGACGCAGGAGGCGTAACACTTCTCGTTGCAGGGAACGAGGAACAATCACTCTTGCTTGGTCGTTGTCGGTATGCAACAACGGTACACCCTGACTTAAAGATAATGCATGACGTTGTGCAAAATAACGTAGAACCAGAGGACGTCGAATGTCTTTGGCTCTGGCAGGCCACCCAGAGCGAACAAAACGTGCTACCACACTTAGGTCTGCATCCACAGCTGTTTCCTGTGCAACCCGACGAGAGTTCAAAGGGAAATCTGCGACAGCAGAAGCATCTATGGAGTCTATCTGGCAACACGCCATTTCTAAAGATTCAAACGACACATCCTGGCCAACCGGAAGTCGGGAAAGTGTCAGCGTTGGCATGTTTAGTGGTAGGTCGGTACAAAATCTCATACTGATAATTAGATATTATCAAGGACCATCTCTGAAGCTTTTGTGCCGTTCGTGGCGGAATTGGCTTTGTGGGTGAGAACAACGACGTGAGAGGCTAGAGATAATGATGAAACTTTGTGACGCCGTAAATGATTGCTAAGGCCTCCTTTTCTATCAGACTGTAATTCAGTTGCGTTGGCGTCAGTAGCTTGGACGCAAAGGCAATAGGACGATCGTGAGATCCAATACGATGCGACAATACTGCATCCAGACCGTATGATGAGGCATCCACTGCTAGCACTACAGGCTTCTGGGGGTCAAAGGGAATCAAACATGCATCACTGAGTAGTGCAGACTTTAATTTGTCAAAGGCAACGTGGCAATCTTTGAACCATACAAATGGAACATTCTTTCTACTAAGCGATGCAGTGGAGCTGCAATCTGAGAGGCACTGGGAATAAATCTGAAATAATAGTTAAGCTTTCCCATTACTGCTTGCAATTCGTGCACATTCTTAGGAGGAGGCAAGTCTTTGATTGCTCTAAGATGTGACTGTAAGGGATGAATTCCTTAGGCATTAATCACATGACCTAGGTACTCCATTTCAGTTTGAAAAAACGAACACTTTGCTTTATTACAACGTAGACCTGCTGCAGTCAACACTTTGAAAAGGCACTCCAGGTTTGATAAATGTTCTTCAACTGTACGTCCCGAGACTACAATATCATCTAAATAGTTCGAACAGAAACTGTCAGCTGTTCCAAAAACCGCTGAAAAATAGCGGGGGGCGGAAGAACTGCCAAAGGGTAGGCGTTGAAATTGAAAAAGGCCCATGTGAGTATTAATGAAGAAAAACTTTTTTGACTCGTCATCAAGTGGAATCTGTAAGTATGTCTCTGCTAAATCAATCTTGGAAAAGAAGCGAGACTGTCCTAATGTGTCCATTAGTTCGTCAGGTCTGGGCAGGGGATAAGTGTCTGCAATTGTTTGACTGTTCACTGTTGATTTGAAGTCCGCACAGAGACGAAGTTTTCCTGACGGTTTGGGTATAATTACTATAGGCGAGGCCCACTGACTAGCAGAATCAGGAGAAATCACACCACTATCCTGCCAACGTTTAAGTTCTTCAGCAACTGTATCACGAATTGCGATAGGCACTGGTCTAGCTTTACGAAATTTTGGTACAGCAGATTCTTTCAAAGTTACATGTGCCACGAAGTCTTTTGCACAACCTAGTTCCGGCGAAAACAAATCACTATATTTTTCACACAATGCATTTATTTTGTCCTGAGGCACTACTGACGAAATTTGAAGCACATCTCTTTGAATTGATAAACCAAACAAATCAAATGCATCTAGTCCAAAAATATTCTGTGTAGATTTGGCGTGAAGAACTACAAAAGAGACAGTTTTCGTAACACTTTGAAAAGAGGCGGGCAGGCTACACGTTCCTAGCAAGGGAATATTTTAACCTGTATAAGCTGTTAACACTTATTGAGACGGTGACAATTTTGGCGAACCCAGAAGTTCATAAGTGTCTTTATTAATTAATGTAACAGCGGAACCAGTATCAAGCTGAAATCGCACAGTCTTATTTTCTATAGAAAGAGTGACACAAAGTTTTTGCTTGTGGCGCACGACAGGTGCGCGAATGTGGGCAACGTCTGACACAGTTTGTTTGCTTCGCTTGCGCATGCGTGGGCCGCGTAGTAAGTAAGAGGCGCAGAATCGGCACACAGCGGATTAACAACACTGTCCCTAGATGGCCCTACCGCCGGATCGGCGTCCGCGCAATGCGAGGCTGCTGCACTAAAATTACTTTGAGTAGCTACATCAAGTCTACTGTCACTAGCTACACAGTACTGGGAGAAGTTCCAGAAGTTCCAGAAGCCACTAGTTCCACTACAGGATTGCACTGTACATAGTCATTTTGCTTGTACTGAACCCTTTTCCGTTGCACAGTTTTACGCGCTCGTCGGCGCTTGCGACGTGGCTCACTACTTAGTTTTGCAGTAGGCGCAGAAAAAAATATATTTCATTTGAGAGTCAAGTAAAGCACCGTTCAAGTCCACAGCGTGTATGACATTTACTGCATGCACTGTTCTCGCACTTTGCAAAGCACTGTTCCTAATGTTACTGTTCTTTGAATGTACATTTTGCATACACACTGACTGTACATGTCCCGATTTGCCACATTGATAACAGGTTGCGTTGCGACTAGGGCAATGCGCATGTTTGTGGCGAGATACACACTGAGGGCAAGACTTACGAACATTTTTCTGAAATGAGCGTTGGCGCCCGTTATTCAAATTACTGTTTCTAACACGACGGGGCGATCTTTGTGTTGCACTTTTACACTGGCTACTGTTCACTGTCTGTTCAGCACGGCAGGTAGAAAAATAAGAATCACTAGTGCTACACTGAGAACTATGGCTAGGAAAGCGTCCATTGCGGCGCACTGCATTAACACTGTGGCTTTGCATTTCTACATCTGCTAAGTCAAAAGTATCATGCGCTTCAATAAGCTGCTTTACACTGTCTAATGAAGGGTCAGACTGTTTTATAATTGCTGCCCTAATTCTGGGGCACGTCACTATAAGAAAGTCCACAAGAGCAAGTAAATTTACATTTTCGGGTTAAGCCCTTCAATTCAGTGATCCATTCCTGGTGTGACTGCTGCGGTAATTTTTGATGTCTGAAAAATCGGTAACGCGCCGCAGCTACGAGAAATTTTCTCTCATAATGAGCATTCATTGCAGCTACTATTGCATCAAAGTCTAGATCGCGAGGAGATGCGTGGGGGAAGAGTTTCTGCAGTAATACGAAGGTTTTAGTGCCCACAATAGAGAGGAACAAATGTTTAACGGTCTGACTGTAATTTGATGAGCTGCGACGAGTTCTTGAAATTGCGACAAATAATCACTCCATTCTTCCTCACGTTCGTCGTACTGGCGAAACGCAGGAAGCGGTGCGGCTGCAGATGTGGGCGGCTGTCGTTGTTGGTTAGCTGTCTGCGCCCTCAACTGCGACACAGCTTGCAGCAGTTGCGTGATTTGCGCCGTCTGTAACGGAATAATTTTCATTAAGTTTGGTTTCGGGGTAGTGGCGATGCTGACCGATTAGGCGCCGCACATACAAGTAACTTATAACAAAACACAAATGCAATGTGAAAGAAGACGCTCTGCAACACAAAAGTCCACAAAACACGTAACCAAATATGTTCCCCCAAAAATCTTATAATAAGGGTGGGTGGGTGGGAGGAATTTCTGCGCGCTCCGACTGCTGCTGTCTGTCTGCTGTAAGCTGGCTGGTCCAAGGTTCTGCTATCGCTCCTCGTCGCCATTTTTGTGTCCCAGCCTCGTCGCCGCTTTTGTGTCTCGTTTCCATCCTAGGAGTCGGTGGCCGAGTAGAAAGACCGACACAGGAATAAAGGATGCACGCTTGTGCAGGTAGGAGGTGATCAGCCAGTGGGACAGCAGAAACTAGAAATACTAGAGTAAATTAGAACGAGATATATATTGCACAGAATTTATACAATACTTAACTTTTACATAGCTCAGTACTGACGAAAGTAGGTGGCGCGCACTTTAGACTTGTGCGACACCACAGTTTTAACAGTAATGAATAGAAACATAGTAATACGAAATCGGCAAATTTAAAATATCAGATTGTATTTTTTTTTGTCTCGGTAGGCCGTAGCACAGTGGTAGAGAGCCAGACTACAAATCCAAAGGTCGTGGGTTCGATCCCCGCCAGGTCCTGGGATATCAATCTGTCACTTTCCACTTCTTTCACCTCTGGCAGTGTTGCTGATGTGAAAAATACCGAGTAGCACCATGGTTCGGAACATACGTTAAACTGTAGGTCCCCTCTATAACTGGCTGGGTAACTCAGTTTAAAGGTCGGAGGAAGGCAACGGCATACCACCTCTAAACAGGACCATGCCTAGTAAAGCACTGTGGTGTTCAAACCAATCTTAGGATTGTTGACTGCTTTACCTTTTTTTAGACTCTTTGGTAGAATCTAATCCCACTGTTTAGGAATCTGAAGCATTTACACACATCTGTTCATCATCATCAAAATTCGTTACGTTTCTTCTATTATACTGCTGTATTTAAACGGTCCGCATATTAGGGCTTATCCGTATATTAGGGCTTACTGCTTTATTTTATCAGTAAAATTTTCTTTTACGTCAGGATGGGACTAACCCACTACGATGACCTTGAATATACCCTGTGAGTGAAGCTGGTGCGGAGAGAGGAGTGAAGCAGATATAGAAAGTGCCCTTTGGGAGGTCGTGTTTCATCTCTGGGGTATTTTCGCTTGGCTGGGACAGCTAGCACAGTGGCCTCCCGGAGCTGCGTGGTACGTGTTGATCCGGTGACCCCTCTCGTTGTCGTAATTAACAGCTGGCGCCACGAAACCAGCCTTTACATTCGGTAATTAGCTGTGAACGGCGGCTGGCGCTGAGTCAGCGCGCACTGCGAGAAAAACACACGGCGCAGCACCGCCTAGTGTGTCGCCACTTCTCTGGAGCGCAGGCGCGTATTTGGAGTGCCGAACTGCGCGGAGAAAAACCCTTCTGCAGTTAATGCCGGCAGGAGGGCGTACATCTTGTAACCGAGTGGCTCCAGCAGGGACGAGTGCAATGAATGGGTTTTGTGATAGGGCCTTACATATACTGCAACAGTTATCTACTCACATATTCTGAGACTACTGTTGGAATTGTGTTTTAATTGTGGAAGGAATCAAGCGAATATATTTGCAAGATTTATACTGGACGCTTTACTCATGTCGGCACGCGCACACACACACACACACACACACACAAATACACACACACACACACACACACACACACACACACAAATATATATATATATATATATATATATATATATATATATATATATATATATATATATATAGGGTGACCCAGCTACCTTGTCCACCCAAAATATCTCTGGAACAATAACAGCTATTGGAAAACGACTTTCACCAGTATCAATGTACGGCTGGGACCCATGAATGTACAGATTTGGAAACGTTCTAAAACGAAAGCAACTGTGTTTTTTAACACAAACATATGTGTGTTTTTTTTTTTTTTTTTTTAATAGACACCCTATATTTTTTCTTCAGCAATCCATAGCATGACAAATTACATAAACAATGACGTTGATTGCATCGCAATATTTCAGTTACATCCCGAGATATTGCGACGAGCAGTTGACGCCTGAAGAATCCGAAATACGCTGCTAGCGCATGTCCTGAGGCTCAGGCGTGAACCCCATGCTGCCCGTAATCGCGATGTGATTGACAGGAGTAATCATTTCGGACCTCTTAGTAAGTATGTAAGTGCGATTACGCATGTCAATCACATCGCAATTACGGGCAGCATGGGGTTCACGCCATTGTTTATGTGACTTGTCATGCTATGGATCGCTAAAGAAAAAGTATAGGGTGTCTATTTAAAAAAAAAAAAAAAAAAAAGAAAACATACGTTTGTGTGAAGAAACACATTTGATTTCGTTTTAGAATGTCTCCAATTATATACATTCATGGGTCCCAGCCGTACATTGATACCGGTGAAAGTCGTTTCCAATAGCTGTTATTGGGTGGACAAGACAGCTGGGACACCCTATGTAATAGCAAGTAACTGAAAACATTTAAAAAGTCCACAGAACATTTTGTACCAAATTAACCGAGGAAATCGGCGGTAGATGCCGTAATTGCCATCTGTTGGCTTATATATAAAACTTGTGGCTTTCGTTTATTTCAAATGTGAAAGTCTAAAGTGACTGAAACCCGTCACGAAAGAAAAAAATAACAATTCTGCGATGTGCACCGTTTTAATTTTAACCTTCAATATGTTTTTAAAATGTTCAAGTGTTTGTAAGTCTTATGGGACTTAACTCAAATGTTCAAATGTCTGTAAATCTATCGGACCAAACTGCGTGGTCATCAGTCCGTAGCTTACAAACTACTTAAACCTAGGTAAACTAACCTACGGACAAATACATACACCCATGACCCAGGGAGGACTCGAACCTCCTCGGCGAGCAATCGCGCGCTCCGCAGCGAGGTGCTTTAGACCGCTCGGCTACTCCACCACGGCGGGGGACTTAACTGCGGGGTCATCAGTCCCTAAACGTACAAAAGACTTACGAACTAGCTTATACTAAAAACGGCACAAACATCCGTGCCCGATGGGGGATTCGAACCCCTCGACCGTAGCGGCCGTGCAGATCGTGACTGGCGCGCTGCAGACCGCTTGGCCACTGCGGCCGGCTTATTATGTTTTAAATACTTGTGTTACTGGATAAAAATTACGCCTTTACCAAATTCCGCAGGTGAGCGTAAGTGCTCGTTTGGGTGTGACGGGTGTGCGCCGTTATTGAATCGACGTCTGGGTCGTCGTCGGCGGCGGCGGCGTATCCCGCTGGTGCGGTCTGGCGGCAGGAAGGCACGCCGATTCGAGGGGCGGGCGGCCCTCGCGCCGAATACCTGTTGCGTAGCGGTTAACGCAGAGTTCGCCGAGTTCCAATAACCGATACCTATTCATCAGCGCCGGCCGTATCGATCCGCCAACTAACGCGCAGCCACCGAGCGCCCGCTTGTTCCCGAGCGTGAAAATTCCTGCCGCCGCGATAGGCCGAACGCGACAGAATTATCTAGCGCGCCCGAGATAGCCTCTTGTTAATGCGCAATATTTCAATAAACTGCTTGCACTGCAATCCATACAATCCATACTTGTTCTCCTCCTCTTTGGTTTGATATTAACGTACACTACCGGAAAAAAAATTTACACCCTCTTACAGTTTTGCAATTTATTAAGGACTAGCTTAAACCCGCGGCTCCGCGGTACTGAGGTGCCAGGTATCAATCCGTACTAAAACCCCATACTAGTATGTGGTCCAACTTCTACGGGCGGCTATGCAGCCGCCAGTTCTGCCATCCGTTCGGTCGTACTATAGTTGGTGTCAAGTAGTATGGCGCTTCTGCGTATAGAAGTGGAGTGGTGGGGGGGGGGAGGGCGTGGGGGGAAGGAGCTAAGGCCGAGCGCCAACGGTTGAGCCTGCGGGAGAAACATTGCTTGCGGTCCAATTGAGGTAATGGAGGAGTATGCGCTGAACGGCTGAGAACTGGGCCGCCTTCCAACCTGATGCCGACTATATTGGCGAATACTGTTGTGCATTTCCTTGCATTTATGCTTACATTTATTATCAGCTTTTCTAAACTGATTTTTTTTCCATGTAGCCAATCGATGGCAATCGAAAGCATGACACGGTAGCCTGCGATGTATGCAGGCACACTAATGAACTAACTTATACTAAAAACGACACAAACATCCATGCCCGAGGGGGATTCGAACTCCCACCGGGAATAGTGCCTCAATGCGCTCTGCCGTGGCGATGAAATGTTGAGCCGCATTAGTTCTAATTAATTTTATGTTTTTCGTGTGGGAAAACTCCACTGATTTTGGTAAATGGTGCAAGCTATAGTTTACTGGTGATTGTCCGACAATTTCCGGATGGATAATTTTGAGACTCAAACAGGTCTTGTTAATATGATTTCATGAGTAAAAGGGGTGCTCAGCAAGATTCATCATTTGATACCGGGATATGAATACGAGGGTTGGAACTTAAATAGTGGCAACATTTCTGTGGAGAATCTTCTATTTTTGCTGATAGCACACGTTTACCTCTGAGAAAACGGACTTGCCGTCTCACGTCATCGGCCTGTGCACAGACGAGTAAACACAATCACTTGTGAACGAGCCGTCTAACGTAACAGTGTCACTATGTTTCAGAATCAGCAACAATGGAGTTGCGTCAAAATTGAATGTGCCAGAGGTTCTACAGCACGACATTATGATCAATGTCTTCAAGAGGCGTGCTAGAATAGGGATTCCTATACAAAACAGTGGGTAGAAGTCTTCAAAGAAGATCAGTAAACTGTAGCAGTTCTGTATCGGGCAGGTCGTTGGAATGTCTCTGAAAATGAAGTGCATACTGTTGCCGTGTTTGTGGGCTGATCGACACCAGACGATTCCTGAGATAGTCCAAGAAACCGGATTAGCACATACGACTGTGCTTCGCATCCTGAAGGAACGCCTAGGCATGCGAAAAATTGCGTCCCGATGGGTTCCGCATGAATTGACGGAAAAGCAGAAATGGATGCGTTACGACGCTGCTCAGACGCACTTCGAGTGCTGTGATTGCGAAGGACAGGCTTTCTTCAGCCGTATCGTAGCACGGGATGAGACACAGGCCACATCGTACGAGCCAAATCTGAAACGCCAATCCAACTAATGGCTTCATTATTAGTCGCCGCTGAAGTCGAAACGGTGTCAGAGCCCCAAACAGTCTCGTGTTCGAATGTGTTGGTGTTATCTTAACGCATTATGTTCTTCCACGGCAGACCGTCAATGCACAGCATTACAGTTCTTTCCGAAAGAAGCGGCAACACTTTGTGCGCAACACACCCATCATTCTTCACGACAATGTGCGGGTGTATACAGCGCAAGCTGTGGCTGCTCTGTTGGGTCGATGGGACTGGGAAGTAGTGTACCATCCGCCATACACCCTGGACTCAAGTTCTTCGATTTGAGTCACAAGATGAAGGAACCCCTTCATGCCATTCGCTTCAAAACTGTTCCAGAGATTCGACAGCCAGTAGACCGCTCCATTCGCACCTTCAGCAGAATAGGCTCTGCTAACACTATACTACGTCTCCCACCGCTGGCAACGGGTTCTACATAACGAATCCAGAAAACATTGATAAAATCCATGATGTGGTGATGAATGACAGAAGAGTTACGGTGCGTCAGATTGCTAGTGTTGTGGGCCTCTCGAATGAACGGGTTGAGCATAAACATTGGGACATGAGAAAGCTACTAGCAACATGGGTGCTGCCATCGCTCACGCTTGACCAGAAAGGAATGGTGGAAATTGTCAAATGGGAGGTTTGCACCTATTCAGGAAGAATCGACAGGATTTTAAGCCACGTTTCGTCACCTTATCAGGTGGGATTGGCGGAGGACAGCGAAAGAGTTCAAACAAGAGCAGCTCTTTTTGTATTGTTACGATACAAAGGAGACAGCGTCACGGAAGTCTGACAAGACGTGGGATGGGAATCATTACAACAACGGCGCTTATCGCTGCGGCGTGGTCTACTTACGAAACTCCAATCACCAACATTCTCCTCTGAATGCGAAAATATATTGTTCACTCTCACCTATAAAGGTAGAAATGAACACCAGAATAAAATACTAGAAATCAGAGCTAGAACGGAGAGATTCAAGGGTTATTTCTTCCCGCGCGCTATTCGAGAGTGAAATGGGAGATGAATAGTATAAAGGTGGACCCTCTGCCAGGCACTTAAATGTGATTTGCAGAGTATCCCATGTAGATGTAGATATAGAAGCACGGATACATTACTATTCTCCTGAGATCAAAGAACAATCTAAAACAATGTGTTACCAAGGGAGAATCTGCACCAAAAAAGGCGAAGACCAGACTTTCGGCCGGAAAGGGTACGGCGACAGAATTTTGAGATTCGCAAGGGATAATCCTCATCGATTATCTGGAACAAGCCAAAACTATTGCACATGCATATTATTCATCGTTATTGGACCGTTTGAAAAGCGAGCTGCAAGAAAAGCGCCGACGATTGGCCCATAAAAACGTACTTTTCCATCACAAGAATGCACCAGCACACACATCAGCACTTGTGGTCGCAAAATTATTGGAAATAGCATTGGAACTCGTTTCACATCCCTTCCTCCCCCCCCCTTATTCTCCAGACTTGGCTCCCATGGACTGCTATTAGTTCCCAATTTGAGTAAACGGCAGGTGGGACGAATATTTCATTCAAAGGAGGATCTGATAGCAGAAACTTAGCTATTTTGCAGGCTTAGACAATTCCTATTATTCGGAAAGGATCAGCAAATTAAAACAGCGTTTGACGAAGTGTATAAGTCTAAAAAGAGACTATGTCGATAATTAAAAATGATGTCCCCCAAATACGGTAGTAGTTTTTATTTTTGCTCGGACTTTTCAAATGCCCCTCGTAAAGTACAAATGAATAAATATTTTCTCTTTACTTGTCAATTTGTTTTCTTTCAGTACACGCTAGCGTTATAATATGTCATTTCAGACCACACTTTCCTATACGAAAAGCTCCCCTCTGCCTGTAGTTTCAATTTAATGTATATTTTAGGACCACCCTGTATATGAGCGAAAGAAATCCAGTAATACCTCCTGAAAAAGGAAAATCTAGATCTACATGTCTACATATAAAAGGGATACTCAGCAAATCACATTTAAGTGCCTGGCAGAGTGCATCGACTCACCTTTATTCAGCTACCATTCCATTTTCGAATAGCGTGTGGGAAAAAAGAACATCTGAAGCATTCCTTTCGAGCTCTGATTTCTCGTATTTTATTCAGATTAATATTTCTACCTATGTAGGTGGAAGTCAACAATATATCTTTGCATTCTGAGGAGAATATTGGCGATTAGGCTTTCGTAAGTATACCACGCCGCAGCGATAAACGCCGTTGTTATGATTCCCATTCCAGTTTTTATATTTCCGTGGCGCTGTCCTCCCTGTATCGTGACAATACAAAACGGGCTGCCCTTCTTTGGACTCTTTCGACGGCTTCCGTCAAAGCCAATTGATGAGGATCCCACATTGCGCATTAAGACTCCAAATAAGGACGGACAATCGTTGTGTATGCAGTCTCTTTAGTAGTTTATCTTTTAAGTGTTCTGCCAATAAAACGCAAATTCTGGTTCGCTTTTCCTACTACATTATTGTCGCGACCTTTCCACTTTAAGTCTAATGTAATAGTGATTCCTAGGTATTTAGTGGAGCTTACTGCCTTAAAATTTTATTGAATTATCTAGTAAACAAAGTTTAACGGATTTCTATTCGTTCTCGTGTGGACGACTTCACACTTCTCATTATTTAGAGTCAACTGCCAATTTTTGCACCATACTTATTTCTTATTTAGATATCTCTTTCGTATTTATCTTTTGAACATACTAATACGCGCAACTTTGTGCACCGATGTATGACACAGAGAGGTAAAAGACACGGTAGGTGCTGTCAACCAAAGAACGAGATTACATTAGATTAGTTTCTCGTTCCGTCGATCCATGTTGAGGAATCCTCGTGGATGTGGAACATGTCAAGAAACAAAATTTACAAGCTGAATAATACATAATACTAATAATATAAATACATACTTTTTAGCTGATAATATAATAATACTAATATAGTATGAATACCGATACATGCATGATTTGGTACAATTTAGAAATTCACTAATGGAGTAGGAGTTGGCCACTAGAAAGTCTTTCAGGCTCTTCTTAAACTGATTTTTATTTCTAGCTAATTTTTTATACTTGATGGTAAATTATTTAAAATGTGTGTTCCTGAGTAGTGGACCCCTTTTAGAACTAAAGTAAGCGCTTTTAAGTTCTTGTGTAGATCATTTTTCTTCCTAGTATTGTATGTATAAACTGAGCTGTTTGTTGGAAAAAGGGATATATTATTTATGACAAATTTCATTAAGGAATAAATGTACTGAGAGGCAGTAGTTAATATACCTGGTTCTTTGAAGAGACTTCTACAGGACATACGTGAATTTACTCCACAAATAACAAGTTTTACAAGCTTTTAGACTCTGAAGAGTTTTGACTGACTTGAAGTGTTACCCCAAAATATTATACCATATGACATTATGGAATGAAAGTAAGCAAAGCATGCAAGCTTTTTTTTATTTTTATGTCTCCTATGATAACACTCGTATTGAAAATAGGCCGGCCTCGGAAGCCGAGGGGACTGAGGCGCTCCAGTCACGGTCTGCATGGCCACTACGGTCGGGGGTTCGAATCCCTCCTCGGGCGTGGATATTTGTGCCGTCCTTAGTCTTAGCTAGTTCATAAGTAGTTTGTAAGTTTAGGGACTAATGACCCCGTAGTTAAGTCCCATAGACTATACAAACATTTGAACATTTTTTTAATTGAAAATACAGATTTGTTGAGTCGTTTCTGCAGTTCTGTGGTGTGTTCCTCCCAAATGAATTTATTATCAAGCTGTAATCCCAGGAAATTCATACTGAAAACCTCTTCTATCTGCTCTCCTTCATACTTAATGCATATGCTGGTGGGAAATCTCTTACGTGTTCTGAAGTGCATGGAGTGAGTCTTTTCAAAGTTTAATGACAATGAGTTGGCTTTAAACCATTTATTAATGTTCATGAATATATCATTAGCAGTCCTTTCTAGAACTATGCTTGCAATACTTGTATCATCTGCAAACAAAACGAACTCTGCTTCTGGTAGTGTAACTGATGAGAGGTCATTAATGTACACAAGAAAAAACAATGGCCCTCAGATGGATCCTTGTGGGACACCACATGTAATTTCTTCCCAATCCGATGATGACTGTTGGCTTAATTCAGTAGTCACTTGCACTGACTCCCTTTGTTTCCTGTTAGTGAGGTAAGACTTGAACCATTTTGCAGCATTTCCCGTGACACCATAGAATTCTAATTTACTTAAATGAATGTTATGTTTCACACAATGAAATGCCTTTGACAAATCACAGAAAATAACTGCTGCTTGCAATTTATTATCTAATGAATTACGTACATTCTCACTGTAGGTGTAAATAGCCTTCTCGATATCCGAACCTTTCAGAAATCCAAACTGTGTTGTGGACAATATGTCATTTGTGGTCAGGTGATTGAGAAGCTTGAGAGACTTGTTATTGAAACAACACATGCCCTTTAATGTTCCTGCAGTCAGCAACACGTGGCTCCTTCGTGGATCCGAATGGGATTTCATTAATGCTCATCAGCTGGCGAGCGGATTGCTCGCTAATGCGCGGCGGATAGCGGACAATCAATCAGGGGGTCTGACGTCACGAGCTTTGGCCGTCGTCCGGCGCCACCTGCCAATCACGGCGGCCGACCGCGCTGGCTGGCCGCTGCCCGCCGCGGCTGCGGTGGCCGGCCCGTCACCTGTCAACAACTGTTTATGGAGCTGCGCGGCGCCCGAAATTGAATGGAACGGCCGGCGGGAGAGTTCTGAAAGCGGCGCCCGGCTGCGGCTGACGGCTCGTGGAAGTCTGAGCGCGCCGCTGGCAGTTCCTATCACACGACAAAGTCACTTTGCATCAACCACTGGGGCAGCGCGTGCAAGTCCACCGTAGTGCAAAGTAATGGGAACTCTGCGACTGTTACCGCATGTGTAGATGGTCCTCAGCCTATAGTAATTCTGGGACTTAATGAACCGCGGTGTCATTTCCTCACCTTCTTGATTCAATCGTCTACATACTCCGCAAGTCACACTCAAATACATGGCAGAGGGTTAACTGAACCGCTTTTATGATGTCTCTTTACAGTTCCATTCTCTAACAGCTCGCGGAAAGAAGGAACACTTAAATCTTTCCGAATTCGGTCTGACTTCTATTATTTTATTTTGAAGATCATGGCTTCTTATGTAGGTGGGTGCTAACAAAAGCCGCGGTGGAGTAGCCGAGTGGTCTAAAGCACCTCGCTGCGGAGCGCGCGGTTGCTCGCCGTGGAGGTTCGAGTCCTCCCTGGGGCATGGGTGTGTGTGTTTGTCCGTAGGTTAGTTTACCTAGGTTTAAGTAGTTTGTAAGCTACGGACTGATGACCACGCAGTTTGGTCCGATAGATTTACAGACATTTGACATTTGCTAACAAAATCTGTTCGCATTCGGAAGAGATACTTGGTGAAAGAAATTACGCAAATAGATCTGGTCGCAACGAGTAACGCCTTCCTTTTAATGATTTCCACTCCAACTCGTGCATCATTTCCGTGACACTCTCTCCCCTATATCACGATAATACAAAATGAGCTGCCCTTCTTTGTACTTTCACTGAAGCGTCTGTCATTCCCATTTGGTGTGGATCCCACAATGTGCAACAATACTCCAAAATAGGACGCACGAGTGTGGTGTAGGCAGTTTCTTTAGTCTGTTGCATCTTCTAAGTGTTGTGCCAACAAAACGTACCCTTTGGCTCGCTCTCCCTACAATATCTCTCCTGTGTTCTTCCCAGTTTAAGTTGTTTGTAATTATTATTCGTAGATATTTAGTTGAATTTACGGCCTGTGGTTTTGACTTAATTGCCTCGGAATTTTTGTCGTCTCTGGTGTACATACATTCCCGTATTGGGTTTAGAACCAATAACCTGTACGATTATTGAAAGGTAACACATTTGAAGTAGTTATCGAAAATTTACAATGCTTGATTTCCTATTTACTGCCTATTTCTACATACTGCTGTAATAGACATTCGTACACACACACACACACACACACACACACACAAACACACACATATATATATATATATATATATATATATATATATATATATATATATATATATATATATATGTTTGTTTGTTTCCAATAAAACGTCATACATTCTTGTATCAAAACTTCCGCCATTTACTTCAAAGAAGCAGAAGATATAAATTTGGTCATCTCTATCTACTTTAGAACTCCCCATAACGGTTCAATTGTGTTGAGACACGGCGATTATGCTGTCCAACATCGATAATTTATTGATGCTGAATAAAGCACGCCTGAATCTTTTATCTGTGTGTGTGGGTGTGTGTGGGTGGGTGTGTATGTGTGTGTGTGTGTGAGAGAGAGAGAGAGAGAGAGAGAGAGAGAGAGAGAGAGAGAGCGAGACAGATAGAAACCATACCATTTTGGAATTGGGGGTGTTTCTTATCAGTACATTAATCACAGTAACAGTTTGTCACCTGGCAAGTCCCGGCAATGGAGAGCGATCTTTTTAAATGTTAATAAAAGTACACCTTCTTTAGGTCGTAACGCCAAGATCGCTGATAATATATATTTTCCTTGACTTATTTCAATTATTTAAATCATCATCTCCAGAATGGTTTACAACGTCTTCACTTAGGACTACATGTTAAATAAAAAGTTTCTGGTCGAGATATAAAATGAATAAAAAAACCTGGTCAACATCTTAAAAATACGTAACCAAAGTGAATAGTCAGATTAATAGGTAAAATGTGACTATTTCTGACGTAAGGATAAGTCATACTGATCAGATAATCACATTTTTACCTTACACTGCAGATGTAAGAGTAGCTGAAGGAAGCGTTGTTTTCCGCTCGAACTATTAAACACAAAATTGCAACTTAGAGACCACACTATGATGCATATTTTAACCGGTGTTTTCTATGTCTACAGAGGTGCCAAAATTACAGAAAAAAGGAAAATTTTGCAATTTTGCGTTTTTTCCACAATATGAACAGGAAAGCACAAAAAGTGGAAACAATATAGAACAGAAACACGTACAACGTTCATAACGATGGCAACAATGTTTTCTTCGCTTTGTCCAACTCATTGCATTTGTACACACCATCTAACACCTAGTTAGTATCCTCTGTATGGGATCTGCCTACCTCTGCCAGCAATAAAACCATGATAACAATGGATCATGGTGCGACATGTTGACATGAAGCTCATGTTGAGCAATAACTCTCATTCTTACAGCGCTGCACGCAAGTCAAAGAATGGTTGATGAAGTCTGATGTGATTGAACCCGTTTCCGTTGTGCATCCCACATAAGCAGGGCACACCATGCGTGTAATATCTACCGAGTAGTACACCCGTGCCCTATTCCCACCCCACGTTACCTCGCAGCAAAAAGAATCAAATATCTATGGACTTAACTATTCTGGTCATCAGTCACTAGACCTACAATCACTAGACTTACAAACTACTGAAACTAACTTATGCTAAGGAAAACAAATGCACCCATGCCCGACAGAGGACTCGAAATTCCGACGTCGAGCAGCGACGCGCTTCGCAGCTAGGTACCTTGTAACCTCGTAGCAATCACACATGAGTTACGAAGATCTCGTCAGCGGCTAAGCCTTGTCGATCGATCCTTCCGGTTACATGAAGAGGTGTTCCGAGTGCTCAATATAATCTCTGCTAACACTATGAGAGATCCTCCTTCATATCTGGCTCTTGCCACATGTTTCAGAAATCGTGTTCCACGTTTCATTGCGGTACGAACCCTTCGGCACATGGCTACTCCACAATTCCGCAAACACTACTCCGTAAAACAGATGTCCTGACGTCTTCGTTACTATAGTTTTAACCTGACCGGGATGCCATTTTCCGGGTAGAAGACGTTTGTACCCAGATGAAGGCCACTGTAACGTTGGCCGAAACGTCGGTTATTTACGTAATAGCCTTCTTACATCATGACGTGGTAAAATACCCAGGGCCGACAGGACTGAGGCGCTCCAGTCACGGTCTGCACGGCCACTACGGTCGGGGGTTCGAATCCCCCCTCGGGCATGGATAATTGTGCCGTCCTTAGGATAAGCTAGTTGTTAAGTAGTTTGTATGTTTAGGGACTGATGACCCCGTAGTTAAGTCCCATAAGCTAAACAAACATTTGAATTTGAATTGAACAACACTCAGAAAACGTTTAAGTCATCTGACTAAGGCCGCGGAAGCCTACGTAATTAGATGGGGAAATAGTTTATAGTTTAATTTTGGACACCATTGTACATTTTGATCTACATAAATTCTTCACAAACCATCATGCGGTGCGTGGTGGGGGGTAACTAGTACCAGTAATAGTAATTTTGTTCCCTTTTCCGAACAGAGAGAGGAAAAACTGTTATTCATTTTATACATTTTTGTTTGGCTATCGTCGACAGCATTAATACAACGTACTTCACGAACACTAGTAAATATTTAAGCAGGAGACGTACTGGAACAACAACGCTATATAACGAGTGCAATTCTTTTTTATGTACAAAGATAAAGCTGTTATTATGTAAAAAAAAAACCTTAAAGCAACAAAAAATGAGGATATTTACACTGTTTCTTCCGTCAGTTCTCGGTATAAAAACATAAAAAAAAAAGTTCAAATGTTTGTTAAGCTTATGGGACATAACTACGGGGTCATCAGTCCCTAAACTTACAAACTACTTATGAACTACCTTATACTAAAGACGGCACAAATAGCCATGCCCGAGGGGGGATTCAAACCCCCGACCGTAGTGGCCGTGCAGACCGTTACTGAAGCGCCTCAGTCTCTTCGGCCACCGCGGCCGGCCTAAAATCATCACATTGAAGTAAAAATACGATTTTGTGTTTTTCCTATAAGTTTATATTTTATTTGTTTAAATTCTGAAGATGACCTAGTGAGCAGAAAACCGGGTAACTAAAAAAAAGCCGGCCGCGTTGGCCGAGGGCACTGAGGCGCTCCAGTCACGGTCTGCACGGCCACTACGGTCGGGGGTTCGAATACCCCCTCGTGCATGGATATTTGTGACGTCCTAGTTCGTAAGTAGTTCATAAGTAGCTTGTAAGTTTAAGGACTGATGACCCCGTAGTTAAGTCCCATAATCTATACAAACATTTGAACATTTTGAACTAAAAGTAAACACAAGTACGAATTCGAAATATTTAATCATTTCGACCGTTTCAGGGCACTGAAATAAATCCAATAGAAAAGACGAAAATTCGCTCTGGACCGGTATTTACAAACATTTGAATTGAACTCGGGACCTTACGATTGGAACTCCAAGCGCTAAGTGCCTGGGTTAATTTTACATGTACTAATGTAATTTGGAGTTGTTGTTGTGGTCTTCAGTCAAAAGACTGGTTTGATGCAACTCTCCACAATACCCTATCCTGGGCAAGCCTCTTGAACTCCACATAAGAACGGCAACCTACATCTGTCTGAATCTGCTCACTGTATCCATCTCTTGGTCTTCCTCTGCGGTTTTTACCCCCCCACACTTTCCTCCAACGTCAAATTCACAATTCCTTGATGTCTAAGAATGTGTCCTACCAATCGATCCCTTCTTTTAGTCAAGGTATGCCAGAAATTCTTTGTCTTCCCAAATCTGTTCAGTACCTCCTCATTAGTTACGCAATCCACTTACCTAGTTTTCAGCATTCTTCTGTAACACCACATTTAATAAGCATCTATCGTCTTCCTGTCCGCAGTGTCTATCGTCCACGTTTCACTCCCATACAAGGCAACACTCCACACAAATGCCTTCAGAAAAGATAACCTTATGCTTAATATTCGATGTTAAGAAATTTTTCCTTTTCAAAAACGCTTTCCTTCCCACTGCCATTCTGCATTTTGTAACGTCTGTACTGCGACCGTCATATGTTATTTTATTGCCGCAGTAAGAAAACTCATTTACCATCTTTATTGATTCGTTACCTAATCTAATTCCTTCAGCATCGCCTGATTTTCTAAGACTGCATTCCATTAGCCTTGTTGTGCTCTGATTAATGTTTATTTTATATACTCTCTTCAACACACTGTCCATTCCATTGAACTGATCTTCCAGGTCCCTTGCTGTCTCTGACAAAATTACAATGTCATCAGCAAAAAGCAATGTTTGTATTTCTTCATCCTGAACTTTATTCCCTATTCCACATTTTTCTTTGCTTTCCTTCACCGCCTGCTCGACGTACAAACTGAATTTACACCGGAGAAAGGCTACAACCCTGTATTTCTCCCCTCCTGACTAATCCTTCCCTTTGATGCCCTTCGAGTATAATAACTGCGGTGTGGCTTTTGTACAAGTTGTAAATAACTCTCCTTTTCCTATATTTTACCCCGGCTGACTTGAGAATTTGAAAGAGTGTATTTCAGTCAACACTGTCAAAAGCTTTCTCCAAATCTACAAAAGCTAAAAATGTAGGTTTGCCTTTCCTTAATCTGTCTTCTAAGATAAGTCGTAAAGTGAGTATTGCCTCCCGTGTTCCTACATTTCTCCTTGGATTACCATCCTAAAATTTCTTTTTCTTTTTAACACTCATAACGGCTACGTGCAGACATTATTTTTATATTCGCAACGTGTATGACAAACCAACTTTCGAATTATGTACTTTTCATTGGGCTTCTGGTACGATTAATATTAAAAATCTCTACCCTCTGTTTCGTGTTAGGGTATTTATAATAATGATGCCCTGAAACGGTAGAAAAGTTCAATTATTTCAAATTCGTACAATTACGGCCGTTAATGTCAACAAACGGTGTCTCTTCTTCCGGAAATGTCCGAAAAGAACACACAGCATATCTACATCTACATTTACATCTACATAGATACTCTGCAAATCACATTTAAGTGCCTGGCAGAGGGTTCATTAACTACTTTCATAACTTTTCTCTACCATTCCATTCTCTAATAGCGCGCGGGAAGCAAGAACATCTAAATTGTTCCGTTTTCGATCTGATTTCTCTTATTTTATTGGGATGGTCATGTCTCCGTAAGTAGGTGGGTGCTAGCAAAATATTTTCACATTCATAAGTAAAAGTCGGTGATTGAAACTTCGCAAACAGATCACGCCGCAATGAATAACGTCTTTCTTTTAATGATTTCCACCCCAATTCTTGCAACATTTCCGTGATGCTTTCCCCTCCGTAACGTGATGAAACAAAACGAGCTACCCTTCTCTGAACCTTCTTAATGTCTTCCGTCAGTCCCACCTGGTGAGGGTCCCACAAGGGGCAACAGTACTCCAGGAGAGGACGCCCAAATGTGATGTAGGCAGTCTCTTTGGTGGAACTGGTGCATCTTCGAAGCGTTCTGCCGATGAAACGTAACCTTTGGTTCCCCTTCCCCACGATATTTTCTGTGTGTTCTCTCCAGTCAAAGTTGTTCGTAATTGTAACTCCTAGGTATTTGGTAGAATTTACGACCTTAAGGTTTGACTGATTTATCGCGTAATTGAAGTTCAGTGGATTTCTTTTAGTGGTCATGTGTATTACTTCACAGTTTTCTTTATTTAGTGTCAATTGCCAATTCTCGCACCAAGTAGAAATTTTGTCTAAATCGCTTTGTAGTTGCTTTTGATCCTCAATTGACTTCACTAACCGATAAACGACAGCATCATCCGCGAACAGTCTAACGGAGCTTTTCAGATTGTCTCCTAAATCGTTTATAAACACGAGGAAGAGTAGGGGACCTATAACGCTTCCCTGTGGAACGCCAAATATCACTTCTGTTTTAGTTTTACTCGATGACTTACCGTCAATTATGAGTAAACACAAGTAGATTTGGGTCGCAGTGAAACCTGCCGTATTGTCATGGTGTGCACGAGGCCAGCAGTAGAGGCATGCATGTCGGGCATTATGCTGGCTCCTACTCGCTCCAGTGCGCCGCGCCCAGGCTTGGCTAGCTGGAGCATGAATGCTGGAGGCGGGGCCGACAGAGCGCCCTGTCTGCGCTAGCGCTCTGCTATACTGGCCGACGCGGCAGCTGCGCGCGTCTGCAGGCTGGCGCTGCGTCTGGTACACTGTGTTCACACCAGCAGACGGGACTGAACTCACATCAGAGTAGGTGTGCCCTAAACGAATGTTTATGTATGGTACATCAACAAAATAAAACAACATTCAATAAAAACTGGAACCAGTTGATAGTTCCAGAGATCACGTTGGTTGTTATGTAAAACGCCAGATCCCTGATGCACGAGATCTGGAAAAAATAAATTTTATACGAACATCTGAAAATATAAGCTGGCATGCATTCCGATACATTCATGTGATATAATCTGCAGGGCAAAAAGAATAAATGAATCTCTATAGTCACTGCTGTACACTAAGTTATTTGAAGTGTTATGATCTGCAACTCGGTAGTAGGAAAGGGAAGAGAAGGAAATATAGTAAGTGAATATGGACTGGGAATGAAAGAGGAGATCGCTTGATAGAATTTTGCGCAGAGCACAATATAATGATCAAAACTTGGTTTAAGAAACATGAAAGAAAGCTGTATAGGTATAAGAGACCAGGAGAGACTCTAAGGCACCAGATTGACTGCATAATGGTAAGGAATAGATTGAGGAACCAGGTTTTAAACTGTAAGACATGTCCACGGACAGATATAGACTCTGAACATAACTTATTGGTATGAACTGTAGATTAAAACTTAAGAGACTGCAGAAAGGTAAAGTTAGGAGATGGAACCTGGACAAATTGAAGGAACCAGAGTGCTCGAGAGTTTCAGAGGGAGTATTAGGAAAGGATTGGCTGAAACGGGGGAAAGTAATACAGTACAAGAAGAATGGGTAGCACTGAGAGGCAGGGTAGCGAAGGCCGCAGAGGATCATATAGGCAGAAGGACAAGGCCTAATAGAAATCCCTGGATAACACAGTATATACTGAACTTAATTGATGAGAGGAGAAAATATAAAAAAATTCAGCAAGTGAAGAAGACAAAAGGGAGTACTAACGTCTGGAAAATGCAGGAAGTGCAGACTGGCTAAGCAGGAGTGGCTAGAGGACAAATATAGAACCATAGAAGAATGCATAACTAGGGGAAATGTAGATCCCGCCTACAGGAAAATAAAAGATATTTGGAGACAAGAAAAGCAGCTGTATGAATATCAAGTACTCAGACGGAAAACCAGAGATCCTACACAAAGAAACTTAAAGGCAACATTCTAGAAATGGAAGACGAAGTAGCGGGAGATGAGATAGGAGATACGATACTGCAAAATGAATTTGACAGAGCGCTGAAGGATTTGATTATATACATATGATATATTGTGAATACAATTAAATATAATCACAAAATACTTCTAATGCCATTATACATTAATTAATACTTAAATCCAAAATTACTATTTTGTAGTAATAAAGAATCTGTTTTGAGATGGGAGCTATTAATATCAACGGTGATTACAATGGGAAGGCGTTAGAGCTGGCAAAGGCTGCAAGTAAGATGGGGTTAGATGTTTCAGGTGTTAAGTGATGTTCAGGCAAGGGAAGAGAAAGAAGACGAAGTGGAAAAAATCTACCTGTCAGGAATCCACACAGGAAAAGCACAACAGGGTGTAGAGTTTTGCCGGCCGCGGTGGCCGAGGGGAGTGAGGCGCTCCAGTCACGGTCTGCACGGCCACTACGGTCGGGGGTTCGAATCCCCCCTCGGGCATGGATATTTGTGCCGTCCTAGTTCGTAAGTAGTTCATAAGTAGTTTGTAAGTTTAGGGACTGATGACCCCGTACTTAAGTCCCATGCCTATAGAAACATTTCAACATTTTGTAGTGTTTTACATGAGGACAATAATCGAACCCAGCTCAATTGCAATAAGGTATGTAAACAAATGACTGGTGTAGATGGATTTGGCTGTCTTCAGTAAGAAAAGTAGGATTGTGTATTTACCCTGTGAAGGGACAGATTAAGATGAGATTAACAGATTTTATGTTGCCATCAGTGGTGTAGTTGTTAAAGGACAAGGACAGTAATTAGACTTTAGGACCAGGATAGGAAATCGAACAGTAATGAAAAGTTTATGGATACGTTTGGAGACAATATGCAGGCCAACAGGAACGGAAAACGGCTTTTCGATTACTGTATCAGTATGGGCTTTTTTTTTTTTTTTTTTTTTTTTTTTTTTTTTTTTTTTAATATAAGGAAATTCACATTCTGTAACTATATCGGCTTAGTTATTACAAGCTCCTACTTCAAGCATAAGGACATTCACCGGTACACCTGGGAAAGCAGAGGAACCAAATATGTCATTAACAACATAATAACAGATCACGAATTAAGACAGTCGAAGGATACACGTGTTTTCATAGTGTTCTTTGATTACACTGATCATTAGTTAATCTGTAGTGAAATTGGTTTAGTGAGGGCAAAAATTGCAGAAAGTCAGGTCCATATGTAGAAGGATGAGGGTGGAGTTGCTTCAGGACACGGTAATACATAACAATGATCTCAGAAAAGTACCAGTTAGTTGAATGTAGTCATTGGAAGACGAATGTACAAGGCACAGGGACGTACTATTTAAGTGGGTAGAGAGGGTCTTGTAACAGTAGTGTGTAAAACCAGGAAGAATTAGCTAGGTGGAATGACATAGTCAAGGCAGCCTGCAAAAAGAAAAAGAAGGCGCTTCAAGAATGGTTCCATACTAGGACCCAGGTAGAGAAAGTTATGTTGAAGAAAGAAACAAAGCCAAAAAGATAATCGCAGAATCCAAGCATAAATCATGGGATGGCTTTGGAAATAGAAACTTTGAATCAAGCCGCGAGAAAACCATCCTGAAGTGTAATCAGCAGTGTTCGGAAGGGAGGGAAGTGTTTTGAACTGGTTAGGAAAGCAACTAGTGTATTCGGGGTTCTAGGGCAGATGGAGAGAATATTTTGAAGAGTTGCTCCATGTTGGTGTAACGTTCAGTTAGGTGTTAGATTTTGAGGATAGTAATGATGATGGCAACAGGATCACATGTTAGGGAGTGGAGAGAGTGGTCAACAGATTTCAGTGCATTAAAGCGGCTGGAGTAGACTAAATTAAGTCGCAACTCGTCAAATCCAGTGGAAAGTCAGGTCTCAATTGGTTACCAGGATTATTAAAGTGTCGTGGTAGTCAGGACGTCGTCCGTATGACTAGACAAAAGCAGTAATTACACATAATACTAATAATAATAATAATTTCATGTGGCTCATTGGCCTAGTGCAAGTCTTTCAATTGGACGCCACTTTGGTGACGTGCGTTTCCCCAACCTACCAGTTATCCAACTGGGGAAAGGGAACCTACAGCTTAACGTGGAATCCGAACCACGTGTCGTTTCTGGCGACTCCTTCACATCGTTGAGAGGTGAAGGATGGGTTAAAGCGCGGACTGAAAAATACAAGGTCCGATCGGGTTTCGAACTCGCGATCCTTCGGTTTCCAGTCAGGCGCTTTACCCCAAGACCACCGGGCCCGGGAGTAATCACACAACTTTTAAGCATGGAAAGAGAAGAGCTTGTAACAGCTGCAGAGGTATCTCTTGAATTAGCGTTGTGGGCAAAATATTCTCATAGTTGAAAGGAGAGTGCTAGTTGAAGACAATCTGGATGAAATATAGTGCGGTTTTAGGTGTCTTAGAGGACCAGCTTACGGTAGATAATCAACTGATATGGGTCGAATAGGGGATTGTAGCTATGTTTTATAGATTTAAAAAGGGCTTATGACGTTTTCCTAGGAGGAATCTGTTGTCAGCTTTATACGGTTAAGGAATACGAGGCAAACTTCTGCAGGCAATTAAAAGCCTTTCGTAGATTGACAGGCAGCAGTTAGAGTTGACGGTAAATTGAGTTTGTGGTTCAAGGTAGTTTCAGGCTGTAAACTGTTTTTCATACAGTTTGTAGACCATATGTGAGATTAAAATAGGTGGGACAAAAAGTCTTGTATTTGCCGCAGACTTAGTTGTGATGTCAAATTCGATTGAATGATTTACTATTTTAGAGCTAGATTAGAGATGTAAAAGATGAAGATCAGCATCTCTAAAACGAAAGTAATGACAGTGTGAAAGAGATTTAAACGGACTGAGCGTCCAGTAGAATGATTCAAGAACTTTGGACGTATATTCTCGCATTATGGCAACGTAGTGGAAGAACTGGAATCAAGGTGTAGCAACGCTAATGCAATGAGTGCTCAGCTACGATCTACTTCCTTCTGACAGAAGGAAGTCAGCACCAAGACTAAATTAGTAGTCCCCCGTTCTATCTTCCGACCAACTTCGTTGTATGGCAGTAAAAGGGGTTGTATGGGTGGATACAGGTCATCTTATTAATCAAGTTCAGGTTACAGTTATGAAAGTAGAAAGAATGATTGCATGTACTAAAAGATGCCAACAGAGGGATGTACATAAGGAATGAACAGTATATTTGAAGCAGTTAGAGCGAAAAGGTTGAGATGGTGGAATCGTGCTACATGCATGGAAGGAGTAAGATAACCAGAGAGATTCATGGCTCCGCTAGTAGAGGGTAAAAGAAGTAGAGGTAAAACAAGGATTCGGTCTATTTTGAAGTAACGGGTTCAACATCAGACGAGGCATCTGTGTCTGCACTGAATAGATCATCATGGATGAATTTTATTAGAGGGCCTATGCTCCGGACTGAACGTTGAAAGACATAATCAGTCTTAAACGAAGATCATAATGATGGTGATGTAAACATTATGGGGATTGGATGGTATGAACAGTTGTCTGATTACGCATAAATCCGGCTGTTCCGTAGCTTTAACCTTGTGCTGACGGGTAATCATTCTCTGTTTTACAATCGTTTGTAAGTTCAAATGTTCAAATGTTTGTTAAGCTTAAGGGACTTAACTACGGGGTCATCAATCCCTAAACTTACAAACTACTTATGAACTACCTACAACTAAGGACGGCACAAATATCCATGCCCGAGGGGGGATTCGAACCCCCGACCGCAGTGGCCGTGCAGACCGTGACTGAAGCGCCTCAGTCCCCGCGGCCACCGCGGCCGGCCGTTTGTAAGTGTTGCTAAGTAGCAGGCATAGCAGGCATGTATCCTGTAATATTCAACTGACCTACGAAAGAGTGGGGAAAGCTCGCTTCCTTACCCCTTTCAGACCCAAAGTTGTAGGTGATGTGACATAAATATAGAGAAGGGCTTTCAAGATACAAAATAAATACTGTAATTCATTAAAAAAAAATAATTAAATTTCAAAATTTTTGTATCCACAAAATTGTCTGTTTTGGGCCTACACTACACATTTTTATGATCTGCATCATCTTGTAGTTACGTGCCTTTGAAAGAAAATGAGATAATAACATCACAGGATCATATAAAAACAACTGGCTGTCAGATATGATAGCTTCACAATTCGAAAAAAGGATATCAACTTGTCAACAAGTCCTTCTTGCCGTCTTTGTAAGTGTACTGGAAGCTTTCCGACTTTGCCGACTGCTGCTGTATAAACATGGAACCGACACACATTGCGCGCGTTACCACAGTTACGATTGTGTGATGCAGGCCCGAAATTTCCTGCGTGTATTACAAAGAAATAAAGCGATCAAAACCAGAAGCGCATGTTTGTACGTGCAGGATGAAGAGGTTTCAAGGCTAGCCAGCGCCGTTCCTCATAGTCTCCTCGAATTGCGCGCGCGACCACCTGATTGCTGACTTGAGTGGCAAATATCTCTGAGAAAGAGGAACGTATCGAAATTTTTCTGAACTTGAATGTTTGAATACAACCTGCCCTGCAGCATCTTCACAGGCGTTTCAGGCATTTTCTGACTGTCCCCATATTGGTTTTTGTAGTGGTCTTCAGTCCAAAGAGTTTGTTTAATGTAGCTTACCATGTAACTGTATCCTGCGCGAGCCTCTTAATCTCTGAATAAGGACAACCTATACTCCCTTAGTGTGCCTCGGTTGCACAGTGCCAGTCTACAAATCCAAAAAGGTCGCGGGTTCTATGCCCGCTAGGGCCGTAGGATTTTTATCTGTCACTTTCCACTTCTTTCACCTCTGGCAGTATTGCTCATGTGAAAAATACCGAGTAGCACCGTGGTTCGGAACCCACGTTAAACTGTAGGTCCCCCATTACTGGCTGGGTAAGTCAGTTCGAAGGTCGGAGGAAGGCAACGGCAAACCACCTCCAAACAGGACCATGCCTAGTAAAGCACTGTGGTGTTCAAACCAATCTTCGGATTGTTGACTGCTTTACCTTTTTTACACTCCCTTAAACTGCTTACAGTATCCTTCTCTCGGTCTCTCTCAGGTTTTTAACTTTCACGCTTCCCTCTGATGCTATACTGACGTTACTTGATGTCTCAGAATATGTCTCACCAAACGATCCCTTCTTTTAGTCAAGAGATGCCAGAAATTTCTTTTCATGCCAATTCTGTTCAGTACTTCCTCTTTAGTTACTCATCCAGTCTTCAGCATTCTCCTGTAGCACCAAATTTCAAAAGGTTCTATCATTATTCTCTCCGAACTCTTTATCGCTTACGTTTCACTTCCGTACAGACAAAAACCTTTAAAATATAAATGCATGACAAACATAAATTAATACAGATTTTTCAACAGATCTCTTTTTTTCGCATATTTTGTTCTTCCTATAGCCTTATATTATATCTTCTCTGGTTATGTCTTTATAAGATTTTTGCTACGCAAATAACTAAACTCACCTATAACTTTTAGCCACTCTTTACCTAATCTAATTCCTTCACCGTTGCCTGATTTTCTAAGATCTTGTGAACGTTCATCTTATCAAGGATTTTCATAAAACTGGCAATTCTATTCAGCTGCTCTTCCAGAGCCTTTGCTGCCTCGACAGAAATATGTCATGAGCAAACTGCTGAACCTTAATTCCTTCTCCATACTTTTCATGCTCTCCTCCACAGGTTTGTCAATGTACAAACTGAATAAACCAGTCTTAATCCCATGCGAACTACAATATCCCTTTCACATCCTTCAGAAATTGAAAGAGTCTGTTCCAGTCCGCATCGTCAATAACTTTCTCAGAATCTTCAAAAGCTAAGAAGGTAGGTTTGCCTTTCCTTAATTTAGCTTGTAAGATAAGTCGTGAGTTTTGTCACGAGTTCCTACATTTATTTTATTTTTATTGGATAACCAGTTTCACTCGAGTTCTCTTTGGATGATTAAAATATTGTGGATGTCATTGTCAATTATTAGATTCACAGTTAAAAAGCACTTTTACATAACTTCCATGAAATGGAAAAATGAAATGGAGTTTATGGGTATGCTCTAAAAGTACTTTTTAACTGTGTATAAACGACTAACGATGACATCCACAATATTTTAATGATCCGAAAATGGCTTGATAGGAGTTGAAACCAGTCATCTAATAAAAATAAAATTCTCTGCGACGTTGACTGTGAGGTTTTAAGTCTTTATATACGTTTTATTTAATCTGAGGATGCACCACAAGAGCCAAACGTGTAATTTTTAAATAATAATAATAAAAAAACGTTTTACTGTAGAGAGTGCCTTATTACATCAAAACTACTTAACAATTCATTACTGTGGGACGACTTTTACAGTTTACAGAACGACGAAGTGTAAAGATAATATAAAGTGTAACTATCATTTAGCACAATTTAAATAATGGAAACGGCGCCAGTTACTCTTTTATGCTCAGTATAATGCGTTTCGATAGCTTATTCTCGTCTTCTAGCGCGTTTCGTTACATAACATACCAACGCGATCTTTCCATGTGTAGTGTTCAGTCTCTTGCAGTTTGGTTGTTTCGATGTGATAATATAATCAGAAAATCGTTCGAAATAAATGTTGGAATATTATTTAAGTGCTACTGTTATTGGTGGTAGTTTTGTCTTCTACTTACAAGTACTGTGCCTCTTCATTGTACTGAATACCCCCCCCACACACACACACACACACACACACACACACACAACCACGGAAACCATTATTTCCAATTTTGTAATAAAGAAACCATATTACACAGATAAATTCTGGAAACGCGGTGTGCTGAGCAGAAAAACAAGTAGCTGGCGCTGTTTTTGATTTGAACTGTGAATAAAACGTATGAAGACTTCCAAAAACATCGTTCATCATAAACAAGTTACCATCCAATCAAAAATTACAAACTTACATGTATTTATTTTTAAGCGCAACGATACTGCTACATTCCTGCTCGAAGAGTAAACAGTGGAAAACTAAATTACCCGCTGTAACTAAACTCAGCAAGAGCACGTAATTGAAACGGACCTCAGGTAATTTCCCGTTCAGTGTAAATTCTCCACAACAGCGCAGATAGCCAAACGTAGCAAAGACATTCTGCTCTCCTAACACAGCTTCACGAACTAGCAACCAACAGAATCCAGACGAGAGCATACAGCAGCACAGAATGGCGAATACTCTCTCAGATCTGGCCAGCTTCGTGGTTTTCAACAAGGAAAATCTGCTCGTTGTTTTCAAGAAACAAATTGACACATGTATGTGAAATCACTGTAGCCAAAATGCAAAGACGTTGCTGACGGTGTTCGATTACTCGTTTACAGTGATTACGGGGAAAAGTAATGTCTCAATGCATCATTAGCCAAATATCCGGTGATTTAAAAACAAAATGAAACATAGTTTAGGAACTAACATTGCACATCGCACGTACATAACATAAACAACGCTTAGTATGTTGTGCGGGACGGCATAGTGATCGGTTTTGAAGAAGGAACCCAATTCAGAAACGTTCGGCTTAGATATTTCCTGCCGACACGAACACTTGTGTTGGAGGAGAACACGCTGAGAGTGAAGGGGACCCACCCATCCATGGTTACCAGCACCGCAGAAAGTCCAGGCATTACGGGAGGAGGATTAGCCACAGATGAATGCACGTTTCCTAAAGACGGAATCGTAAACGTGCACAACATGCATGTTTTGGGCGGACGAAAATCCGCATGCCCGGGTAGTTCACAGTCACCAACAGAGGTTCGGTAGTAACATCTGGGCCGGGTTAATTGGTGAGCATATCGTTGGGCCATACCTACTTCCAAACAGACTGACAGGACCGATTTGCCTCACATTTCTTCGAGATGTTTTGCCTACCCTGTTGGACGCAGTGCGACTAAATGTTAGGATGGAAATGTGGCTGAAACACGACGGAGTTCCAGCACACTTTGATGTTGCTGCGCAGAACCACCTCAACGTCGCGTATCCACATCGATGGATTGGTAGAGGTGGGCCAGTTCCGTGGCCAGCACGGTCGCCAGTTTTGACATCTCTTGACTGTTCTTTGTGGGGTAGCATTAAAAGTCGGGTGTATGGAACTCCTGTAACGCATACAGAGGACCTTATTGCACGACTCCAGAGAGCGATTGAAACATTTCAAAGACAACCGCAGGTATCAGCTCACGTGCGAGCATCTCAGCACTGTCGATGTACGCTCTACAATAACGAAGGAGGTACGCAGTTCCAATCTCTTTTGTAATTTAGACAGCGTGATATGCCACTCATGTTGGGTTTATTGACTTAATGAGGAACGCACACTCATCTCAGACTTTGTGCGCAGGAATTTTATGAGGATCAGGACGTCCATCCGCTAGACACAGATGTCTGAAGTCTTGCATACTTTCATTATGTAGGCACCAAAACGAATCTCATCACAACAGTTCGTTCTGTGACTAGAATGTTTCCTAGAGCCCCAGCCGAGCGTTTCTGGATATGGGTTACGTCGTGAAAACCGATCTGTTTTCCTGTCTTTTTTTCTAGATATTCTGTATATCTCGAAGGGTCCTATGCTCAATGGTATCGTTGAAGAATTCATTGGGCCGTATTTTCTCCCGAATTGATTTGATGATGGTCAAACATATCTCGTGTTTTTGCGAGACGTTCTGCCGGACATGTTGGATGATGTTGACATGCCTGTTCGTCGATGCATTCGATTCAGCATGACAGAAGACCCGCGCAGTTCTGGGACGCACCTGCAGCTGCATTGATCGCGGTGGACCAGTTGCACGCTCACCCCATCACCCGTTTGTCCCCAACCTGTTTTATCCGTGTGAGGCTATCTGAAGGGCCTTGTATAGGAAACACCTGTTTCTCGCCGAAACATCGTTGCGGTAGTAGAGTAACATCGAGGTACACCAGGCCGTTGAACAGAGCGTTAATTTAACTCGTGTAGCGATGCTTCTTGTTAGAGAACTTGGTGAAGTTCCTGTAGTAGCCGTCCACTCGTAGCATGTGAGTAAATAATAGCCGTCGCGATCTCCTGTTCCTGTGTGATTACTTCTCGGATCGCCGATGTGCCATGTCATTTTGTGACGGTTTTTTAATCTCTCTGCATAATACACCGTAAGGAATTCATACAAGATTTATTGTTAAAACACCACATGAAATATTTAAAGTTCCAGATCAGTCATTCATGTAGTACTGAGCTACCATGTGTACATCCATTCTGAACCATCCCTCCCCCCCTCCCCCCCACACACACATTACCTTTATTTACTTTACTATTATAAATGCGACCAAGCAAATAACATATCATGGTTACATTAGACCTAGTTGTATTACAGACATTTGTTTCTTTTAGATTTTTTTTTTACCCGTTATCGTTGAGTATTCGTTGCACAGTTCCTATACACAATCTTCATTTGGTTGGTGGAAACTCTTGTTTCGATGTAATTTATGGTGGAAGTCGTGGGTGGCACATGGCGTTATTACATGTCAGAGTTCGTAGTTTGTCTCCTTCCATTCTTCTGTCCGCGTGGCGTCAGGTGCATAGAAATCGCTCCAGATAGAATTTTGCTTTTCTGTTAATATTCGGCAAGAGATTTGCATGATGATGTCTTATATGAAGATGGTTTCTTTTGCGAAGGCGTAAACGAATCTTGAAGGAGCTGTCTTCCCTACGCCCAGCATTCGTTTTACACAGCAAGACATATTTTTTTTTTTTTTTTTTTTACAATGGTATGAGGTCGTTGACTTTCAGTTTGTCCCAGATCATTTGGATTTCATACGTTGCTATTGGTGCTATGCCCATTCTGAATACTGTCGCTGTTTTTATTAAGACTTTATGAGACGGATATTGTAAATAGCTGTCTTCCACATGTGGTCAGTGTTGTTTGCAGAGTGCCTACAAGATATTTGTAGTCTGGTATTACTTCAAGTGGATTGTCTTTCAGAACCAGTGTGTCTGTTGGTGAGAAATTACCACCTCTTCTGAAATTCATTTTTGGTTTTCCTGTGGTTTATCTGCAAGTCATTATCCCGGGCCCATGACGTGAGTCTATCTAGCACCTTTTTGAGCGCTTCCTTATTCTCTGAAGCCATTACCATGTCATCTGCATGAAGTAGGAGTGTTGCTGAGTTGTTCCTAACGATCCTTATGATTTCCGTCATGATGCTGAACAGTAATGGACTGATTGGGTTTCCTCGCAGTACTCCATTTGTTTGTGTTAAAGTCCTTGGTAAGGTGATATCATCAGATATTTGGATGTTGTTGTATTTTAGGGCGTGTGCAAGGAGACAACATGGGTATCGGATTTTAGAATTTTTGATATTTATGGGACGTGAAGTTCAGAACTTAAATAACAGTCAACCAAAGCCAGTAGACGCAAATCTAAAAAATTATCGACAAAATCGACTTTGAAATTTCTTAAGTACATGTAGTAACAATAATTAAAATAGTTGCAGCATCTGTTGCTGTACCTCAGGTGGTAGCATTCTGCTTTTACAACGAATTTCGCCGTAAAGTTTTTTTTGTTTTTTTTTTTTTTTTCCCTTTTCGTTGAGTTCGAATACTGACACAACTTTAATATCTAATTCTAATTTTTAGTAAAAATGCACGTATTTTTATTTATTCGTAATTTTCTATATTTCATAAAAGGTATTTAATAATGATGGATCCAATCAAAGAACATAACAAGTTACATTTCTAACAGTATTGACTTCACTGTTAGTTGCGACGGTTGTCATTGCTCAGTTTGTGAAGATTTACGACGCCGCTTTTGGAAAGTCGTCTCCGTAGTATTCATGGCATTACAAGCAGCTGAAATATATATTCGAACCACTGAGCCCATGGTTGCCAGGCCAGATCGTTACCACTCGCGCTACACCGACAGATGCTGCAAGTGTTATCATTATTCGTACTGACAGGTACTTGCAGAACGTCGAAGTCGATTTCTTGCAAATTTTTTAGAGTTGCGTCGAATGGCCTTGGCTGATTGTTATTTTAAGTTCTGAAATTCAAGTACCATAAATAATTAAAACAATTTAAAACCCGTTATCCGTGTGGTCTCCTTGTTGCACATCAAAGAATCGTCAATTCAGCATTGAAGAAATGAGTGTACGGTGAATCGCAGACGGAGTATGACATCAAAAGCTCATATTGTTGTTATATGGCAGTGTAACATCGTCCACTTGATCTATCAAAAAAACAGGTCTATCACTAAAAGTATTTGCCATGTATATAAATACCAAACGGTAAAAATTTTAACGTATAATTCGTAAATCGCCTCAAAGTGGCCGGAATATTTAAAAAAACTATGAAAATAGCAGCACATTCGTATATTTTTATGATGTCTCTCAAAGAAATTTTCTGCGTTCCGGGTCCATTGGATAGGAAAAAGGGTTTTATGAAGTAAATTATTTAACAAATGTAATTCATTCCCATAAAAATGTAACATTTTCATGTGAATTTGTATCATCTGTAATTTAATAACATCTTTGTAAGTCATGTTAGGGACATTCAGTTGTTACCTGGCACAAGAAGCAAAATTCAAATGTTTGTTAAGCTTAAGGGAATTAACTGCGGGGTCATCAGTTCCTAAACTTACGAACTACCTTATATTAAAAACGACACAAACGTCCATCCCCGAGGGAGGATTCGAACCCACGACGGAACATAGCGCCTCAGTGCGCTTGGCCACTCCGCCGCGTTACCTAAGAAGACGAAAGACAGTTTGTATTCCAATAAATAATTTTCTAGAACATCAGGTACATTTCGTTTCTCATAATATTATCATGTTCTATCAAGCAGGAACGGAGAATTCAATTAAATATTATTGTCTGTGGTCGAAATTCGACCAGATGTGTTTGCAAAGTCATGAAAAAAAATGAAAAAAAAAAAAACAGAAAAAACATTAATGTAACTGGAATTTATTGACCACTGCAAATTTATACGTCTTGTGTGAATGCTATGAGGATAGTTGAAAGAAAGGGCAAAGAGGAAACGAGAGAATGAAGGACACAAATAAGGGAATTAGTTGCTTTATTTCACAATTTAGCATTACAAAACTTCAGTAAAAACCACATTTCTCGTAATAATCCTTTCATCATTCGCTTGATGGCCTTGTTCTCTACGTTCACAAATATAAAATATCAAACCATCAAAGGATCGAACTTGCTGCAACCTATAGTTGACCATATGTGGAAACTGGTTTTCTTAATAAATTCCCAACTTTTTCAAATGTTTGTCCTTGAGAAATACTGCATTTATAAACTGTTTAATTATGAATTCAGGATTGAAAATTACGAAGAACTGAAAAAGAACGGGTGGCAGTGAGAATCGAATCTGGGACCTCAAGATTCAATCTCCAAACGCTAACTGACCTATTGTTTCACAAAATTTTATTTATCTTATTTCTTATGCATTTTACTGTATATAGTTAACATCAGTTATGCCATCTTAGGACACATATAAGATACTTTACACATGTACTCTTAATGATATACTCACATACACACTATCGCAAAAACAATATGTTGATTTACTCATGAATCGCAGTTACATTTTTAAATAAATTGACCTTAACTCTGTCTTAGCATTTAGGCTTTCCATATCATTTTCAGTTTCTTGTAGCCGTCGATAAAACTGATATTAAACGAGTCCATATATGTATATTAACCTATCCCCATTCGTTCAAACACGATAATAAACATGTTTCCATATTTAGATTTTTTATCCACATACTTGCAAAGTCTGTGGTGGTGTCCGGTACAAGATTGTTAATGACGTAATTCACGTATTTTCCCAGTAACCAGTATATTGAGTTTTTTCATCTCTGGGAAGTATATTGCTTCTGGTCTACATAGTAATCTCAGCTAAATTCATCTGTACCAATACGCCAACTACAACGGGTTATAATGTAGTGACAAAACGTACCGAGAATTAGGAGTATAAAATTTCTTTTTAACACTCTTAACGGCTACGTGCACACACAATTTTTATATTCGCAAAATCTATGGCAAACCACCTTTCGAATTATGCAGTTTCATTCATCTTGATGTTTGGAAAGCTCTTCAATCTCCGTGTTTGCTTACAAAATAAATTTGCTTTATAGGTAAGGTCCGCCTTGAGCAAACACAATTTTTTTTTTAAATTTCTCCCATACATGTTTCGCTGGCGTTGCAGCATCATCAGTGGGATGTTTAATTCATATTGTCTTAATACCACATTTTGTTATGTTTGTGGTTCTTCAACTCACAAAAACGTCACTGAGATTTTTTGACAGTTAGTCATTTTGGTGGATATGCGCTGTTTTCGAGTTGTGGACAGGCACTGTGTCACTTTCACTTCACTCAAATGTGAAATCAAAAAACATTTGTGTTTGCTCAAGGCGGACCTTACCTATAAAGCAAATTTATGTAGTTTTGATTTACCTCTAGTTCAATATTAAAAATCTGTACCTTCAGTTTCGTGTGAGCGTATTTATATTACGATGTTAAAAGAGGAATAGATCTTTTTAGTGGTGTAGTTGCTAACACACTCTATTATGGGGAGTATAGCAAAATGATACCTATGTGCGGTTCAACACACCCCACGTTACAGTACAGGTGTGCGAGGAGTAGGGGCAGTTTCCTAACTGCCTGCCGCGACTGCCCACCCCTCCGCGGCCGTACTCACCCGGAATCCAAACACGGGGCCTGGCGGAACCCCCGCGACTGCAGCGCCACTATCGCGCGCCGTTGCGCCCCGGAACTGCCGGTCGACACTTGCCGGTCCTCAATGAGCCCCGCAGACGTCCTCGAGGGCCTTCCGGTCGAGTTTGCCGCCTGTTTAAACGCGCGCCGCCCGAATTCTACCTCGAGGGCTATTCCGGCGCCCCGAGTGCCGCGGGCGGCCAGAGCAAACGTTCCGCCAACTTGGCCGGCCTCCGCCGCATCGTGAAGAACAATGGGCGCGCCTCTTGTACGCTGGTCATTCGCCGGCCAGCCCCCAGAAACTTGCGCCGGACCATCAATAAATGAAGCCCGCAGCAGGGCGAGGTCACTCCGATACCCCCTCCCTCCCTCTGCTGGGAAGCGGGTCACCTGCTAGCATTGTACCTCCGCAGGCTTCGTGTAACTTTCATGCCTCCCTCCGCTGTCATTCGGAGCGGTGTACCGGAGAAACCAAAGCAGTGTACTTACCAGGGGAGCGGGGGAACGATATGAATGATGTACTGTCGTCTCTTGCTAGTTCCAAGTTCGATAAATCGAATTCCTCGATTAATGAAGCACGTAGACACAGGATCGCAGGTGCTTCTTGACTTCCGCAAGTCACTCCTTACCGTTCCGCACCGTTGCCTGATGAACAAATTGCAACACCAGACCAATTTTGTGTCAGCATGCAATATGTCATCCTTAACGGAGAGAAGTCTTTCTATTAAGAAAACCAGTTTTCACACATGGTCAACTATAGGTTACAGCAAGTTCGATCCTTTGATGGTTTGAAATTTTATATTTGTGGACGTAGAGAACAAGGACACTTAGCGAATGATGAAAGAATTTTTACGAGAAATGTGGTTTTTACTGAAGTTTTTTAATGCTAAATTGTGAAATAAAATTCAAGTTACATTAATTTATATTTATTTATTTATTTCATTTTCATGACTTTGCAAACACATCTGGTCGAATTTCAACCACAGGCAATAATATTTCATTGAATTCTCAGTCCCTGCTTGACAGAACATGATAAAAGCGCAATTTCAGGAGATCAACTGTGCATCTGAAAATATACTCGAAATGCATGCGCTGCTTGAAAATCAGCCGTCAGCCTCACCGCGAGTCCTAACGAGGGGACCACATGGGTATCGGAATTTAGAATTACATTATATTTATGGTACGTGTAGTTCAGAACTTAACCCTTATATTACGAGTGTTCTTTCCCGACAACAACGTATTAAAAGCTATTTATACCGTATTTTGTGTATCAGTCTTTAAAGTCGCATGATGAACAACATGATTTTAGTACGGAATTTTGTCGCTTGGTACGGCGTGTAGCCACTTCTGAGTAATGCCTCTTGGAGGTTGTGTTGCGTTGGCGTCTGGACGTGGTAGTGAGTGTAAGCGTGATTGTGGTTCATGTTATTTTATTTCAGCACTGAATTCTCTTGTCTCTGGACCTGTGGCGAAGATTATGCTAGCATTATTCATCTGACAGTGTTAACTATCAACAAAATAACGCCTCAAGTAATAAAATAGCTCGATGTAAACGTCTGTGTTGTGCATGAAACACACGATAAAGAAAATAAAATAAAAAATAATACTTCGATCAAAAATTTTAAAACACTATTTTGATGTTTAGTCTACTGTATTCAAACATAAAAGACTGAATTTTAATTTTTCCAAAGCTGAATTCATAATGTGGGACTGAAAGTGTTAAATAACAATCAGCCAAAGCTATTCGACGCAACTCTAAAAAATTACCAAGAAAATCGAAGTTTAGTAAGTACAAGATTACCAAAGACATTCATGGGTTACGTCCCAGTAATTAAATCAGTTGCAGCATCTGCCGGTGTAGCTCAGCTCGCAGCGTTCTGGTTTCAAAACCGTAGAGTTTCTGGTTCGAATCAAGCTGTAAGAGATTTTTTTTCGCATTCCTATTCAGTTATATAAAACATGTTGGGATCTATAACTCCACGTGTTGTTTCAGTTTTTGTTTATATGTATGCAGCCGAGCTGAACGCCTGATCACTTAAACCGATCGTTGAATAGGTTAGTTGCTTGGAAAACCATTATAGTCCATCTCAAGTACGAAGGCGGTCCAGTTTCCAGCCCTTCTGCATATCCCCTCCATTATAATAATAGGCGCGTGGCTGGCCGCGAGTTACGCAATGTTTCTCCATCAGGCTCCACTGTTGGCGCTCGGCCATAGCTCCTCCCCTCCATGCTTTATCTATCGCTCCGCCTCGATGTGTGAAAGCATCTTCTTTCATGACGCCGACTATAGTAGCTATAGAAATGACTATCCAACAACAGCATCGTAGTTCTTCACAAAGTGAACAATCAAAGTCAACCGTCATGAACTAATGGTGAAGCCAATACAGTAAAAAATGTAACTTACGTTTTTTATTGAAACCATCATTACTAACAATATCTATAAAATATAGAAAATTACGAATATACAAAAATACCTGCATTTTTTTTTTGTAAAAATAGCCATTAGATATCAAAATTGTGTTTGTAAATAATAAAATATCTGTCACTGCAGTATTCGAACCACCGACCCTATAGTTGTAAGACCACAGCACTACGACCTGAGCTACACCAAAGATGCAATTGATTTAATTACTCGTTGTTTCGTGTACTTGCAAAAGTTCAAATTCGATTTTCTCGAGAATTTTTGAGAGTTGCGTGGAATGGCTTTGGTTGATTGTTATTTGAGGGCTGGACTTCACGTATCATAAGGTATCAAAAAATTCTAATATCCGACACCCATGTAGTATTATTCTAAGACGTCAGTTATAAATACAATGTGGTGATTGTGGGGGTTCGAAATTTCAGAATGAGCTTTAGTGTGTGGATGCACAGGAGCAAGGACCTCAGTGCTGTCTAGTAACATCGGAAGTTAATTTATTCTGGTCGATGTCATTAATATTATAGAAATGCTTTCTCATCTTCTTAAATCTTGTTGTTTACTTTTCTAAACCATTGCTATTTGCGTGCCGCTGGCCTGTCTTAATAGCTGGACAGAAGATTTATTTCACCTTGTATTGCGCGCAATGATTGATATGCAATGTTTTGTACCCTAGAACGGTGACTGTAGATAGAACAAATCTACCATGACACACAGGCTCAGGCATCAGAAAGCGGTGATCATTTCAATGCAAGTCAGGGAACAGGTTCTTAACTGTAATCAGAATATATTTTTGGAAACATTTTGTTTCTTTGGGATGACAGCGCCCTTAGGATAATTTTATATGTAAAAAACATTCTAGAGGATAATAATGGCTATTTATTACCAACCAGTTTCAACCCAATGTTGAGGAATCTTCAGGGTTTTCATCTGTAATATATTGTGTTTCCATTCAGAGGATTTCTAAAAAAGCAAGTACATTTGTAATTACATTAAACTGAAATAAATGAGAATAAAATGATGTTGTACCCAAGATGGTGGAGAGCGGTGCACGACGATCTAGTCCTCAAGTGCTGTCACTGCTGGAGGAAGCAAATACTGCTGCACTTCAACAGCACAAGCTCCGCTCCTACGCCAGCCGGCCGCGGTGGCCGAGGAGACTGAGGCGCTCCAGTCACAGTCTGCACGGCCACTACGGTCGGGGGTTCGAATCCCCCCTCGGGCATGGATATTTGTGCCGTCCTAGTTCGTAAGTAGTTCATAAGTAGTTTGTAAGTTTAGGGACTGATGACCCCGTAGTTAAGTCCCATAGACTATACAAACATTTGAACATCCGCTCCTACGCCATTTCCACCCATCATCAGCAGCCAATAAAATAACTACTTACTTTGCAAAATGTTAAAAATGCTGAATCTTAATTAAAAATTCATTTCTATGCAATTACTAACCGTAAAAGGAACTTTTGTTATGCTTTTAATTTCGAGACATAAAATAAAACGCACAATATTATAATAATAAATGGCATGATTCTCAGGTTCTGCAGTACTGCCTTCTACAGCAGGATCAGTATATCTCTGACAGTATAAGTTACTACACAAAAAGCTCCTATCGACAGTTTGAAGATGTTTTATAGCTGGTACATGTTAGTATTACTGGTACCAACGATGTAGTTTATATTAAAAGGGTAAAGCAGTTAACATTCCGAAGATTGGTTTGAACACCACAGTGCTTTACTAGGCATGGTTCTGATTGGAGATGATATGCCGTTGCCTTCCACCGAACTTTTAACTGACTTACCCAGCCAGTTACAGTTTAGCGTGGATTCCGAACCACAGAGCTACTTGACAATTTTCACATCAGCAACATAGGCAGAGGTGAAAGAAGTGGTAACAGATAAAATTCCTAGGATCTGGCGGGGATCAAACCCACAACCTTGGGATTCATAGTCTGGCACTATAATAATCTGTGCTACCCAGCCATGTACGTGAATTGACATGAAACACATTCAAATAGGATCCATTACCTTTAGAAAGAATAAATTCACTGTTTGTTAATTTGTTTACAAGCTACTGATTTCCTAGCAGTAGTAACGCAATATTAGATGTTGCAAGGTAATTTATTCTAAAATTGTATGTAGAAAGGTACCGCATAAGTTTGGACGAGTTTTACAGAGTGAGGCAAAAGACAAATACAATGATTCATTTGCTTTAAATTATTAAAAACTTCACCCACAACAGTGACAATATAAGGGCTTAGAAAGGTGAACAGATGGGATTTAACAGCTTTAAGATAGTTGCAAAATGTCATTTAACTATAGCTATTTAATTTTTTATCTCAATGCTACCGGTTCGGTTAGTTTACTATTTTCAAGCGTTAGGCTGAACTAAATGAAAGTTATCAAATGCATTAGTCAACCATATACAACATTAATGAAATAATATGGCAAGTTACATGTGAGATACTTACAGAGTTTCACAAATAGCTTAACATGTCATATAGCAACACTGCAAATTTCTAAGATAAATATTTGTTATCAAACTGAACTCCTTATCGATATTTTCACAGTGGCTGACTGCTACAAACTGAAGCATACTTTGATGATTGTGCAATAAAAAATTTTAAAACCAAAGATAACAAACATACTTACATTGGATCTCATTGTGAATAGATTATAGTGCTTACAGTTATGCCATGCCTATAACCATCTTTGGTCTTCATTGGGGTCTATGATTGATGTAAATAATGTGATTGCTATGTGTATCAACATATGTTGTACGACATAATGGAGTGGAAGTATGATATGTACATGTATAATACTATGGAGCTGTGATATTAACATAGAGCATGTTGAGTTACTTGTCAAACAGTGAAAATAAACCATGTGAAATTGAAAGTAACATATTAGTGCTTTTTGTTCTGTTCTTTTTTTTCCAAACATTGTCTCGCACTTGCTTCTTAATTTCATTGTAGTTGATTCACCAAGTCCCACCACACTCATCATTACCAGTTTACATAGCAGCCACATGCCTCCCACCACCCCTGGTGCCCCATTTCCCACATATCCAAAGCCCTATATATTTTCAATTGAGCCCAGTATCTAAGCACACATTATTTCTCAGCTACATCACATTTTAGTATTTATTCATTACGATTGTGTGCATAGGCTGACATAACCTTTTGGTTAATATGTTTCTATCTATTTTTAATCAATATGACAAAGTTCAAATGAACGTCTTAGAAAAGGTTGATGTAATAAAAATTACCTTGATTTCTTACTGCAGTAACTTTGCTATGTTAACGCGTAAACAAGGACCTCGTATCAATGTTATCTCTTCAGGCATTTAAATGCACTAATATGTTACTTTCAGTTTCACATAGTTTATTTTCACTGTTTGACATTTAACTCAATATGCAGTAACTGTGTTGTGTTTACACCCACCAAAACAAAGATCCGTTATCAAGTTTATCACTTCAGATGTTTATATTGAGACTAATAGCAAAAACACTACTATGTTACTTTTAGTTTCACACTTTGTACTGTTTGACAATTAATTTAATATGTTTTGTAATTACGTTTTTATTTATTTCATTATCTGAAATTGAGTTTTTGGCCACATAACCTAAATAAATTCATTCGATGTTTTATTTTTTTGATGTAATGTATAGCTACAAATTTTGAAGTATGTGAACATCACAGCACCATAATATCACACATGTACATACCATACCTCCACCCCATTATGTTTTACAACACATGTTGATAAACATAGCAATCACATTATTTACATCAATCATACATCCCAATGAAGACCAAAGATGGTAATAGATGTAACATAACTGTAAGCACTATAATCTTTGCACAATGTTTTCAAATGTAAACATGTTTGTTATCTTTGGTTTTAAGATTTTTTTTAAGATTTTTTTATTGCACAATCATCAAACTATGCTTCAGTTTGTAGCAGTCAGCCACTGTGAAAATATCGATAAGGAGTTCAGTATGATGACAAATATTTATCTTACAATTTTTCAATGTTGTATTATGACATGTTAAGCTATTTGTTAAACTCTGTATGTATCTCTCATGTAACTTGTCATACTTTTCCATTAATGTTGTATATGGTTGACTAACGCATTTAATAATTTTCATTTACTCCAGACTAACGCTTAAAAATGATAAAGTAAATGAAATCGGTTGCATAGAGATAAAAAAATATATATGGTGTATATTTCATTTTGCAATAATATACAGGGCGTTCAAAAAAGTGCCTAACACTTTACGAAGTGTTATTAGTCATGGAAACAAGAAAAATAACTCCGTTAAACTTGGTTCTGGAAACGCATACGTTTTTGAGATAAACAATCCTACCTAAAAATTAAAAATTTACATTATGATAAACCAGATTAACAATGAACAAGGAAGAAAAAAAAAGTTGAAACTGACAACAAATGGGTTGGTCATGATGTGAAGATGACAAATACTATCTCAAAAGTAGTGTTGGTGGGAATGCTTGAGAGAGAAATAGATGTAAGGCTGGAGTACATAGGGTAACATCTACAACAAGTATAGTCGCTATGAAATTGTGTACAAGCTGCTCTAGGCATAATTTGTTAGAAGCAGTTTGTAAGGTCGGTGAATGTTTTACGAGCTACATAATTGCTGCTTGAGTGAATAGGTAAAGATTCTGGTGCTAACTACAGTCAGCAATATCGAAACTGGAGACGGATTCAGTATATAGACATGGCTGATGCAGAAATTTAGGGATGAGTCAAATTAACTTCGAAGTTGTCATTTGGTAACATTCAGTAAGTCTTAGTTTTGTGTGATTGTTTCAGGTATTGAAATAGTCTTAAATTTTCGAAAATATGAAACTTTTAACTGCAACACGTAGGAAACTGATGTTTGGAACTTTATACCGAAGTTTTGAAGTTGATTAGCCATTTACTTTTCCATATGCTAAGCAACATTACAGACATTTATAAATTGCACGAACGTTGGTTGTTTGTATTTGGCACATAAACTATGGCAAACATCTATACTAAAAATTAAGTCATTAATTACAGTTTGGAGCTACATCGATTGAGTCAGATGCCTCTTAGACCAAAACATAACAAAATACAGTAAACGCTGTTTAAAGCTATAAGAAGCTGATTTGCAAAATATCCCTTACTTCCCACGATGCAGTGGATCAAAGAATAGTAACTTCGCTGTAGCCTGCACGCTTATTTACGTTTAAAATATCGGTTCATTCCCTCCGAACAAATACCAAGTAGCTTTTCATTAGTGTCAATAGAAAAAACTAGGCATCTGCGGTCTCTCTGCGTTCGGCATGGAAGGCAGCCAAAGAGGCTGCTGTTTCTGTTTCATCTTGGTCGTTTTTTATCGTCTTTTTCGTTTTATTTCAGGCGACCGACACTCGAAGAAACCCACCCGCTGCTTCGGTTTCCGCGCCATAGAATCTTAACGGGGAAATATGCTACGTTATGCGGCGTGAGTTTCTCTGGAGAACAATGAATACATTTCAAATGGCAGTCCTTTCCTCCTAGTGTGTAGTATACATCTTTTCAATGGGAATATCACACTTTACCACGAAATGTCGTGGTTTTATATTTGGGACATTCTGTGGCGGGTATGCAGTGTGTCAGTCGCGTGTGAAACAGAAATAAGTTGGAAACCGATAGTTTTAACAACAAATGTTACCCTTCTTCAACATCAATTAAATATTTCAAATGTTCAAATGTTTGTTAAGCTTATGGGACTTAACTGCGGGGTCATCAGTCCCTAAAGTGACAAACTACTTATGAACTAACTTATACTAAAGACAGCACAAACATCCATGGCCGAGGGGGTATTCGAATCCCCGACTGGGAACGACCTCGCGCATTGTAGCATAGCGCCTCAATGCGCTCCGCCGCTCCTCCGCGACAGTTAAATCTTTGTTAGTATTGTTATTTTTAATATATGTACACTGTGTAAATAACACTTGCCGCATTCGCGTCTGAAGTAAACTCAGTGTGAAATGTACTATGTATTAATTCGAGCACTCAGTTCAAATAAGTAACTTGTCAATGTCCGATCATATTGAGAAAACGAAAAGAAATTTAATAAATAAGTGCATAATTTTTTGATTACCCAGGTTGTATGACGTTATATGCGTATTTAGTTAAAATGTTTGAATTTGCGGAAGATTTAAATCCATTAAAATCCGTTTAAAAATCACAACAAGCCCCCTATTTTGCAAGGCAGGGCTCTGTATTAAGAATTACCTATATATTTCATCTCCTTAAACGTTAGAGACTCACGTTCACAATTAAAAATTACCTATATTTTAATATCTCTACATATTACATAATCAAATAAACGTAATTGAATAAATTAAATTCATTACAGAGATTTTCGAAAAGACATTAAAAACAAATTTGAAATCAGTCCGTGACCTAAGCTTCATTTTATGACTCTTGTTGTTCTCTGTCAGAAAACTGATTATCAATTATCTAAATGTCTTATTTCAACGATTACAACAACATAATTAGCCTTGACAGCCTTATTGGTACTTGAACAAGGAAGACATAATACGATACCCACCATGTTTTACAAAATAGACATAATAAGATGTCTAGCAGGTTTTACGTGACTAGTAGTATCTAGGCCACACGTTTTGATATTACAGAGAACTCACATATTTACCAAGACGTTACAGCCCTTTTATGTACTTTCATGATGACATATTTTTAAACGATTAAAAAAACCTACTTTGAGGACACATCTAGAACACCAAAATATTCAGACTAGTACCTAATGCCATACCATTGTGAAGGGGAATTTGCAATGTATGTACGGTCACATGAAGGAAAATCTAATTTTGTGCACCAAACATGAACTACCGTACGATTCCTATTTTGGCTCATTACAGCATCTGAGAATATGCGCCGTTTTCTCACAGAACTTGCCACGTGATTTTCAATTAAAGTCATTTGCAGGGAAACAAGTTCATTTGGCCTTTCGTATAAGTTATCATACATGTATGTAGAGCATTTATCATCAGAGAATGTGTGTATTCCAAAACCCAACGTTACCTGTAATCTCCCTGACAAGTATGTGTTGAACTACACCATAGAGATTCGTGTAAAATGAATGAGAAACCCCCACTTTTTAACTTTCCTATGAACCCAAGTGAAATACCAAAAGCACTAGTATACGCCACACAACACAGATACCGTAAAATTCTACTCTTTTCGAATTCAAATTTTCATGTATGAGTTTGAGCTGAAAATTTACGCCTGTTGTGAGTTGGACGTAGTTTAACAGAACTGTGTGTAAAATACTGCAACAACCCGTCACTGTACTGCGTTGTTATTACGGAGTCGGTCGTCTGTGCAAAATTCTTCATATAACTTTCAAACTTTCAAACCTCACAACTTTGAAACATCAGCCGCTGCACGCGATACTAGCTCGATAGAAAAAAAATTAGAGAGGTGTAACCAATGAGATCAGGAGTAAAACAGTAAAATTCTTTCGACGACTGGAAATTAACGTTCGTGAAATCAAAAAGCGTGACCCATCTAAAATTATCTTGCTATTGTCGCTAGTTTGCGTTTATTTTCTGTCATATGTTACTTTATTTAAAACTGAGAAAGAAAACCTGGGCGTTGGCACGGTTCACCCTGATCCAGAAGAGGCCCTGCCCTGCTCAAAGCAGGAACAGGGTTGTTCAAATGAAATTGTACGAAACGAACGACACTGCATGTAGAATTGAAGCCTTCCTTCACAAGAAATAATTATCCCACTGTTTAACGAGCCGAAGGAGTGTCTGTTCCCAGAATTCCTCTGCCTGTGACAAGAGCCATTCCTCTACTGTGCCCTTCGAGTTGAAGCGCTTCCATTTGAGAGGCTTTTTTTAATCACACAGTTGAAAGTCAGAGCGCAACATATCCGGGCTGTAGGGCGGATGCTCAAGCTGCGCCCACTTGAACTTGTCCAGTACACTTTGTGTGACTCTGGAGACGTGTGGACACACGTCGAGCAGAATCACTTCCTCTGTGAGCATCCCAGGCCATTTGCTCTTGATGGAGTTAAGTAGGCTACTGAGGAATTCGATGAGTGTCAGACCTTGGACGTCGAAAAATACTGTTAGCGTCATCTTTCCTGCTGAGGGGCACAGTCATGAATATTTTCAGCGGGATGTAGCACTACGATATTCCAAATCGGCATACTCAAATTTTCTACCGGTTTGGTTGTTAAAACTATTCGTACCTTTTCATTTGACGAAAGCTGAAAGTTTGATTACACATAATGGGCATATGATAAGTGAGACTGAACAGTTTAAATTTCTAGGTGTTCAGATTCACAGCAAGCTGTCGTGGAAAGCCCATGTTCAGGAGCTTGTTCCAAAACTAAATTATGCTTTATTTACCATTAGAACAATATCTAAAATAAGTGATTTGTCAACAAGAAAAGTAGTCTACTACGCTTACTTTCACTCACATTTTTTTGGGGTAACTCTACTGAAACGGATATTTTTGGGTCAGAAACGGGCGGTTCGAGCAATGTGTGGTGTAAGTTCACGAACTTCATGTCGACCCCTTTTCAGTAGTATCGGAATTTTCACACTGGCGTCACAATACGTTTTTTCTTTAATGTCGTTTTTTGTTAATAATATCAGATTATTCCCATGAGTTAGTAGCTTTCACTCGGTGAATACTAGACAGAAGTCGAATCTACATTTGCATTACACCACCTTGATACTTGTACAGAAAGGTGTGTAGTATTCTGCAGCATCAATTTTCAATAAGCTGCCACAAGAACTAAAGAATCTTAACGCTAACCCACACGCTTTCAAATCTAAATTGAAGAGTTACCTCATGGCTCACTCTTTTTTTTCTGTCGAGGACCTCCTAGAAAAATTAAGCTAATTCATTTTTTTAATTGAATCTTTTCACTTAGTATTACGCGTGTCGTGTGCATAGGACTACTTACAAATTTTCTTTTACCATTCTTGTGTTAAACTTCATGTATCGACTTGTTTCATTACCATGCAGTCTTACTCCTCAATTATGTCCTGCGAAACAGAAAACCATATTATTATTGCTATTTTATTATTATTATTATTATTATTACACCCCTCGCACATATCGCATTATCTCACTCAGTAACAGTAGTAAATCTACATCTACATCTACAACCATACTCCGCAAGCCACCCGACGGTGTGTGGCGGAGGTTACCTGGAGTACCACTATCGATTTTCCCTCCTATTCCAGTCACGTATTGTTCGCGGAAAGAAGGATTGTCGGTATCCCTCTGTGTGGAATCTAATCTCTCTGATTTTATCCTCACGATCTCTTCGAGAGATATACGTAAGAGGGAGCAATATACTGCAAGACTCCTCAGTAAAGGTAAGTTCTCGAAACTTCGATACAAGCCCGTACCGAGCGACAGAGCGTCTCTCCTGCACTGGAGTTTAGCGATCATCTCCGTAACGCTTTCAAGATTACCGAATGATCCTGTAACGAAGCGCGCTGCTCTCCGTTGGATCTTCTCCACTTCCTCTATCAATCCCACCTGGTACGGATCCCACACCGGTGAGCAGTATTCAAGCTGTGGGCGAACAAGTGTACTGTAACCTACTTCCTTTGTTTTCGGACTGCATTTCCTTAGAATTCTCCCAATGAATCTAAGTCTGGCATCTGCTTTACCGACGATTGATTTTATATGGTCGTTCCATTTTAAATCTCTCCTAATGACTACGCCCAGATAATTTATGGAATTAACTGCTTCCAGTTGCTGACCTGCTATAGTGTAGCTAAATGATAAAGGAACTTTCTTTCTGTGTATTCTCAGCACATTACACTTGTCTACGTTGAGCTTTAATTGCCATTCCCTGCACCATGCGTCAATTCGATGCAGATCCTCCTGCATCTCAATACAATTTTCCATTGTTACAACCTCTCTATATACTACCGCATCATCCGCAAAAAGCCTCAGTGAACTCCCGATGTTATCCGCAAGGTCATTTATATATGTCGTGAACAGAAACGGACCCACGACACTCCCCTGTAGCACACCTGACATAACTCCTACTTCGGAAGACATCTCTACATTGAGAATGACCTGCTGCTTTCTGTTATCTAGGAATTCCTCAATCCAATCACACAATTGGTCTGATAGACCATATGCTCTGTTCATTAAACGTTTGTGGGGAACTGTATCAAACGCCTTGCGGAAGTCGAGAAACACAGCATCTACCTGAGAACCCGTGTCTATGGCCCCCTGAGTCCCGTGGACGAATAGCGCGAGCTGGGTTTCACACGAACGCCTTTTTCGAAACCCATGCTGATTCGTACAGAGCAGATTCCTAGTCTCGAGAAATGTCATTATATTCGAACATAATAAATGTTCCAAAATTCTACAACTGACCGACGTTAGAGATATAGGCCTATAGTTCTGCACATCTGTTCGAGGACCCTTCTTGAAAACGGGGATGACCTGCGCCATTTTCCAATCTTTCGGAACGCTATGCTCTTCTAGAGACCTACGATACACCATTACGAGAAGGGGGACCAGTTCCTTTACTCTGTGTAATAACGAACTGGTATCCCATCAGGTCCTGCGGCCTTTCCTCTTTTGAGCGATTTTAATTGTTTTTCTATTCCTCTGTCAATTATTTCGATATCTGCCATTTTGTAATCTGTGCGGCAATCTAGGGAAGGAACTACAGTGCAATCTTCCTCTGTGAAACAGCTTTGGAAAAAGACATTTAGTAATTCCGCCTTTAGAGTGTCATACTCTGTTTCAATGCCATTTTCGTGACAGAGTGTGTGGACACTTCGTTTTGATCCAAATGTTCAAATGTTTGTTAAGCTTATGGGACTTAACTACGGGGTCATCAGTCCCTAAACTTACAAACTACTTACGAACTACCTTATACTAAGGACGGCACAAATATCCATGCCCGAGGGGGGATTCGAACCCCCGACCGTAGTGGCCGTGCAACCGTGACTGGAGCGCCTCAGTCCCCGCGGCCACCGCGCCCGGCCGTTTCGATCCACCTACCGCTTTGACATAAGACCAAAATTAAACCGATGACGGACTCACTAAGTCGTAAATGCAGTATGTGTTGGAACAGAAAATTTCTGCGACATTCCGCATTATATTCATACTACCTTGTCTGTCTGAACAATGTAGCGTCCGCAACTGGAAAAACTAAATGGAAGGGAAGCTGGATGAGCTACAACCCTTTCAGCCTGCCTGCATCGTTGCAAGTTGGCGGCAAGGTGCGCCTGGCGAGAGTAATTTGTTTGGCCGCCAACCGCGAGGGGTGCCGACCCGTCATCCTGCGCGGCTGGACGCCACCCCCTCCCAGAGACTCGCTTAATTCTGGGCTGCAGCGCCCGCCCCTCCCCTCCCCTCCTTTATTAACCCACTTTCCCGCCCGCCTCCTAGGAGAGCGCCTCCAATTGAGGGGGCGGAACCGCAGGCTGGGGGGGGGGGCGGAATTAATGAAGTCCGGTCCTGGCTGTGCGTAAACAGCGCCGGATCGCCACCGCCTTTATTATTCGTCGAGTAATACGCTCGCCCGCGGCGGGGCATTTCGCTCCGCAGATCGCAGAGGTGCCTCATGCAAAATCCAGGAGGCGGCCGCCCGCTGAAAGAGCGCCGCATGAAATATTCAGCGCTCCGCTACAAGTCCGTACAATACGCATTCTTCGTGCCAAACACTACCGATGAATACAAAAAAATATATGTATAGTTTTGAAAATTTAAACATTCAGTTTTGACTTCAGTCGCACAGAACAATGTGTTTTATTTTCGTTGTTTAGGCTCCATTTTAAGACGACCAGAAAATCAAGAGAGAAAATTTATGGCACGAGAACTGGAACTGCAGAGATCATGGCAACGTACTTTTGTGTCCCAGCCTCGTCGCCACGTTTGTGTCTCGTTTTCGCCGGATGTTCTGGGTGTCGGTGGCCGAGTAAAGAGAGACCGACACAGGAGGTAGGATGCACGCTTGTGCAGGTACGGAGGTGACCAGCCAGTGGGACAGCAGAAACTAGAAACTCTAGATTAAATTAGAACAAGTTGTATATTTCGTGGAGTCTTTGTAATACTTAACTTTTACATAGTTCTTGACTGCAGAATGTTGATACATAGTTTAGATAGAGGCCCGCCTACTAATGATTCCTAGTGCCTATCCGATAGCCAAGTCTTAACTTGATTCCCAAGTGGCCGATGCAGCAGTCGTGGCCACGAGCGGAGTTTTAGCAGAGGGCGCTCGTGGCTGACGTCGTAAGAAGGCCGCGCCGTGCGTGCATGGCGACGCGCGGTGAAAATACGTGGCGCGCTCTTCATACTTTTGCGACACCACACGTACGAGGTGCATTAAGTTCTAAGGCCTCCGATTTTTTTCTAATTAACTACTCACCCGAAATCGATGAAACTGGCGTTACTTCTCGGCGTACTCGCCCTGCAGACGTACACATTTTTCACAACGCTGACGCCATGACTCCATGGCAGCGGCGAAGGCTTCTTTAGGAGTCTGTTTTGACCACTGGAAAATCGCTGAGGAAAAAGCAGCACGGCTGGTGAATGTGCGGCCACGGAGAGTGTCTTTCATTGATGGAAAAAGCTAAAAGTCACTAGGAGCCAGGTCAGGTGAGTAGGGAGCATGAGGAATCACTTCAAAGTTGTTATCACGAAGAAACTGTTGCGTAACGTTAGCTCGATGTGCAGGTGCGTTGTCTTGGTGAAACAGCACACGTGCAGCCACTACCGGACGTTTTTGTTGCAGTGCAGGAAGGAATTTGTTCTTGAAAATATTTTCGTAGGACGCGCCTGTTACCGTAGTGCCCTTTGGAACGCAATGGGTAAGGATTACGCCCTCGCTGTCCCAGAACATTGACGCCATCATTTTTTCAGCACTGGCGGTTACCCGAAATTTTTTTGGTCGCAGTGAATCTGTGTGCTTCTATTGAGCTGACTGGCGCTTTGTTTCTGGATTGAAAAATGGCATCCACGTCTAATCCATTCTCACAACCGAGGAAAAGAATGTCCCATTCATGCTGTCGTTGCGCGTCAACATTGCTTGGCAACATGCCACACGGGCAGCCTTGTGGTCGTCCGTTAGCATTCGTGGCACCTTCCTGGATGACACTTTTCGCATTTTCAGGTCGTCATGCAGGATTGTGTGCACAGAACCCACAGAAATGCCAACTCGGGGGCGAGCTGTTCAATAGTCATTCGGCGATCCCACAAAACAATTCTCTCCACTTTCTCGATCATGTCGTCAGACCGGCTTGTGCGAGCCCGAGGTTGTTTCAGTTTGTTGTCACACGATGTTCTGCCTTCATTAAACTGTCGCCCCCACGAACGCACTTTCGACACATCCATAACTCCATCACCACATGTTTCCAACTGTCGATGAATTTCAATTGGTGTCACGCCAAGCAAATTCAGAAAACGAATCACTGCACGCTGTTCAAATTAGGAAAACGTCGCCATTTTAAGTATCTAAAACAGTTCTCATGCTCGCCGCTGGCGGTAAAATTCCATCTGCCGTACGGTTCTGCCATCTCTGGGACGTATTGACAACGAACGCGGCCTCATTTTAAAACAATGCTCGTGTTTCTATCTCTTTCCAGTCCGGAGGAAAAAAAAAAGTCGGAGGCCTTAGAACTTGAATGCACCTCGTATTTCAATGTAGATCTTTTGTCACCAATAGACTGTCAGTACTGCAACAACATTCTATACAAGTAAAATCATGGGATACTTCTAGATATAAGCTTAAGTATTGTGGTATGAGTGGGACAGTGCACAAATGGTTTAAATCATACTTAACCGGAAGAGTGCAGAATGTTGAAATAAGTAGTTCACGTGATATAATTCGTCTAACTGGGGAATTATCAAAAATGGGGTCCCACCAGGTTCGGGCTTGGGTCCCTCGCTGTTCTTAATATTCAGGGTGTTTCACTAATTGTGTGACGGGAAATTTTAATGCGTTAGGTCAACACAAGAAATGTTACACTTTCTGCGGAGCTATGAACATAGTTTATTTTCCAAAGAGTTACAGAACAAAGATATAATTTTTTAAATGTAACAATAGTTTTTTCTATCGTGCATTGGAAACCAGCTGCGTCTAAATCAATTTAAACTACATTCCTATCACTGTTAGTTTGGGAGCTACAACCCTTCAAAGTTTCAGGGTCACACAGCAAAAGCACTGCGCATAATGCAATGCGCCTTCTAAATGTGGTGCGGCCGAATTGTTACGTCGCCGGTGTCACGGAGCGAGAAGCTTCCTCGATGCGCTGTTAGACTGCCGACTGTCGCCGCACACGGCCGTGTACCTGACAGTTGGAGCCACACAAACAACCGGGGCTCAATATACCACAGTTACTGACATCGAATGACGATGGCATATACGAACAACGAGTACGTTGACATGTTTCTGACGCTCGGCGAGTGCCGACATGATGCCACTGAAGCTTCTCGCTCCGTGACACCGGCGACGTTACAACTCGGCTGCACACATTTAGAAGGTGCATTGCATTATGCGCAGCGCTTGTGGTATCTGCCCCTGAAACTTTGAATTGTTGTAGCTCTCAAACTAACAGTGATAGGAATATAGTTTAAATTGATTTGGACGCAGCTGGTTTCAACGAATCCAATGCACTATAGAAAAACTATTGTTCCATTTAAAAAATTATATCTTTGCGCTGTAACCCTTTGAAAAATGATACAATAAACTATGTTCATAGCTCCGCAGAAAATATAACATTTCTTATGTTGACCTACCGCATAAAAATTTCCCGTCACCTATTATTTTATAAGATACAGAGGCAAGCACCCTGTATATTAATGACTTGCCATTCTACATTCACGAAGATGCTAAGCTAGAACTTTTTGCTGATGATACAAGTATAGCTATCACACCTGACAAACAGGAATTAACTGATGAAATAGTAAATGATATCTTTCAAAAAAGTTATTAAGTAGTTCTCTACAAATGGACTCTCATTAAACTTTGATAAAGCCCAGTATATACAGTTTCATACAGTAAATGGCATGACACCATTAATAAATTTAGACTTTGAACATAAATCTGTAGCTAAGATAGAATATTCAAAAATTTTAGGTGAGGGGACTGAATTGGAAGAAATGTATTGAAAAAGCCTGAAACGTTTGAGTTCAGCTACTTGTGCTATCAGAGTCATTGCAAAATTTGGTGGTATACAGCTCAGTAAATTAGCTTACTACGCTTCTTTTCATTCATTGCTTTCATATGGGATCATATTCTGGAGCAATTCAACATTGAGTAAAAAAGTATTCATTGCACAAAAGCGTGTAATCAGAATAATTGCTGGAGCACACCCCAGAGCATCCTGCAGACATTTATTTAGGGATCTTCACTATAGCTTCACAATACGTATATTCACTCATGAAATTTGTTATTAACAATCCGACCCAATTCAAAAGTAAAAGCAGTGTGCATAGTTACAACACTAGGAGAAAGGATAATATTCACTATTCAAGGTTAAATCTAACTTTGGGTCAGAAAGGGGTGAATTATGCTGCCACAAAAATCTTTAGTCACTTACCAAGTAGCATCAAAAGTCTGACAGATCGCCAACTAGTATTTAAAAAGAAATTAAAGGAATTGCTGAATGGCAATTCCTTCTACAATGTAGATGAATTTTTAGATAAAACTTAAAAAATATATAAATACAAAACAAGAAATAAATAAAAAACAACAAAAAATGCAATAAAAATCCTTAAAATATTGATTGTCAAGTGTAGCAACATTTACTAGACTGACATCATTACGAAATGTCGTATATATGATCTATGGAACAAGTATTAATCTAATCTATTATAAGCGAAGATTTCATAGGATGATCAAAATAACCACGGGTGTACTGCCGGTCTATAGTGTCCAACGGGCACAATATTTCGGCGATCATACATGTCGCCATCATCAGGTGAACTGACGGACTGAGCTCCTGGAAACGCGCCGGCACGGAGATCCGCACGCTACGGCTGCTCGAAGGGAACTGGGTTCTAGCCCGGTAGCGGGCCATTTAAATACCCGCGGCCCGCGGAGCGACCCCTCCGCGGTCCGCGCCCCGCGCCGCGGCCGCGCAGTGGAACCGATTGCGCCGGCGTCTGAGAAGACGTCGGTGTGAGGGCTCTGTCCGCCGTGGTCGTCACTTCGTTACGTTTGCTAGATTTACTCTTAATTAACCCAATCGCTGGTTCCCAAGCTTTGCTAAGATTATAGCCAGAGTCACGGTTTATGAGGTCGTCACTTGTGCGAATTTCAATGGCCTCTCTAACGACGCAGTCCCAGTATCTCGACGTCTGTACCAGAATCCTAGTGTGTTCATACTCCATGGCGTGATTCTCCGACAAACAATGTTCAGCGACCGCCGACTTGCTCGGATACATCAATCGTGTGTGCCTCTGGTGTTCAACGCATCGATCCTCGACGGTACGCATCGTCTGTCCAATATATGACTTTCCACACTGACACGGAATCTGGTACACGCCCGCCTTCCTCAAACCGAGATCATCTTTAGCGCTCCCCACCAGTGCACGAATTTTATTCGGCGGACAAAAAACAGTTCCAACCTGGTGTTTTCTCAAAATGCGGGCGATCTTCCCTGAGAGTGCGCCGGTATATGGAACGAACGCAGTGCCTACATCCTCCCTTGCGTTTTCATCCGTTTCCACAGGTTGTGTTGTAGTGGTTGGGCGGAGAGCCCGCTGAATCTGTCACTCTGAGTACCCATTTTTTCGAAATACAGTTCTCAGGTGTTCCAATTCCTGGGGTAGACTTTCTGCGTCGGAGATAGTGCGCGCCCTATGTACTAGAGTTTTAAGTACCCCATTCCTCTGTGAAGGGTGGTGACAGCTGTCTGCGTGTAAATACAGATCAGTGTGCGTTGTCTTCCGATATACACTATGACCCAGGGTGCCGTCAGCTCTTCGCTTGACCAAGACGTCAAGGAACGGCAATTTACCCTCCGTTTCAGTCTCCATAGTGAATTTGATGTTGGGGTGTATGGAGTTCAGATGTGTAAGGAAGTCAAGGAGTTTATCCATACCATGTGGCCAGATGACGAACGTGTCGTCCACATAACGGAAAAAGCAAGTAGGTTTCCAGAAAGATGATGCAAGGGCTTCCTCCTCGAAGTTCTCCATGTATAAATTTGCGACCACAGGGGAGAGTGGGCTACCCATGGCGACTCCCTCCGTTTGTTCGTAGTATTCGCCATTGAAAAGAAAATACGTGGAGGTCAAGACATGCCTAAAAAGTTCGGTGGTCTTCTCGACGATAAACTCCTTGACTTCCTTACACATCTGAACTCCATACACCCCAACATCAAATTCACTATGGAGACTGAAACGGAGGGTAAATTGCCGTTCCTTGACGTCTTGGTCAAGCGAAGAGCTGACGGCACCCTGGGTCATAGTGTATATCGGAAGACAACGCACACTGATCTGTATTTACACGCAGACAGCTGTCACCACCCTTCACAGAGGAATGGGGTACTTAAAACTCTAGTACATAGGGCGCGCACTATCTCCGACGCAGAAAGTCTACCCCAGGAATTGGAACACCTGAGAACTGTATTTCGAAAAAATGGGTACTCAGAGTGACAGATTCAGCGGGCTCTCCGCCCAACCACTACAACACAACCTGTGGAAACGGATGAAAACGCAAGGGAGGATGTAGGCACTGCGTTCGTTCCATATACCGGCGCACTCTCAGGAAAGATCGCCCGCATTTTGAGAAAACACCAGGTTGGAACTGTTTTTTGTCCGCCGAATAAAATTCGTGCACTGGTGGGGAGCGCTAAAGATGATCTCGGTTTGAGGAAGGCGGGCGTGTACCAGATTCCGTGTCAGTGTGGAAAGTCATATATTGGACAGACGATGCGTACCGTCGAGGATCGATGCGTTGAACACCAGAGGCACACACGATTGATGTATCCGAGCAAGTCGGCGGTCGCTGAACATTGTTTGTCGGAGAATCACGCCATGGAGTATGAACACACTAGGATTCTGGTACAGACGTCGAGATACTGGGACTGCGTCGTTAGAGAGGCCATTGAAATTCGCACAAGTGACGACCTCATAAACCGTGACTCTGGCTATAATCTTAGCAAAGCTTGGGAACCAGCGATTGGGTTAATTAAGAGTAAATCTAGCAAACGTAACGAAGTGACGACCACGGCGGACAGAGCCCTCACACCGACGTCTTCTCAGACGCCGGCGCAATCGGTTCCACTGCGCGGCCGCGGCGCGGGGCGCGGACCGCGGAGGGGTCGCTCCGCGGGCCGCGGGTATTTAAATGGCCCGCTACCGGGCTAGAACCCAGTTCCCTTCGAGCAGCCGTAGCGTGCGGATCTCCGTGCCGGCGCGTTTCCAGGAGCTCAGTCCGTCAGTTCACCTGATGATGGCGACATGTATGATCGCCGAAATATTGTGCCCGTTGGACACTATAGACCGGCAGTACACCCGTGGATATTTTGATCATCAAATACGCCGGGAGAAACTGAAGAATCACATCATACACCTTTACGGGGAGGAGATGTATCGCAACATGTAGAAATTTGAAAAGTTGCGCCACCGTAGATGTCGTTTGCTAAGTACTCTTGCTTTTCTAAAGAGATGTCGTTCCGAGAATGTTGTTCCAAATTTTGCTAAGGTTACGCATCACATCGATTCTGCAGCAGCCAAGAGAATTAAAAAACGGGCCGGCCTCGCATTGCTTCGTGAGAGAGTGCATTTCACCCGCCGTAGTCTTGAGTTCGTCTCTCTGGAACTATTCCATCTGCATTTGCAACTGGCTAGTCACTTCACGTCTTTTTCCTGGGATTGGATTGATGGTGTTACTTCGGTTGCAGCCGATTCCGCCCATAAGAAGGCAACGGGACGTCAAACAGCTAAGTTCTCACGCCTCCTTGACAAGCCACCTCTGCAGGTTCCGTGCAAGACCGTCATCAATCTGAGTGGCATGGAGTTGAGTGATGATGCGGTCTCAGTTTTAGAGAAAGGACTCAACTTTGCTCCTACCCCCAAGTTCACACCTGTCGCAGAAATTATTAGTGCTGTTGAACAGGTTGCAGCTCGACTTCCGCCTGATTCAGCTGAGGAAATACGTCGTGAAACTTGTCGTGCATTGACGAAATCCAAGCAAACGAAGTCAAACATCACTAGTAAAGAGAGGGCGGCCATTCGTGACCTGAGGGAGCGCCCTGATATTGTTGTCTTACCGGCTGACAAAGGCAATGCTACGGTTGTCGTCTCCCATAAGGACTACACTGAAAAGATGCAGAGCCTGCTAAATGACGATTCCTACCGGAAGATCAGCGTTGACCCCACAAAGAAGGTGGAAAACAAGACGAGGGCGCTTCTCAAGGATGCGGATTTACCGGAGGGTGTCGCCAAGAAACTTTTACCTCAAGGTCCGGTACCGCCAAGACTTTATGGACTCCCTAAGGTTCACAAAGATGGGGTGCCGTTACGTCCCATTGTCAGTAACATCAGGGCACCTACATATTTGTTGGCCAAATACTTGACGGGAATATTAAGTCCTTATGTGGGTAAATGCTCTCACCACATCCGTAATTCCGTGGATTTTGTGAAACGTCTTAACAACTTCAGGCTGGATGAGTCAGATATCATGGTAAGTTTTGACGTCGTTTCGTTGTTTACGAGGGTGCCCCTTCGAGAGTCACTAGATTTGATTTGTCAGAAATTTGACGAGAAGACCACCGAACTTTTTAGGCATGTCTTGACCTCCACGTATTTTCTTTTCAATGGCGAATACTACGAACAAACGGAGGGAGTCGCCATGGGTAGCCCACTCTCCCCTGTGGTCGCAAATTTATACATGGAGAACTTCGAGGAGGAAGCCCTTGCATCATCTTTCTGGAAACCTACTTGCTTTTTCCGTTATGTGGACGACACGTTCGTCATCTGGCCACATGGTATGGATAAACTCCTTGACTTCCTTACACATCTGAACTCCATACACCCCAACATCAAATTCACTATGGAGACTGAAACGGAGGGTAAATTGCCGTTCCTTGACGTCTTGGTCAAGCGAAGAGCTGACGGCACCCTGGGTCATAGTGTATATCGGAAGACAACGCACACTGATCTGTATTTACACGCAGACAGCTGTCACCACCCTTCACAGAGGAATGGGGTACTTAAAACTCTAGTACATAGGGCGCGCACTATCTCCGACGCAGAAAGTCTACCCCAGGAATTGGAACACCTGAGAACTGTATTTCGAAAAAATGGGTACTCAGAGTGGCAGATTCAGCGGGCTCTCCGCCCAACCACTACAACACAACCTGTGGAAACGGATGAAAACGCAAGGGAGGATGTAGGCACTGCGTTCGTTCCATATACCGGCGCACTCTCAGGAAAGATCGCCCGCATTTTGAGAAAACACCAGGTTGGAACTGTTTTTTGTCCGCCGAATAAAATTCGTGCACTGGTGGGGAGCGCTAAAGATGATCTCGGTTTGAGGAAGGCGGGCGTGTACCAGATTCCGTGTCAGTGTGGAAAGTCATATATTGGACAGACGATGCGTACCGTCGAGGATCGATGCGTTGAACACCAGAGGCACACACGATTGATGTATCCGAGCAAGTCGGCGGTCGCTGAACATTGTTTGTCGGAGAATCACGCCATGGAGTATGAACACACTAGGATTCTGGTACAGACGTCGAGATACTGGGACTGCGTCGTTAGAGAGGCCATTGAAATTCGCACAAGTGACGACCTCATAAACCGTGACTCTGGCTATAATCTTAGCAAAGCTTGGGAACCAGCGATTGGGTTAATTAAGAGTAAATCTAGCAAACGTAACGAAGTGACGACCACGGCGGACAGAGCCCTCACACCGACGTCTTCTCAGACGCCGGCGCAATCGGTTCCACTGCGCGGCCGCGGCGCGGGGCGCGGACCGCGGAGGGGTCGCTCCGCGGGCCGCGGGTATTTAAATGGCCCGCTACCGGGCTAGAACCCAGTTCCCTTCGAGCAGCCGTAGCGTGCGGATCTCCGTGCCGGCGCGTTTCCAGGAGCTCAGTCCGTCAGTTCACCTGATGATGGCGACATGTATGATCGCCGAAATATTGTGCCCGTTGGACACTATAGACCGGCAGTACACCCATGGATATTTTGATCATCAAATACGCCGGGAGAAACTGAAGAATCACATTTCATAGGATGGTCAAAGCGACTTCACGGTTCACTATAAGATTCTACCGGTCACATAATCGGCTAACCAATTTCACCGAACTATAACCCTCTCATTACCAACGTATCTTTCGTACGACTGATTACCAAAAGGGTGTGGGGTGATTTATGGCCACCCCTATTTAATATTATAAAAAATTAATATTTGTCTTTTTGTTCGTATTTTATGCACGGCCATACCGTACATTCGTTTGCGATAAAACTTTATGAACTCTTTGCTTGCATTCGCGCGAAGGTTGCCATACTAAAATCAACATCATATGGTGCATAACGGACGGTGCTTAACAATTATTTCGTTTCTTATGCCTTCACGCTGAAATGGCTAGACTGATATGAATGAAATTTGGAAAAGAGGTAGCTTATACACTGATTAATACGTGGACTACCTTTCGTAAGTCACCGTACGGTGCGTGGCGGAGGGTATCTCAGAATGACTTGATACGTTTGTTTCTCATCACGCTGAAACAGCTGGACGGATTTCAATGAAATTGGGAATTCATATAGCTTATACCCCGAACCATGAAGGAGGTTTTTTTAATCTTCAATCAAGTGAATTTAGCATGGTGGACGGTACCGTCCGACTTTTGGCAACGTTTGACCAGTCACCATGAAACTTAGCGCATATATGTATGTTTTCATATATAGGAGGTAGAGGAGTAGGTGGGTGAGGATACAGACCGAAAAGGGAGGGAGAGACGGACAGAGAAAGGAGATAGGAGGAGAATGAGAGAGGAATGAGAAGAAGAACGAGAAAGGGGAGATGGTGGCAGTCTGGTGAAAGGAGACGAACAGAGGGATGGGGAAGAGGAAATGAGAGAGAAAGGGCAGAACGAGCTTTGGGGGAGGAGCAGATGAAAAGAGAGATGGAAGATGAGGAGATGAACAGAAGAAAAGAGAGAGAGAATGTGGGAAGAGAGGGGAGGACAAGAACAGAGAGAGAAGAAAACAGGTGGTGATCGGAGAGCGAAAGGGGGAAATGTACTTATTGAAGATTGGAATAAATAAGTACCCGGACGACGGTAGGTTTTTTAGCAACTATGTAATAAAAATAAAGTCCTAATATTTCAAACAATGGTTTATTTTTCATAACAGCATTTATTTTAAACATTACTATTATGTAGGTATGATCTAGAACGTGAAAAAGACTTTGTAACACATTATAAGAGATATAGCCACACTTCCAATAACTCGTACTGCCAAGAGAGGGCACCTTAAATCTACTTTTACTCCTACGAGAAAAATTATTAAACACTATCGTGCCTGGGAATGCTTCGCAATTGTTAATACGTACGGTATGCGAATTGGATACACATTCTAAATCTCCTCTTTCCAATTCTTTTCCCTTCTCCTCCTGCCCTTCCCTTTATCTGTCTCTCTTCCTCCTTCTTCTCCTCCTCCCCCTTCCTCATGTCTCCTTCTTCTCCTCCACCATTTGTTTCTCTCCTCCTCCCCCCTTTACTCACTTTCTCCCCTCTCGTTAGTCCCTTTCTTCCCTCTCGTCAGACCCTCTACTGTATCTCCCTTTGCCTCTCTCCTTGTCTCCTCCTCCATTCGCCTGTCTCTTCGCATAACTCCCTGTGCATTCTTATATCACACGCCGTCCTTCTCCTCCTTGCGTCTCCTTCTTTTCTTTATACGCGTTTATTCATCCTTCTCTGGCCCTCCTCCCTTGCTACTTTTGATTTCTCCTCCACCACCTCCCGTTTTAAACCTATCCAACCACCCCTCGTTCTTTGCCAATCTCTGCCCTCCTCTGTATATGAAAAATTACGCATATCCGCCAAATTTTATGATTATCGTTCAGACAGTGCCGAACTCTGGAGAGACATTATGTCAATTGATTGTTACATGCAGGAAACCAAGTCCTCATTCTTGAGAGTAACAGTCCACATATGCACAACCATGTGGGTCATCAATAAGCAAACGAACCATGTTCCGATGCATCTTGAACATATTAATGTCAAATGCAAATTGTAGAGCATTCAAGTACCTCTCCATCATACAATGAGCGCCAACTAAATTCCTTATCCTTTTGTAGTGTTATGGGATAATAAACACAAAAAGTCACATATTTTTGGAAACATTTTTGTTTCACTTCGTGGGAAACAGCACTATCACTTAAATTTATATATAAAGAACAGTCCAGAGTGCAAAAATTTATTTTTTCCGAGTAGTTTCGGTCTTCTTTTACACCATCTTCAGGAAATTTAGCTCCACAACATCAATGGAGCTAAATTTCCTGAAGATGGTCTAAAAGAAAACCGAAACTAGCCGAAAAAATAAATTTTTGCACTCTAGACTGTTCTTTATCTATAAATAACAAAGATCGTCCTTGGTCAAACGTTACATAATATGAGGTCCCAAGATGTTACTGTGTTGACTGTATGTCACCTATTTTACAAGTATCTTTGGGAATCCATTTGTATGTAGAATGTGAGTATGTCAAGATTAAATATGATAAACCTACCAGGAAATAATGTTTGTAGCCTTTGAAATAACATAGTGTTATTTTACGGATCGTGTGCTGGTAGTGGTGGGAGAACCGAGAATGTTTTTATTTTGAAGAGAATCTTTTACTCTAAAAGGCTAAAAACCACTGGCCTAAGTGGCAAAACTGTAGAGCCGTGTGACAAACGGCAAGTAGCAAGTCATTTTTCCCGCAGAGTCTTGGAACTGAACACCACGAGAGCGGCAGCGGCGACTGGCTCGCTCTTGGGCCACTTGTCGTGCGCGGCCGCACGCGCGTCCGCTGGCGCCAGCAGGCCGGCCTATCGATTCCGCGCTGGCGCGCCAGTGCCGGCACCTCTGGCCCGCGGACTGGCGACACCAGCTGGCGCGCCGCCAGCCAACGCGGCGCGGCACACTCGCGCTGGCGCCAGTAGCGGCCGCTAATGAGCAGCGCGCCATGCACGCCTGATGAGGGCGCCCTCCGCACCTCCGGAATGCAGGTGCTGGCCCGAGTAATGCGATAAGAACGCGCCGCCGACACGTGCTCCAAATCCCCCACTGCGCGAATAACTGGCTGCGGGTGTGGGGGTTAGGCGTTAGTGTGAGGCGCACCTGGTAATGGCACCACTAGGATTCATGCCGAAAATAATCGTCGTACATTAGCCTTCCATTAGTCAAGCGACTTTTAGTAGTCGAGCGCGGACTGAGAGTCTGAATGTCATTAAGTAATTCTAGTACAAAAAATGGACTCAGTAATTAAAAATATACAATTTTGCTGTGTTTGACTTGTAAATTTTTACGTCAATACGTTTGACGGAGATATAAACTGTGTGTAGTTCAATTGAAACACTAAGTTTGATAATACGCTGCACCTGTTGCGCTTCGTGAAACAAATGTTGTATATTTGTATCGTAAGCAGCATGAGATTCACAACGGTTACTAGAATACAGTCACACTGTTTTCTTTTTGAACTATCAGTACAGTCACGAGTACAAAGTCTTTCGCGACGGAGTCCTTGCATAAAATGTTCTCAGGTTTCTTTCCGTGTAAAATATGGGTAAGAGCCCGAGTTTTCTACAATATCCTCCACAGTCAGCGTCAGGGCTAAAACTGACTGCCATGGAACCTTCCACTTATATAACCACGTGACGGCTTCTCAGTGACTGGCTTACGTCACAGCACCAATGGCGCATACTCGGGTGGTGCCATCTAACCTACCTTTACATGGCATACTCTGCAAATCACATTTAAGTGCCTGGCGAAGGGTTTATCGAACCAACGATACACTATTTATCTCCCATTCCATACTTCAAGAGCGCGCGGGAAGAAAGAACACCTGAATCTCTCTGTTCGAGCTCTGATTTCTCGTATTTTTTTCTGATGGCCATTTCTACCTATGTAAGTAGGAGTCAACAATATATTTTCGCATTCGGAGGAAAATGTTAGCGACTGTAGTTTCGTAAGTAGCACACGCCGCAGCGATAAGCGCCGTTGTTGTAATGATTCCCATCCCAGATCCTGTATCATTTCCGAAACGCTGTCTCCCCTGTATCATGACAATACGAAACGAGCTGCTCTTCTTTGGACTCTTTCGATGTCCCCCGCCAAACCCACCTGATAAGGATCCCACACTGGGTAGCAATACTCCAAAAAGGATGGGCAAGCGTAATGTATGCAGTCTCTTTAGTAGTTCTGTTGCATCTTTTAAGGGTTCTGCCAATAAAACGAAGTCCTTGGTTCACCTTTCCCACAATATTATCTACGTGTTCTTTCCTGTTTAAGTCTGACGTAATAGTAATTCCTGGGTATTTTGTGGAGTTTACGACCTTCACGTTTGATTGATTTATCTCGTAAACAAAGGTTAACAGATTTCTTTTCGACTCATGTAGACGACTTCACACTTGTCATTATTTAGAGTTAATTGCCAATTTTTATACCGTAGTGATATCTTATTCAGATCGTTCTGCAGTTGATTTTGATCTTAAGATAATTTTACTAGACGGTAAATCTGCAAACAACCTCAGATTGCTACTTAGATTTTCCCATAAATCATTTATGTAAATAAGGAACTTTCTAGCGCACTATTCGGCGTTACTAGCAGCACCATCTCTCGCAGCAAGCAGTTAATTTGCGAGAAGTTCTAAAAGTTTTGGGAGCCATTCTCTGTTCATTCTCCTTCTCATATGATCGCTTCCGTGCATATCCTGAGTCTCTGTTGGTGTTATTTTCGCATAACCTAATTTCAGTATCCTCTCTCATGACAGAGTCCCAGTTGTTTGAAGCGTGAGCCAGTATTCTTGTTTCTTCATACAAAATCCGATGTTTATTCAACAGGCTGTGCCGCAGATTTTTCTAAATTCCTGTATTTCAGGTAACGCTGAAGTTCGACGCAGCGTTCTTACTAACTGCCCCCAAGTAATTTTCGCCACACTCGCTAGGACTGCTGTAAATATCCCGGGACTCTCAGATCGCGGTTGCCTTTAACAGGTGGCATCACTTCTTTAATCTTCTTGGGTGGACGAAAGAATGGTCTGATTTGATTCCTTGCCTGTTTGGGACTCTTCCGTTGCTAATTATTGTAGCGCAGGATGGAAGCCGCGCGATGTGTTGGTCCTCTTGACTTGCTGATATCGCATCATATCTAGGTTTCCTATACAGCGTGGAATTAATATCACGGGAGGAATATACGTTCCTTTTGAAGACCTTCTTCAGATAGTTAGAGCCGAGGTGGTTCTGGTCTGAAATAATCCTTGCTCTATGTAGCAAGGTGCTCAGCACAGCTTTCTTCTGAGTGGGATGATGAAAATTGCCTACAAGTCTGTATGCGTCGGCTTTCAGTACATCTGATTTTCGTTCAACCAACACGTCTAAGAAGGGTAGCTTCCCGTCCTTCCACTTTAAATCTTATGTTGGGATGTATTCCATTCCAATGATCCTCGAACTGTTGCAGTGCCTCATTCCCGTGTGGCAAGGTTAAAAAGGTTTCCTCAACGTACCTTAAGAAAGGCAGCACTGATCAACACTCTTTGGTTGTAGGTGGTTAGATGACACCACCCAAGTACGCGCCACTACCTCAGAGTTTCCATATAGAAACATTTCGCAGAAAGAGAGCGAAAAAAAATGAAATAAATATATAAAATGAACCTAAAAATACTACGTAACTAATAGGCCAGTCAATGAGAAGCCGGCACCTAGTTATATAAGCGGAAGGGTCTCACTCACGACAGTTAGTTTTACCCTGACGACGACCATGGAGAATAAAGTTGAAAGTTTAGGCTCTTACCCATATTTGACGCGGCAAGGAAACAGTATCAGTACAAAAGTCACATTCAACCTCCTAATACAGACAGAATTTGCTTACTTTGAAATAACTGTAGCAGTATGAATAACGACCTCTCTGTGTGTTGAGCCGCGGTAACCACCTCATGGTTCTTTCTGGCACTAAAATAAATAAATAAATAAAAATTTCATATGGCGGAATTCTTCTGCGACTTTTCCATATAGAAACATTTCGCAGAAAAAGAGAGAGCGAAAAAGAAAAAAGAACCATAAATGAAATAAATATATAAAATGAACCTAAAGTACTATGTAACTAATAGAAAAGGACTCTGCAGTAATAGGAGACACCACGAGAATAAACCATAGTACAAGAATAATGGCTGACCAACGACGCTAATTATATGTAACGGCGATAGTCATGCGGCACTGTAAGTCAGCAACTGTTGAGCATTCCACCACCGCAGCAGTAATCCACGTGAAACAGTGGAATTACGTATTACTTATAATTGCAGGAAGGTACAGAATTTGTTATTTTTAGGTGCACAGAGACCAAAATGAGAGACTGTCAGTCCGCACACGACTACTGCAGGGTTAATCTAATCTCTGTTCTCAGTAATGTCTTCAGTTAATTCCAAAATTAGTCTTGAGTCTTTCATTGTGTAGGCCTACTTTCAAATTAGTCTTTAATTATGGTATCGTCCTTATCGATGTTGAAAGTTCTCAGAATAATAATAATAATGACAATAATTAAAATGAAAAATTCTTAAAATTTAGTAGAACATAAACACTTTGTAGCCAAGGTCGCAATACTGGTCATTTATTTAAAATTATCGGTGCCGGTTTCGTTAAGCATAGTAATCATCACCTGATAGCCTTAATGAAACAAGCTTACCATAAGAGCTAATAGAAGTAACCAGTACTGCGATCTTGGCTATAGCATCTTTTCTTCAACTACATTTAAAGCTCGTCCAATTAAAGTTGGTTAACTGGGTAATGTTTCGGTTTACGGTTGCAATATACGATTACAAGTGCTTGACTGTGAAACTCTACGCACAGTACGAGACTGGGTGAATCTTTACCGAAACCTTTTCATTAACTTTGGCGATGTAATCTGAGCAAAGACAAATTAAGTAAATTGAGACGCATCTGACATGTTTTGTTGTGGAAGGAAGAGTTACCTGAATGAGAAACAAAACTTAGTTGACACGTTTGATTTGAATTGAACGAGAAATATCATACTTTCGTTAACAAATCTTCTTTATTTTTAAACTGTGAGTCAAATTTACAAAATTTGTGAAATATCCGCACGCATTGGATTCCGAATTTGTGAAAATGCTCTCGAAGTACGGTACTGTAAAAGTCGCAACGCTGCAGATTTCGAACTACATGATTCTACACTGTCAATACAAATCTAATAATTAACCTTATTTGTACATATTGGGTCAGTTTTTAAACGAATCGTTAAATGAAGGAACGTTCGTAATTCGTAATTACCTTTAAAATACAATGTTAATTTGATGCAAATTACCTTTCCTTTTTTTTAAATTAATGTTAAGTTAAATTCATTGCATTAAATTTTGATTGTAAGACTGTTGATTGATGATGATTGCAGTTTGATCCAATAGGTTTACCAACTTTTGAAGATTTTTAAAACAAAGTTCATTTACTCCGGTACACATTGGTTCTGACTTTAAAAACGACCATCGTGCATACCTACTCTGAGGACTCAGTAACTGGCAGACTATCGACGGAAAGTCAGAAAGAGGGGTTAAAAATTTACATTTTTGAACTCCGGGGAAATATTAGAAATTAGTGCATATTGCTGTTTCCTTTAACATATGCAGATTCTTGTGAATTGTTTGGTTCGGCGGAGAGGTGATTTTTTATTTGGTGGTTGACAGGACTCAGTACTAACAGTGAGCGAGTAAGTAAGCAAGAAAATCAGTCGATAACTTTCCGTTTGACGGAAAAAAGTCTCCGTCGTCCCGGAGCAACGTTGAACCTTAAGGTAAGCTCCATCACAAAAATCAAGTCAGAAACAAAGGACGTCAGCTATGTCTCAAAAAAGATTTTACTTCCTTGCTGTAGCAAGAAGTCCTAGGGAACATAACCGTCCTATACAAACGATAGATTTTACTCGAGCAACGAGATCGTATGTTATCAGTGATGACATGGTTATGTCTGACTATATAACGGATGCAATGGTTATCAGGTAGAGCAGGTGATTGCTTCGATGGTTTGGTGGAAACAATGAAATTTTCAAACCGTTTAGTAAAATTATTAATCTGAAATCAGCCAGATGGGTCACATGACACAATACTTCCTTGGGGAGAAATCTTTAATAGTTGCTCAATCATGTTTTCACTAAAGGAAAATTACTCCGACAGTGATACAGATAAAATATCATAAGTGTCCCCCGTTTCTGATAATGCTAGAGATTTACCATTCAGACCAATACTACGAACAATTTTTACAATTAATAAATACTTTCCGTCGAACTTGAAGACGAGATTGACTGAATTTTTATGTTTTCTTAACACATCTTTCAATTAATTATCTTCAAAAGTAGAAAGCCAAGGTCACGAAATAACTATTTAATTTATGACAACCGATATCAATGGGCTATGCCACCATCATCTGGTCTTATAAAATCATACAAGGTGGTCATCTCACGTTATTTAAAAATTTGAGGTTACATACTATGTGCAACATAGCTCTTGGTCGAAATATAAAATAAATAAGTTAAAACACCAACAGTTTGTAAGAGAATTCTCTTCTCTTCTCCGGTCGTCATAAAATAAATAATTATTTCGCGATCTTGGCTTTCTACTTTTGAAGATAATCAGTCTATCAGATCGCCTCCACAACTTGCGATGTCAGGTTATGTTAACATTTCTCAATGTATCAAATAAATTACTAACTGCTGCTTGTCTCCATCCCTATGCTCTTGAAATAAAAGTAACTTCAAGTTTACGCATAGATAATAATGGATGCTTCATCATGAAAAAGTAAAACCAATCTTTGCGTATCTTTCACTCTTTCTAAAAAGGTTCTGTATCTTACTCTTCAAAGCATGTAGGTACGCCAAACAACAAACGCCTTTTCTAGACAGACCGTAAAACAAACACTCTGTTTGAATTCAGTAATGCACTATTTCCTGTTTTAATTTCGCATAAACGTCTGGATTACGCCCTAATTTAGTGAAGTATAAATCCTAACATAGGACTCGGGTAGCTAGAGTAGCAGGGTAGTCTTTAGAACCTTATATTCCTCTGAGGCATTTAAGAATTCAAGAACCCCAGATTTTTATCCAGTAGTAACATCATAGCCTTTTCCATATCCTCGGGATCACATTGCTTCCGTAACGTCTTTCTTTTCTTTTTCTCTCAGCATAACAAAAAAAATGTAATTCACGTAATTATTATCTACAATTGTATTTCTCCCAAATAATAAAACTTTCCGTCCGTAATAGTTCAGAATGTATAGGTTCAAAGTTGTTTTTCTTTAAAAGTGTTCAGAGATTAGGCATAAAGTTCCCATGACCAACTGCGTTTCCCCCGCTCCATATCCACGGTGAGAAATACATATTAATGGAAACGCTTTGGTGTTGATAGGGTTAACATCATCAGCTTCCACGTGGAAGGTAAGAAAAATTTAAAAGAAAAAGACGCTTGTTCTTGATGTTCAATCACAACTGTCTTTTCAAAGAGGTAGAGATTTGTAAGTAGGGTCCTGAGCCTGAAACTTTTAAGTAATAGCTGAAACCCGCCGTTGATCGCGTATTAATCTATTCCAATAATCACTTAGTCCAGGTAATCCTACCAACAACAATAAGATCGCATCTATGAAAAAAAAATCAAATGTTTGTATAGCTTATGGGACTTAACTATGTGGTCATCAGACCCTAAACTTACAAACTACGTATGAACTAGCTAACACTAAAGACGGCACAAATATCCATGCCCAAGGGGGGATTCGAACCCCCGACCGAAGTGGCCGTGCAGACCGTGACTGACGCGTCGCAGTCCCCTCGGCCACCGCGGCCGGTCGCATTTATGAAAAATCACGTCTAATTATAAGACTTAAATTTAAGTGGCATATTTAAAAATTCCTGGATTAGAAGACTTAGTGAAAAACAAATCCATTTGAAAATTTTAAAATATAAAATGAATGACGATATTAGAATACGATGAAAATGGTACAAAAATACCGCCCCTCCCCTACCACAGATCAACTTTGTAGCGAAAGTGAAAATGCACCAAAGAACCGAGTCAGTGCCGGTACCAGGAATATTCTGAAGTATTCCCGCAGAGAATTTCAGGCAACGAAATCTAGCGAGGCCAAAGGGCAGAGGTGAAACTTCCAGTGAGATTCCGCGAATCCGGTTCCGTTACAGATGTACCAAAAGCTGTAAGGTCGCAAACGACTACGAGTGAAGCCGTATTAGCCACAGGTCCGCCGTCTTCCAGGAAGAAGGGCTTACGTCTCTTCAGCTGTAGATCGACAGCTGTTCAAAAAATGTTCAAATGTTTGTAAAGCTTATGGGACTTAACTACGGGGTTATCAGTCCCTAAACTTACAAACTACTTATGAACTAGCGAATCCTAAGGACGGCACAAATATCCATGCCCGAGGGGGGATTCGAACCACCGACCGTTGTAGCCGTGCAGACCGTGACTAAAGCTTCTCAGTCCCCTTTTTTATCGCTTTAGACCGCTTTTTTTATTATACTTTTTTCCTATTTTTATTTTCTTTATTACTTTTTAATTATTTAAAGTTTTACGCACTTCATTTTATTTCTATATATATCAATGAAAAAGAAAACAAAAGAAAGGAGGATTTTTAGTGGAAGTAAAATATCTTTACATGAAGTGTAGCATGTCTGATAGTGAACGTAATAAGACCGCCCTCCAGGCGGAAAAAACATAAATGGTGACTGCACACCAACCATATGCGGATAGATGTTAACTGAATTTCCGTTCCCTCTCGCGAGTTCCGGGCACGTCTTCTCGAATAAATTGTTTTCATCCGTTACATAGGTTCATTCTTCCGAGGGATCATTCATACTAAAATTATCGTCTCATACCCAGCACACCCAAGCTGTGGGGAGGATCCAGGAAAACACTACCCAGAAAATTGGCATAGTATTGTCGGTGTCTTGAATTGTGTAGTAGAGACGTGAAGCGATCTTGGAGGAATGTCCAAAAATCAAGCACACTCTTTTCTCGATCGTGAAACAAATAATATATAGATAGGCCTTTGATCCAGTTGTCGCCTCGGCCACCGCGGCCGGCTCGACAGCTGCCCAGGCATTGTAGGTAAATAGTTACCCTGCATGTCTTCAGGTAATAGAAGTCTGGTGAAATGGCTGTCGCATATCGAAGCATTTACTGTGCGCCGCGGTGGAGTAGCCGAGCGGTATAAAGCGTCTCGCTGCGGAGCGCGCGGTTGGTTGCCGTGGAGGTTCGAATCCTCCCTGGGGGATGGGTGTGTGTGTTGTCCTTAGGTTAGTTTACCTAGGTTTCAGTAGTTTGTAAGTACGGACTGATGATCACGCAGCTTGGTCCGACAGATTTACAAACAACATTTATTGTGTGCGTACGATCTGAAGGATTTCAGAACTCACGGTGGGCACTGTTGAAGGTTGTGCTGGGATTCTGGGAAGTGGAAATTCGTTTCGTTTGTTTACGTCAATTATCATTACATTTAGCCACCAGAATTCTGTTTCCTTCAGTGCTGACTAGAAAAATTATCAAACGTTAGTTAAGTTTGTAGGACTTAACTCAAATGTTCACATGTTTGTAGAGCTTATGGGATTGAACTACGGGGTCATCAGTCCATAAACTTACAAACTACTTAAGAACTAACTTGTACTAAAGACAGCACAAACATACATGCTCGAGGGAGGATTTGAACTCACGACGGGGAACGGCCTAGCGCATCGGAGTATAGCGCCTCAATGCGCTCGGCCACTACGCCGCGGCTGCTAACTTCAGAGTCGTGTTTTGTGTGAGAAGCAAAGATTGATACACCATATCGATAAGGTTGTAGGGACAGATGGCAACACGAGTTCCTACAATCCCGCAAGAGGCTGCGCAGCAGATCGCAATGACATGCACCAATCTTAATTGGCCGAATCGTCATTAACAATTCGGTGTATACGGCCTGCAGACAAACTGTACATCGTGTTCATCCGGACTGCAATGTGTTAGTCAAGTGTCTGCTTAGAATTAGCAGTGCTACGATCCAGCGGATAGACTTCTACAATTCTGGACAAAGTGTCACGGTACGCGGAACAGTGCCTCAAGTCGTGCTCGAATAGTGGTACCATAAGCTATTGCGGACAGCATAGGAACTTCGAAGACTTCAACGTTATTGGTCGTCATTGTATTTCTAAAATACCGAGTACTCATTTAATCGTAGTAAAGTTCTCACGTTTCCTAAAGTTTTGTGATCTTTCTGCTAAAGTGTACCTACGCATGCCTATCATATAACACCCCTCAATACCCTAATACAGTTGTTCAATAACGGAATGTTTACAAAATAAACGTAACATTAAAATATTTTGTGACGATGGCATTCTCGTTGCATTTTATTTTGACTTGTAATAATAATAAAAGATTTGATTGTGGTTATCAAAGACCGAAACCGGTTGTCTAATGAAGCAATATTGTGATAATCGACATAAATAAAAATATGAAATTACACTTGTGTAGCACTGTTCAGTGTCGCAGCTTGTGAATTTAGTGAGTTGGTTAACTCCATGATAACTAGACGAAGCGGATACAAACAACGTGAAAACATACTCAGCAACAAGTACTTTAGCCTTGTTTGTTGTTATCAGCATTTGCTTAGTTTTCTACAACATGCTAAAGAGAATCGATAAAAAATACTCATTGCAGTTGAATATGTAATGCACATCTGACATGTCATTTTATGCATTTAACTGTAAATAAACTTAATCGGCGTACAAGACCACCTGGAATTGAAAATGTACCAAGTATTTTCATTCAATCAATGAAATCGATATGCTACATTTTTAAATAAATGTTTTAAGTCAAGCTTCAATTTCTATTTCTATTTTTAATATTGTAGTGATTTGGAAACATTATTCTTAATGGAGTCTTCATAAACATGTTAGATATATTAATAATGACGTGTGCCTCATTGGCCTGATGCAAGTCTTTCAACTGGACGCCACTTCGGCGACTTGCGTGTCCCTATCCGACCCAGTTATCATACCGGGGAAAGGGGACCTACAGCTTAACGTGGAATCCGAACCAAGTGTCGTTTCTGGCGACTCCTCACATCGTTGAGAGGTGAAGGATGGGTTGAAGTGCGAACTGAAAAAATCCGAGGTCCGACAGGGTTTCGACTCCGCGACCCTTCGGTTTCCAGTAGAGCGCCTTACCCCAAGACCACTGGGCTCGCCAATATGTTAGATACTGACCATCAGGGTGCAGTTTGAATTCAAAATGTTGAAATGTTTTCAAAGCTTATGGGATTTAAATGCGGGGTCGTCAGTCCATAAACTTACAAACTAACTTATACTAAGCACAAACATCCATGCCCGAGGGCGGATTCGAACCCCCGACGGGAAACGGCCTCGCCAATCGTAGCATAGCGCGTCAATGCGCTCGGCCGTTTCGCGGTGGCTTAAAAAAAAGTTCAAATGTTTGGTAATCTAAGGAACTTAGCTGCTGTGGTTATCAGTCCCTAGGCTTACAAACTGCTTAAACTGTTTTGTGTTAAGGAGAACACACACTCATGCCGGAGGGACGATTCGAACCTCCTACGGCGAGCAACCGCGCGCTCCGAAGTAAGGCGCATTGGACCACTCGGCCATCCACCGAGGCTGGTTCAGTTTGCTTTATAATTATTACTATTCTGGTGGTTTGGGCATACGACTCGTAATGGAGTTTTCCTGCAATATACTCATTGTTTATTTCACATGTAATTCTTCATTTATTTAGCGTGTCACGACTGGCATTTAAGATGGTGGTTTTCCAAGTTCCTCTTTGTACTTTGTGACTATAAATTTCGGTAGAGCCAGATGATTTTGTTTTATAAGAGAAAAAAATTTCAAATGTTTGTCAACTAATTGGACGAAACTGCTATGGTCATCGGTCCCTGGACTTACAAACTACTGCTTTCAACTAATATAAGGACAACACACACACACACACACACACACACACACACACACACACACAACACACACCCATACATACAGACATACATACATGCCCCAAAGGGGACTCGAACCTCCGACGGCGAGCAACCACGCACTGTGCAACAAGGCGCTTTAGAGCGCTTGGCCACTCGACCACGGTTTATAACAGTTGTACCGCCTCGTGTAGCACCGTGTTTGTCCTCTGGAGTAATTTCCTGCACACTGTATGTAAGAATAGCAGCAACAATCATTACTTTCGCGTGAGGCAGCCTAGTTGTAATTATCAGAATGGTCTTGTGATCTGCGGAATATCGGAAGCGGTAAAGAATCATCTTTGCTTTGTCTTAATTTGTTATGCTAATTATTGCTTTTCTGATCAGATGAAGCTGCATCTGTCGGACTTTTGTTTTTTTATTGGATCTAATAAACCCCATGTCATTCCAAGAGTGTGTGTTAATTTTTATCTCTCTATCTACATTATTCCATGATTTGTTAAGTTTTCAAGTTTATACTATTTGATCACCCGGTACAATACACATTTTCCTATTATTGTCTGGTATCTGTTAAAACAGACACAATCCTGGAGAGAGGCAGATTTTATTTAATATACGAAAATGTATAACTCCTTTAAAAATATGTTCTATGTTGCTCTTCAGTTGCACAGCTTCTCTGCTGCATTCGTCGAAAATTAATCGAAGGCTTTTACATTACAGCTTACGCAATGTAATAGCTTGTTTTACGGCGCAGTTTACCCTGTATCACTGCTTTTATTGAGCTATTAGGAAATGTGGCGGTGTTTTATTGTTTAATCTTCCAGTAGCTCCACAGAAGAACCTTCAACCACTAAGATCTTTTTAAACAGCTTGGTAGCTGCTATGAAAGATTTAAAGCTTATTAGTTAGTCTTATAATTCAGTATAGTAGAGATGAAATCAGTCTGCCACGTAGTATTAATTTTCCTTTGGAGTGACGTCCAACACACTTGTTTTTTACTTTCTTTCCAGAGTTGCATTGCGCACTGAGATATGAGCCCTTGTTTTTGCCTGAACTCTTATGTGGTTGCTACTTTCTTAGTAGTCGCCTGCGAACAGACTAGCTACCGTGGAACGTTAGGCCTCAAGTCAGTATAGCAGATTCTTTTTCTGTAACCTGACCTCTCAATACACACTGAAAAAGTACACTTATCGAGGGAACTGAATTTCTTTGTGTATTTCTTCACTGTTAGTTGCATCATTGGCAAAAGAGTTTGAATCGCTAACCACCCACTCCATTTTGATATTCAAATACTTATTCATCAGTATATGAATCATTGAAAAAAAAAGCACTTACTTCATTGCCTTCATTAGAACTGAAACTAACTTTCCTTCCTTTTAAATCTTTATCGACAAACAACTTCTCAAATCTTCTGCATCATTGGCGTAACTATTTCGTTTGTAATGTTGAATGTTTAGTGAGGGAGGGAGAAAGATTAGGAACTTAACGTTCTGTCAACAGAGTGGTCATTAGAGACGGAGTTCTAATGTGTACGGATAGGGAAGGAAATTCTCTGTGCCAAGGAACCATCTCGTAATTTTCATGGAATCGTTAAAGGGAAGTTACAGAAAACCTAAATCTGGATAGTCGGAGATGGTTTTGAACCACCGTACTCCCGAATGTGAATCTGATACCTCTACGCCACCTCGCCCGGTGTTCAGTGAGATTAGTTACCACGAGACACACATGGCCACTGCATCGTTTTGGATTACGTTCGAGAGCCATCTACTTGCTCAAAATTGGACTTCGTGTACAACTCTAGTGAAGCGCGCATTTACAATATGCTTTACGGTTTTAATTGTAGAGCGACTTCATACGATTGTGGTTCAACATTTTGTATGATCGTATTAAAGGAGTCAAATAACAGTACAGTTTCGAGTTAGTGCCATGGTTTGCAAAGGCTGAAAACAGCGAAGTCTTACCATGTTTCAGAGGCTTCGTATAACTGTTGGTTCCCTTTATTGAACGACTCGGACTTTATCTTTGCAGCAGCCAATCAGATTTTGTTGTAAAAGTCTCTGCTTATAGAACATATTAACAAAAATTCGATCGGGGGTCTTATGTACGTATGGGTGATATTTTCTTCTTAATTTTTTTTTTTTTGTTTGTTTTGTTTTTGGTAATACCAATAATAATGAAAATAGATAAACGTCCCCAATTAAACGATACAACGAAAAAATCGTTCCTCACAAACTGTTGTCGTTTTCGCCGAACTAGAGTTAAAGTTGGTAAAACAAAACAGTCGTATTCGGCAGGACGATGGTTGAAATTCCGTAAACGCTCAATAGAAATACAGGTGGTTTTGAAAGGAAACAGGTCTTCCTTTCTGTCCTTCCTCACTTCGAATTTTTGAACTGTTTCCAATAACCTCGGCGTCGATTCAACGTTAAGCCTATATCTTCCATGCATTAAGCCTATATCTTCCATGCTTACTTGTATCTAACTATTAGTTCGGATATTTTTTGTTGTGGCCGGCCGCGGTGGTCGAGGGGACTGAGGCGCTCCAGGCACGGTCTGCACGTTTACTACAGTCGGAGGTTCGAATCCCCCCCTCGGGCATGGAATATTTGTGCCGTCCTTAGTATTAGCTAGTTCATAAGTAGTTTGTAAGTTTAGGGACTGATGACTCCGTAGTTAAGTCCCATAAGCTATACAACCATTTGAACATTTGGTTATTTATTGTTGACACTCTTGTATACGATTAGGTAGTACTGCTGTGAAGCTGGTTAGGTCGCAAATTGTTTATTATAGGCCACACTTGATGTATAGCGTGGCCTCAAAATGACGGGTTTCGGCTTTACCATCATCAGATTAGCATCTCTTCCGTGCCATGTGCACACTTGAACAGATGTAAGAAGTTGTTTGATACACATACTACCTAGGTAGTCTGTTTCTGTATGTCTATCAAACAACTTCTTGCATCTGTTCACGTGAGCACATGGCACGGAACAGATGCTAATCTGATGATGGTAAAGCCGAAACGTGTCATTTTTGAGGGCACGCTATACATCAAGTGTGACCTATAATAAGGAATTTGCGACCTAACCAGCTTCACAGGAGTACTACCCGATTATTTCATCATGATTGCCTGCCTCCTCAACGACTTTATGTCACATTTACACTAGTATATGGCTGTTATCAGCAACTGTAAGCATCAAAATACTAAAGTGCATAACCAATCAATTTTTGGAATTAATCTACACTTGACTATGGTCACGTTATGACTGGGAGCGCGGAGATAGCAAACGTTCTCAAGAAACAAGAAATTATATCTCGCAGCTTTTAAAATTCCCAGTTAGGAAATAACATTGTTAATTGGTTTATTGATTGCTTTGGTGTCCTTTTGAACGTGTCTGAAATATGAGTCACATACGAATCTATAAATATGTACGAGTATTTATACCTACCTATTCCACCTTCTACGGCATCCGAAATGGCTAGTATATGATGGCATAGACGACAATAGGGGCGCTACGGCCGTAGCAAGCGACTTGTGGGAATTTGAGATGGACGGAAGATGAGCGAGGGTAGCGAAGTGCAGGCACGGTAGCTCATCTCGCACGACCAGGAAAGAAAATAAAAAAATTAAAAGGAAATGAAAAGAGAAAAAACTGAGCTCAGAACCCAACGAACAAACGAACAATTTAGAACAAGCACGAACGAACGATTGGAATAGACAGATCTTCACGATGAAGAAAAAAAAGGTGGGGGGAGAGGGTTTAAGTGCTTAAGGCAACCGCTGGCCCGAAGTGAAAGACGCGGGTTCGAATTCCAGCTCTATCATTGAGTAATATCAATTCCCCAGTGCAGCTAAAGTCACTCCTGTCCGTTCCCGTACTACTTCCTTCCTTATTTCATAAAATATTGGCAACTGTTACATGTCAAAGACGTTACATACATCATACTCCGAATCACTGAAATAATATATTTAAAAAATCCGTTAAGAGTATGCCATTAACAGACAAACATTGAATTAGGTGCGCAATAACCAATTACAGTGCTTACGTTAGCGGCGACGGGTCAGCCGTGCTGCGGTGCGCGCGGCCGATCGTCGTCGGAGGTTCGACTCTCCTCACCTCCTTCGTGCATGGCTGTTAGTTTAACTTTTAAGTGGTTTATAAGCTACGGGCTAATAACAACGTAATTGAGTCATATACATTTACAAAAGTTTGAACATTTTTGCTTACGATAGTTATTTATTTATTTATTTAACGTATGTGGTTTTCAATTACAAATGGTTTACATACTTACATACATACATACATACATATACAATGGCATTTGAAATCAAATTAACAATTTAATAAGCAAGCAAAAACAAACTACAAAATTATATTAAAGTTGTATGTCCAGTTTTTCCATACACTCGACGGCTTTAGGGGAGGCTTCATATAGTTCTCCAATAGTTCCTGTGAATGCACGTTTTGGGCATTCCAGAAGAATGTGCTGGGTCGTTGAAGAGCATCTCTTCACTTCTGTCATGGCCTGTGCGAAGTCTGTTGAGTGTGACCCATGTTCTTCTTGGCAGGTCGGTACCAGGTACATTTCTGCCAGGGGATATTTCCCTATGATTCCTGGCTAGGCCAGAATTGGACCAATCATTTTTCCAGGTTGTCATGGCATCGAAAGGGACGTATATAAGTTTTTGAGATGTTCTCCATGGTGGTCTTCTGGATCTCAGGTGACGTTAGTTAGTACATATAGCTGAGACGGATGGGTGGCGAGCGCGGGTATCCAAGTGGTGAAGGCGACCCCTGATCTGAAGCGACGAACCCGGATTCGATTCCCAGCCCGGCTCACATTTTCACTGGTTGCCCCAATGCAGCTAAAGGCAATCCTTACCTACATAATCCTTCTTCTTTCCTATCCTTAATAAATAAACTTCCGCGCTGAGATGCCGTGGTCCACACATAAAACTTTCCCCTGACGTTTCGCTTTCGACTGCGGAAACCATCCTCGGAGGTAAAGCAGCGTACTGCAACGAGAGCGCGAGTGAGCGCCGTATGTTTAAGACAAAAAGAGGGCGCTCCTGCCAATCCTGTACTATGATCTCTGCTACTGCTAACCTTCTCGTTTGTGATTAATAGCTTGTTACGCTGTTGCTGCAGTGTTGACATCCAGATCTTATTAAATTTAACAGTCCTCTTTTTTTAAAGTTATTGCGTTGATTAAAAATCTCACTAACCTCTCTGGAGATACGCCCATAAGGATGCGACGTCTTTGCTATGATGATCCTGTCGCTATATACACATGTTCTTAATACAAATGTTCCGGTACAGCTGATTTATCAGTATGTCCGAGGCGGCAGTCCCTTTTATGTTCTCCCAGATGAGTTTTGACGCTTCTTTTTGTTGTGCCTATATAAACTTGTCCATAAGTGCAGGGAATTTTGTAGACACCTTGTAACAAGAGATGCCGCTTATCTTTTGTGGATCTTAAACATCCTTTTATTTTTGTGGCGGGTCTGAAAACAGTTTTCACATCGTACTTGCTTAAAAATTTTCCCATGCGATCAGTGACCTTAGTGATAAAAGGTAGGAAAACCTTCCACTTGGGTTTGTGTGTTCCTCGTCCGTCCTGGTTGTCCGTCTAGGAAGTAGTGCACGATCTATTCTCTCTGTCGGAAATGCCATTCTTCTTAAAGGTCGCTCTAAGGTGTTCAGTCTCATCATCTAAGTGAGCTGGTTCACATATTTTGTGCACCATTAGTGCTGGAGTGCTGTGTACAAACCTTATGACCCACTGATCCGTCCACTCATTTGATTACTGCCACATGTAAAAAAAAGTTCAGTTGGCCATTGCTTTTCTTTTCCATGGTGTACTGAATTCTAGGATTGATAATGTACAAATGTAACAGGAAGACATCCACCTACTCTTCATCCCATCCTAGGGGGCTCACAGTTCTGTCGCGATTACGTGCGTCTTCCTTACTTGTTTCCTCCATGGACTACATGTCCTTTTCCTTCCCCTCCTTTCCTATCCTCACTCCTTCCCTCCCCACCGAGAGACCGATAAACTTAGTAGTTTGGTCCCCCTATCCCAAACGACCAACCAACCAACCAATCGACTTTACCGTGTGTCCGTGTAACAAATGTGTCGTCTACATAAAGATACCATCCTACTGAACTTTTTCTGGCTGTCTGCGGCGCTCGTTGTTCAAAGTTCTCCGTGAAGAAGTTATCAACAGGTGTCTATAGTCACCACGTCAATTTGTGTTCATAAAAAACATAATTGTATTGAAAATAAGGTTGTTGTGACGTATTTTATTTTAAAGTCACTGTAACATTTTATAACTACCACTTGTTTTACTATTATCATTATCGGCTATAATTATTTTATTATTATTTTTTGTAATATCTTTTTGTATGTATTGTTTCCTGGTTAGATGTCAGAGAGGACCTCAAGGTCCTAAGTTGGTCAGGTTAAATAAACAATAAACAAATAAATTTTGCGTTGACTATAGGTCTCAAAGGAATCAACGGTTTATGCATCTTCGGTAACCCACAGAGTCTGGGCGAGTATGCTTCTGTTTCACAGAGTTGCTTCTTAAAGTCTGAAGAGAAAGAAGACGCTTTCACCAATTGATTTGTCATTTTTAAAATCTTCTATGTGGAATTCTTCTGAAATTGTTAGTAACTGTTCCTTTCATTTCGTAAATGCTTGGCCACTTGGACTTCCACTTGGGGCACTTTAATGTCTCACCATGCCGTAAATCTACCCTAAATTTCAACGAATTTAGTGATTACATATAAAGTGCAATGATTTTTATTTACATCAAGTAGATTAAGGACTTTAAAAATGATTCTGTTTGGCTAGCACTTGATTACAATAGTGTTGGAAAAGGTAACTAGTAAAATCAACCAATCTTCAAATATTACGAAGAAAACAATAGCTTTAGACACATTTCAATGAGAAAATAACATAACAGTTTGGAATGCAAAGTAAGCGATCTTGAATTGTTTTCTATCTACCTTACATAAGTTTTTTAGTTAATCTTTCAATGCTAGTAAATTTCCATACAACACTGCAGAACCATTTATAGAATATCTCTGAAAATATCAATAAGAACCTGGTGCAATTTACGTGAGCATTTAACTGTTTTAATCTTCATTTTACATATGAGGAGATAACCATAATTGTTTCATTTCAGACAATGTATAGTTAATTATAATCCTATATTTTTTGACAAAATTTATGTATGTAGTCTTTTCACTGGCTACCAAAGATAGGTGGAACTGGCAAAGGAGCGGAGCTTTAGCTATTTAAGAACAGTAAACGTTTCTTCAGTCCGTAGTCACGCACTGAAAGGCTGCCAAGCACCAGTCCAGCTCCACGACATGAATGGGTATAACATCAAAACTTCCTGGCAGATTAAAATAGTGTGCCGGAACCGGGACTCGAACCTGGGACCTTTGCCTTTCGCGGGCAAGTGTACTACCGACTGTGCTATCTCGACACGACTCACGATGCCGCCTCACAACTTTACTTCCACCAGTACCTCGCCTCCTACTTTCCAAACTTCACAGAAGCTCTCCTGCAAAAATTGCAAAACTAGCACTCCTGGAAGAAAGTATATAGTGGAGACATGGCTTAGCCACAGCCTAAGAGATGTTTCCAGAATGAAATTTTCACTCTGCAGCGGAGTGTGCGCTGATATGAGAAACTTCTTGACAGATTAAAATTGTGTGCCGGAACCGGGACTCGAACCTGGGACCTTTGCCTTTCATGGGCAAGTTTTCTACCGACTGTGCTATCCCGACACGACTTACGATGCCGCCTTACAACTTGACTTTCGCCAGTACGTCATCTCCAAACTGGCGGAAGTAAAGTTGTGAGGCGGCATCGCGGCTCGTGTCGGGATAGCACAGTCGGTAGAAAACTTGCCCATGAAAGGCAAAGGTCCCACGTTCGAGTCCCGGTTCAGGCACACAATTTTAATCTCCCAGGAAGATTCTCATATCAGCGCATACTCCACTGCAGAGTGAAGGTTTCATTCTGGGTGTAACATAGTTTTATTTCTCTTTAATAACTTAGGTTAATGTTGACACTAATGTATGTTGCTTGAAGGTTCTCTAAATAACTACGATACATTTCACAGTTTCAATCCGGAATATGATCCAAAAAAGGACCGAAACTAGTTGATATTAATAATAATCTTTGCACTCTAGACTGATTTTTATATATAAATTTAAATAATAGACGAAAAGTGAAACAAAAATGTTTCCAAAAGTATGTGAATTCAGTGATCCAGAGTAGGTGCGACTAAGTTAGACAGGGCGCATGTGAATGGTCAAGTACAGAATTGAGGATTTCACGTCGTATAATTACAGCTGGAGTTTCGGGGAGGGTTTATCGCGAGTAAGCAGCCGTCGTATCGTGTGTCAAACACACATACCGGCGCTGTCACTCAAAGAACGTCCTCATTACAGTTGTGGAGCGGCGCGCGCTCTCGTTACCGAACGCGCAGGTGGCTCTCTCGTTTCAACTTTTCGGCCGCATTCGGAAGTCTGCCCCGGCTCGCGGCCTTAATTAAGGATGCGGCCGGGCAAGGAGAGCTCGCGTTAATTCGGAGGGCGGACCGCGCTGGCGCCAGTGGCGAGGAGCTGGCGCCACAACTGGACGCTGCCGCCCACCGCGCGGTGTTACCAGAAATTTGGAAACTAATAACTGACGCGGCGTAATCTGCTTTGCCCGTAATGGGAAAATCAACAATGGGGCGCGGCCAGCGGCCACGGGCGCTGCGTCCGGCTGATGGGGTTTGGGCGGCCGCTGCGAATGTGACGCTAATGCCATCCGAATGCCGGCGCCCGCTGTCAGAATTGGCTCGGCTGTTCCGTATTAAATGTTTTGTGACGCCGCAGAACCGCGGCCAGCGGTAAGCCGACGCCGGTTCTTTTTTTAAACGCGATCGCTGCTCCGCAATCACTGTTCCGAATAGCCTTTCGGCTTCGGGCGCGCGCCGTGAGAGCGTAAACAAAAGGCGGGATCTGCTATTGCTACCGTGTCCCGGAGAAGATTTCTGGCGCTTCGAAACAGTAGCGGAAGGAAGTGATTGAATATTGTGGCATTCTACGTTGTTTAGCGTATCCGTTGCTTCTGCGATGTATTAGGACTAACTCGAAACGCATTACTGCTGAAGAGAGTGGAAAGTCAGTCAAAGCATTCACAATTGGGGAATTATAAGCTTACAAGCCACGGTGCTCATTGAGGCACCATGCTGCGGTGCGCGCAGCCGTTTGCCGTCGGTGGTTCGAGTCCTCACCTCGGGCACGGGTATATGTGTTGTTTGCGATTGGACAGGGTTATTTCCTGTCAGAGGCGGCGTGTTCGCCTGTCAGTCTAATGCCATCTACAGTGCTGGCCGCACACGCGACCCTAAGCGGGGCTTTGTCTCACTTGTTTAAAAATGTTGCAATGCAACAACTTTTTTTATTTGTATCGCCCAAGACCATCTTCTGACTATGCATTCATATGAAACAAACAGTTTTACTTCTGATGTCGGCTCTCTTAGTGAAACCGAAACCATGGATTTCCTGTCAGAGAGGACACAGTTCGTAGTAATCGATGGTAAGGCATCGACTAAAACAGAGGTGTATCGCGCGTTCCACAGGGTAGTGTTATTGGTCCTCTGCTGTTCCTTATTTACATAAACGATTTAGGGGAAATCTAAGTAGCTCTCTTAGATTGCAGATTACGCCGTCATTTCCCGTCTAGTAAAATCATTTGAAGATCAAAAACCACCTGCAGAACGATCTGAATAAGATATAACTATGGTGTAAAAATTGGCAATTGACTCAAATAATGAAAAGTGTGAAGTCCTACACATGAGTACGAAAAGACATCCTTTAAACATTGTTTACAAGATAAATCAATCAAAAGTGAATGCCGTAAACTCCACAAAATACCTAGGAATTACTATTACTTCAGACTTAAACTGGAAAGAAGACATATATAATGTCGTGGGAAATGCGAACCAGAGACTGCGTTTTATTGGCTGAACCCTTAAAAGATGCAACAGAACTACTAAAGAGACTGCATACACTACGCTTGTCCGTCCTTTTTTGGAGTATTGCTGCCCAGTGTGGGAGCCTTATTAGGTTGGTTTGACGGAGGACATCGAAAGAGTCCAAAGAAGGGCAGCTCGTTTCGTATTGTCACGATGTAGGGGAGACAGCGTTACGGAAATGATACACGATCTTGGATTGGAATCATTACAACAACGACGCCTATCGCTGCGGCGTGGGCTACTTACGAATGTCCGATCGCCAACATTATCCTCCGAATGCGAAAATATATTGTTGACTCCCACGTACATAGCTAAAAATGATCATCAGAATAAAATACAAGAAATCAGAGCTCGAACGGACAGATTCAGGTGTTCTCTCTTCCCACGCGCTATTCTAGAATGAAATGGGAGATACAACGGTGGTTCGATGAACCCTCTGCCAGACACTAAAATGTAATTTGCAGAGTATCCCATGTAGATGTAGATGTTTAAGTAGATTTTAAGACAGGGGCTAATAACTACGCCGGTAAGTCCCATAGATTAATGAACATTTTATAAGCTTACAAATCCCTCTTATACACAAATACGTCATAGTATGACCTGATGGTAGAGATATTGGCGAATCTTCCGTTGGGTCGCGGCCGTCGATGAAACTTCGTCGTGGAGGAGTGGCCGAGCGTTCCAAGGCGTCTTGCGGCGAAACGCGCGATTGTTCGCCGTCGGAAGTTCGTGTCCTCCGCCGGGAATAGGTGTGTATTGTCCTTAGGTTGGTTTAAGTAACAGGACTTATAACCAAAGAAGTTAAGTCCCATGTATTTAGAAACGTTTGATTTCATGAAACTTGACGGTTTTTGACGATTTGTGTTAAATTCCGCTGAAAAACTTCAGACGTGTTCCTGGTGATAACAGGCGGACGTTGAACAGCCCCATCAAACAGTTTAGCCCGCAGAAACTAGGCGTTGTAACATCAGGATTGGAGTCTTAACAAATGGCGCCTTGTTCTTTTCACAGATGAGTTCATGTGCATGAAACACGATGTCATGGTGTTCGAGGAATAGAGTGGGCAGGAGTCAGTAATGTTGGACATACGGTCTTCTACGTCAGTCAGAGTGGCGCATTGACTGTGTTCTGCCGGCTCGTAGCCTGCCCCTGACGGGCCGTCAACAAACCTTACAGGCAAGCTGAGCGGGTGGCGCGTTTAGCACGGCGCAAGACAAGACAACAACAATAAGAAACTGGTCTATTGACGGAGAACAAAGACAACACCAGCCTAATAAATAATGTTAATTTGCACCTCTTCTTACAAGAGCTTAGGCAGCGCTGCATGAACGAGGCGGGCGGCAGTATTCCTACGCCCGCGCGTAATTGGCCGGAACGGCTTATATAGCACAGTCAAAGAAGGAAAATTAGGGGAAAAATTCGTGTAGTCGCCAATTTTTGTACAGTGGTAGCTGGGAGTGTCATGAACAACATACTAAAAGTCCTGTCCCGTAGGGTGTGAGTGTTGGGGTGGGGGGGGGGGAGTTTAAAGGTAACTTTTTCTGGTTTTTCTGAAATAACTCGAAAACCATGGCTTCTAGTGAAAATATTTGCCAGTACATAATTAAAGTACGTTAAACTTCCTACAGAAAATATCCTATTCTTTTTTTCTCTAGGACCAATAATTTTCTCATTACAATGAGTTATAAATGGCAATATATGAAAAAGATCTTTTAATGGTATAAAATTAATGTGAAGTTTGGAAAGTAGGAGGCGAGGTACTGGCGGAAGTAAAGCTGTGAGGCGTGATCGTGAGTCACGTCGGGATAGCACAGTCGGTAGTGCGCTTGCCCGCGAAAGGCAAAGGTTCCAGGTTCGAGTCCCGGTTCCGACACACAATTTTAATCTGCAAGGAAGTTTCATATCATCGCATACTCCGCTGCAGACTTAAAGTTTCATTCTACTTCAGCTAACGTAAATCTAAAGACAACACAGATACCTATGTCCGAGGGAGGACTCGAACGTCCGACGGCGAGTAACCGCGCGCTCTGGAAGCTTGCTGCTTTGGGCCGCTCGGCCACTATACAGCGGCATTTGTTAATCATGGCGTCCAGGACTGTCTCACGTAAAGTTATGAGTTTTTCTCTTTACTAGTCAACATATAGTGTACAGCACGGATCTTTGGAAACCCATGGTTGGTTAGTTGGTACGGTTCATGTCACCTCTTACCAAGTGTAGACTGCTTATACTGACCTCGAGATTTACGGGTTGTTTGGAAAATTTGTGGATCCCCTTCAAGTAGACAAGTTCCTATTAAAACATGGTAATCCTTTCCGACATTGAGAAGCGTCGGTTAGTATGGTGCTCCTTGCAAAAGCAGACTTTGGTACGGTATAATACCTGTCCGGATGTACGAGGAGGTAGAGGATATTTATTTTACTTGAAATACTTCTGAAAGAATATCAGCCTAGATCACGTCAAAAACAATTTTCTTTTACAGTACTATTAGTTTCATCAAAGCTTCTTGCCATTTTCAAGTGAACAAAAACTTAACTCAAAGTCTACAATGTACATGTACATAAAACCCTGCTCAATTTCGTGGTCTAACATATGGATTTTATCGTAATAGAACATTACCAAAAGCAAATGACACAACTGATGCATACTTCGTAAGACTACTGATACCAACTGTTCAACAGCTGTTGTTGTTTGATCAGCAGTAATTGCCTGGATGTCATATATTAAGCACACACTCATTGTTTCTGAAAGTCAGCAATAGTCTGAACTAGAATGATGAGAAACCACTGCTTAAAAGTTATGAGAGCCTTCACTGATTTCCAGCAAATGTCTATCCACAATATATACAACCACATGTGATAAGATGTTGAGCAGTGTTTTCATGCCTTGCTGAAATTAGTTGTGAAATGAAACATCCTCTTTTTTAATGTGATCTAGGATGACATTTAAAAAGTATTTCAATTAAAACAATTCTAAGATCACTCTCCTTCCGGCAAAATGGCGGCTTTTATTATAGGAGATATTCATCTTAAGCAAATTTTGGCACAGTATGGTGAAGTAAGAGGCATTCTCTGCAACCCTGCTCGAGTCAACAGAGGTTCCAATGTTATAGTGAAGTACATTACGTGGAAATGCATATAAAAATCATTCCGTCCCATTTGCAGGTTTGCGGATATCGTATAGTGGACAAGAGGGTTCACGTTTTCTGTGTAACGAAAGTGCCTGTCTTCGAACCAACTAACCGCGTAAAGTTTTTGTTTTACGATCTTACTACAAAAAAAGCCATAGGTTATCGACTGTTGATCTTGTAGCCCCTGGTAACATACTAGAGGCTACCTCTTCTCTCGATGCTAGTGACCAGACGATAGCTTCCTGCAGCACCGCGCTTGTATTTCGGCGGTTGCCAACGAAGACTGACCTGACTTCCTTTCTGCTACTGCTAGGTCTGACGTACGCGATCTTTATATATACAGCAGAGTGTCCGTATATTTGTGTGTACGTATTGCATTGCAAATCTGCAGTTTTGTTCAGTGCTTTAGTTGGGGCGGTACGGCGTACCGCCTATAATTCAAACTCGCTGTTAGCGCACCGCCTAAAATTTTTTCTTAAATCTGTAAAAAATATACCAACTGCAAATATCGAATGGATTTTGGAAAGAAAAATTTTCGAAGTATTGAAATTGCACTTTCGCACACTTCAAATCGAATCTGACTGGCGGTCAAATGTTCGAATTAGCCAATGGAGAGTTCGGAATAGTCTGAACCGACACAGCGAAAATGCTTCTTACAGACTCCAAAGCGTTTAAGAAGTCTTTAGTATGCAATATCGTTACCTATTTGTCGAAGAAAGCGAGTGTGGAATTCCATCAATTCTTTTAAAAAATTAAGGGTCAGTACATAGCAACAGCTTGACTTAATTTCCATTGATTTGATCATGAAACACTGCACGAGTTAGGCATCCTTTCATGCTAAGCGACACGTTTTGATAACGACTCACTGTCAAGTTAAAATACTTACCGTAAATATTATGTTCACTTAGCCGTCTTTTTATTCAAACTGTAGCCAATTGAATATTATCAAATAGTGTGTCGTAGCACTAGTAGGCACTAAAAGAGAAGCGAATTTTAATATCTTCGACCAATGCTTCTTCCAAGGAGGTTAGAATAACTTCTTCAACCGATGGATGTGTACATGTTAAACTGTTGGTTACGCTATCAGTTTTGCTTCTTAACGCCGGGAAACACTTGGTTCCGTCATTAAAAGATCCACGCAGTTCCATTGTCCGAATTTTGTAATGGTTTTCGTGTGATATAAGTCTGCTTTCAATTCCCGACAGCAACATGCACTCTTATCGTTTTCTGGAACGGTACTGATGTTTAGTTACGATAAGATGTCGTCGTCAAAAGCTGACGTGTGTTATCCTCATCTACAATAAACCCTTATAAATTAAAAATGAGTTTCAAATCTGTAAATTATAGCTATATTTTGATAGTGTATTCATATGACAAAATTTTTACTGTCTTGGGTTTCTAAAATATCCATTTCACTCGTTTCATGTGGAATGAGCAGAATACCGTCTAAATTTTTTTCCGCCGAGATGAGTACCGCCTAAAACTGTTTTCAACTAAAGCGCTGGTTTTGTTCCAATTTTTATGAAATTTTTCACGAGGATGGTCGCCGTGAGTGTACAAATCACGTATAACACATAGTTCACGAGATGTGACATAAACAATGAGATGCGCGAAAAACTGCTGAATCACGCGACCATGTTGCACATTTACTCCTAAACCACTGGTCCGATTTAAACCAAATTTGTTAGATATGTTCCTTACCGTGAGATAACAACTGCTGCAATGGTAAAAACCACATACGATACATGGTTCAGGAAATATAACGTCTTTGACAATAAGCGTTGCATAAAATTGCCACGTAATGCGGCGAGACTATAAATACAGTACATGAGAATGAGAGTTCTTAGCGACTTGCAACAAACTATAAACAAAATTTCAAACCTTTATTAAACTTTTTCTCGCTGACAACCATAGCAAAATGATGAAAGGAAAAATATTTCTCAATTACTAGTTTTACGTTGTTCACGTAGTAAAACTACGGCATTCAGTATAACATTGCATTTTAAAATTTCTACACTACATATTTTACCTACAGAAAATTTCACAGTCATTATACACATATACAGATGAGTGTACCTTCTAAACTGTATCACAGTACCACACGTAGTATGAAGACATAAATATTAACGATTATGGAAAACCGCCCCATCACGCGTCACGTTTCAATCTATTACTTCTTCACTACTAATTGTATTCGCAACAGATTTTACAGACGTACAGAACTTATTACAAGTGAATATATACCTGCAAAATTATAAAATTGCACAACATATTATTCAATAAATTTGAGATAATTTTCCTTATATATTCTCCTACAAAAATAACATGTTCACGGTGAAAGAGGATGGACAGAATGGATAGAGCAAGTGTTAAGCTTGAATAAATGAATAAATACTCGGGCAACGACGGGTTAGCAGCTAGTTCAAAATAAGTACTGCCGCACTTAAGATGGTGAGGATTTAAATATGCTATTCTCCGTAGAGCCTTCTCCTCAGCAGTATTTGTTACACCCACAAGTAATGTGGTGCCACAAAGCCCTTGCGAGGCAGTTTCTGGTATTTCGGCTTCTACGGAGATGACTCCTGCGGAACCGCTCCGAAACAACTTTGTGCCGGAAACGTCTCCTTAGCAGCCTCCACCGCCGGTTCAATCGGAAATACAGCAATACACTCCTATTCCTGTGTCTGCCTCCGCTGACGGGAACCGTGTCTTGCAGAATATTGGGACTTCCGTTGCGGGAATTGTACCTACCGAGTTGTCTCCCGGTGTTGCTGAAAGCCACTCTGTTTGCGTTTATTCTGAGAATAGGGCTGTCTTGCAGAGTAACCTTTCCCTGGAGCGGGCTTCTGATACTGTTATTGTATGGAAGTGATACACGATCCAACTACGTCGCCGACTGCAGAGGTTACTATACCACGCAACCGGTGTAAACAGAAAAATGCACGCAAAACAAAATACAAAGATGCTTTCGGATTCGCCATTGGACGCCGAAATGGACTGTGGCGTCGGACCCGTGGACTTGTCGTGATAGGTTGTTTGTTCGAATTTAAGTCTTTATTTTGACTAATGGCTCAGTCCTATACTATGTGGAGCTTTTAAATGGAAAAGGGTGGAAACGATTGATTGAGTTCAGTTTAGTACATTTTGTTATATAGAAATAGATCCATACGAGAATATTGAACAAAATTAACATAAGCAACCCTTGAATTTGTACGCACTTGAATCAGTATCACCATTCCCCATGGTAATCTAGCAACTCCTCTATACATGTAACAAATTTAGGCAATAGGTACCGACTGGTCGTAACTTGAATTATGAAACAAATATTACAACTAGAACAGGTTCTTGGTATCAACTATCAATCCTTCCTCACATACAGTTAAACAACAGATTTTCAAAGACACGTCGGATAATGTCAATTATTATAATGTCTGGGTCTATACATAGATACGAAATCAACACATGCACAGGAACAGCATAATGTCCACATATCAGTATGAATCCCTGCGCACGCTCGTTACCCGACTCAGTATATGTCTATATGTAATATCACCAAATAATCTAGGAAGACGATCGGGCAAGAACACACATGTTCGCCCCTATACCGCCACAATGCATAATCACACGCCACACCTTCGACTGCAGCAACCACGTTAGGAACCGTCCTTCCCTTTGTGTATGTCCACTCTTCCTCGGCTATGACCACAGGATCCCTTAGGCCAAACTCGTCGGCTCTGCTCCTGTGCAGCACCACTGGAACTGCCACAGCCTCGGCCGCCACGTGACACCAACACCACCGCTACCCATGTGCTCTCTCTCCTGTCCGTGCGCTCGCCTCCACCAGTGATGTTACCTCAGGTCCACAGTTGGCACCGCCAACCGCTAGCGTATCGATAATTTTGTGACATGTGCCGAGATCGGCACAACAATTACGATAAATGTAAAGAGGGTGACACACAACGAATATCGGGTTTCATACTTTAAGTAACAGCGCTACCACTTACGCTACTAAGTGCACTGCTTTCCTCCTCCCTGTTTTAAGGTATACTACGCTCCTACGGTATGTTGTAATATCTTATCTATCTATGAAAAAACACCACAAAAACGCTCCTTTGATAGAATGGCGTTATACCGTAGTATATGAACGATGTTCTTCACGATGTACAAATTATAAAACAAACACACGTTAAATACGATGACTTTTAAAGCTATGAAAATGTAGTTTCCGCTAATTTAAGGTACCAAATCATATCTAAATGATGTGTTTTCGAAAGTCCTTCAATTTTTCAGACGCTTTAAAAGAGATTATATTCGTACATCGTACGCTACAGCGAAAGAGGCCACGAAATACGGAGTTCTGTTTCCAATATGGCGGCTAAAAAGTTCGTCACGTGAAAACTAAGTCACTTCTCACTGGCCGCATTCCACGAAGCAAAAATCTGACATGGCAGATGCTTCGTTCCACGCTTTTCAGGGCAGTGGAACGTGGAATTCCACGCTGCGACGTCACCACTTCCTCCTCCGCGTGCTTGTCCACGTCCCGTGAGAGGACGGCATTACCTGATCCCCTTTCTGCTACTGCTCTGTCGGACTTACGCAATTCATAATAAGCACTACCTCACCCAAGATGGCGAGGATTTAAATGACCCGTGCAGCCTTCCCCTGAGCAGTGTTTGATACACCCACAAGTAATGTGGTGCCACAAAGCCTCAGTGAGGTTAGCAATAGGGAGGCAGTGGCTGGTATTTCTGTTGCTAGGAGTTTCTAGCTGTATCGAAGTGATACACAATCCAACCACGTAGACGACTGCAGAGGCTACTATGCCACACACTCGGTGTAAACAGAAAAATGCACGAAAAAAAAGTACAAACACGCCGAGATGGACTGTGGCGGGAGACCGGTAAACTTGTCATTATTGGTTGTTTGTTGAAATTTTAGTGTTTATTTTGACTGACGGCTCAAGCTAATACAATAGTTACGATAAATGTAAAGAGAGTTAATAAACCAATAAAGAAGGCTAGGAGCGTGTTTTTGTTAGGAAGATCTGATAAGCAATTGTTAGGATTGCACTTAGAAAATGAATGGGCATCGTTTACTTCCGGTATAATGGACGTAGAGGAATTGTGGACTAAATTTAAATGCAATGTAAATAAACGGTTGAAGAAATGTGTGCCTATAAAGTCAATTAAGGATAGAAAAGATCCACTGTGGTAGAATAATAATGTTAGCAAGCTACTGAGAGATCAGAGGTTGTTGCACTCTCGGTTCAAAAAGGAACACGCAAATGATGGCAGGCTAAGGTTAGTAGAGTTTCGTGTGTCCATAGAAAGATCGATGCGCAAAGCATACAATAATCACCACAGCCACACCTTAGCAAAAGATCTTTCCGAGAATCCGATAACATTCTGGTCCTATGTAAAATCGATAAGTTGGTCAAAGTCCACTATCCAGTCACTCGTTGATCAATCCTGGGCAGTAATAGAAGAAAGCAAACGAAAAGTTGAAGTTCTAAATTTACCCCTTAAGAAATCTTTCACGCAGGAAGACCGCACAAATGTACCTTCATTTGATCAACCTAGCAACTCCGAAATGGAGGACATAGTAATAGGTGTTTCCGGTATAAAGTAGCAGCTGAGAGAGCTAAATACAAAAAAATCTTCTGGCATGCCATTTGGCTTTTACAAAGAGTATTCAGTGGCATTGGCTCCTTACTTAGCTTGCATTTATCGCGAATCTTTAATTCAGCACAAAGTTCCTAGTGATTGGAAAAAAAGCGCAGGTGACTTCCGTTTATAAGAAAGGAAAGAGAAGTGACCCACATAATTAAGGGCCAATATCGTTGGCATCAGTTTCCTGCAGAGTTTTGGAGTACATTCTCAGTTAGAATATAGTAAAATTTCCTTGAGATCGAAAAGCTTCCTTCTATGAATCATCACGGGCGTAGGAAACATCGTTCATGTGAAACTCAGCTTGCCCTTTTCTCACATGACATCTTGCGAGCCATCCGAGGGGAGCAGCTAGATTCGTTACTGGTAGGTTCGCTGGAGGTAACATGACGTCATTTTCGAGAAATTGTGTTAACTAAATTTAGAGGGCCGGAATTTGAAGCTGAGTATAGAACGATCTTCCTGCCGCCTACTCATTTCGCATACTGATCACCAAGACAAGAGAAATTAGGGCTCGTACGGAGGCGTATAGACATTCATTCTTTTTCCTCTCGTTCTATTTTGGAGTGGAATAGGAAATGCCTAGTAGTGGTACAGTGAACGCTTCGCCACGCACCTTACGGTGGATTGCGGAGTATATATGTTGATGTAGAGTGACATCAGTGTTGCACCTAGCTTCCCTATATCAATTTATTTATGACTTCTGTACAGATATCGTGTTTCCCCAAGAAGTTATATTTACCGATTATTTCTTCCTGATTTTCATACTGTTTTCAACGATGGAACGTAATTTTCGACATGTTCTGCCTTATTCGTTCGGGAGGGCATACCAATGCTTAGGTAAAGATGTCTGAGTCATGCGGAGGGATAGGCTGCAGACTTTTTGACCGTTGTTTCATATGCTCCATCTGCTTTAGGTCGTGTTTTTATAAAGAATAGTTTATTCTACATCTACATCTACATACATACTCCGCAATTCACCGTAAGATGCGCGGCGGAGGGTACACTGTACCACTACTAGGCATTTCCTTTCCTATTCCACTCCCAAATTGAACGAGGAAAAAAAAGAATGCCTATACGCCTCAGTACGAGCCCTAATTTCTCTTATCTTGTCTTTGTGATCTTTACGCGAAATTTAAGTAGACGGCAGCAAGATCGTACTACACTCAGCTTCAAATTCCGGCCCTCTAAATTTACTTAACAGAAATTCACGAAAAGAAGTCGTCTTTCTTCCAGCGATCCCCAATTGAGTTGCCGGAGCATTTCCGTGACACTCGCGCATTGGTCGAACCTACCGGTAACAAATCTAGCTGCTCGTCTCTGAACCGCCTCTATGTCTTCCTTTAAACTGATCTGCTGCGCGTCCCAAACACTTGCGCAATACTCAAGACGAGGTCGTACAAGCGTTTTATACGCGGTCTCCTTTACAGGTGAAGTACATCTTCCCAAAATTCTCCCAATAAACCGAAGTCGGCTGTCCGTCTTACTCACAACTGTCCTTACTTGCTCGTTCCATTTCATATCGCTCTGCAATGTTACGCCTAGATATTTGAACGACGCGACAGCATCAAGAAGCTCACTACTAATGCTGTATTCGAACATTGTTTTTTCTACTCTTGCGCATCGCCTTACATTTTTCTACATTGAGAACTATCTGCCAATCTTCGCACCAACTAGAAATTTTGTCTAAGTCATCCTGTATGCTATTACAGTCAGTTACAGACGACACCCTCCCATACCCCACAGCATCATAGCAAACGGCCGCAAATTACAACTTACTCTATCAGATCATTTATATAGATAGAAAATAATAGCGGTCCAATCACACTCCCCTGGGGCACGCCTGACGATACACTCGTCACTGATGAACACTCGCCGTCGAGAACAAACGTACTGCGTTCTATTACTTAGGAAGTCTTCCAGCCAGTCACAAATCTGTGAACCTATCCCATAAGCTCGTATCTTCGTTAGCAGTCTGCAGTGTGGCACCGCGCCGAACGCCTTTATGAAGTCGAGAAAGACACAATCCGCCTGTTGCCCTTCGTCCATGGCTCGTAAGATGTCATATGAGAAAAGGGCAAGCTGAGTTTCACATGAACGATGTTTCCTAAACCCGTGCTGATTCATGGAAAGAAGCTTTTCCGTTTCAAGGAAATTTACTATATTCGAACTGAGAATATGCTCCAAAATTCTACATGAAACTGATGTCAGCGATATTAGCCTGTAATTGTATGGGTCAGTTCTCTTTCCTTTCTTATACACGGGAGTCACCTGCGCTTTTTTTCCAATCACTAGGAAATTTGCGCTGAATTAAAGATTCGCTATAAATGCAAGCTAAGTAGGGGTCAACGCCGCAGAATAGTCTTTGTAAAACCGAACTGGTATTCCATTCGGTCCAGCAGACTTTTTCGTATTTAGCTCTCTCAGCTACTTCTCTACACCGGAAATACCTATTGCTATGTCCCTCATTTCGGAATTAGTACGTTTATCAGCGTGAAAGATTTCTTAAAGGTTAAATTTAGAACTTCAGCTTTCCGTTTGCTTTCTTCTATTACTGCCCCGGGATGATCAACGAGTGACTGGACAGTGAGCTTTGATCCGCTTATCGTATTTACATAGGACCAGAATTTTTTCGGGTTCTCGGAAAGATCTTTTGCTAAGGTATGGCTGTGATAATTTTTTTACGTATAATTCCTCGAGGTCTTTTGTTAGGTGATGATTTTGACTGTGTTGTGTGTCATGTTCATCAATCTCCTGAGTTTAAGTGAGTTAATATTCTCGATGCACATGTAAATATCCGACGTTGGTCAGATATATATTTCACCACGACTTCCAGTAGGAGAATTGACTGATTCTAGTTATCGAATTCTTGTAGTTAACATCCCTGAAAGTTTTTCAGTTCACTGTGCCGTAGCTGTTATAAGCAGCCAGGTGAAAATATTTTCTTCCGCGTAGATGCTACATCTTCTCTGGATGGTGTGATACACGAGGTGTGGGAGCGTAGTCTTTGCTCCCTTGGGAGATTCTCTATCGTTTTCGATGGTGGTCTCTAATAGCTAATTTGTAGAAAATTTTCGAGCAATCACTCGTAAATATTAATTTATTCATAGATCTAGATTAGGAAAAAAACAAATAATTTTATTATTCTATTTTGCGGGACTTGCATGACAATTCAGACTGCGCCCCTGCGAATTGCATATTTACGAGGTATTAAACCAACAATGTTACGGTTGAAGAGGCGACAGATGGAAGGGTTGCAGGTGCGATCGAAACCACGATAGCTAGTGGTGAAGGAACTGACTTCATTGTACCATCTCCTTTTGCATGAAGTTTGGCATTGCCACTCCTGTATTACCTCTCTTTCATTAGGTGACGAACGTCAACTGACAAGTTGATATAGTCCATGCCTTGTATCAGTTCTGTGTGCATTTGTATGACGTAAATACGCTTAGTGACCTTTCTGTCGACCTGGATTTTGGGGAGCTAGGTAGACACATTGGAGCAAAACTCTGGATTCTTGGCGAACTACATCTTTGAATATGCCGATTCTAATGATCTTATTGTTAATTCTCCAAGTAAATCACGGGTATGGATGGGCTCCCCAAGGAATATTGTGCGCATTTTTGTCCCCTCTTGGGTGTCACATTTACGTTCATATTGAACGAGGTAATACGGGGGAAGGGAGGGGGGATTGTATCCATTCAAAGTGGGAAAACGTGTGTCAGTAACTAAACAACCCGGTGAAAATATTGTTGGTAATTTTCGTCCTGCCACGTTACTCAATTTTTATTATAAGACAGTCTCGAGCGCCATAAATAGCAGGTTGTTTGTCTTGTTGGGAAATGTTAGCGATTAGCGAGTAGCAGCGCTGTCGATGAAAACCGGGTTGTTGTTTCAGTTACTGCCTTTACTTCCGTCCATAGCGCATTTGCCTCTTTGGATTTTGGTATGCCTTTTGTTAGTGGAAATCATGATTATTTTATTTCGGGTAATAGAGAAGACTGGGTTGAGCGTCGAGGCTTGTAGGGTGTTATCAAACTTGTTCATGGGCATTTTGGCTTTGATCGTTGTCAGTGGGCACCTGTAAACCCCGATTCCCATCCGTCAGGAGTGCCACAGAGGAGTTCCCACTTGATGTGTTTTTTGTCTTGTCTCTGGAGCCACTTCCTCAGAAGGCTGCGTCTCAGCTTCAGGGTTGGACACTAACTGGACCATTGTAGTTCGTGCCTATGATGATGATGCGATGGCTTACTACGTAAACATTGAGAGACCCTAAGCTAAAGGCGGTAATCGAACATTAATACCACACTTCAGCGCGAACTAATGAAGCCAACTGTATACTTCTTTATTTGTGAGGTTTTCATGGAGCAGTAATGACGTGGGGTACACCTCTGAATCGACATACAACAGTCGTAGTTGTCATCGATCGTTGTCCGCTCTGAATCGCGACTGTCCACTGTAAGTTGGTTACCGATAAGATCCAGGTGGTAATACTAGAATATGAACGACGTTCTCTTTTTCAGAAGGTATGAGTTTCAGATTCATATGTGTTGTTTCAAGCGTATTACAATCAATTTTTTCACTTCTCTCCGTGATGGCTCGCCGCTTTTTATGGAATTGTCGTGTCTTCACGTTGCAATACAACAATACAAGGGCGTGACAAAGCGACGTTCCCTCTGCGGATTGGGCCTTTCTCAAGCAATCGTCTTACATATTCGATGCACCATATTGGCGATTTCTAAGGAACTATGTACGATTACGTCTCGGCTATTCACTTCAGTACGTCCAGCGAGTCTTGATTCCCCTTCGTCATGTAAATCATAAATTGAGACTCATTCGTTAGTTTTATCTACCTGTAGGTATCTGTTGGCTGATATAACGCTCTCTCCGGTGCTCCTGTAGAACTATTAGTATCGCTAACAGCCTGGAAAATCGTGTGGACTATAGTCTCCCGATTCTGCGGTCAACCACCTGTTTTCTTCCGAAGACAAAGATTGATTGGATACTTTGTACAACCACTTTTTTATCAATGACAAAGACTAATACCATAATGTACCTGATTGGTCGCTTTGCACACTATTTTGTTACTGGTGAGGATGGTGATGATCATCTGGCTTTTTGCCAGTTTATATCTACAGCTTACTGGTCCTGCTCACAACTGGCACACATTCGAGAACAGTTCGCTAACATGATGAATCTCACATTCAACAGAGAATGAATTGGATGATTCCGGCAAGAGCTCCTGCCACTTCTTGCTGCGTGAGGGAGCAGCTCAGTAACTGCAGGTGGAGGCATCGTGGCCAGGCCTCGGCTTTGTCTCCTGCCGTCCTTGTCTCCACCGGCATGCAACTGTAACCGTCGTATTTGCGAAAGTATTCTGATATTTCAGATGATTTTTATGTCAAATGTATAAAATGTATGTCTTTGATCTATTACGAGCGAAGTGTAAGTTATTTTCGAATATTAGAGTAGATTAACTTCTGAACTAGCCGCGCGTAATGGAGCACCGTGTTGCGGTGCGCGCGACCGTTTGTCGTCGGGGGGTTCGAATTCCCCCTGGGGCATGCCTGTTTGTGTCGTCTTTAGTATAAAGTACTTCAAAAGTAGTTTGTAAGTTTAGGGACAGATGACCCCGCAGTTAAGTCCCTTAAACTTTACAAACATTTGAACATTTTTTTTTGTAACTTCTGAACTTTGAATTGATTTACATTCTGAGATATTCCTTTTTTTTTAAACAATTGGCTGATTTCAACACAATTGTCGTTAAAATATGTTTTTGTTTAAACGGTTGTTGAATTTATGTAATTACATAGTTTTACTATTATAAAAATGGAGCAAAACATTCAGCATTCCCCTCCCCCCGCCCCAGGGGGCTTATGGTTCATTCGTAAGTACGTGCTTGGTGAGCACGGGGCCCCGAGCTAATGCAGTCATCCTTCCTTCTTTACTTCCCGGGCTGCATTTCCTTTCCCCCTCACCTCCTTTCCTATTCTCACTCCTTCCCCACCCCAACGGGGGACTGTTAGCCTTAAATTTTAGTCCCCCTATCCCACCCAAATAACCCAACCCAACGCAACCCAGTTATTAATTAGGAATTTGCTAATTATGCCGAATTTAGCGGCATTTTTGAAAGTGGTCTGGTATTTGGTAACCGCGACTCGAATCCGGTCTCCCGATTTTCGCGAACAGTCGCCTCATCCACTCGACCACATTTCAAACTTACAAATGAATAATTGCTTATTTATTTTAATATGTACACTATGTGATCAAAAGAATCAGGTCACCCCCAAAAACACATGTTTTTCATATTAGGTGCATGGTGCTGCCACCTACTGCCATTTACTCCATATCAGCGACCTCAGTAGTCATTACTCAATGTGATAGAGAAGAATGGGACGCTCCGCGGAAGTCACGGACTTCGAACGTGGTCAGGTGATTGGGTGTCACTTGTATCAGAAGTCTGTACGCGAGGTTTACACTCTACTAAACATCGATAGGTCCACTGATGTAATAGTGAAGTGAAAACGTGAAGGGACATGAACAGCACGAAAGCATTCAGGCCGACTTCGTCTCTTGACTTACAGGTACCGCCGATAGTTGAAGAATACCTTATAGTATAATAGGCAGGCACCTATCCAGGCCACCACACAAGAATTCTAAACTGCATCAGGATCCACTCCAAGTACTACGACAGTTTGGCGGGAGTTGAGGAAGATTTCTTTGTCGAGCGGTTAATGCCAAAAGGCGCCTCGCTTGGTGTGTACACATTTGACGATTGAACAGTCGAAAGAGGTTGTGTGGAGTGATTAATCGCGGTACAGAATGTAACGATCCGATGACAAGTTATCTGCTAGCGTGATTAATAAAATTCGGAGGTTGTGGTGTATTTGTGTGGTCGTGGCTGGGGCTTGCACCGCTGCGGTGGAGTGAGCGAGCGTGCTAAGGCGCCTTGATACGAAGCACGCGGTTGTTCGCCGTCGGAGGTTCAAGTCCTCTCTCTGGCATTGGTGTGCGTGTTTGTTCTTCGGTTAGTTTAAGTAGTTTGTAAGCCTAGGGACATAAACAGAGTACTTAAGTCCCATTGATTTACAAACATTTGAACATTTTTTCGTGGCCCCACACAGTATGAACTGTAGATTAAAACTTAATAGACTGCAGAAAGGTAAAAAGTTATGAGGTGGAACCTGGACATACTGAAGGAACCAGAGGTGGTTGAGTATTTAATAGGGAGCATTAGGCAAAGATTGGTTGAAACGGGGGAAAGTAATACACTAGAAGAAGAATGGGTAGCTCTGAGAGATATGGTAGTGAAGGCCGCAGGGGATCATATAGGAAAGAGGGACAAAGCCTAACAGAAATCCCTGGATAACACAGGATATACTGGAATTAATTGATGAGAGGAGAAAATATAAAAATTCAGCAAGTGAAACAGGAAAAATGGAGTACAAACGTCTGAAAAATGAGACTGACAGATAGTGCAGACTAGCTAAGCAGAAGTGGCTAGGGAACAAATTCAGAAACGTAAAGAATAGATAGATACCGTCTACAGGAAAATATAGGAGATATTTGGAGACAAGAAAAGATGCTGTATGAATATGAAGAACTCAGACGGAAAACCAGTACTAAGCAAACAGGGGAAAGCTTAAATGTGGAAGGAATAAATAGAGGGCCTGTACAAAAGAAAGCAATACAGCACAAACGCTGTTAAGTCGTTTAATTAAGAAATGGTGAATTGGAAAAATGGTTTCCTTATTAATCGTTTCGATCGGCACAAAATCGGAAATGAAAAGTGCCATCTGATTAATGGCCACCAGAAAGGTGTCACAACAAAGCTATTTGTCATATGAGAAAAAGGCTGATTGCACGAAACTAATTTTTACGCCCCCCTGGGCCCATCAACATCGACATATGACTGTTAGTGATATCGGGCATTCCACATTGTAATGTTATTGCTTTTCCTTATTTACATAAACGATCTGGGGGAAAATCTAAGTAGCTCTCTTAGGTTTTTTGGAGATGACGCGGTCATTTACCGTCTAGTACAATGATCTTCAGATCAAAACCACCTGCTGAACGATCGGAATAAGATATCATACATCAAAAGTGAGGGCCATAAACTCCACAAAATACCTAGGAATTACTATTACTTCAGACTTAAACTGGAAACAACACGTAGATAATGTCGTGGGAAAGGCGAATCCTTAAAAGATCCAACAGAACTACAAAAGAAACTGCATACACTACGCTTGTCCATCCATTTGTGGAGTATTGCTGCCCAGTGTGGGATCCTTATCAGGTAGGTTTGACGAACGACATCGAAAGAGTCCAGAGAAGGGCAGCTCGTTTCATATTGTCACGATACAGGGGAGACAGCGTTACGGAAATGATACAGGATCTGGGATAGTAATCATTACAACAACGGCGCTTATCGCTGCAGCGTGGGCTACTTACGAAACTCCAATCGCACAAAATGTGAAAATATATTGTTGACTCCCACTTACATAGGTAGAGATGATCATCAGAATAAAATACGAGAAATCAGAGCTCGAAAGCAGAGATTCAGGTGTTCTATCTTCCCGCGCGCTATTCGAGAATTGAATGAGAGATAAATAGTACAATGGTGGTTCGATGAACCCTCTGCGAGTGTGATTTTCGGAGTATGCCATGTATATGTAGATATTTATCCACCTACGAATGACTTGTTCATCGAGTTCACGAAACACTATCACTTCCATCTCTCACTTTTGACACAGTAGCTGAACTTCCCAAAACGGAGGTTTGCTATGGGATTTGCTCCTACTGCTTCACTGTGCGACCGCGACCCCCCCCCCCCCCCCCCCAGAGGGTCGCAACCCACAGGTTCAAAAACACTGACACACTGTATGTAGCTGTGGATCATCTACAATTTCTGTATCTCTGCAACAGAGTTTCATTGTACATATCCCATCGGTTTATTACGCCAGTATGTTGCATACTAAGGAGAATAACAATTGTAAATACATGTTCCATGCACATTGTACATAGAGAGCGATGAACCACGCCAGCTGTGAACACGCAAAGACCCACAGCCCGCAGTCAGATTGCGGGCTTTGATGTCAGTGTTGTAGTTGTTCTGATCTTCAGTCCGGAGACTGGTTTGATGCAGCTCTCCACAATACCCTATCCTGAGCAAGCCTCTTCAACACCACATAATAACGGCAACCTACATCTGTCTGAATCCGCTTACTGTATCCATCTCTTGGTCTTCCTCTGAGGTTTTTACCCCAAACACTTTCCTCCAAAGCTAAATTCACAATTCCTTGATGTCTAAGAATGTGTCCTACCAATCGATCCCATCTTTTAGTCACGGTATGTCAGAAATTCTTTTTCTTCTCAATTCTGTTCAGTACCTCTTCACTAGTTACGCGATCCGCCCACCTAATCTTCAGCATTCTTCTGTAGCACCACATTTCAAAAGCCTCTATCCTCTTCGTGTCCGCGCTGTTTATCGTCCATGTTTCACTCCCAAACAAGGCAACACTCCACACAAATGCCTTCAGAAAGGACTTCCTCAGGCTTAAATCAATATTCGATGTTAACAAATTTATCTTTTTCAAGAACGCTTTTCTACTCATTGCCATTCTGCATTTTATATCCTCTTTACTGCGACCATAATTTGTTATTTTACTGCCCAAGAAACAAAACTCATCTACCTCCTTTATTGTTTCGTTACCTAATCTAATTCCTTCAGAATCACCTGTTTTTAGACTGCACTTGATTACCCTTATTTTGCTCTTTGTAATGTTCATCTTATATGCACCTTTCAGATCACAGTCCATTCCGTTAAACTGCTCTTCCAGGTCCTTTGCTGTCTCTGACAGAATTACTATGTTGGCGGCAAAACTCAGTGTTTCTAATTCTTCCTTCTCCAAATTTCTCCTTGCTTTCCTTTGTAGCCTGCTCAATTTACAAATTGAATAACATTGGAGAATGGCTACAACCCTGTCTTACTCCCTTCCCAACCACTGCATCCCTTTCATGCCCTTCAACTCTGACAACCGCTGTCTGGTTTTTGTACAAGTTGATGTCACTAGCTCTAGAAAATAGAAAACTTGGATTACGTGACGAAGTACGACTGCAGAGCGCAGAGGTACGGAACCCTATGGTACCACTCGTCAGCGCCAGCTACTGCGCAGTGAATCACGCGCGGCGATCGCACTGCGGATATTCCGCTCTGGCCGGTGAATCACGGGGGCGAGTCCGCGCGGCTAAGTTATGCCCTAATTGAACGCCATTCTGTGCCAGCAAAGACAGGCCAAAGTGGGCAAAAGGGCCAAAAAACGTACGAGCGCGCTTCAGGAGTTAACACTGTCCTGGGACGGGCCGCCGCGGGCGCTCGTTTCGTTCCTTTTTTTTCCCCCCAGCTCTCTCTCTTCTTTCTTTCTCCAGTGGGCGATCAAATCTGTGCCCGTATCGCAATTCGGTAACAGCCGCCGTCCCTCACCGGTGTCAACTTCAGCTGCAGCTGCGGCTCCAGAATCATTTGGGAGCGCCGCCGAACGCTGGCTGGCTGGGTTCCCTCGATCTGCCCGCGGACCTCGGAAATTCCCGCACATCACAGAGGCTGAAATACAAGGAAGCGGGCGTTTATTTATTTCTCGCTTTATTCCATGCGACCACTATAACGTTGCCACATGCTGTTAGAATACGACGCAACAGTACACGAAGAACCGTTCTCTCAGAAAAGGACCTGAGCCAACGCCACACAGATACAAGGCCTGTGCGCTGCCTGCCAAGAGTAGTCATAACACAAGCAAACTATTTGCCTTATGTAGCGTTGTGATTTTCTTGGGACTACGTACACATTGCACAGTGCGTTGCAGTATGGTTTTTAGATCTATCGGACCAAACTGCGTAGTCATCAGTCCATAGCTTAGAAACTACTTAAACTAAGGAAAACTAACCTACGAACAACACACACCCCCATGCCCCAGGGAGGTCTCCGGCGGCGAGTAACTGCGCGCGCTCTGCAGCGAGACGCCTTAGGGTACAGCCATAGTGAGCCGTTCCACGCTTCCGCCGGCAGAGAGGCGGTTGGAAAACACAGTGGGCCGCCTCAGCTCGCTCACATCGCCTTCACAGGCGCGTGCAAGAAAGAATTTATGATTCTTGTGCCGCTCTCAGCTCGCGGGTGCCGAGGTTTCAACGCTGTGCGCTGCGTGTCGAGTTTGATGGGAGCTGATAAAGACGTGTTTATCTTAAAAGTGTTGAATGAAAGGCCGCTAATTCACTGTAGCTGAATTTTATTGAACTTTTGCAGACTCGCACAACCGGTTTTGCAATGTCTTTAATTGCATCTTATTGTTCATATTGGTGCAAGAATACCAGTACTTTAATATAGCAAACAACTACACACTCAAGATAATTTACGTATAGATAGGTTATTTAGCTCATAATATGAAATGGTTACTTCTTTGCTAAAGGTTTCACGTGAAATTGGCTTTTTTGTGAGCCACTAACACGAGGCTACTTCAGTCTTAATTACTTTGCTGCCAATCCCTTTGTGTCCCAGCCTCGTCGCCGCTTTTGAGTCTCGTTTCCGTCGTAGGTGTCGGTGGCCGACACAGGATTAAAGAATGCACGCTTGTGCATGTAGGAGGTGGCCCACCAGTGGGACAGCAGAAACTAGAAACACTAGAGTAAATTAGAACGAGATATATATTGAACAGAATTTATACAATACTTAACTTTTACATAGATCAGTGTTGCAGAATGCTGATACATAGTTGAAGCCTGCCTAGTGCCTGTCCGATAGCCAAGACTTTACTGGTGCCTATCTGATTCCGAAGTGTTAACTGGTTCCTATCTCAGTCCCAAGTGAACGATGTCGTTCAGTGGTGGCCACGAGCGGAGTTCCAGCAGAGGGCGCTCGTGGCTGTCGTCGTAAGAACGCCGCGCCGTGCGTGCATGGCGGCGCGCGGCGAAAGTAGGTGGCGCGCACTTTGTACTTGTGCGACACCACAAATCCATGTCAATTTACCTTACCAAATTTTTTTTGTTCGTGAACAGTATAAAATGTCGGTATATGATTCGGGACCTTGACAGTGAAATAATTGTAACTGCTGTCCTACTATAATCTCAAAATACATACACTGTGACAGACGCTACACTGTCAGTTACAGGGTAATTTCAAGTAAAAACAGTTTTGGTTGCAAAGTGGTGTTATTGATTACCAATGACGCGTTCTGCCCTCACAGAAGGCCATCATCTTACCTGCGTGACAAATGTTACACAACAAGTACTACAACATTTAAAGTAGTGAAACAGGGGCTGTTGTAGCAATTTGCGTAATGTTTGTCATGCAGATAATGTGATGTACCCTGCTGTGAGGGCGAAACGCGTCATTGGTAACTAATAAAACCACTTTGCAACCAAGACTGTTTTTACTTGAAATTAAAATTTGACTGGTTGCTGTATCAGCCACACCATGGGCTATAGAAAGCCTTATATTGTATATTGAGGTTATAGGACAGCAGTTGCAACTTTTTCCCTGTCGTGATCTAACAGTTACTACCCCATGCCAGCAACTAGTGAGTCAAGTTTTGGCATTTTATGCAATTTGCGATCAAAACATATTTTTTTCGTCATCATCATCCGTGGATGGTGCCAAGTTATAATAGCAGTTACATTATAGCACCACTGATTTACTTGCATTAAACGCAACTAGAAAGAAGATGCACTTAAGCTGCACATACGAACTGCATATTCCAACTTAACAGTGCCGTTGAAAACATCTTTAATGTCCTCCCGCTGTTGTTTTTTGTGGAGAAAGTCTAATTAAATATTGATCAGAGGAACAATGCTGCATTCAACAAAAACTCTAGCATTCTCTGTTTCTTAGACCCCTACAGTCCCCATTATGAACTTGCAATTTTCCGTCAGTGACAGTTAGCAATCCAATTTTTGTAACTTTAAGACATAGAACTAGATTTACTGTCTTTCTTTTATCCGAACTTGTATGCCACCAATATTTTAAAACGAGTTGGAGAACTCGCATCTGTCCCAGATAAACTTTGCTATTTTTTAAAGTCTTTTCTGTTGGCTCGGGCATGTGCTTTATTACGAAGGTTGACTGAGCTGCAGGCTAGAGGCTCAGTAGTTGTGCACATGGCGCGCCGAAGGAGAGCGCGGCGCTAGCGCCCTCAAATTTCAACACCCAGTTCGCTATACTGGAGCGATGTATCGCTTTCTATTCAGGTTTAAAAACAATTTCAAAATGTTGGCTACATTTCGTACGCAGTAATGTATAACCTAAAGATAACCAAACGAAAAGTAGTCAGCGACTATATCTTTCACCGCAAAAGCCTCAAATGTTATGGGATAGGTTAACTGGAAATTAAGTATCATAATAACTATGACGAATACCGGAAAAAAACAGACACTCCGTTATGAAGCTGTTATGTTAGCTTGCAAAGTGTGCAAAACTCAGTGAGGTACAACAATTAGTTTCTTATGAATCGAGTGAGAAGGATCCTGCGTTAAGGAAAACGCACAAAACCGAGAGAGGTGGTTTTTATTTTGTTTACAGCAGAAGGAGACTTTTTATTAAAAAAAAAAATTTTCAAATGTTTGTTAAGCTTATGGGACTAAACTACGGGGTCATCAGTCCCTAAACTTACAAACTACTTACGAACTACCTTATACTATACCCGAGGGGGGATTCGAACCCCCGACCGTAGGTGGCCCTGTAGACCGTGACTGGAGCGCCTCAGTCCCCGCGGCCACCGCGGCCGGCGAATTTTTATCGAAAAACTGACACCGGAGTGTGTTGTAGTTTTGTTTCATACACATGCAGTATTTTTTTTTCAGCAGGAAATTCGAATATTAATTTTGGTCATGTATTGGCATCAGCCGGTGTGCGGCTGGCTACGCACTGTGTCCGCCACCAGCTGCCATCGCGCCGTTGCAGCGCGCGCGGTCTGACCGCTGCGAGTTAAAGCGGCCGAGCAGCTAGCGGGGAGCCGTTCACTATGGCCGTACGCTTAGACCGCTCGGCTACTCCACCGCGGCCGCGTTGCAGTATGTTCTTAAAGTTACTTATGTGATTTTCCGTGAACATTTTTGCTGGTATGGGACAAAATGCCAAATATGAATCGTCCGATTCCAGTATAGGTATCTTACAATTAGTTCATAAATATATTCTACCAACGCAAATTTCTCTGTGAATCACCCAAATTACATTTAGAATATTCTGAAACACAGTGTGCAATGTGTACGTATTCCCAAACTCATCATAGCGTTACATAAGACAAATAGTTCGCTTGTGTTATGACTACTCTTGGCAGGCATGGCACAGACCTTGTATCTAGGTGGCGTTGCCTGAGCGGTCTGACAGTGCCAACAATAAGACATGCTAGTGTGGTGTGGTGGGGGGGGGGGGGCGTAGGACGTACAACGGACCGACTTAGAGCAGGAGCGGCACCACAGGACATTTTAATTTCCCCTGACAATAGTTTTACATATGAATCCATTAATTTTGATAAAACTCTTCTGGATATTGGACGGCATCGTCAACATATCAAGTATTTCACCAACGATGCGGTCCAATAACCAGAAGAGTTTTATCAACAATGTCAACGGCCGCGGAAGCCTTCGTTTATATGAATCCATAAATCTTAGTCAGCATGAGCAGGAAGGATTCAGGATTCACACTAGTAGCAGCGAAACTTCAAACACGTAACAAAATAATTTTGTTTACAGGAGAAATTTCATCATTTTTTTACTTACTATTTGCTGCATTTGCTATCAGTACACTTTTCTATTAAGTATGAGAGATTCTTCGATTAATTTTACGTTGCATAAAAACCATTCTTGCAGGACTAATGAAACTCTATAATTTATTTAATTTATGAAAGAAATGAATGAGCTCTCACATCTTCGTATTTAATAAAAACTCATATTACACGATTAATTTTTTTTTCATTTTTTCCCACAGTTTTTTATAGATTTGGAAAATTCTAGAGTTTCAAGTAAGTATTGTTCGTATGCTGTCCAAAATTAATCGAAGAATCACTCTTACAGCAATGCAGCCAGTAGAAGTGGAAAAAATGATGAAATTTCACTTGTTAAAAGAATGATTTTGTTATGGTTTTGAATTTCCACGGCCATGAATCCTGAATCCTTCCTGAACATACTGACAAGGTTTTTTGAATTTATTTGTGAAATTATAGACATTGAAAATTAAAATATCCTGTGGTACCTCTACTGCGCCAAGCCTGCCCGTTTCGTTGTCTTGTAGGACCCTTTCTACGTACTCATACAATGGTAGCACTGGCATCTGCAACCATATAATCTGTGTGCACATTGCGACCACCTAACAGCCCACCACCATCACCCAACTAAAATAGATTTTCTTTCACAAATATCCCAAAATTAAACGAAGAATATGTGTATTTGAAAAAATTTTAGTTTTTCGACAATAACAATGTGGTTATATTCAAAGAAATAATATCGACAGCTATTGAGAGACTTATACGAAACAAATTAAAAAAAACCGGGGCTGACTAGCCTGGTTCACAAAACAGATTACGTCACTCTTGCAAAAGCGAAGATAAAAGAATTCCAAATTTTAAGACACACAATCTCGAAGACTGGCAATCTTTTACAGAAACTCGAAATTTAGCTCGAACTTCAATGCTGGAAGTTTACAATAGTTTCCACAACGAAACCCTGTCACGTAATTTGGTGGAAAACCCTAAGAAATTCTGGGCCTGTGTAAAGAATACTAGCGGCAAAACGCAATCGATACCTTCACTGCACGATAGCAACGATGATGCTACTGATGACATTTGTACTAAACCAGATTTGCTGAACACAGCTTTCAGAAATTCTTTCAGCAAAGAGGACGTAGAAAATAATCCAGAATTCGAATCAAGAACAGCTGTTAGCATACGTAATTTATAAGTAGATATCCTTGCAGTATTAAAGCAATTGAAATCACTTAATTTTTTTAAGTGATTTAAGATGCTTTAACACTCCAAGGTTACTATTGCTAAATGCTAGCAGCGTTCCCAAATGTGAACCATTCAGGCTCCTTTCAGAGTTTGCTGATGCAATAGCCCCATACCCAGGTATCATATACAACCGCTCGCCCAGCGAAAGATACGTACCCAAAGACTGGAAAGTTGCACAGGTCATTCCAATATTTAAGAAAGGCAATAGGGGTGATCCGCAAAATTACAGGCCTATGTCATTAACGTCGGTTCGCTACAGGATTTTGGAACATATACGGGGCGCGTCCAGAAAGTAAGTTCCGTTTCGTAATAAAATGAAATTGTACACAGATACAGAAGAAATTTTTATTGCACAAAATTCTACAACTCTTAAACTACTTTTCTACATAACTGACGAAATTTTGCAGGCATTTGTCATAGAGTGGCACCAGGTTTTGTATACCTTCTTCATAGAAATCTGCCACTGTGTCTTCAACCAGTTGAAAACAGTTTCTTTCAGCTCGTAGTCATTGAAGAAGTGAGGACCGCCAAGGAAAGACTTGAAATGTCCTGGATCGCGTGAACCAGTTATTCTGTAAGCAAAGGTGGACGCCCATTTCGGTTTTCATCGTGCAAATCACTACGTCCGCCACTGAACTGTCACACCCATCTTCTCACCATCGAATCACTCATCGCATTTGGTCCATAAACATCGCAAATTTGCCGTTAAATTTCTCTTGGTTTCACTTTCCTCGCATTCAGAAACCGAATCACCGACCTGATTTAACAGGCGGCGGGATTTTCAATCAACGCCGACATTTCAAACAAGCACAACAAAGCCTTCGTAACTGACAGCGATCTCCAAATGGCGCAGGTTCTTCTCCTTGTTACACATTTTCTACAGCGCATGTGCGAAACTGCAGTCGCAGTGCTGCAGCGGAGATAAATTGAAACGGAACTTACTTTCTGGACATGCCTCGAATTTTTCTCAAACATTATGAATTTCCTCGAAGAGAACGACCAATTGACCCATAATCAACGCGGATTCAGAAAGTATCATTCTTGTGAAACACAAATAGCTCTTTACTTTTCACAAACATACTACACTTAAGACCCGATAATGGCTTTTAAATTTATTCAATAACATTATTAAAACCAGCTCTCTACCAAAATCATTTACGAGATATAAAGTAACAGCTGTTTTGAAGTCTCGTAAACCAGCCGGCCGAGCAAATAGCAATCGCTCAATTGCACTTCTCAGTGTACGTTACAAGCTGCTGGAGACACTCATCTACAATCGTATTGTTCCCATTCTCACTGCTAGTATTCCTATTGAACAACCTGTCATCTACAATCGTATTGTTCCCATTCTCACTGCTAGTATTTCTGTTGAACAACCTGGATTCAAACAAAGTCGTAATTATATAAGGAACTCATAGTTCGATGGGGCATCTATAATTGTTTAATAATGATTTTGCAGTCAAGATCGCATTTTTCATTTATTAAGTCACCGGTTTCGGCGTGCTCGACGGCATCTTCAGATGTACACTTTTAGTATATAAAAAAAGGCGTCAAGTTATGTAAATTACTACAGGTTTGAAGAAGGCGTCGAGCACACCGAAACCGGTAACTTAATAAATGAAAAATGCGATCTTGGCTGCAAAATCATTATTAAAGTCGTAATTGCTGTGGCGAGGTCTTAACAGTGACATCCTTCACTGAGACTCGTTACGAAGAGAATGTTACCACTTCCGTTGATTTCTGAATCTCTCAGCAGCTTACGATACAATCTGGAAGAAGGGCTTCCTACTGAAGCTTTACAATCTCACTCCTTGTCCTATTTTATTACCACTTCTAGTCTCTACGTGAAGCTGTGTTAAGCGGTGGTCTGATCAAGATCTATGTCGGCAACACGGAAAGTGGTTTTGGACAGCTTCAAGATGGCCTACATCAGGGTTAGGTTGTTGCTCCCATTCTTGTTAATGTTTACACTACTGACATTCTAGCTACGCAGTCTAGAAAATTCATTTATGCCGATGATTTTCCATAGGGTTCCAACACAGAGACATTCATGTGACGGAAACTACCATAACATCTGACCTTACTACCCTCAAAAATTACTTCGCAATGTGGAAACTAAAGCCTACCGCAAATAATGCAGAAGTAGCTTGTTTCCACCTGAATAATAGGATGGCTGACTATAAACTCAACATCTCGTTTGATGGTGTTCAATATAGTGAACATCCAAATTACCTAGGAGTCATCTTGGATAGATCTCTCACTTTTAAGACACGCCAGCAGAAAACTGCGAAGTTAAAACTAGGAATAACGTATTGTAGCACTTAGCAGGGCTGCCAGTGTTAAGCAACTAGTTTACTCCGCAGCTGAATACTCTGCTCCTGTCTGGGTCAACAGTGTCCATGTGAGAGTCATTGATGTACAATTAAATATAGCAATGAGGTTGATCAGTGACAATCTGATCGCTATACCCCTTCAGTGGCTCCCAGTAGTATGCAGTATCGCTCCTCCTGATATAAGACGGAAGAAAGCCTCTATGAGTATTACAGGGTCTAGTCCTAGGCTAGCTATCTTGCAAGACATTCCATTACAGGTAAACAACGTATGGATAGACGATCTGTCGAAGGAGCTTCAAAGAATGGACCTTTCCAGGAGAGGATGGTCTTTGAGCAACCGCTTCTGTACTGGTGTTGGTCGGTGCAATTACTGCAAATTCAAATGAGACAGGCAGATGTTCAATCCTATGTCTGTGGAGAGAATTTACAAACGCCCACACTTACTTATTAACTGTCCGCTACAATCATTTTCAGGAGGAATGGCCGATCTAGTCAGTCAGTAAGCTTTCCAATGGTTAAAGGATTTAGACAGAGATATGTGTATCTTATTAGACACTAGTATATTTTATTAAGGTATTATAGTAATTTTTATGGCATTATACCGTACGGTATATATAAACTCACATGGTGGATTGATCTCGCAAGGGATGTCAAATCGATTCCATATTTCTAGATTTCCGGAAGAGTTTTGACACTGTGCCTCACAAGCGTCTTCCTATCAGATTGCGTGCTTATGGAATATCGCCTCAATTGTGTGATTAGATTCATGATTTCTTGACAGACTCAGTACGTTGTAATTGACGGAAAATCGTCGAGTAAAACAGAAGTTCCCCAGGGAAGAGTTACGGGGTCGCTAATGTTCCTTACCTTTATAAACGATTTAAGAGACGTTTGACAAGCTTTCTTAGACTGCGCATCATGCTGTCGTTTGTTGTTGTTGTTATGGTCTTCAGTCCGGAGACTGTTTTGATGCAGCTCTCCACCCTACTCTATCCTGATCAAGCATTTTCATCTCCTCATAAGAACGGCAACACACATCCACTTGAATCTGCTTACTATACGCGTCTCTTGGTCTCCCTTTGCGATTTTTAACCCACACACTTCCCTCCAATGCTAAATTGGTCGTTTATCGGTTAGAAAAGTCACCCGAACATCAAAAGCAACTGCAAAACGATTGAGATAAGATATCTGCATTCTGCAAAATCTTGGCAACTGGCTCTGGAAACTGAAAAAGTCGAAGTCATCCATATGAGCACTAAACTAAATCCGCTAAACTTGATTTATTTCGTTAATCAGTCAAATATATAGGCCGTAAATTCATCTAAATACCTAGGAATAAAATTTAAGGACAACATAAATTGGAAAGAACACACAGAAAATATTGTAGCGAAGGCGAACCAGTGGTTACGTTTCATTAGCAGAACTCTTAGAAGATGGAACAAATCTATAAAAGAGATAGCCCACACGACACTCGTGAGTCCTATTTTGGAGTAGTGCTGCCCATTGTGGAATCCCCACCAAGTGGAACTGACAGACGATTTAGAGAAAGTTCGGAGAAGAGCAGCTCGTTTTGTATTATCGCGATATAGGGATGCATATAGGGAGTGATGCATGAGCTGGGCTGCAAATCATTAAAAGAAAAGCGTTGTTCGCAAAATTTCTTTCACCAACTTTCTCTTCCGAATGCAAACATATTTGTTAGCACACACCTACGTAGGAGACATTATCATTACAATAAAACAGAAATCAGTTCGAAAACGGAAATATTTATTTGCTCCTTTATCACACGCGTTATTAGAGAATGGAATGGCAGAGAAATATCATAAAAACTGTTCGATGAACCCTCTGCCATGCACTTCATTGTGAGTTGCAGAGTATTGTTGTTGATGTAGACTTAAACATATTAGTATTAGTATCTAATGTGAATTTGTGGTAACGTAGTTAAATCCCTTAGATTTACAAACATTTGATCTTTCGGCTACCAATGAAGATCTTAGTGCGTATTGTCTGCACTGTCAGCAGGTGACAAAGAAGAAACTGTAATTGAAGGTTATCTACTTCATAGTTCGGTTTCTGTACAGGATTCACTGGCAATGAATCGAATTTAGAAGATTGTGGCAATTTTTATGCGGGAAAAGACAGTACCTCTCTGCGGAGTAAAAGTCAAAACAAGCAATATCAAAATAAATAAAATAATAATAAAATCACTGCTCCGTAATGGAACTCAAGGGGCTCTAGTTAAGTAAAGCAAATTTTCTCATTCATGAACTATGATAATAAAGGTAACGAAGTAATTACAAGTATTAACTTATATATAACATAGAAAAAGCTGACACTAAGAGAAAGAAACTTCAGAGATGTGAAAAAGGAGGAAATGGGAAAACTGCTGGGCTTATTCCAGATGACAGGAACGAAGAAAAAAACTCACATAAATGTGCAGGAGCTGCGAACCTTGTTTAGGACATGAATACAAATTTTACATTTTAGATCCATGAAGTTGCATGACAGGAAGTCAGGATGTACTCGCAAAAAGTTACCACCCATGACAGGAATATTGTTTTTACCAATAGGTTTAAACAAATTTTTGTACAATTTCAGACACTATTGCATATTATTCGTCTACTTTTATGTATTATTTTTATGGTTATTTTTACGATTACGTCATCTCTGTTCCAATATCATGAATTTTTAATTCGGAAGGCACAGTGGTAGCGAATGTGCACCACGCTGCTATTGAAGTCCCAATTATTGGTGCTGCTACCCGAGGGTCAAGTTAAATGCAACTGAAAATTTGTGCCCACTTTTAGGGTTATTATAGTCTGTACAGTAGCACGTGGAAGCACGACGCAAAGTTGCAAGCACCCGCACTAAACTCAAGGGAAATGTCACATTTCATTCAGCTCACTCTGTAACGCAACCTATGGTGGTTTAAGGCAGCATCACAACTGAAAATGTTTGTTGATATTCATCTTTTCATCCCGATCTGCTAGTCTCTGCTGTCCCTTTTTCTAGAATCATATTTAACGTCCTACTTTTTGTTATTCGTAGAAAAATGTTGCTTCAGTAAAAATCACAATTTTCACTCAGATAAATACACACACACACACACACACACAAGAGACGAAAGAAAAATTACAGCTGTTCAGAACTGACACTGAGGCCGACTAACTTAGACGGCAGTCGATCAGCTGCTTATCTAATCTCTTCATCTGTTGTAAAGTTAAGAGTTTGGAAAGCATCCTTTCCTTTTGGAGGGTAGCGATCTGGTATAATGCTTTAATATGAAATTATCAGTCTAGTTCGCAGAAAATTATGTATATCTATGAATTAATTTCAAGATTCACAATTAAAAGTTTTTATACAAATAAGAGTTATAATAGCAGAATGACTGCACATTAAATGACACATCGATCGTAATTACTAAATAAAAAATAGTAAGTAATTAAAAAACGTTCTGGAATATGCGACTTAAACATGATAATTACGTCTCTTTACTAATTCAGATATATTAATGGACAGTTATATAATGGGATATGTTAATGAATGTGATTTTATAATTAAACAGTAAAATGAATTTCTCTTATTGATACTGAACGCATCATTTAACATAAGTTTACTTCATAGATTAATAACAAAGACTATTTTTAAAGCCTCTTGAAGTAAACAAAAGCTAGGTTATCTATTTTTTTTCCTTTTTCTTTATACAGCAGAGGGTCTGTGTGTTTGTACCATATAAAAATCTATAGATTTGTTCCAATCCTTATGAAATTTAGCATACATGACCTTCAAACCAAGAGTACGTTCACCGTAAGTCTATCAAGTACAACGTAGAATCTAGGAGGTATGACCCCATGATCAATGAAATATGCGAAAAAGTGTTCCATCATGCGACAATGTTGCACTTTCCCTTGTAAACCACTGGTACGACTTTAGCCAAATTTGGTATACATATTCCTCACCGACAGGTAACAATTGCTGTGCGGTAAAAAGCACATACGTTGCAGGGTTCCGGAGGTATAACCTGATAAGCAATAATAGTTGCAAAAAATTGGCACATACACTGTATAAGAATGAGAGTACTTAGCAACTTGCCACAAAATTTCAACCATTACTTCTAAACTTGATTATGCTTTTTGTCGCTGTCAATCACATCAGAACGATAAAAGGTAAAATTTTTCTCGCGTAGTTGTTTTATGCTGTTCATGGAGTAAAACTATGGCATTCGGTATGACGTTATAATGTATCATTCCCACACTACAAATTGTTTTCGCAGGAAAATTTCCAGACAGAATACAGACAAAAAGCTGAATTTATCTTCGAAATTGTATCGGAGTACTACACATAGTTCAAGAGATATGAGAACATAAACAATAACTATCATGAAAAACCACCCTATCATGCATCTTGTTTTATTTTATTACTTCTTTTCTACTAACTGTATTCGAAAGAGATGTTACAGGCATGCAGCACTTACAGAAACGAATGCATACCTGCCGTGATAACCTTACTTCTTGGTGGTGTTTCTGATTGTCTTAGCAGATACTTTCTTGCCCCAAGATTCTTACTTCCCAGAAAAATTCGGAGCGCTGATTGTAGGTTTTTTCTTGATTTCAGTCTCCCTGAACTTCACGTCTGCATCAATAAGTGTGTCAGGGCGTCCGGTCCGTGGTTGGTTTTTGTTTTTGTTATGGGAAAGGGATCCATTATTGACTAAAAATGTTCAAATGTTTGTATTGCTTATGGGACTTAACTACGGGGTCATCAGTCCCTAAACTTACACACTACTTATCAACTAACTAATACTAAGGACGGCACAGATATCCATGCCCGAGGGGGGATTCGAACCCCCGACCGTATGGGCCGTGCAGACCGTGACTGGAGCGCCTCAGTCCCCTCGGCCACCGCTGCCGGCTATTATTGACTGAATCGTCGATCTGGATCTATCAATACTTTAGACATACCGTAATAGGATTTGCACTTATTGTGCAAACGCAGAAAAAAATCTTTTCAATCATGCTACCCTTCCGGCCCTTGACGCTAACTGCATTGTACCGGCGCCGTTCTATGCAACAGTAGGCGGTTCATGGGGCTGCACTCTGTTGACGGTAGTGTGTGTGCAATGGGCCAGCGTTATGGTTTAATCATTCTGCGAAGATTTTAGCCCGTTCAAGTGATGGACGAATACTTTGCTAATTATCTCTTGTATTGCATTTATCTTTTTTTGTCAATCTTACTATCAATTAGAATGTTTTATTCCCCTTGATTTTCAATAAAATGATTTACCGAAATGGCTCTTCAAATTTTGTATTGATTTCATTTCGTGATGCAGACTTAATAGGTTTTAAAAAATATGGAGCTAGACGAATTACTTTTTGCACTCTCTGTAGCTGACCAGCTATGAACTTTTTGTTGCTAGTAGAGTATAATGATTTTAAGGATTTTTTTCAATATTTTTGTCAGTATATACGCACTATACACTAATCGTGGTAGTTTTTATAGCTTCAATTAAAAGTTATGCATTAAGGGGTTATGGCTTACTTGCAGCTGCAACAAACGGTTACATGTTCGAAGCGTGAAACTACTACTGCGCTTTTCTCGTATCTTAGGGTACAAAGTCTGATAGCCCAGTGCGCGGTTGCTCGCCGTAGAGGTTCGAGTCCTCCCTGGGGCATGTGTGTGTGTGTTTGGCCGTAGGTTAGTTTACCTAGGTTTAAGTAGTTTGTAAGCTACGGAATGATGACCACGCAGTTTGGTCCGATAGATTTACAGACATTTTTACAAAGTCTGAAGTAAATCCGTGATTCAAACGTCGTGGCCTTCCTTTGTTAGGTACAAATAATGGCGAAGTTTTCCGTCGTGACACTTGTTCACACAACGATATGCTGTATGTTTTACTCACACCACATATTACGTCATGCTCTTCCCACCAAAGTAATATGTGTCTCACAGAAGAAAAAGAAATATCAAGCAAAAGGCTACAAATCAGCCCCCTCACAAGTATCAATACATATAATATCCTCCCCCCCCCCCCCCTCCGTGCAACATGTCGGCATGGGATCAAGGTCGAAGTCGTTCTTGGGTTGGGTTGGTTTTTTCGGTTGGGATAGAGGGACTAAACTACTGAGGTTATCATTTCCCCGGTGGGGAGGGGAAGGAGTGAGGATAGGAAAGGAGGGGAGGGGGAAAGGAAATGCAGTCCGGAAAGGAAGTAGGAAAGGGGCCCCGTGCTCGCCACGCACGAACTCACGAAAGAACCGTGAGTCCCCGGAGGGAAGTCGTCTTTGCAGGCGAAGTAATTTATATATATACATGTGGCGTCTGTTCCGAAAGAACAGACGTCACTTCTGATCCTGTAGTTGCTATTCTTTCATATTCACAGAATATATGACATCACCTGCGATTGGGCAAAGCTGAAAATTTGTACCCAACCGGGAGTCGAACCCGGATCTCTTGCTTTCTAGGCAGTTGCGCTGACCCCTACACCACTGGGGACACAGTGATCATCGTACCTTTAAGGACTACCGAAACATGCTTCCCGTCAGATACAAATTCCAAGTTTCATCCTGCCCACAGTACACAAACTGGTAGTTATGAAACAATTCCCATAAGAGTAAGGCCACAATCATGCCCTCCCCTCCCCACTAACGAAAGGATCATAGCCCGTCAGCGGCACATTATACATATACATGTGGCGTGTTCCGAAAGAATAGACGTCACTTCTGATCCTGCAGTTGTTATTCTATCATATTCACAGAATATATGACATCAACTGCGATTGCGCAAAGCTGAAAAATGAAGTAATTTTTATTTATTTTTTAAAAATAAATCTTTAGAATACATAGCAGCCAACCAGTTGCGTTGAAATGGTTTTAATTGAAACCATTTTTTGTACTAATTGTTATTTCTGGCTGTGAAGCTGGTTTACAAGAAAGATTCACACCTACCGAAGCTGTACAGTACAGAGTTTCGCATATTCGTCCCCTGTAAGAGTCGATCATTAAATATGGATATTCAGCACGATTCTTTTCTTTGGAAGCAGAGAGAGAGAGAGGGCGGCGCTTGTCGGGTGGAGATTTTTCTTCAGATCCGGTGCCGGTGTGTTCGTCACTTGCGCGACCTCCTTCATCCCTCACGTGAATAAACAACGGCCGGCGATGCGGGCCGTGCTGGGAGTCAACAGGCGGGCGCGCAGGGCGTGCATGTTTCACGAGGCCGCTGCATGCGCTGCGCGCGTTTCATTTTATGGACTGCCGCCGAGGCGACCGATGGGGCCACTGTGCGAGTGGCAGAGGGAGGGAGGGGTGGAGGGAGGGAGGCGCGGCGCGACACCAGAGCCCCATACCAATCGCGCCGACGACACCACCTGCGCCCGACAACCAGACAGCTGCGGCCGACAACTTGTCCGTGATCGATGGCCAAAGTGTGCCTCCTCGCTCATCGCGTTCCGCGCCTATTCCCGGCTCTTGTGTTACCAGCTTTTGTTCTGTTCGCTGACAACATTTCTGCCGCGTGTTCCCGCAACTCTCTTTTTTATTTCCCCAATGTACAGCCTGGACCAAAAACGATGAAATTTAGAAAGTCGATACTTCGCGGAGTAATTTACGTAGGTACTGTTCATCCTCTTCTTTAATATCGTAAACTGCAATACTTCTTTGAAAAAAGAAAACAAAACTCTTATTTGTGTGCGGGGGGGGGGGGGCGCAGTGTTAAAAATGTCTTTTAATGACATACTAAAGTTTTAAGTCAAGACACTGTTATTAAATATTGATAGCTTTTATTGGTGCATTGTTATCGGCACAATAAGCTTATTTAGGCTATTAAACGCCGTCCTCAGATGTGAGATTTTCTTCAATTCCCATTCAATATCGTGGGATATCGACCTTTCAAAATGTCTTACACTGTTCTTGTCTATATATACATAAATGAATATTTGTCGTCCGCTGTGGCCGAGGGGACCGAGGCACTCCAGTCACGGTCTGCACGGCCACTACGGTCGGGGGTTCGAATCCCCCCTCGGCCATGGATATTTGTGCCGTGGTTAGTATAAAGTAGTTAATAAGTAGTTTGAAAGCTTAGGGACTGATGACCCCCGTAGTTAAGTCCCATAAGCTTAACAAATATTTGAACATTTTTGAAATGAATGTTTGTCTGTATGTCCCCTATGTGTTCGTAAACCAGTCATTCGATTGTAATGAAAATTTGGTGAACTGTTCACCGTACACCCACTTAGGTTCCTGACCTAAAAACAAAAGAGCACGACACATAGCTCAGGATATATGTGACGTCATAAATAATGAGAGGCCACCGCGTGACAATACCCAGATTTTTGTGTCAATTATTGGAAAATGGGAGTAGTTAGCAAACTGCAACAAAGTTTGCATGTGATTTCGGGCGTTTATGAAGCGTTTTGTAACTGACCCCCTTCCCCCGCCCTAACACACACACACACACACACACACACTAAATGATGAAACGAAAATAATTCTACCTCTCACAACAGTTTCGCTGTAGATGCCATAAAACTGTCGCATCGGGAATGACCTTATATCAAATGAAGTTAGCATTACAGATTTGCATGTTACTATTTATTTTTGTCTGCAAGTCTCCCTTAATTCTCTTTCGTGCAAAATTAAGCAATTTGTTTTCTTAATCTTTGTCTATATAAAAGCGAAAGGACACTTACTCACTCACTGATTAAACACGACATCTTGAAAACTACTTCACCTATGAAGCTGAAATTTGGCAGGAATGTAGTGTATAGTATTAAACGCCAGCTAAGGAAGTATTTTGTGATGGGTGTATGGTGGGGCATACTTCTCCTATAGAATCATGGCGTCTACAGTTTTATTCCGAACTTTACGAAATTTATCTCTATATAAAAGCGAAACGACACTCACTCACTGATTAAAAACGACATCTCGAAAACTACTTCACCCATGAAGCTGAAATTTGGCAGGAATGTAGTGTATAGGTATTAACCGCCAGCTAAGAAAGTATTCTGTGATGGGTGTATGGCGGAGCATACTTCTCCTATAGAATCATCGCGTCTACAGTTTTATTCCGAAATTTACGAAATTTCGCACACTTGACCTTTAAAACAAGAGGAAGGTCACCATCTACCTTAAGTTTCATACGGTGCATGGGCGAGGATACTTCATACACGAAATTTTACAAAAGCACACTTTCGCTCCAATCTTTATGAATTTTTGCATACATGACATATAAACTAAGAGGAATGTCAGTGGCTAGGTAAATGTTTGTATGGTACATGACAGAGGGTACCTTGCAGACAACTTTGCCGAGAGAGGGAAAGGTGGAAACGAACAGTGAGATGGAAGAGAAAGAGATGGATTCAGAGAGAGGGGGGAAAGGGATGTGGACTACGGGAGTGTAGGATAAATATACACCAGGGTAACGCTGGGTTTACGGCTAGTATTTTATAGATCCGTATTTACGTTCATTTCCAACTGGATCTGCACACAACTGTCAAATCTAGCTACAGTCGTAAATAAACGTAAATACAGATTTATAAAACAAAATAACAGTATGCGACTTTTTGACAGATCGATATCCAACAATATTGAATGGGAATTGAAGAAAGTCTCACAACACCTAACGAAGGCGTTTAATAACCGAAATAAGCTTATTGTGCCGATAATACTGCGCCAATAAAAGCTATCAATATTTAACAGCAGAGTCTTGGCTTAAAACTTTAATACGTGGAAAATTTTATTTATAGAAGGTAAGTACTACAAGGATTCCGAGTCCTGTGTCTCATCATCAGGCACATCTGTTAATTACAACCAAATAAAATTGTAACGCCTGTCAAGTAATAAATACTAAAAAGCTACAAAACAAAGCGAGTATTCCTATATACTGACCCAATAAAACTGTTACATGTAAATCGGAATTAAAATGCAAGCCAGGAGACAGCGAAGGCAATTTGGGCGTTTCATATTCAGCCACAAGGTACGGCTTGCATCTAACTCCCATAAACAAAAAAGCAGACAATCACATTCCATAAACATAAGAAAGTCTTTAATGATTTTTTCAAACAACAACTCTCAAACGGAATGTAACTAAGATAGCTTTTTTGCAGTAGTTAATTTTATGACCACCGGTTTCAATGAACTAAGTTATCAGCTTCAGATCAGCATTGTCTACAAAATATTGATCATAAAGTATATCACAAATTACAGAAAACAGAATATCTTTACAGGAGAAAAACTTTATTTGCAAGAGTTATCTAACTTAAAAACAGAGGAACATAAGTTGTAAAAGTTTGGAGTAACGTTAAAATACTCTTATGAAACCATTGTAGAAGTCATAAGAGAAAATTAAAATTGATAGCAATGCAGTAAAATAAAATGGCTGTAATTGAGTCCCCCCCCCCCTCGAAAATACTCTCCCTTGCTCATTATAAAAGTATTATAAATTATGATGATATATTTTAGATGAATAAGACAATGTGTACAAGTATTGTAACGTCATCTGGCGACAGCTACGTATGTGACAGACGTCTATAGCATGTCAGTCAGTTACATACAGCCGGTGTCGTAACATGAAAACTTTTAAAATTTCAGTTTCGTTTTATGACTTCTATCAGTCTTTGCACATGAATATTTCAATGTTACTCCAAAAATATGCAAGATATGTTCCACTTTTTTTAATTTAGGTGACTATTGTAAATATTATGTTTCTCGTGTAAAGAACTTCTATTTCCTGTAACTTGTGACATACTTTACATCCAATATTTTGTAGATAATTTTGATCTGAAGATAATAACTAGGATCATAGAAACCGGTAGTCATAAAGTAAACGGCTGCAAAAAAGCGATATTTGATACATTTCATTTGAGAGCTGTTGTTTAACTCAATTAGATCGCCTCCTTTTTGAAATGTCTGGTAATGGCAGTTTTTTTAATTCTGTTTATAGTAATTACATCATCAAATGGACGAAGCAATACGTGAGTTAACTGTGTACTGTGTGTTAACTCGTAACATAGAACATTATTCTGAAAGATGACATATTTTGTAGCGCCTTGATAAATAAGAATGTTCTTGTGAATGACACCGAATTGTCTGATGAAGTAAATTGCCTAAAAGTGTTTCTATGTGAACAGTCCAAACCGAAGTCCATATCAAAACATAATAGATGGTGTGATTTCATGGACAGTTGATATTTGTTCACAGTTTTTGAAAAATTGACAATACTGTTTTGCAACTACTGATTACAACGCAGCTGAGAGAAGGGTATTTTCCTCAGAAAATATAAAAAATAGTTACTTAAAATGAATCGAATGCAAATGTTAGTGTATGGGATTTTACTACTGAGGTTATCACTCTCTAGGTCTACAAACTACTTAAACTAACCCATGGACAACACACACATCCATTCACGAGGACGACTCGAACCGTCCACGGGGAACAACCGCACGCTCCCCATCAAGGTGCCTTACAGCGCTTGGCCATTCCACCGCGGCTGGTAGGAACGAAGAACGCTTGTGATTTTATTTTGTATTAAATTAAGCAATTGTATTTCATATATAGATAAATTAAAACCGGCCTCGTTTTCTTTGATTGGGATATATGAACATACAGTTTTTACAAAGCCATTCCACTGTGTTTCACATGAGGATTTTTTTTGTAGTACCACAATCCAGTAACACTCTCTGTTTTTCGATTTGGCTATGTAGTTATGATTATTACAGGTCGACATGGATTCTGGGGTTTGGAAAGTAAGTGGTGTTCTTTACTATATTTGCACCCGTGAATATGAATATCATATCAGTGTTTTTCCATCACCTTCAGTTTTTTCTGCACAGCTGCCCCCTCCAAACCTACCATTGGCTGCGAAATCTGTGTTATGCAGTGCCCACTACTACAGAAATGTGGCAACGCTGAATTTTTTGTGTGAAGGTGAGGCAGAGGGGGCTAATGAACTTGGAGCTAACGTTCCATTATCGCCACAGAAATCAGTGAGTGAGTGCTACAGCTACAAGAAGGTGCTTTCGCGCTTTGTTGTGAGTGGTGGTATTTCACTGAAGGTGTGTTAAAAATGTCAGGAAGGCAGTGTATGAATAGCCCAGATACATTTTGTTATATCTGTGAAAATTATGTGCTAAGTGCAAGACGTCGACAAATAACAAAATTTGTGCAAATATATTTTGCATATTTCGGCATGAAGCTCGGCGATCAGGACAAGTCATTTGCTCCACACATTGTGTGTAATACATGTGTGGAGCAGTTAAGGAAATGGAGTGAAGGTAAAATCAAGTGCTTGAACTTCGCAGTCAGTATGGTATGGCGTGAACAGAAGAATCATGTTGATGACTGTTACTTCTGAATGACGAATTTAATCGGATACAACAGAAGAAACATGAAAAACATATCGTATCCAAACTTAGATTCCGCAATTAAACCTGTTCCTCATGGCCCAGGGATACCAATCCCCTCTTCACCAACATCAGTGGATTCTCTTGAATTCTTTGAACCAGATGTAAGTCAAGAAACATGAAAAACATATTGTATCCAAACATAGATTCGGCAATTAAACCTGTTCCTCATGGCCCAGGGCTACCAATCCCCTCTTCACCAACATCAGTGGATTCTCTTGAATTCTCTGAACCAGATGTAAGTCAAGAAAGCAGTGAATCCGAGTATTCTCAGACTGATACTGATAGCAGCCCAAAACCTCTTACTCAAACAGAACTTGACAATTTGGTGAAAGACTTTGGACTTTCAAAAGATGCAGCACAACTACTGGGATCACGTCTCAGTGAAAATAACTTACTTGCACACGGTACATCATATTCATTGTACAGAAATCGTGATAAAGATTTCAGGAATTTTTGTTGAAGATGGTTTAATGGTGTTCTGCAAAGACATCGCCGGATTAGTGATGAAAATGGGAGCTCAGAAGTATGAGAGTAAGGAATTGAGATTGTTTATAGATTCTTCAAAGCGAAGTTTGAAAGCAGTGTTGCTACATATTGGAAATGACCTAGGATCAATTCCAATTGCGTATTCAGTAAATTTAAAAGAGACATACAATACCATGAAAATACTTCTACAAAATGTGAAGTACGAGGAACACCAGTGGCTTGTGTGTGGTGACTTTAAAGTGATTGGCATTCTTCTTGGTCAGCAAGCAGGGTACACTAAGATGCCTTGCTATATGTGTGAATGGGACAGTAGAGCTTATCATGATCAATGGAGTAGGAGAGAGGCAAAATCTGACAGTGGGATCAAAAAACATAGTGAATGAACATTTGTTTAATCCAGATCATATTTTATTGCCTCCAATGCACATCAAATTAGGACTCATGAAGCAGTATGTTAAATCACTGGACAAAACAGGAAAATGTTTCCAATACCTGTGTAGGCAATTCCCAAATCTATCGACAGCAAAGTTTGAAAGAAGGGATATTTGTTGGACCAGATATAAGGAAGTTGATGTTCAAATGTTCAAATGTTTGTATAGCTTATGGGACTAAACTATGGGGTAATCAGTCCCTAAACTTACAAACTACTTATGAACTAGCTGATACTAAGGACAGCACAAATATCCACGCCCGAGGGGGGATTCGAACCCCCGACCGTAGGGAAGTTGATGTGTGATGATCACTTTGACAGTTCTATGACGGAAATAGAACTTCAAGCTTGGAGAAGTTTAAAACAATTTTTGTTCATCGTTTCCTTGGACTGATTAAGCAGCCTGATTACAAGGAAATACTGGAAGACATGCTACAGTCTTTTAACACTTAGGATGCAAGATCTCTCTAAAACTACATTGTCTAATGTCAGACTTAGAGAGTTATCAAGAAAATTTGGCTGACACATCAGAGGAACATGGTGAACGATTTCATCAGGAACTTAAAACTATGGAACATCGTTATCTAGGTCGTTGGGGAATAAACATGTTGGCTGACTACTGTTGGTCCATCACACGTGAAGGAGAAGTGACACACAAGAGGAAGGATATCAAGCGTTCGTCCACGGGCAAACGAAAACGGAAGTAATACCTCTACCTTGTAAGTGCCCACCATAATATTTGCTCCTTATAATTCATAAGCCTTTCTTCCAATCCTTTTTCATTTCATTTCCATTGTCCCGTAATTGCTTTCCAATTTCATTGGGCGCAGAGTTAGACATTGGTGAATATGATGATGATAGTGGTGGAGCAAAAACCTGACGTGCTACAGAGAAACAGGCTGCAGATTTGTGATCAGCAGGGTCAATTTAGTCAGAAATTAATATTTTCATGAAAAACCCAGACAAAAAGTCGAAATTTGTCGACCTGTGTTATGATTAAATCTATACGTCTGCTGTAGCCACTGTTCATAATAAGATTATCCATACTGTATTCTAACGAAAGAATTTTTTTTGTTTTTGTTTTGTTTTGTTTTTAATTACATACATTTTCGAGCCAGAAGTACATAAAAGAATGAGCAAACTTTGCCTACTTTCCTTTTAGGGAGCCACATTTTACTATTACAAAAGTATTATCGCTCATTAGGTCTCTATCTTTGAAGGAAGGAAATGGCATATTTTATTCTTATTAAATGTCCTCGCTTTCCATGTAGTCGACTGTATGTATCGCATAATCAAATTTTAGTATTTCTGTGAAAGTTTATTCATTCATCATTCTGAAGTTCTAGACTGTAAGAAAGCGATCACACAGTGAGCCAATAGTGGATACCCTATATTCACCAGGTGCAGCTGATACTGTGTAGTCGCAAAGCCTATTTTTGTGGTAGGGGGGAGGCTTTGCTTGTGTTCAGTCGGCGTAGGCGGGGGGGGGGGGGGGAGAGGGGGTAGTTATCAAGATTTTTCCAATCCAAAAAATCTGCAGCGGAAATGTCACTCCCTTTCGACGTTTAAAATTGAAACACAGTTTGCTTCTAGTCCGGATAAAATTCTTGGAGGAAGTTATTTTACGCCCCTATTCAAACAGCTATTTTTGATAGCAGAGATGTCTTGTCGCTAATTTCACTCACACCAGCCTAAGACGTACTATTACGTTGCTGCCGAACAACGTCTCCGGGAATCGCCATCTGTTCTGAAGACATGGGCAAAAATTTGTGGAAAATAAGAACATTAATACAAGTATAATTGCTGCTCCCAGAATCTGTTAGAAATACGAAGCTGAGAGGGAAGGAAAGATTATCCATACTAGGACACGAATTAGGAACCATCATCAATTCCGCTTTAACACTTTCATGCTTTAGTTTTCCCGTAGATAGATCGCTTCCTTGCGAACTTCGTTTTAACCGTACAGCAGTGGTAAACGTTGCTGTTACAAATTTCGAACTTACTTTACAAGCTCTTGTCAGCTTCTAGCGCCTATGCATCATTAATTGAAATTTAACTAGAAGAAAACCTTTTGAAAATAAAAATCCTCTGTGGATAAAAAATAACAGTGAGGTGCATATATTTTAGAAGGAGATCTTCATTGGGATAGATATGTTTCTTACAAACGTCGCTTTTTAATCGAATAATCGCACAGTAATGTTAAATGTTACTACTTAGCAACTTCAAATTTACTTTAGAAGGTCTTGACGGCTTCTACCGTCATTGATAAAAATTTAATTTTAAGAAAACCAACAAAGCATTTGGAAAAAAATTCTCTGTGGATTAAAAAATAAGTAAATAAATACAAATCTCATTTGCGTGTTTTACGGTCCACTTTAGATCTGCCTATAGTTTTATGATTTTTTACAAACATTTCGGACAAAATAAAGAAAATATAAATAATAAAAAATTATCGAAGATACAATTACGACTCTACTATTGTGATAATATCTATGCATCCAACACGCAATATTCTTTCTGACAAACAGCCAAAATAATTTGATATTTGAGTTTAATTTTTCGTTAAAATATTATCACCTGTCTTGCCTTGGTAGTTTGTTCTAAATTCACTTTGTTTGCCTGTACTGGTTACGAACGACTATAGCTTGGTAGAAACGTAGCGAACATCTGGCGTTCGGACGAGTGACTATAGCCTGGAAAGAACACAGCGTACATTTGGCGTTCGGAAATCAATCTCGTGACATCCCTAGCCCGTAACCTTGTCCGAAACTCACTTTGCTTACGCCATTTTGCTTTCTGTATTTGCTGATTTTCTTTCTATAACTCAAGCTTTACCATTTCAAAGGAATGGCACACTGAAACACGTTCTTAGTACAATGATTTATAATCTAAATCCCATCTTAGCAGTTGCCATCTATGGTATGACGGATTACTCTCGCAGCTGTTCGCCGTAGCTTCCCATTACTTTATGATGTACGAATATGTTGGATGACGGTTCGAAACACGCCGAGCGCTGTTTTTTTTTTTTTTTTTTTTTTTTTTTTTTTTTTTTTTTTTTTTTTTTTTAACCTTATTTCGATCCTCCAGTTATTCTAACGCTTTTGGAGGATAACGATGGCCGAGGAGCTTCAGGTAATCCCATAACCAGTTATTACACGAAATGAGGTATGTGGACGTGGAGCATGCAGAAAGAGGAGAATCAGCACATGACCCTCCGTCCAGGCAATCTAGTGTAAAAGTTGCCAGTTGGAGGTCGTCAAAAATCATAATGCGTAATGATATGCTGTAGTAATAATAATTTCGTTATTGAATGTTGCAGCAAATCACAACTGATGGGTCGCAACAACACTTTCGCAGTGAAAGTTAAAATTTTGAATAAATACAAATATTGATATTAATTAACTTGAAACAGTCACTGTGGTAATTAATTAAGCTTGGCCCTATCTGACTTAGCATTGACTACAGCCTCCAACTACCACCTCTTACGATTCACGAACAGCACAACTTCACTAATAAATGTGTCAGAATTCATGTAGTGGTGATGGCGTGTTCGTGTTATAATCAAAATCGTAATAGCTGATAGACTCTGATTGCAATGATAATAGCTCAGTACTGTGAAACTCCGTGGTGCAATGAGCTTCACAAATACTACAGTCAAAGTTCCCAATAATTTTGATAATATTGTTTACAGCATTCAAGTTTCTTATAAAACTTCACGCGAACTTTCTCTTGCTGAGAAATGCTGGTACCTAAAAATTTATTCTGTGCTAGCAATGCCGCGCGAGAGTAGTCGAGCGATCTCGAGTGCCACGTTACGGATCATGCGGCCTCCCACGTCGGAGGTTCCACAACTCCCTCCGGCATGTATGTGTGTTGTCGTTAAACTTAGTTTAACTTAGTTTAAGTAGTTTGTAAGACTAGAGACTGTTAAACAACGTAGTTTGGTTCCATAGAATTACAAACATTTGAACATTTTTGTGCCAGCAATCAAATGGCAGTGCACTTCCCTGCTTTATTGATCCTTATTACATCGGATTCGTAAGTGTATAAGCTTACGCTGAATGGTATTTAAACAGTAAGCGCCAAAATCCAGGAATTGTGAATGAACAAATCAAATGTTCAAATGTCTGTAAATCTATCAGACCAAACTGCGTGGTCATCAGTCTGTAGCATACAAACTACTTAAACCTAGGTAAACTAACCTACGGACAAACACACATACCCATGCCCCATGGAGGACTCGAACCTCCACGTGAATGAACAGACTAAAGGCACATTCGAGAGCTCGGTGGTTCTAAACTCAGTGGTTGGTCTAAGACATTAGCAAAATGCCGAATTAGTTCCTCTGAATCGGTACGCAATTTTCTAATTTAATAACAACTTTTTTTCCGTTTTTTCTTAGTCATTTAGTAAATTCAGTAAGGTTTTCATATTTTGTAAATTTTACGTACGTGCATGAAAGTCAGTTATTGGACTTGCGCTGAAGAATAGGCCTATAACGATGTATTTTTGGAATCTATTCATTTTCTAAGAACTGACACAGATAAATACAAGTTAAACAAGGTATTTATGATGTACTTGTTATTTTACAAAACTTGAGACACGTGTTCGCTGGTAAGTAGGTTCATGTCGCTACAGTTTTCTGATGACAAGAATGAGTAGGTGACGATGGCAAACTAGGAGACACGAAAGAATAAAGTAAGTGATTTAAAGATTCCATCATGGTAAGCTAAATGCTATAAATGTCAAAGGCCTGCATGCTCCACAAGAAAACTGACACTCGCTCTGGGTGTAAGGAGTAAGAGCTATTTTGCTCCCAGATTTTACGTCTGCAGTTCTCGAGGAACGCTTCACAGATTGTGTACTCTGATTCCGTCTCTGAATGAGTCTCTCCAGAACTTCTCCGTAGAACTTCGAGGAGTAAGGCACACGGGCGGTGAGAGGTGGCTTCCACCCGCCGTGGGCCTACGTGTGTAAAATCCCTCCGTCCGAGACGCGACTTCGGAACTGCGAGAAACACTTCGAATATGAAAATTGGATTCCTTCCATTGATACGTGACTTCAGGTTGAGGGTTTCTTGTTGATACTTAAGCACATGATATTTCATCCAACGTCAACTCTAATTTTAAACTGATCGATGTCTGGAGAATTACACCAGTAATCTTAAAAAAATAAAGAAATAGATAAAAAAATATAATAAAAAAAATTAAAGAAATTGTAATTTGTTACTGCTAAATTTTGAACTCTATGAGATAAAAAGATAAAAATTAACAAATAACTGAACGTATTTGGAGAGTTTTAGGTTATGTAGTTTAATCGGATTTGCCGTAATTAATTGAATGGACAGCTGGATGCCATTCCAGATGCCATTCCGATAGGAAATACATGCACCTCAACGTTTGGAGTATAGTGTTACATATGCGAGAACCTTTTTCCTAAATATTTGCGAATAGTGAAACGGAGGTGGAACCTGGGTACCAGTCCGGTATTCACGTAGGAAAATTTGTGGTAAACACTTAAAAACCTCATCAATGCTGGTCGACACACTGACCGCATTTATCTGACGGGTGGATTCAAACCGGGTCCGTAACAACTCCCAGATTCGAAGAGCGGCGCCGTAAAAAATTTGGTTTACTGGGCTGGTCTTTTCCGTTGTGCAGCTGACCTCTTAAAGCAGTATCAAGTGTTTACACAACCAGTGCGACGTCCACAGTATGAGTTTTTCTTTGGCAAGGTATATTCGCAAATTGCCTCACCTATAGAGTAAGGTGGTACAATTGCGATCATTTCGGACAAATGTTACTGTAACAGGAAATATATTGAGAAAAGAAATAATTTTAACTATGGTACTTGTTCTTGGATGTTTAATGAATATATAACACAAATATTAGACAGTTACAAATATTGGTATAAACACAAAAAAGGTTATAGAATAAAGAAAAATAAATCAATTGTACCACACTAGGTACAATTGTGATCACTTCTTGGTAAAAATTTGATCACTGGTATTTTCCATATAAAAAGCACTTTTTCCCATGGTCACCAATGCATACTTTGTGGTTCCAAACATTGCATTTTGGGCAGCGATTCCAGTCACCCTTAACTACAAAAGTTATATAATGTTTAAATGTTTGTAAACCTATCGGTCTCAACTACTGGGTTGTCAGCCCGTAGCTTACAAACTAATGAAACTAATTCGACTCTGTCCACCTTAATTACGGACCCGGGGCTCCAGCTGTATATGTTGCAACCTTAGTTTAAGCATAATGTAACGAAAAATAATACCATCAGCTGTGTTTCATATTTTTATTTAGCAACCAGTTTCGACGGTCAATGCCGTCATCTTCAGACCCTTAAAATAAGAAACCTGCTTATTCGTGGATTACAGTTAACATAAATAGTATCGCACTTTCGTCCAATATTAAAGCAACAAGGAACAACAGGGGCTCAGAGACCCTGATGAGTCCCTGTTGTTCCTTGTTGCTTTAATGTTGGACGAATGTGCGATACCAGTTGTATTCACTGTAATCCAGGAATAAGCAGGTTTCTTATTTTAAGGGCCTGAAGATGACGGAATTGACCGTCGAAACTGTTCCTAAATAAAAATATTAAACACAGCTGATGGTATTATTTTTCGTTACGTTATACTTAAGCTAAGTTAAACTAACATTTTAGTTCCTTTTGACCTGTTTTTCCCATAGTTGCTATATTATAATATTATAGTGTAGGTATTTTAGTTATCTGTCTATGCAACTGATTTAATAAAATATTTTATTGTCATATGCATTTCGACTTCATTTGGAAGGCATCATCAGTGGCCCATACATGACTATGTTTTACAATATTTGATATTTACATTTTTCAGTTTTTTTTCTTTTGTTTATGAACAGTTCTGATGCATTATTTAGGTACAGTATTGATATCTGGATATTTACTTACAATATTTCATGGATATTGCTTTACATCTGGTGCTCATTGGTTGCTTCCACCTACCATATCCAGGAAGCCATAGCCCAGAACAAACAAGTAATAAATGAACAGACAAACATTAATGAAAACTCACTGCTAAATCTAGTCAAAGACATGAGACAGTAATCAAAGAGAGAAAAGAATTGGCACACACACACAAATGCAAATGCTATCCTCTATGCAATCACATAAAACACACACACACACACACACACACACACACACACTGACACAAAGCAAAGATAGGACAAACACATACTCAACAGTTCGCAATACCAACAAAAACACAACACAAACAAAAATGGCATGTGCCTAGTGGTGCTAGCTGTGAAGAGCTGGAACAACAAACACAGCAAAAGGAACAGAACTGAAGCAGAACAGCTGGAAGCAACCAATGAGCACCAGATGTAAAGCAATATCCATGGAATATTGTAAGTACAACATCCAGATATCAATACTATACCTAAATAATGCATCAGAACTGTTCGTAACTTAAAACTACTGAGAAATGTAAATATCAAATATTGTAAAACATAATCATGTATATATTACAGGCCACTGATGATGCCTTCCAAATAAAGGCGAAATGCATAAGGCAACAAATATTTTATTAAATCAGATGCATATACGGATAACTGAAATACCTATACTATAATAAGTTAAACTAACCTAAGGACAACACAGACACAAATGCCCCAGGAGGGAACTCGAACCCCCGACTGCGAACAGCCGCGCGCACCACAACACGGGTCCCCAATGCGCATGGCTAAAATTTACAAGAGCGCGTTGGATTAAGTAGCTTCACTTACCTCTTAACAGGAAAAAAACTATATCTCCGTATCACCAAGTGGTGTATACCTGCAAAAGACAGGAGGAGCTGTAGAAACTTGCTACACTACAAAGCTACTTAAAGGCAAGTGCTACCAACACTAAGAGACTGACAAATTACGTCGATCGGAATTTTACCTATATAGAATTTGTACCACCTTACCCCATTGAAATAATGCAGTATTAATTAGAATGGAAAATGTTTTGTTCAATAAGTACTACACAAATTTTTGCTTCCGATAGCGGTAATTATACATGTTGATCAACCTTATACACTGAAAAGAAACTGGTGCACCTGCCAAATATCGTGTAGAGTTGCGCGAGCTCTCAGAAGTGCCGCAACGCGACGTGGTATGGAATGGGTTAATGTGTGACGAAATTTGGTACCATGCAAATTGCCTAGCTGTTCACAAATCCGGAAGAGTACTAAGGGATGAAAATCTCTTCTCAACAGCACGTAGCAAGGCATCCCAGATATGCCCCATAATGGTAATTCCTAGGGTGTTTGGTGACCAACGGAGGTGTTTAAATTCAGAAGAATGTTTCTGGATCGACTCTGTAGCAATTCTGAACGTGTAGGGTGTTGCATTGTCCTACAGTGTTTCCATACGTGTTGGCTCTTCAGTCTATTCGAATACCGATTCTATATAAGGATTTTATGTGTCTTAGTACTAAAATCTGTTAAACACGTGTTGAGAAACATGTACTAAACTGACACGTTACACATCATTACTAAATGTCGTATATATGATCTATGTAACAAGTAGTAATCTAATCTAATCTACGCGTCACCTACACTTTACAAACACTTCAGCACACACCGAGCGAGGTGGCGCAGTGGTAACGCACTGGACTCGCATTCGGGAGGAAGGTGGTTCCATTCCACCTCTGGCCATCCTGATTTAGGTTTCCCGTGATTTCCCTAAATCACTCCAGGCAAATGCCGGGATGGTTCCTTTGAAACGGGAGGGCCGATTTCCTTCCCCATCCTTAACCAAACGATCCGAGCGTAAGCTTCGTCTCTAATGACCAAGCCATCGACGTGGCGTTAAACACCAATCTTCCTTCCTTCCACTTCGGCACACAGTTCTCACACTTCGCGACGGGAAGATGCCTAGAGGAGCGAAGTATAGGGAAAACCTTTCCAAGTAGGTGGCTGAAACAGCTTTCAGGGTCTCCCAGCCATTGATGCCAAGCGACTACTCCACACGAAGGCAATGCGACTGTGGAGTTCAGTATCAATGTTGTCGAGTAAAACTCACTCGCAAAAATGTTTAGCGAATTTTGTCCACTGGCAAGAGAGAGTGTACACCCAAACGTGCAAGGTGGAATGGTTGCTAGCAGCCGCGTGCTGAATACCTGCAATTGGCGGTCTGTTAGTTTTCAGTTCCCGGCAGCCAAACGCGCCGTGTAAACAATATTCTGCTTTGATTCCATAGCTGAATTTATCCTAGCATCAGCAAGGAATGCTGATTTGAATAAATGGCCAGCAGCTAACGAGCTACTAAAGCGGTGTTATTTTGAGATTATTTATTCAAATTGATCAATCATCAACAAGGAATGGTAATTTGAAAAATGACAGTTGCTGTGAAAGATTAAACATTAATAGTGAAACGTGTTACGTTGTTCTGAATAATTATTGTGCTGATCACGAATGTGTGTGTAATGTAATTAAGTGATTATTTACTTGATTTGGCAAGGCACGCACAGATTAAAACTGTGGCCCATACAAATCCAGTTCAAACTTGAACCAAAACACAGGAACTATATTATTTATAAATAATTGTATGTCTTTGTATATAAAATACTCGATGTTTCCACAAGTACCATTTGAACAATGATTACCTGTGATAAACAGTGCCCATTAGCAAATACTAAATCCTGCCGTACACTACAGCACACGGTACCAATAGGTTAGTACACGCAGAGTGATAAATTGAAATTCCCATATATCGGGTTTTGTTCATCGCAGAGACAAGGGATGAGTTGTTTTGGATATACTTCTCACAGGAATGCACATACTGTAGTAGCTCTACTGTTCAGAGTCACAAATTAAAAATTACACTCCTCTGTAGTCCAACAAAACAGAGTAAATAGATTCGTTTTTGCTTCATTAGTGTGCTCCAGATACAGCTTACGAAAGCACACTCCGGTAGTGGTCAGTTTATGAGAAAACCACACAAAACTGTTTTTATTTTGGTACTACCATGCGCAAAAATATCCGAACGACCTGAATTGCGTTTCGCCTGATGTGCATGCAACCCAACTAACGTACGTGTCTTGCGGGTGCTCTGCTCGCTCCGCGGTATAGCCGTTCGACTATTCAAAATTGATCCACTACAGCCCACTGCTCTTTATGGCAATCATTCCGGATGTAAATTAGCACCACGATTTTGCAAGTAAAAGGAAACACGTTATTAAGTTCTTAGAGTTTATTAAATCCAAATTATTACAATGACATATCTTACGTATTGTCACACTTATTACAGTCTGATATAACAAAACCCGTCACATAAAACAATAATTAATCCTTAAACAAAATATAATATTGTTAAAAACAACAGATTTTACTATAGTATCGGAAATCCTAAAGTCCTGTAAAAATTCGAAGTACTTTTATTCTCTAAATCGTTTTCTCACAATTGCGAAACGTCGTTCCACTGGCGAGCGGATTTTTATTAACCGATTGTTGAACTAAACAGATAATAAAAACTGACTGACAAAGAGAGGGTCTGAGATGTGTTTATTTTTAACTTGCACGATCATGTCTACTTCATCTCTGGTAACACCAAGTGAAGAACGTCAAGTTGCACCGTAGTTAACAATCCGCATTAAACCGAATTATTTCGCTATCAACTCGGACAGAGCCGAGTTATCGTTGCCAGTAACAGGCACAATACACGGCAATCAGTAGCTCTGTTGCTAGAAAGCTTTTCTTATATTACAAAACTTTAAATTATTTTATAAACCAATGGTCCTTTAAGGCCACGTGTCTCGTATTGAATTTAACTTGAGACGATAAAAATTATGGTGCCGGACTGGGATTCCAATTTGGATCTCCTATTTTTCTCACTCGACCCTCTCGGAATCATATACTTGAATCACTTCGTTGCTTTCTCCGAGACTGCCGACTCCTCTAGTTCTCCACGAAAGGCACGTATATGCATTCGAATCCAGGTCCAGTACAAAAAATTCATAATTTCATTTGACGCTCTAGATAGAGCACACTGGACTAAGAGTAAAAAATTATTTTGAATATCTCTTTATGCGTTATGAAAAAGAAGCAGGGTGTTGCGGTGGTCTTGGGGTAAAGCGCTTGAATGCTAACTGGAGGGTCGCGGGTTCGAATCTTAATCAGAACACCGATTTTTTTTCAATCTGTGTTTTAACCCAGCATTCACGTCTCAACAATGTGAGGAATCGTCATAAACGGCACGTGGTTTGGATTCCACGTTAAACTGTAGGTCGCCTTTCCCGGTTGGATAATTGGGGCAGGTTAGGGACATGCAAGTCTCTGAAGTGGCGCACAGTTGAATGACTTGAACCAGCACTCTGAGTCACACGAAATTATTATAATAACAACGATAGGTGCCGTTGTTACTAGTCAGACACGCACGCATCGTCATTCATGTTGAGTTAACATTTGAGATTCAACGTCCATTCGTGCTTAGAAATGAGATCGGTAGGTTCGGGGTTCGAATCTCGGTGACGCAAAACGTAATTATATCCTGATTACAGATTCAAACACCCCGCTGCTGGTGAAATAATTCGACTACTAACATCTGACTTCACTTAGTTATCTTCCATTTAGATACCGGTTATGTAGCTCAAAATCAAATGTTTGTATATCTATGGGACCAAACTACTGTGGTCATCAGTCCATATGCTTAGAACTACTTAAACTAATCTAAAGTCAACACACACACCCCTGACCGAGGAAGGTCTCGTACCTCCGACAGGAGCAGCCTCGTATGTAAGTCCTACACAGAACTGAGTCTGGGCACTTATGATTAGGGATATCACGATGATTATTAAGTTCCTGTTTCAATAAAAAAATAAGTAAATAAATAAAAATATTTTAAGAATTGGCAATGTATATGATTTGATTTGCGCGTTCTGATATTTGTGAGGAAATCTCCAAGATTTCACACATCTTTACGCTTCGTCAGCTGTGACAATCTTAGGCATATCAAGTATCTATAAGACATGAATGCATTGCTTGGTTAGTTACGGCTACAGGTGGTTGGTTTGATTCCAGAGCAAGGTGTAATAGGTGTACAAATATTTGTTCAGGTATGAATACGGAGAAAATGTTGGTGATACGCTGTTAATATTGAAGTTTCCATAGTGCGTTTGCTGCTGTTAATTGAGTTTTTATTATCTGGTTAGTTCAACAATCGGTTAATAAAAATCCGCTCGCTAGTGGAACGACGTTTCGCAATTGTGAGAAAACGATTTAGAGAACAAAAGTACTTCGAATTTCTACAGTACTTTAGGATTTCCGATACTATAGTAAAATCTGTTGCTTTAACAATATTAAATGTTGTTTAAGGATTAATTAATGTTTTATGTGACGGAGTTTGTTATATCAGACTGTAATAAGTGTGACAATACTTAAGATATGTCATTGTAATAAATTGGATTTAATAAACGTTAAGAACTTACTAACGTTTTTCCTTTTACTTGCAAAAACGTGGTGTTAATTTACAACTGGAATGATTGCCATAAAGACCAGTTGCCTGTAGTGGATCCATTTTGAATAGTCGAACGACTATACCGCGGAGCGAGCAGAGCATCCGCAAGACACGTACGTTAGTTGGGTTGCATGCACATCAGGCGAAACGCAATTCAGGTCGTTCGGATATTTTTGCGCATGGTAGTACCACAAGAAAGAATTATGAGGAACGCCACTTGTGTAATTTCTATTCATTACAAGTAGTCGATATTTGTACTGTAGGTACTGATATTTTCTAAGTTCTTTAATTGATTTTGTTCTTTATTTGTTAGCAAATCCAGCAGTTCAATCATAAAAACCGTCTTTTTTGAATGGTCCGCAAATATAGAAAAAACTAATAACAACTGGCTTAAAGTTTAGGAACATATTATCCAGACATTTATCCAGAGGCACCATTTTTCTGTTTCAGAAAATCCTACCAACATTAACTATAAAAACTTGTTTACGAAAAGTACCAATAATTATTTTTAGAGATGGCGTAGCGATCGCGGTTAATTTTACCACCCTATTTCAAGAAACAAAGAGAGTACACGGGTATCGGGTTTTAGAATTTTTTTACATTTATGGTACGTGAAGTACAGAACTTAAATTATAATCAGCCAAAGCCATTCGATGCAAGTCTCAAAAATTCTCGAGAAAATCGACTTTCAAGTTTTGCAAAGTACATGTAAGTTGCAATAATTAAAACCATTGCAGCGTTTGTCGGTGTAGCTCAGATGGTAGCGGTCTGACCTCACAACGTGGAGTAGGTGGTTCGAATCCCACCGAGACAGATTTCTTCACAAACCGAACAATCAAAGACAACCGTCGTCAAGTAATTGTGAAGCCAATATGGAAAAAAATGTAACTTTTTTTAAAAATTGAAACCATCATTATTAACTAACTTCTATAGAATATATAAAATTACGAATAAACGAAGGTACATACATATATCCTAAGAAATACCATTAGACATTAAAATTGTGTAAGTATTCGAACACAACGAAAATAATCTCACACCATAGGATTAGAACCACCGATCCTATGGTTGCATGTCCAGAACGCTACCACTTGAGCTAAACCGACAGATATTGAAATCCATCTAATGATTGGTAGTTACGCTTACTTGCAAAACTTCAAAGTCGATTTTTGTAAGAATTTTTGAGAGTTGCGTCGAATGACTTTGACACGTACCATAAATATCAAAAAATTCTATAATCCGATACTCATGTCATATTCTTGTTAGTGAAAGAATTTTAGTTTTGCACGTCTTTCTGTTTGGTGTCGTTGCTCGATAAATTATTGGTTTTATATTAGTTATTTGTCACTCTTACTACGCAGTAGTGAATTAAGTATTGAAACATATCATAAAAAGTTATATATATATATATATATATATATATATATATATATATATATATATATATATGCGCGTGTGTGCGTGTGTGTGTGGCGTCTGTTCTTTGGGACGTGTTCGAAAGAACAGGTCCATATTGATCCAGAAGTTATTATCTATTAACATTCACTAAGTATATGAAATTAACTGCAAGTGGGTAAAGTTGAAAATGTGTACCCAGCCGGGACTCGGACGTAAGTCTCCTGCTTTCTAGGCAGTTGCGCTGGCCTCTACATCACGGAAGACACAGCGAACATCACACCTGCATGGAATGGCTCAAGTACGCTTCCCTTCAGATACGAATTCTCAGCGTTAACCCTGCCCACTAGAACACAAACTCGTAGTTCTTGTTAAGTAATTCCCGTAAGAGTAAGGGACTAGAAGTGCATCTTCACTGAAGAGTTAGCAGAGGAAAAAACTTTTCGCACACAAATAGAACATGAGTTGCAGCGTATGATATTTTAATCAGCACAATTTCTCAATGCATTCTCGACGTATGATTTCATATCCACTGTGTGAACATCCGCTTATGAATGATTTGGGACATTGGATAATGTGACACCTTCTCTCGGTAAATATCTACCTTTTCTAAATTTTCATTTATTTTTGTTATTCGTTATACGCTGTTTATAAATGGGTTGAAGGGTAAAAAAAGTTGTCAAATATTTTGTCATCTAAACATTTTATCTTGTATAAGCAGCACTTATTGCTGTAGCAAGGAAAATCGGAAGACACTGAAAATGGAACAAAAAAGACAAATATGTTCCGTATAAAATGCTCCTAGAAACAGTCAATAGCGCAAAATAATTTTATATGTTCATGTATGTATAGTGACCGGTTACGATCAATTACTATCATTTTCCAAAAATACAGATGATTTTAGAACTTTGACAGATACATAAGTATACCAAAACTATTTTAAGCATTCAAAAATTAAAAATAAGGAGGGCAAATTAATATAAAGGAAAATGCCAAGATCGGAATTTTCATTTTTGTTTATTTAAGACAGCCGGTGTCAACACTCATTGGTGTCATCTCCTGGTCTCCTACAACTACCATTAAACTGCTTATTATTCAAGCGCTCCGCGCTCCGCTTTAATAAGCAGTTTAATGCTAGTTGTAGGAGATCAGGAGATGACACCAATGAGTGTTGATACCGGCTGTCTTAAATAAACAAAAATGAAAATTGCGTTCTTGGCATTTCCCTTTATATTAGTAGAATAAAATCCGCCCACCACCGACGCAGACATTTTGAATGCCGCTAGAGAACAGCCTCGCGGTCTAAGGCGTCATGCGATGGATTGCGCGGCCGTCCCTGTCGTCGTCCTCCCTCGGGCATGAGCGTGTGAGTTGTCGTTACCATAAATTAGTTTAACCATTTTCGTAACCAAGGCATCGACCAACTCAGCAGTTTGGACGCTTGGGTAAAAAAAAAAAAAAAAAAAAAAAAAAAAAAAAAAAAAAAAAAAAAAAAAAAAAAAAAAAACTTAACCGGTCATAAAATCTCCAGTATCATCACGTTTGTCTAGTATGAACTCCGAATCTACACAACTGTTTGTCTGGTTTGGTACAACTAATGAGATATGATAGCTTTTATCTCGATTAGTAACCTCAATATTATTGCAAACTCTTTGTTTCTATCTAGATTTGTTAAGTATCCAATACATTTTGCCATTGTCCGACCTGACGTCTGGGCTAGCGCAAAAAAGAAAGAGGCAAAGTGCTCGGCTGGAGAGCGAAACATCACGGTTTCGAAACTCACTGGCACCAGAGATTTTCTCACTTCGAGTTTTAACCTAGCTTTCACCTCTGAACGGTGTAAGGTGTCGGCAGAAGTAGATTCCACGTTAAACTGAAGGCCCCATTTTTTGGTTGGATAACTGAGGTACTTTAGGGACATCTTAGGGACGGAACTGGAATCCAGTTGAAAGACTTAAGCCAGATCACTGAGATACACGAAATTATTTAATTTAATTTAGGATATTTCCTTGATGTTACTATTTACTTAACATTATATTGTTTCGAATTTTGCATAAGGCATAAGGCATTTTTCTCTAATTTTCCTGCGTACTATATATACATCAGTACTTATGCGTGGGCCTCGCTAATACTCAAATGTTCAAATGTTTGTAAAGCTTATGGAACACTATTGGTTTAATGTATAGAATCGCAATATGTCGACACATCCTTAAAGTTTTCCGCTGGCCCACGACGTTCAGATGTTATTCAAGAGTATTTGTACTAAGAAACGAAGGATCTGAGGGCAAATCTGATCTCACCTCTGGCAAATAATGACTTTCGATACGACATTACTCCGTGTCACGTCCGAAGGTGCTCCAGTTTCTAGCAGTTGTGCACATCCCCCTCCATTACTGGACTGGCAGTCAATAATCTTCATTATCTAGGCGTGTTACTGGCCGCGAGTTACGCATTGTTTCTCCAGCAGGCTCAACTGTTGGCGTTCGGCCGTATCTCCTCCCCTCCCCTCCATTCTTGCCTTATTGCTCTACCTCTATGCGCGGAATCGCCTTCTTACCCGAAGCCGACAAAAACCTCCTCACATGCTCATATTATACCCAGGTTTTACTGATGGTAATCCTTGATAATTCAGGAACAACATTACAGCCACCTGCTCGACATCGAATAAATCCGTCCTGGCGATAGCAGTATCACATACAGAGCAATGACTGCTTGTCAGACACTAGTATGATCCATGTAGTACCACTGGGGATGCCGTTCGCCACACAGGAGGCACACAGTACTTTTGTGGGTACGTGTTTCGCGCACGGGTCCCCGAGCCATTGCAGCCTTCCTTCCAACTCTCCCAGGTCGCATTATTCCCCGGTCCCCCCCACCCTTCTCATTCCTCCCCGCTGTCCAATCCCGTCTCTAGGTGTTAGGTGTCTTCGTGTTTGTCGGCCCAGCTATTCCTGCGGTACTGATGGTTCTGCAATTCTGATTTTTCTTTCCATTTCCACCAGTTTCGGCTCAGTTAGGCCCCCTTCAGTCTTTGACCTGCATTCAAATTTCCGTTTTAGTATGGGCCATTTGGTGAAGAACTCCCAACCTAGCCTCTACAGCCTTGATTCTCATCCTTTCCTTCCCCAAATCCTTCCTATCTGCAGCCCCCCCCCCCCACCGATGCTAGATCACCAGCACATGTAGCCAGTCCGTGTGGTGGGGCTGTTTGGTACCGTCATGGTTGAGCCTTCTGAAGTTACGGTTCCTTTTTTCCCCCAATTTTTATTATTATTTTTCATTTTGTTTGGTTCATAGGAAAAAAAGTCTAATTGGTTAAATAAGATTAGAGTTGTTGAGAATATAATGAATAGTCACAGCGCCGATGCCTGAGCTGCAATTGCCTCATGAATGCCAAGGAGTAGATGCTTGTCTTGTTGGGGCATCAGGACTCCCAGCAACGGTCATCGCTCCAGGTAAAGTTGCTGAGACTGGGTGATGTCCGTGAGGAAAGCCCCTGTTCGGGTAGCATTGGGGTGGGCATCTTGCAGAGAAGAGAAACAAACCCTCGGTAAATCCTGGTGTTAATCCGTCTTTAAGCGTAGGAAGTTTCAATTTAATGCTGAAAGATATGACCCCAAATCGTTTCCTCCCCTAACTCCATCATGGGGGAGGAGGGGTGGGACGTGGAGCCACAAAGCAGACTGAGTCATACTCATCACGATATCTAGTCTGTACAAGAATGGATACAGAATATTTCTAGGCAGCTAAGCCTTTATTCTTTGTCGACCACCTCGAGGACAAGTTTGGAGAAGTTGCTGGCATTTCCAAAACACGTGATCGTTCGGTCCTGATACAGGTGGAGTCCCCTGATCAGTCAGGGAACCTGTAACATGTGACCACTTAGGCGACAATCCTGTCTCGATAACGCCTCACAAATCCCTGAATATGGTGCAGGGAGTCATTTAGCACAGAGATTTTTGCTGCAGACTGATGAGGAGTTGCGTGTAAACTTGCAAAGATGTGGCATACACTTTGTCAGATGCTTCTTCTGGAGACCGAAAGATAATAGGGTGGCCATCGTTGCCTTCATCTTGGCCTTTGAGGGTGACACTTTACCGGTAAAAGGTACAAGTGATGGTGTATCGCTGTGACGTTCGATCATACATCCCCTCTCCAATGCGCCGTTTCAAATGTTAGCGTTTTGGGCACAATTCGTCTCGTTGCAATGCTGCCGCAACTTGTCGGGACCGTGACCGTTCCTTACATCCGGACATTGCCTGTGCCCCTTCCCCTTACTGCATAAACTGTAGCGATCACCGCTCTCCATGGTCACAGGACTGCCCCGTCCTACATAAAGAGCGAAAGGTAGTTGAATGTAAGACTCTGGACCGTCTGACACTGAGTCTCGTAGGAAATATAAGAAAGTACACCCAGTCTCCGTATTAACATCATATGCTGCAGCTACGACGACGACGCCACTACTGGCCGCTTCCTGACCCACTATACTACCCCCTGTGGGCCCTTTGGGCCGCCAATCTACCTCAGCCTTCCCGAAATCTGGGGCTACCCCATCGTCTGCGTGGCCATTACCACCCGCACCCCTGCTCCCCAGTCAGAGAAGGGTCTCCTTTCTCTGGCTCCTTATTCTGGAAAGGGAACCTGTGTATCCCTTCCACCGGTCTCAACTGAGAAATCAGACACAAGCCAGCAGCCGGAGGATCCTCGGTGAGAAAGCCGTTTGGCTCCTCAGTCTTCCCACGCTCCTGAAGCCCTTCCGTAGAAACCCTCTTCCTCTGTGAGGCCTAAGGAGCGGCGACAGGACAAGAAAGAAACGAAAAGACCGGAAAGCGCAAGGAGACATTGGCGGCCCTGGTGCCCCCAGCCCATGTACTTGACACACCTGACGATGAGGTTATTCTTCTAGCGACACTTGAAGACTTGGCCATCGCCGATCTCGGCCACGCCATGGAAACAGAGGATCAGACCTTACAGCTAAAGTGCTCATGCCATCCATCTTCCTCCTCTTCATGCACCCACAATCAGAAGACAGCTTGATCCTGCAATGGAATTGTTTTTTTTTCTGTCACTTGGCTGAATTGCGTCAGCTGTTGATATCCTGTAGTTCTTTGTATTGCTCTCCATGAATTTTGGTTTCATGGTCTTCAGACCTCCATCTTTCAGGGCTATCGGGGGGTGCTACAATAACCACACTGTTTAGAACAGGGTGTCGGTGGGGTATGTCTCTACATAGAACCTTCCGTCTACACTTCACCTGTGCCACTTCAAAAAGCCCTAGAGGCTGTCACTGTCGGGGTCGAGGCACCACAAGTCATAACCAGCTGTTCCCTTTATCTCCTCCCCTCCCCCCCCCCCCTTATGCAGATGTGGCACTTGCCGACCTAGCGGTCCTGATTTCTCAAGGCTCTTCACCCTTCCTCTCTCTCTTTCTTTTTTCCTTGGGGGGGGGGGAGGGGGCAGCAACGTGACATCGAGTTGCTTTTTACTCAGTTTGACCTATGCAACCTTAATACTGAGACCCCCACCCATTTTATTACGACACCTTTTCAGCCATAGACCTTTCTGTTTGTAGTCTGGGCTTACGTCCGCTCCTTAACTGGTGGGTACACGACGACTTTGGTGGAAACGACCACTTTCCCATCTTCTTTTCGCTTCTCCACCGCCAACCCCATGCATGCCTACCCCGCTGATCCTTCCAGAAGACTGACTGGGCAGCATACACTTCAGCTGCTATGCTGGATACCGCTCTCCCTGCTGATGAAAAAATGGCAGGACACCACATTATTTCTGTTGTCGTCTCTTCCGCAGAGTCAACAATGCCAAGCTCTTCTGGCCCGGTGAAGGCCAGTGTCGTCAACGGAGGTAGTTGCGGCCATTTGCAATCGCCTCAGAGCTCGGCAGCAGTACCGGCGACACCCCACGGTAGACCGCCTGGTTGCGTTCAAACGTCTTCAGGCCCAGTTGCACCGATTCATCCGGAAGTACAAGCAGGCATGCTGGGAAGAATACGTTTCCACCATTGGACTCCGTGTTTCCTCTTTTAGATATGGACGAAGATTTGTCGCATATCAGGTGGGGGTCGCGGATCTCTTCATCTACGACACTCTCCATACTGACCCGACTATCATCGCAGAGCATTTTGCAGCGCACTTTCCCCTCAATCCTGCATTCACCGCCCGCCCCCTTTCGTACCTTGAAAGCAGTTGGTACTCCGCAGATTGTCGGGAGCCATACAACGCCCCATTTAGCGAGTGGGAGTTCCACAGTACTCTTGCCAGTTGCCCCAATACATCTCCGGAACCGGACCAAATCCACTGCCAAATGATACGTCATCTTCCGGATACTCGCAACGCCATCTTTTGGACTTCTTCAATCGTCTGTGGATCGAAGGAGCATTCCCGTCCCAATGGCGAGAAAGCATCATTATACCTCTATTGAAGCCAGGTGCAGACCCATTGAACGCTGATAGCTACCGCCCCATAAGTCTCACCAAAGTTCTAAGTAAACTCTTTGAACGCTTGGTGAGCCGGCGGCTGCTGCGGGTTCTCAAGCCTCGGTGTCTACTCGCCGCACAATAAGGTACATTCCGGCTGGGACGCTCTGTCATTGACAACTACCTCTTTGGAGTCGGCGATCTGCACCGCTTTCGCCTGACGACAACACCTCGTCGCCATCTTTTTTTTGAATGCATACGACACTGCACTGCACTGCACGTCCTTGCAACGCTACTCGGATGGGGCCTCCGTTGCTCCCTCCAACTTTTCATTCAGACCTTTTTACTTTCGCGTCGTTTCCACGTTCGAGTTGGCACCTCCTTCAGTTCCCCCCATATCGAAGAGAACGGGATACCACATGTACGACCCATCGCTTTACTGTCGACAGAGACACGATTTTCTTTCCATGCCGAGATGAGTGACCGCTATTATGCATGTCGAAGGTGGACATACCGGCTAGTAGGTGGGTGGTTCTAGCTAATTGTGGACAGGGATTCACGAATAATCTTTTGTGTGGTGCATCATATTGGACGTGTTGAGCTGTTTCAAGTTGAAACAAAAAACACCTGCAAACCTAGTTCTCTTTATCTCATTCTCTCACTCCTTGCATAGCATTGCATTTCTTTTCTTTCTCAGAATTTCTCTGATTTGGGAAATGAATCTATTACATCAACGTGGTTACGGGGTCTTCCAATGCAACCTTCATAATGGTCAGTTCTCCAGTCAATTACACCTTAAAATATAGTCCATAAATCAGTCACTACTCCTATTAATGGTCACGAAATCACAGCGCTCACATAATAAATACTGAGAAAATTTTCAAACGTGTTGAATTAAAGAAAAAAAAATTAGAGCTTTGTGCCGGAACGGGGGTCGAAACTGGGACCTTTGCCTTTCGCGTCCAAGCGCTCTACCTCTGAACTATACCGACAAGACTCACGGTCCGTCCTCACAACTTCACTTCCGCCAGTATCTCGCCTCCTACATTCCAAACTTGACAGAAGTTCTCCAGCGAACCGTGCAAGACCACCACTTCTGGAAGAAAGGAAGTTGGAGGACGGAACGTGAGTCGTGACGGGATAACTTAGTGGGAGAGCGCTTGCCTGTAAAAGGCAAAGGTTCCAGGTTCGAGTCCAGATTCGGCAAACAATTTTATCTGCCAGGAAGTTTCATATCAGCGCACACCCTGTTGGAGAGTGAATGTTTCATTCCAGTTTTGAAATTATTTCACTCAGTCATGTTAAACTGAATAAAAAAATCGCCATGTCGTCTTTTACGGCCCACATTAATTTTTCGTTTTACGTCTTTTTGCAAACGTTTCGGACAAAAATGGACGGTACAATTACAACTATTGTGAAACCATCTATGCACACAACACGTAATATTCTTCCTAACGGTATTTCAACAAACAGTCAAAATTATTTGATATTTGAGTTTATCTTTGACAAACATGATTTTTTCATCCTTTGCTTCTTTAAACAATTATTTTAATATCTCTCCCACATTTTCATTATCTTTCTTCGTTAAAATATCATCGCATGTCTTGCCGTAGTAGTTTGTCCTGATTTTCAAGTTTATAGTCTTTGCCTGTAGTGTTTTAGGTATAATCAACTAAGAGTATTAAATCGCCGTTACTTTTGCCGAATATCTCTTAAACGGCACGAGATATGGAAATAACATAACAGAGCAAAGTTGTCCAGAATTTTCTCCTGAACAAACACATTTATTCAATTTTAGTCTCAGATGAACGGTTAAAGCATTATCTGCAATTAAATTTTCTGCAGTGGGAAAACCATCACAAACCGCTTATTTTCAGTGTTACTAACCTATTTTGTGTACAAAATATTTGTAAATGGAACATGGCAGCCAACAATTACGTTTGTAAAATTTGGTGACGATCTGTTGAACGGCGCGACCTAAAACGTGGGAACACTTTAGGGAGAGACAGACAGTGTCACATCACTATTATTTTGAAAATATCTGCGAAAGGATATGAGATATGGAAAAAAAACCGCAATGATTCAAAGTTGTAGAGAATTTTCTCCTCTGCCAAATCATTTATTCAATTTTCGTATCAGATGAACGATTTACCCAATATCTTCAGTTTCGAGCGGTCAAAAGGCCAACGCAAGGGCCCATTTTTAGTGTTGCTACCGTACTGTAAAATAGGCTAAAAAATCCTGTGCTGTTCCATAAACAATAAACTGAAGGCAAATAATATGTGAAACGTTGTTCGGAGCTGGAAACATATTTCCCAGTATTTGTTTATTTATTCTAGAAAATTGGTCGTAACGCAGAATAAACATTTTAAGAACGGGATAAGCAGGTCTTTACACTGCCAATGGTAACAACATCCAGGAAAAATTGAAATAGCTTATTTCATAAATATAAAATCATTTTAATGTAACATAGGTTTAGCATAAATGTTCATTGTACATTGCTAGTCTAGATATTCTAACAAATGATTATGTTACCCGACTAGGGGGCTATCGTATATAACAAATGCTGTTCAATGCAAATTTCTTTTACTGCGTGACCAGTCAGGGAGTGGATTTCAAACCCTGTTACTACAATTGGAAATAATATTAATTGAAATATGTTTCGCTCTTTCCTTCCAATATTCTTCACGTGCTGCCTGTATAATGTTTCGTCAATATGTTGCGTTAGTGTGTAGTAAAATATCATTACGGACCGTATTTGATTTCCGCATCTCATTAGCGCTTCCCTCCCTCCCCCTACGCTACAATCTATTATGACGTGTCTAGATAGGTAGATATAATGATGTTTACAGTGCGCCGAAGGGCGTGTAAACAAGGCTGCGTTTGCTTACACTCTGCTAGCTGCAGTACGGTGGTTCGAAGATTTTAAATATCCACAGAAATTAGCAATGGAGCGAAAGTTCTGATAGGAACAGCACACGGTTGTTTTGAAACTACGAAACTGCCATTGTAAGCTGTAATAAGCAGTGATACAGACCCATTACTGTTTACAAATCTAATACGTCCTAGAAGCATTAGGATAGATATTGTCAATGAATTCAAGATGCTTCTTTGGTTACTTTGATGACGATTATAGTAGAAAAAAGCGATCTATTTCAGATAAAAGCGGCCTAATACCATGTAAAACCACGCCTGATCTTGACAACGCCTTCAGTTCGCAAACGTAGGGAGTCCACAACTATCTTGCTACATTCAGAGGAAATCTCTCAATGATGAATTAGATTTCTAACAGCTACCAAGCAACGGGGAAGTTCGGTGCAACTTCGCGCCCACTGTTTCCAGTGATCCCAGACATTTTGATTTTCTCTTCGCGCTTTTTGTTGACAAGTGTGGCTTGCACCAGTACGTTTATCGGCTGATAGAATGTAAGTGGTTTTCTGTCCTGTTATCAAGTTTATTTCATAGCATTCTGCAGGCAGTTTTCTATACACCACGCTCTTTTCCTGCTCTTTTAAAATCTATTTACGAACTTCTACACGATCTGGTAACGGGTGCCGAATTCTCCACACTAAAAAATACATCCGCTTCTGGCGCTGACTGTTCTTGCTACAATACCCACCAGAATGTGACCAGAGCATCAGGTTCCTAGTACTACTTCAGACAAAAAATATTCCTTTTTTTATTACATAAGTGCTGAAATAGAGAACATAAGAATTGGAATTTAGAATGATCGGAATAAACAGGTGCATAAACTAAAATTCCTGAAAGAAGGTGGGAAAGGCGGATGAAAGGAAGATTAGAGTTTAACGTCCAGTCGACAACTTGGTCATTACAGACGCAGTTCAAGAAGGTACGTTTCTGGTTAAGAATAGAGAAGGAAAATTGCCGTGACATTTGAAAGGAATCGTCCTAGCATTTAACTGGAATGATTTAGGAAAATCACGGAAAATATAAATCAGGGTAGCCGAATGCAAGTCCAATGACTTATCACTACATAGTTGGGGCTCACTTAATCAACTCATGTGACAGCACAGAACGAAGTCGACCCATTCTTGTTAGATATATGTCGTCTAGTGTTTACCAACAGATACTGATCAATGTTTGCTGGTCAGTATTTTATTGTTCGCTTACAGCATTTAAGCGTGAAATAATGGTTCGAGCAAAAGGAATTGCTTTACCGAAACTAGTTAAAATTAAAATGCAAACCAGAAAGTTATTGACCAATACATTTACTTGGTCGAAGACTTCTTTTCACCCCGTCGTTGACAGGTCTGGTGTGGCATTCGAAGACAGCAAAAGAAAATCGCCATTTAAATTTTACGGGTAAGATATCATTCAAGCTGAGTAAACGTGCAAACATACCGTCGATTGACCATCGCACGGATCCACGAATGGAGAACGTAGGTATTTCTGATTTACGTCCAGATGGAACTCTTTATTTAGATTACATTCAGAGTGATACTTTAGATCAGCGGAAAGGAAGGAAGAGCAAAGTTTGGAATGTAGGAGCCAAGGTAGAGGTGTAAATAAAGCTGTGCGGACGGAATATGAAGCGTTTCAGGGTAGTTCTATCAGTAGAGCGCTTGCCACCGAAAGGCAGTAGGTCCCGAGTTCGAATTCCGCTCCGGTAAACAGTTTTAATCTGCAATTAGTCGGCAAATGTTTTAATACCGAAAATTGCTGGATACACAATTGTCAGTTTAATATTAAGACTGAACAACTTAGAACGCCGTGCTTAGTTACCAGGTCATGCGGCTTTGAATTGTTTCTTTAATACAATCGATTCGTGAATAGCAACGAACACTGGACACGCTACGCAATAGCAAGAAGAAACCTTACCAACGTTGTGGCTGCGACGCTGCAAAGCCAAATGTCCGACATCAAGAGTGCCCACTGAGAGCTTTGACTGACGATCCTGTGTTCTGGAGGGATCACCAGGCTACATTCCTGGACAGGTTGTGTTAAGTAATTTGAAATAATGGTTATGCACTTCACTTTGCTGTTCGCCGGCTTACCTCCGATAAAGTCTTCCGCAGCCGAAGACGAATCGTTAGGGGAAAGTTTCACCATTCGAAAATTTTAAGTAAAATAAATGCCGGCCGTGAAAGCTTACGTCGTATGATAGTTTGCTGTCTCATACCACGAATGAACTCTGCAGTCATAACTAATGTACCGGGAGGTGCTATTTTTTTAATGCAGAGATTTGAGGATGACTACTAAGTTTGTCGAAACCGGTTAGTATCTGAAATAAAATATTCAACCAGCGATCTTGGCATATATATTTCTCAACACATAACAGTTGTTATCGCCCTCTTGCTTTGAAAAAATGTCAAGCATGAACACTATGATCAGTTGTAATATAATTTGTTGTGATGAAACAAAAATAGATATCTGGAAAAGTTCGTGCAGGACCAGCGCAGCGAGGTTTCAGTACAAATTATGTATATAAATAAAAATCTATTGCCTAAAGTATGATAGTGCATCACTTGAGAACGGCTCCAGTGCGTTTGGCATCTGTTAATTTTTTGTTGTATACCATTTATATAATTCTCAGGACACGATCTTCATGAAAAGAAAAATTTTGAAAAATCTACCAGGGGAAAAAACAGTTTTTTTTTCATATCAGCTCCACGCTACATGATTCGGACGATATAGAGGGTAATTCGTATCTATTTCCTTTTCATTTTTTTATGGTCCTGCATAAGTTAAAAAAGCAGAAATATTGACAGTTACAAAGGAAAGTTGGAACGTTTTAACAAAGCTTTCGCGATTAAATATTGTTCATGCAGATTGTCATATTGTTCATTGTAAATGTTTTAAGGAAAGATGGACTCGTCGTCCAATGATGAGTCGTGTACGCAGGTATTTGATGTATCGAACGATTCGACGAAAGATGATGCTACGTCGTAAGAGGAAATTGTGGCGTCGGAGGAAAGGTGCTATAATTTCGAGACCTGTATTTCGTCATATGTGTCGGTGGAGGACTGAATTTACGTCTAACGAGAACTTGTTTTTTAATTACGGATGTATTGCCAATAAGAAGGACAAATATTTCGATCAGAACGAGAAAAACTTTAAGGCGTTGCGTGCATATGATCTTTCAGATGAGTTTAACTTTTTTGCGAATAAGTATGATGGATTAATTATTAATAAGGTTGTAACATATATTTATCGTATTTATGTAAGGATAGAACGGATTACTAATGATGAGAAAGCTAACAAGAAGGTATTTGAGGATCAGGTATTTTGGAACATATTCAAATTGTTTGTAATAATAGGTTGAAACAATTTAGTTTGCATGCATTTGGTTCAACTGGTGTTACCTGGAGGAAGTATAATGGTCGTAATAATTATGAGTTTGTAACCTAAAGTAAACCTCAACAGTCTGCTAATATTTCTGAAGTTGATAGTCGGAAAACTTTGGAACAGTAACATAAAGTTAAAAATAAGTTCTTTCAAGGTAATAATCCATTTTATATAGTTTTAATGTTGTCTGGCTCTGAGCCAAATAAAGAAGACGATGACCCGAATGAAGTAAAGTATTTGGATTATGTTATAATGAATCATGTGTATACATTATGTAAGAGGAAAGTAAGGTTACTTTCTGGATAAAGTTTCTTATAATTGCAGTGAATGTCGGCTCTTGCATTTTATACGCCAACTGGGACCACATCAGGAATTGTCCAAATGACCTTCGCCTTGCCTTCTTAGTTAGTACCTACTACACAACAAAGAATTGATGAACATGCTATTTCATTTTATAGATACAAAATTAATTTAGAAGCAGCTGTTATTGTTTAGGAATGTCGCATTTGGTTTGACGGATCACCATAACTATTTGTAACTTTTTTATTTTATTTTACTTTATTTTTGTTTGTTTGTTTGTTTGTTCGAGAAGGTTTATAAGCTCTGCAAACCACCGTATAGTACATGGCATAAAGTAATGATACCATGTAATATACCTCGTCATCGTTTGTCCAGTCATTAGATTTCCACCCAATTCTACCGATGTTCATGAAACTTGTAATAGGTATTTATTTTTCATTGAGGAATTTTTTTCCTAGAAGCTGCTATATGGTGCATAGCAGAGGGAAACTTGCAATAGGCTTCGACACCCTTTGAACAGTCACCATGTAAGTTGTCAGGTGTATGTAATTTTTCACAGTTCACAGTGGGGAGGAGGAGATAGGGGAAGGAGGAAATGTACACACTGAGAGAGGGTCAGGAGGATTTGGACAGACAAAGGAAAGGGGGGGGGGGCACGGAAAGGTGAACATAGAGAGAGAGAGAGAGAGAGAGAGAGAGAGAGGAGGATGGAGGAGCTGGACTAGTGGAAGCTTCTAATAAATATATAATGTAGGAATTGTTACTGCGAATTACATGAACCATTGTTTATATCGGAGAGGAGAAGGAGATGCACAGAAACAAGGGGTGGAGGAGAAGGAGGAGGGTAGTTGGATGAGTATGGGAGGTAGGGAGAGTGGAAAGAGGAAATAGACAGAGAGAGGATGAGGGGGAAATGGACTAACAGAAGGTTACAAAAATCAATTTGAAAAATTATCGAGATTTGGCACTGTGTGTTTCTTTGTGTGTGTGTATGTGTGTGTGTGTGTGTGTGTGTGTGTGTGTGTAACGTGATGCCACTTTTTAGGTCATGTTGTTCAACCGATCGTCAGCAAATTTCACATACTCCGAGGACCAAAACCTCCCTCTAGAAGTCGGCACTATGCCATATTTCACCTATAATGCGTCGGATCGGAAAAAAATTCAAATAAATGTTGTTCGCATTTGAATATCGAGTAACTTTTGTTTGATTTTTTCCCGATATTTTCACTCTGAAAGTCGACAGAAAAGATATAATTCTTCTAATGACTTTACCGTCATATTCGTTTGTTGTAAATTATTTTATGGAGTTTCGAAGAGTAGTCTGAGGTTGATATTTCATCTCGGGCAGAATACATCGCAGGAAAGTAATTTTTACAGAATTATAAAGGATAAAAAGAAAGGCAGTCTTCACAACTAATAACAATTTGGAATTAAATACAACAGTAAAGAATATTAAATTAAAAAAAGAAGTCGTGGCACTAAATGTTAAGAAAATTCTAACATTAAGACAGTAGGGGTGCAGAAATGTCGTCTTTAATATTCAACACAGGAATTTAAAATTTAGATATAAAATAAAGATGTCAATGTGAAATGCGTCGCATAAAACACTGAGTAAGGGACTGATAACCTAGCAGTTTAGTCCCCTTCAAAACAACAGCAACAACACGAAGTAAAGTAACTACAATTAATACTGTTGCGAAAGGTGGAAAGGAAATTTGCTTAAAGATATAATAAAAATAAAAATTCCACTGGTCTATCTTAAGGCCCTCTTTTGCAAAATTTCTGAGAAATTAATGAAAATGTAAATAATATAAATAATGAATTATGTCAAATTATATGCACATAATATTGTATACTTTATTATAGTGTTTTATGTATTTAATTGTGTTTTACTTTATAAAATGTTATATATTTATTACGTTTTATAATCGAAATTATTTTGTATTATTTTTAATTTAATTTTTTTGTCTAAAATATTTGCAAAAATCACGATATTACAGAAATACCTAAAGTGGGCAGTGAAACACGCCAATGAAATTTTTTCTTATCATAAGTATTCAAAATTGCATTCATAAAATGGTTGATTGCAATGTAGACATGTCACGGTTAAGCTCTGGTCGTGATGCATTTAATAGATTATGAGAAAAAGTAACACAAATAATTATACATAAATTAATTGGATAAATTTGTAAAAATTTAAAAAGAAAACCAGTACAAATTTTGAAAACTGAATTTAGAACGTTTTGCTTAATTTTAATATCTTAGACACAGCATATGATAACATGGTAGTACCCTGTTGCCAATTGTTCTTTTTAGCATGGTACACTGAGTGGAAATTGCAGATGGACCTACTTCGTCGCTTATCATCACTCCCGCATTTGTAGGAATTTTCCTGAGAAGTAAATGGTTCAGCCGGCGATAGGGATCGTGTAGTCAGGACAGCGTCAAATTGTCCTGTGGAACGCATCATTCGTAATTTTTCGAATATTATAAGTTCATCGCAAACAATGGAAATGCAATCCAGCTTCACTTACATTACACATATTTACAAAATTACAGATACTGTATGTTTCGTAAGCATAGACTGTCAGTGTGGTAGTCGAGTGGTCTTACCCTCTGCCACAGCTAGATGTCACTGTTTTTGACAGCAGGAGAAGTCTTCATTTCGTAGCACAGTTAGCATCGAAAGCATGTCAATTATATACATGAAACATTTACCTGTTCAAAAAGAGAAAGAAAAAAAAGAACTAAATGTATGCTCCTTTAGAATTTTTAAATGATTACGAATGCTGTTTAATTTTGTAATGGCAATAAACAGTAAGGTTAAAAATTAACACTGATTGAATATTTTCCTTTAGTGGTACTGTAAAATCTTGTTTATTACAAAATGTTATGATTCTAAGTAAGCTTGTAGTATCCTATGTTTTTTTATGGGTGAGTTTGCGACAGCTAAAAATAGCCATATCCTTTGATTGCAATGACTTACATGCTTAAGGTTTTTGCATCGGCACTAAACCGTAGTCATTAGTATGTGACATTATTTTTAAATCTTAACAGAGAGACAAAGGGATTACAAATGAAGAAATATATTTTTGTAATGAAATTACAGATTAAAATTTTATGGAATTTTTTTCTTATACTGTGAAGCGTTCCTTTTGTTGCGTTTCATAATCGTAGGTCAACGGGGAGTACCCCAAAGATTTTGATTAATGGATTTACGAAGAACAAAGCGTTTGGTATAAATGCTCGCTTCTTTTAATCACATTGGCGTAGATGTTTAAGGCTTTAATGCCGACAGTGGACCGTAGGTTTTTAACGTGTCAAATATACTTGATAGCCTTAGAAACTTCCGGATCTTAACAAACGGACAGACTAATAGACAAAAAGAAACCTATTTTTGGATACACCTGACATTAATATGTACACAGCCTATCAGATGCGAGTGACACAGACAATCAGATGCTGGTGATTGTATCAAGCATGTCCCAGGTTTTTCTGCAGAAGAACAAAACTCTCACCTAAAAGATTTATTAAACACAACGATTTAAATGTGGCTGCTAAATAATAGTATGAAGTAGCAGAAACTCACAAACAACTGTAACATTTTCTTACTTAATTGAATCACATACACTGTGTTACAAAATTCATGAGCTACATGTATACAAAAATATATGAAAAAGCGCTTTTCATTATAACATTAAAACTGGAATGGCATGGCAGTTAGACGTTATGCCCAACACACAGTGACAGCCAGGATCTCAAACAGCTACTCATGAATGTGTAAGGTTCTACCACTGTATGTCGTTCGTCAACATCTTATCGTCTTCGGAAGAAGAGTTGTTATCCTGAAGCATAAATCTTTTATAATTTCCTCTATTCTGACGAGATGGTATTGTTCTTCGATATGCCAGTTAATGTATAACCAACATAGTGAAACCCAAAACGCCAGCAAATATCAATAAACGGGTAGAGTGCTATTATTGGTTAAGAATAATGCATATGGTACTACTAAGGGTACGGTAAAGTCTAATACTTCTAGTGTTAAGGTTTATTTCCTCTGCAATAGCTTAGCCTGAATTTAAATTACTGTAGACTTTAGTATTGGACATTTTCAGCATGGTAGTTAATCCGTTCTTGAGAAAAAGGCGTGAAAACAGCCAGAGAGACAAAAAGACGGACAAAAATATAATAATACAGAGTTTCCGTTTTTACCGATTCAGATCCGGACCAAAAAAACAATAAACTGTAAGAAGAAACAAATCGTTCTTTTGGAAGTTGTTGGGCGAATAATCTCTCATTGGTCTAAAGTAATAAATTACGACCATAAATTACTCAAATACTCGAAAAACCGAGTAGAAGAGACGCAGAGATTCGTTAAAATGATATTATATGGTTCGATGGCAGCTGTACTTTTGTGTTATCTCGTAATAAATTTTAATCGAGTTTCTAGACCAGTGAGCAAGAAGCTTAAACTGTTTGCTTGCCATTAGCCGGTGGTCTTCTCTGAAGTTCTGAGACTAATTCCGCATTCAGGAACATTACCACAACATGATAACTTAGCTATTGGCCCGCTTGGCCTCGAAGCTGAATATGCATATCGCAGAACCGCCTGTTGACTTTTCCGAGTCTGCTCAAGAGTGAGGGCGCAGTTCGCCTTGGGCCGTACTTAAAATCTTAGCTCACAAATGCAAATATTTCACAACACGAAGTGGCGCTACATTTTATGGCCAACACAAGAGCGTCTGTTGCAGCATTTTTAGAACTATTAGCACAAAGAGGACAAGTGTAGATCTTGAAGTGTTAGCCTATTACCGATTGTAATTAAAACGAACGAGAACAGATGCTAAAGAGAGTAAGATATTACGAAGGAATGAAATTATTTGTTTAAATATGAAGACAACTGAATTAGAAAATTAATTTGCTGCCAAATAATTCTCGGAACTCTTTCATAAAATAATTTCTTCTCTCACATGAGTGTGGCGCTATTATACATGGTGTTCAAAAATTAACTGGCCAAACTTTGGGAACGTATTTGGGGCTGAAAAGTAAGCAAAACGTTCCCACGAAATTTATCTCCCTTTTATTTGCTACGGAGATAAACGAGGTAATGGATTTTGAAACGGAAACCTCAAATGAATGTTTGTTTTCATTGACATTAAATGTAATTAACCAAAGGGTAACAAACATTAGCGGAATGAGAACCGGATCGACATCGGATAAAAATGCTTCCATCAAGATTGAACTCACAGTTTAACTGCTTTCTTGGAGATCGACATCCCGGGGTATCATGAGTAGATCACATTATAGGAACGACTAGCTTAAACCGCGGCTCCGCTCGCGTGTTGGTTGATTATTATAGATAATGCGCGTAACGTCAAATCGACTGTTTTTAAAAGAAAATAGAAATTTCTTTTTTACTGCTTTAATTATTTATTCTTCTATTTCCTTATTCGTATCCTTATCCTTACAAAGAAGGAGCTGAAGACATTGTAGCACGCGTAGACCAAAGATATCGTACGTGGCATCACATTTCGCTTTATGCAACCTCCTTGCTATAGAGTCGCAAACGTCATAGCTGGCCTTCAGTCAGAATTTTTTTTATAATTTGACGACTTTCAACCACCATATCTTCCACCCCCCCCCCCCTTATGGTTATCGGCACGGAACTGGTATGGTGTACAACGGGGGACTTCGGGCAACAATTACACACATAACATTCGTTTACTTTCTGTAGTTTTCGCTGCAGAGCGCAATATTAACACACACACACGTAGAATTTTATATACACCGATAACTTTCCATCCCAATATACTCCACCCTCAAGCAACAAGGCAACCAATAAGACCATTTTCAAAGAGTAAATATAATTTTCAAAGAGTAATTATTGTTTCGCATTTCGGGTCATATTCTTCAAATTACTAAATATCTATCAGATCGCTATAAAATCGTGCCTAAAACCTTCCTCAGGTATAAATTAGTAACTGTACAAATATTTAAGTCTCTGCGTCTTGTCGTTCGGACGTGATAAGCGTACACCGAACAGACATTCACATTAATATATATAGATAAATAGCTATCCGATCGCCATAAAACCGTGCCTATAGCCTTCCCCGGGTAGACATTAGTAACTGTACAAGTTTCTAGCTCTTTATGTCTTGTGGTTCAGACGTGATTCACATTTATATATATAGATTGAACACGTTGATCCAATTAGATGGTTACCCGGCTCATTATGGTCGAGTTACTCGTAAGTGGTTGAATGGAAATAATCGAGGTCACTGGATTGGTCGAGGAGGACCTTTACTGTGGTGCGCACCCTTATCCGACCTTACACATCTGGACTTGTTTACGTGGGGTATATTACAACAGGAAGTGTACTCGGCACCAATAACCTCAGAACAGCATCTCAGGGACAGAGTCGTGGCTGCAACTCTGCAATTATCCGAGAGTAAAGTTGGCAGCAATACGAGCAGTCAAATCACGTTGCAACGGCTGTGTTGCCATGTGAGGACAACATTTTGAAGAATATATTCATTAATGGAAATGTAGCGCAACCACGATTTGGTACTGGGGGAAGTCTAATTTCTTTTCAAAATACAGGCTATTGAATTTATTAATCTTAGACTTATTTTTACACTTTTGATAATTTAACATATTATACTATCAAAACAATTGAACAAGAAATAAAATGAGTAGATTCGCATTAATTTGAAAGTAAAAGAGGAGCAACGTCGTGTATATAATCGGCTCGTAAAATCTTAAAAAATCACCCGAACAGTCACACCAAGAGTGGATCACCGAGTTGAAGGGCTTAACCCGCCAATGTAAATTTACTTGCTCTTGTGGACTTTCTTATAGTGACGTTATGTTGCAAGATGCGATTACGCAGAATATTCAGGACCCCAGAATTAGAGCAGCAATTCTAAAACAATCTGACCCTTCATTAGACAGTGTACTGCAGCTTATAGAAGCACATGATACTTTTGACTTAGCTGATGTAAAAATGCATAGCCATAGTGTAAATTCAGTGCGCCTCAACGGTCGCTTTCCTAGCCGTAGTTCTCAGTGTAGCACTAGTGATTCTTACAATAGTACAGGCCGTGCTGAACAGACAGTGAACAGTAGCCAGTGTAAAAGTGCGACACAAAGGTCGCCCCGTCGTGTTAGAAACAGTGAATTGAATAACGGGCGCCAACGCTCATTTCAGAAAAATGTACGTAAATCTTGCCCCCAGTGTGTGTCTCGCCACAAGCGTGCTCATTGCCCTAGTCGCAACGCAACTTGTTATCAATGTGGCAAATCGGGACATGTGCAGTCTGTGTGTATGCAAATTAAAAACTCAAAGAACAGTAACGTTAGAAACGGTGCTTCGCAAAGTGCGAGAACAGTTCATTCTGTAAATGTTATACGGGCTGTGGAATTGAACAGTGCTTTCCTTGGATCTCAATTGCAAGAAAGTAGTTCTGCGCCTATGGCAAAACTATATAGTGCACCACGTAGCAAGCGCCGACGAGCGCGTAAAAATGTGCAACGGAAAAGGGTTCGGGACAAGCAAAATGACTATGAACAGTGCATTCCTGTAGTGAACCGAGTGCCTTCTACAACTTCTCCTTGTGATAGTGCCCAGTACTGTGTAGATAGAGACAGTAGACTTGTTGTAGCTACTCAAAGGTTTAGTGCAGTAGTTAGTAAATCTGGAGTAGCTTCGCAGGCTTGCGCGGACGCCGATCCGGCGGTAGTGTCATCTAGTGACAGTGTTGTTAATCCACTGCGTGCCGAGTCTGCGCCGCTTACTTCACTACGCGGCCCGCGCAAGCGCAGTAAACAAACCGTAGCAGACGTTGCCCACATTCGCGCACCTGTCGAGCGCCGCAAGCAAAAACTGTTTGTAACTCTCTCCATTGAAAATAAGGCTGTGCAATTTCAGCTCGACACGGGTTCCGCTGTTACTTTAATGAATAAAGACACTTATGAACTTCTGGGTTCGCCAAAATTGTCGCCGTCTCAACAAGTGCTAACAGCTTATACGGGTCAAAATATTCCCGTGCTAGGAACGTGTAGCCTGTCCGCCTCTTTTCAAGGTGTAACACAAACAGTTGCTTTTGTAGTTCTTCAGGCTAAATCGACACAGAACATTTTTGGACTAGATGCTTTTGACTTGTTTGGTTTATCAATTCAAAGAGATGTGCTTCAAATTTCGTCAATAGTGCCTCAGGATAAAATCAATGCATTGTGTGACAAATATAGTGACTTGTTTTCGCCGGAACTAGGTTGTGCAAAAGACTTCGTGGCACATGTAACTTTAAAAGAATCTGCAGTTCCAAAATTTCGTAAAGCTAGACCAGTGCCTATCGCCTTGCGTGATACAGTTGCCGAAGAACTTAAACGTTGGCAAGATAGTGCGGTGATTTCTCCTGTTTCTGCGAGTCAGTGGGCCTCGCCTATAGTAATTATACCCAAGCCGTCAGGAAAACTTCGTCTCTGTGCGGACTTCAAATCAACAGTGAACAGTCAAACAATTGTAGACACTTACCCTCTGCCCAGACCTGAGGAACTGATGGACAAATTAGGACAGTCTCGCTTCTTTTCAAAGATTGATTTATCAGAGGCGTATTTACAGATTCCACTTGATGACGAGTCAAAAAAGTTTTTCGTCATTAATACTCACATGGGCCTTTTTCAATTTCAACGCCTACCCTTTGGCAGTTCTTCCGCTCCCGCTATTTTTCAGCGTTTTTTGGAACAGCTGACAGTTTCTGTACCGTGTTGTTCGAACTATTTAGATTATATTATGGTATCCGGACGTACAGTTGAAGAACATTTAGCAAACCTGGAGTGCCTTTTCAAAGTGTTGACTGCAGCAGGTCTACGTTGTAATAAAGCAAAGTGTTCGTTTTTTCAAACTGAAATAGAGTACCTGGGCCATGTGATTAATGCCCAAGGAATTCATCCCTTACAGTCACATTGACTTTGCCGGACCTTTCTGGAATACGCGCTGGTTAATTGTTGTAGACGCTTTCAGCAAGTTTCCTTTTGTGATTGCCATGAACTCAACGACAGCTTCTAGTACAATCAGTGCCTTAACATCAGTGTTTTGCATCGAAGGCTTGCCTGCAACTATCGTCAGTGACAATGGACCTCAGTTTGTTAGTGCGGAATTTCAATAGTTTTGTCGTGTGAATGGTATTCAGCATATCACCACCGCACCTTTTCACCCTCAGTCCAATGGTGAAGCAGAACGTTTCGTTCGAACATTCAAGTCTCACATGGAGAAGATGAAAGGTCAGCACTCCAGGCAGCAAGCTCTTCAAATTTTCCTGTCTACGTATCGATGCATGCCACGTGACGGCCCGTCTCCTGCCGAGCTGCTACACGGCCGCCGTCACCGCACTCTCCTTCACCTGCTGCAGCCTCCCACGCACCGGGTCGGTTCGTATGGCGCTACGCGTTTTCAGGTTTCTACGCCGGTGCTGTACAGGGTGTTTGCTGGCAACAAGAAGATATGGATGCCGGGCATCATTCAGCGCGTGCTCGGTCGCAATATGTATGTTGTACGTTCTTCCACAGGGTCGGAGCTGCGGCGAAACGCAAACCAATTGCGTCTGCATAGGCCGCGCGATCCTGTCTCCGGTTTCTTGATTCCAGACCCAGTTCACCGCCAGGGAGCACAAACACATCGTTCGTCAACGGGTCCAGCGCCCCCGGACTACGAGATCGTCCCGCCGCAGATGACAGCGTCACCGAGAGGGACTCCGGGACCGTGCGTGCCGCCGCCGCCTGGGCCACGCACCTCAGAAGAAGATGACCTGCTCCCTCTGGGCGGGGGGGTGCGCCCTTCCCCAGGTTTCGGTGGGTTCCCTGGAGGATCGCAAGGCGGATGCCGGGGCGCGGACGGCGTCTCGATCCCAGCCTCAGCTACGACGCCCGTCCCACCAGTAACGCCCCCGCCCAGGCCCTCCTCCCAGTGCCGTCGCCGTGGCCCTCAGCCCTACGCCACGACGGCGCGGCGGTTTGGGGGGGAGGGGTGTGGTGTCGCACAAGTACAAAGTGCGCGCCACCTACTTTCGCCGCGCGCCGCCATACACGCACGGCGCGGCGTTCTCACGACGACAGCCACGAGCGCCCTCTGCTGCAACCCCGGTCGTGGCCACCACGGAAAGACACCGTTCACTTGGGACTGAGATAGCAACCAGTTAGGACCTTCGTAATCAGATAGGCGCCAGTGAAGACTTTGCTATTGTACAGGCACTAGGCAGGCCTCTAACAACTATGTATCAACATTCTGCAGTACTATGTAAAAGTTAAGTATTGTTACATTCTGTGCAATATATATCTCTTTCTAATTTACTCTAGTGTTTATAGTTTCTGGCTGCTCCCCTCCGTACCTGCACCAGCGTGCTATCTATATTCCTGTGTCGGTCTCATCCACCCGGCCACCGACACCTACGACGAGGCTGGGACACAAAAGCGGCGACGAAGACGGGACACAAAAACTTGGAGACACGAAACGGGAGTGAATGAATAACAGCTGTTTTCTGTCAAAAATAATATTTTCGCTGAACAGATAACTTTTTGTTTGTTTGTTTGTTAATGAAATAGCTTTAATTATGGTATTGCCATGTCATTGTGAGTTTGGATGAAAGAACCAATGACTTGGCAGTGTGGTCTATTCGGATGGACGAAGTTTACTGCAGCAGCCTCTATCGCATCTTGAATGGCTGCTCTCTTCTTGTTCCAATTGATCTTCCGTTCACCGTCACTTTCAGTTTCGGCTGAAACTTTCCGTCATGGCCATCCGTTTTTAAAGAAATTCCTCCAAAAGTTTACAATTGTAATCGAGTATTTAGATTCTTTATTCACAACCAGACTGCACATCGTTCAACGCTTCTGTCTTTCAGTAAATGATGCCTGCCTGGCCTTGGTTCTGTTTCGGTTGGTACTTCGCGTTTGCGCCAACCATATCGCAAGCGATCGACTTCGGCAGCTTTAGAATGGTCGCCGATAGACTTGTTTCTGAGGTGAGATCCAATAACAAGTCCACGTTGGGAGTAATGGATTTCATCTGACCGAAGCATTTTGTTCTTATAATTGCTCTACTGACAACACAGTACTTCTGTCCACCTACTTTCATACTGATGGACCCGCTCCTTGTCGCATTTAGCGGTCAACTGCCTGTTACATAATGATGTCCGAATACTTCAAGTAATGAGTACCTGTGAATATCAACATCAACACCTAAAACTAGATATGACGAAGGAAGATGGAAGTAAGTAAGATTTGTCTTTTTCTTTTCTTTTGTATGCTTGTAATTCTAAGGGATAGAACTACTCTGGTCATCGGTCCCTGGGCTAATAAACTCCTTAAAGTAAATTATTGTAAGTAAAACACACACATCAATGTGCAAGGGAGAATTGGAACCTTTTGCACGAGGAAAAAATGCCGAAAAAAATATAAATAAATACATCAAAAGGTCATGACTGTTGCAGCACTTTTATATCAACAGCGAAAATATTTTCAAGTATTTTCGATGTTGATATCATTAAACTGCCGCATCAGTCATGAAGGCTTTATGTATTCCTTCATTTATGCTAACTCTATTCACAAGTTTGAAGGTTTTATGTATTCCTTCATTTATGCTAACTCTATTCACAAGATATATTAATGTGCTGGCAAATTGATAACACTGTACGACTCATAATTCTGGAGATATTATGTCATAAAATGTTAGACGTTTGGAAAACCAGCAAAACGTTTTGTATTAGTACTTATGTAGCACTAAATATAATTTGAAAACATTTCGAAAATGTATTTAAAATGTAACAAATGTAACAAATGTGCATGTTACAGTGTACCATTGTATAGAAATTTCAAAGGAGGTACTTTCGTAGATTTAGAATTAGGTAAATTTACATTTTCCATTCATTTATTCTTAATACCAAATGTCGGAAAACTTTTGACCGAGTGATTTGAAATTTTGACACAAATCTCCATTGCATTCTTATATTGGCATTGCCAAGCATGCCGGGTTCAGCTACTTTGTAGCCTATACATGAAAATGAATGTATGTATGCTTATCCTTTATGAACTCCAAATCAGGTAGAGTGACTTTTATGAAATTTTTAGGAAATCATATTAGCCCAACGGGTGTTCCTGTGAAGTTTGAGAGCAGTCTAATCAAGAAATGCGTTCATTTCAAGAATCATGAACCAATAATTACCCCCTGAAAATGCTATTTACTCTTTTATTTTTCAACTTTACCATATTTCAAAAAGTGATTTTACTGGTTGTCACGTTCGACGAAATATGATTCAACACTGCTGTGAAAGTCCTCGTCTGACATTTGGAGTGATAGTATCGCCAGTACGGGAGTGTGAGGCAACCGTAAAGATAATGATTGTTTTTAATAATATTTATACTTAATTAAAGAAAGAGATCGAGAATTTCTTACCTTTTTCATAAAACATACGAAACTGAATTAGGAAGTGAGAAATATAGCTACAAATATTATCAATATTACGATAGGTTAGTTTCAAATCTGTTTAAGTCGCAAAATACAACATTAAAATGTTATAAAAATTCATCAACAATTCTCTCAGTGTTACCTTTTCAAGATTTTTTCATTTACAATTAGTGCAGTAATCAAAAAGTGTGGGAATTATCTTTCTGTAAGTTTCTCTATTCACAACAGCAATTTTCTTCCAAATACAATCTAACATGATTGTATTTTTCTCTGTAATGGTAAATTTGGATATATTTATGTATTTCGTTATACCAGACATTATTCATTACTTCAAAAACCCCATTGCAAGTTTTTCCCCCTCATTTTTTAATAATTGGTGCATCACAGGGATATTCTCATCAAATGCTATATTATTAATTTTTTACTTATTGTACAGACCATTTTGTATATTACTATTCTGCACTTAATTGAAATACTTCTTAAAGAAGATCATCCTTGTGTACGTTAGAAACAAGCTGGTTTTATTTCATAACTAGTTTCAGTAAAGCTTGTTGCCATTTTCAAGTGAACAAAAACTTAACTTAAAAGCTACAATGCACATGCACATGAAAACTCTGTTCAGTTTCATGGTCTACAACGTGGATTTCATTGTAACAGAACATTACCAAAGGCAGGTGACATAACTGAATGATTTTGGTAATATTGACGAGCAGAGTTTTCATGTACATGTGGGTTGGAGCTTTGAAGTTCAAAAGTTGTTCGCTTGAAAATGACAACAAGCATTGCTGAAACTAGTTGTGAAATAAAACAAGCGGGTTTCTAACGTGGTCTAGGCTGATCTTCTTTAGGAAGTTTTTGAAAAAATTGTAACATTACTCTTATACAGGCAGAATGTCGGCTTTTATTAATTCTGCAATAAATTGTTGTTAGGTCAGACTTATGAAGAAGGGGAAATTAGTTTAGCGTAAACCTGGTAAATGGTTTTTATAAAATACTATTTTAACGGAACTGCTGGGCTGTTGTTTGTCTACCGTTGCTGAAACGCAGCCGTGTTTCAGATTTTGAAATTTGTTTACATTTTAAGACTGTTCAAAAGAGCAAGTTATTAGTATCATATCTAATTAGTTGCATGAACTATGTGCCATATGCAGATGACGATGAACTTTTTCTCGTGGTCATATTATTAACCCTATAGTAGTCGCAGCGCGGACTGACAATCAGCAGAATTTTTTTTTTAATTTCCCTTTCATCTCGGTGCACCTAAAAATTACACAAATTCAGTACCTTCCTGAAATCATATGTACTACGTTAGCCGGCCGCGGTAGCCGAGGGGACTGAGGCGCTCCAGTCACGGTCTGCACGGCCACTACGGTCGGCGGTTCGAATCCCCCCTCGGGCATGGATATTTGTGACGTCCTTAGTATTAGGTAGTTCATAGGTAGTTTGTAAGTTTAGGGACTGATGGCCCCGTAGTCGAGTCCCATAAGCTATACAAACATTTGAACATTTTGTAGTACGTTATTTAGTTGTTTCATGTGGATTAGAGATAGTTCATTCTCAAGGTGTGTCTTGTCATTGCAGAGTTGTTTTCCATTAGTTACATAGTTTTTAGGGTCATCTTACACATTTATTTTATTTACGTTTTCTTCCTCTTTATTTCTGCGAAATGGATCTATACGAAAAAGTTTGCAGAAGAATTCCGCTATTGCTCTACAGACAATTTTCGGTAGTTTTCACCCAGAACCAGAAAAATAGTTACGGCGGCCTAATATACTGAGAGGGCGTTACTCATACTATCACAGTTGTTGTAAATGAAACAGATTATTATCTCCATTTGGAGCACGAAAGTGTCGTTTTTAGCAAAAGTTAAAAAAAATGACGGAGTGTGATTGTTGCACAAACTCTGGAACTGCAGTAACCAGTGTTTGCTTTCCAGCCTGTTTACGATACAAACATGCAATGTTTGTTTCACGAAATGCAACAGGTGTAGAGTATTATGAAAGATAGTATGACAGAGCTGTAAATTCCGTTCAATTTCACTGAAAAGCGTATTTACGTAAAAACCTACAAGGCAAGCACAGTAAGTTGCATATTCTGAATTATTAAATGACTGTATATACTATATATTTGTTCCACAATAATATTTATTTTGTTGTGAACTAGATTTCGGCTTCTTAGGCCTTCTTCAGAAGCAGAAAGCTATTTCACAACAAATAAATATTATTGTGGAGCAAATATACTGGGTGAATCATCTAACACTTGCACCACAAGTATTGCGGAGACGGAAAGTGCGATTGATGTGCGGGTTTCACAGAATGGATTGATTGCCAAGGACTCGTAATTCGCCGGCCGCGGTGGCCGAGGGGACTGAGGCGCTTCAGTAACGTCGAATCACCCCTCGGGCGTGGATATTTGTGCCGTCCTAGTTCGTAAGTAGTTCATAAGTAGGTTGTAAGTTGGGGACTGATGACCCCGTAGTTAAGTCCCATAAGCTTTACAAACATTTGAACATTTGACTCGTAATTTTAGGCAATAAACAGATAGTAAAAATACCTAGAAAGTGTATTTTTTATGCAAACATACTACTTTTCAAATGGAACAATGGTTGTTTCTATTATGCTCTGGAATATTTGACGCCAGCTGTGTACAAAGAATTGGAATGACATTTTTATCACGTTTAGTTTGGCAGCTACAACCATTCAAAGTTTTGGGGGCGGACGCTACGACAGCTTAGCTGACTGGCTGGTGGTCATGAGACAGTGGACGGTGCCCCACGGGCTAGCGACTCGGGACTTAACTAAGGGGTCATCAGTCCCTAAACTTACAAACTACTTATAAACTACTTCGCTCTGCCACGAACTAGTTCGCTCTTTTAGTTCGTCTGCTTCCAGCGACGGCTGAGCGGCGTGATCTGCGCATGCAAGTGGAGGGCGAAGTTTCCCCACCTACCTGTTTCATGCCGTTGCTGCGTGAGCCGCTAACGATGTCATGCAAACCAAAAGAAACAGTTTGTGGATAATTTCTCCCGTTTAAGTTTAGAGTTATCTCTGTATCTTGACTTTCTGGAATTTATTAGTCAGATATTGTTGAGTGAAGAATACTTCCAAACAGAAATTTTGTAGCACTGAACTATGTAATCTAGCAGGCAGACGCTCACCTCGAAATGGCTCTCATCAGCATAAGGTAAACACGTGATAATTCTGCAGCGCGCCCTCTCGCTATCGCCTATAGGTCTTCGGAAAAGAATCCAACGAACTAAGAAACAAGATACGTTTGGCATAATAGTTCTCAACCGGTAACGCATGTTTTAGTTCGCGACCGATTGCACACATTTCAGTTCGCGACCGTCGCGCGTATTTTAGTTCGCGGCCGATCGCGCATATTTTAATTCACGACCGGTAGCGCTCGTTTTAGTACGCAGCTCGGCCGCAAATTAGGTCGCTCTTTTTTAGTTCGTCCTCTCTTTTTGGCTTTTGCTACCGCTACTAAAAGAGCTCTTTCTTTTGTTATGACAGCTTCTTTTATATAATGATTAGTGTTGCCCAAGCGTGTGCTATTACCCGTATTTTTTGGTAATTAGACATGAAATACTTAAGCAAATAAACCAGTTATTTACACGAATGGGTGATACAATGATATTCAACTACTGTGCATAAAGAGTAATCGTAGTATTTTATTTTTAAAATGTATTTCTTTATTTATTTAATAGGTCATTGAAGGAACATTACCTATATTTCACGCGATGCTGCGCGCTTTCGCGTCCTCTCGCTGTTGCCCGTTAGTCTTCGGAAAAGGAGCGGACGAACTAAGAGGCGAGGGATCACTCCACAGAGTGGTACCGTCTTCAATATCAGATTCATTGCATCTGAAGTCTTGTTCGGAATCGGAACTAGGATTTACATTTGACTAATAGTACCATGTTTATGAACTGATGAAGAATCTAGACAAAAATCACTAAGATCTTCATTACTCGTCGAAATAAGTCTATTTCCCTATCAGTTAGACCCATACCAAGTCTACAAGACCTGAAGATTAAATTATGTAGTAGAATAACACCCATTTTCGCGTTGTGTAAGGCTTAAAAAGGGTTAAGAATGAGATTGACGGAAACTGTAGCATGGCTAATCAAGAGAAATAGGGGACAATTTATCGAGAGTTAAACTTCTGTTTAGGAAATAAATTAAAATTTTTGAGCATTTTAATATGTAGGGTACAATTTATACAATAAATATTTACTAGAAACTGCCACAAATCAATTTGCTAGGAAACCTAGATGTAACAAAAAACAATTCAAATCTACTTACATGAGAGGCAGCGCGCTGCAAATCTGTTACCAGTGATGCACTCCCTAACAAAACTTTTGGCCCACTTTAGGTTACAGTAGTAACACTGAAAGTGGGCCTTTGTGATCGTCTCTTGACAGCTCGAAATTTAAATGAAAATAACGGCTTTATTATTCATCTGACACGAAAATTGAATAACATAATTGATAGAGGAGAAAATTCTCTACAACTTAGCTCCCTTAAGTTTTTTTCATATCTCGTGTAGTTTGAGAGATATTTGCAAGGAGATGTCACGTGACATTTCGTATTTGATTATTGTCTTATTGTAACTTACACGTTGTCATTTCAAAGCAATGGCGCAATGAAGAATTAACAAAAACACATAGTTTTTCGTATGATAAATGATAATCCAGTGTCTACAAATGCCATATTAGCATCAGTTAACAACGGCCATGAATAGTATGAGATTAAAGGACCCATCTGTTGCTTGATAGCTGTAGCGAAGTGGGCAAGGCCTTGGTCTATGACGCTAAAGTTCGGTGGTTCGGAACCCTCCACTACCTAAATTGTTATTCCTAAAATGGTTTCAGACATTCTTATTAATTAATTTTTTATTACAGTAGAACCTCTCAAACTCAACACAATGTGGACTTAATGGTTGTCGAGTTTTGAAGTTGTCAAGTTTTAGGGAACTTAAATAAAAATAACTGGGAGTTGCATAAAAACGCTTATTTAGAGTATTAAAATTGTACATGTATTGATTTATTATATACAATTATATATTTATATCATCATTTATAACTTATAATCAAAATATAAAACAAAAATTTGGGACAAAAGGCCTAGTAGAATCTGAAAATACAGTGTTCATTACTGAAGTTGTTTATGCTGCTTATAAAAAGTCCATCACAGTTATGAGAAGTTTTCTGAAAACTAGAAGAAAAGTGTAATAGAAAACTTACTGAAGTCGTTTGAAAAACCCTGTGATCGAAGACTGCTTTTCTGTCTCCACACGGCCTCTTGCAGCTTGATCATGGAGTCGCCCGAGGAACACAATCTCCATTCCAGTCGCATTTTGCTGCTCTAAGTACTGCAATGTCCCTTCAATAAATTTCACAGCTTCGCTGTGGCCAACATTTCTTTCTTGACGATGGTCCTCTTCCTCTTCTTCTTCCGAATCGTCCCCTTCTACGTCACGCCCTTTGACGGTTGACATGATTTCATCTTCTCCTAATGGTCTTGATGCTCCGTAGAGAGCCATCCATTCATTGACATCATTGCTTGAAGACTCTTCACACCCTGGGATTTTTTCATGAGTTCAATCAAGTCGCTATTTTCAGAATTGATCCCATCGTCACGCGACAAATCGTTGCCTGCCTGTGTCTCAACAAACACTACACTGAACGCCCAGTTACGATAATGTAGCGAGGGCACTTTATGACCTGCCCGGGAATCCTAGGTCAACGCGTGGCCTCATTATAAGAAAGTGGCCACAGAAATCCCCGAACGTGTACAAACAATAGCCCGCCTTAGCTGGGCAGGTAAAGGGTGCGTTGAACGACCTTGGAAAACCCAGTAACCTAGTCTGATTCTCTAGCGCTCTCAGGCGGCCTATGTACTGATGGACAGCTTTACGTTATGGGCGGTGTAAAAAAATTAATTCACCAGCCCTGTCGAGTTTTACGGAATGTCGAGTTTTCGGGAATCGAGTTTCAGAGGTTCTACTGTATTTACATCATTATTTCAGTCCAAAATGTTTGCAAAAACGTATAAAACTACAAATGTAAAGTCGGCCATAAAACACGTCAGTGCGATTTTTTTTGGTGGACACAGTCGTGCACTAGAAACTCAGAACCTTCACTGAAATCATTGTTAAAGCTTAGTTGAGGAATAGCTAAAGGGGAAATACGGCATCTTCATTATTGCGACAACAGTGAGCATTTAAGGAAAATATATACATGTGGCGTCTGTTCCGAGAGAAAAGACGTCACTTCTGATCCTGCAGTTGTTATTATTCAACATTCATAGAATATATGACATCAACTGCGATTGGGCAAAGCTGAAAATGTGTACCCAGCCGGGATTCGAACCCGGGTCTCCTGCTTTCTAGGCAGTTGCGCTGACCCCTACACCACTGCGGACACAGTGATCACCGCACCTGCAAGGACTACCTAAGCACGCCTCCCGTCACGCCTGTTCTCTCGGAACAGACGCCACATGTATATATATACATATAATATGCTGGTGACGGGCAATGATCCTATCGTTAGTGGGGAGGGGTGGGCAAAGTTTGAAGCTCTTACTCTTACGGGAATTAGTTCATAACTACGAGTTTGAGTACTGTGGGCAGGGCGAAGCTGGGAATTTGTATCTGACGGGAGGCGTGCTTAGGTAGTCCTTGCAGGTGCGGTGATCACTGTGTCCCCAGTGGTGTAGGGGTCAGCGCAACTGCCTAGAAAGCAGGAGACCCGGGTTCGAATCCCGGCTGGGTACACATTTTCAGCTTTGCCCAATCGCAGTTGATGTCATATATTCTATGAATGTTATTTAAGGAAAAGTGGTAGCATATTTGCACCAGCGCTGCCGCTCGAGGATTAATGGTGAACGCCTGCTGTCGTCGGAGAGCGCGGTGACTGAGCGCGTGGCGCGGCGGCGTGTTGCAGCGTACTGCGACCGGAAGGACACGCTGGCCAACCTGTGCGAGAAGATCAGCGGCGACGCGGCGCTGTTCTCCATGTTCCGCGTGGGCGGCGCGCCGGCCGCCTGCCCCTTCGACGGCGGGCCGCCCTTCAGCTTCACGTACAGCCGCGGAGCCGGCGCCGCCGACTGCCGCGTGCCGGAGTCCAGGGCCGAGCCGTGCACCGACGCCTCGCGCCTGCTGCTGCGCTACCAGGCCTGCCCCGACGTGCGCGGCACCGAGAGCGCAGGTGCGTGCAGCTGCCATCACTTTAATAAGATGAAATAATGTACACACGGTTGCGAAACTTTTCTTATATTGTCACGTTGCAATGGAAACAGGCTTGACTTCGAAGGCAACTAAACACAGCACTTATACTGGAAGCACGTTTACTACGAACTCAACATACACGCAGCACTGACTGCTTCTCAGGCAGAGTGCTCTGCTATTTATACACAGACAGAATTTACCAGAAATTAGAAGAACAGTTAACATAAGAAACAAGTAGAATTTACAAGTGAACATAAGAAAGATGTAGAACCTTCTGGAATTGTCAATTACAAATAAATAAATTTGTGCCGGTGGGCGGGATTGAACCGGTGACCTTCAGCTCCGCAGTCCGTGACGCTATCCCCTGCGCAACGCCGGCAGTTGGCGTTCGTGGTCTCTCGCGGCAATATCAATATATATAATAACTGAAATGAAAGAACTGGAATCGAGGTGCAGCAAAGCTAATGCAGTGAGTGCTCAGCTAAGATCTACTCTATAGTTTCCAAATGATAAGCTAACATCGCAAACTACCAATTTATTGACGACCGGTTTCGGTGCACTATGTCACCATCATCTGGTCATATATATAATAATCTGGTTATCTTGTTAAAAATTGGATATAATCTGGTCATATTGTTAAAAAATGGGATACAAAATAAGAAGTGCAACATTGCACTTAGTCACTATATTTAAAAAAATACTTAAGTTACAAACATGACAGCTTACAAAATACTGACAGCTCTGAAAATTATAGTTTACATAGCTATGGTGTTGCCACCTTGCGCCAAAATGTAAATTATAATTTTCAGAGCTGTCAGTATTTTGTAACCTGTCATGTTTGTAACTTAAGTATTTTTTTTTATATAGTGACTAAGTGCAATGTTGCACTTCTTATTTTGTATCCAACTTTTTAACAAGATGACCAGATTATTATATATATATATATATATATATATATATATATATATATATATGACCAGATGATGGTGAAATTGTTGTTGTTGTTATGGTCTTCAGTCCTGAGACTGGTCTGATGCAGCTCTCCACCCTACTCTATCCTGAGCAAGCCTTTTCATCTCCTCATAAGAACGGCAACCCTCATCCACTTGAATCAGCTTACTATACGCGTCTCTTGGTCTCCCTCTGCGATTTTTACCTCACACACTTCCCTCCAATGCTTAATTTACAATTCCCCGATATCTAAGAATGTGTCCTACCAAGATCCCTTCTTTTAGCCAGGGTAAGCCAAAAATTCCTTTTCTCACCAATTCTGTTCAGTACCTCTTCATTACTTATGCGATCTACCCTCCTAATCTTCAGCATTCTTCTGTAGCACCACATTTCAAAAGCCTCTATTCTCTTCCTGTCCGCACTGCTTATCGTCCATGTTTCACCCCCGTACAAGGCAACACTCCACACAAATGCCTTCAGAAAAGACTTCCTTACACTTAAATTAATATTCGATGTTAGCAAATTTCTATTTTTCAAGAATACTTTTCTACCCATTGCCATTCTGCGGGGCACGGAGAGCGCAGGTGCGTACAGCTGACACCTGCCGGTGGACCAAGGCTCAACTATCTGATCAATAATATAAAACAATGTAGACACTTTTATTATAACTGAAATGAAAGAACTGGAATCGAGGTGCAACAAAGTTAATGCAGTGAGTGCTCAGCTAAGATCTACTCTATAGTTTCCAAATGATAAGCCAAGATCGCAAACTACCAATTTAGTAAGTGACGACCGGTTTCGGTGCACAATGTCACCATCATCTGGTCATATATATATATATATATTCGAGTAATGATGAAAATTCTACTCAGAGATGATAGTATTGTTGGACCGAGATAGAATGGCTGGCCAGTACTTACCTTAGTGCTGTACCGTCGATAGTAACACAAAAGAAGAAACAGAAAAAAAGAGGACAAGAAGGACAAGCTTTCGGAACACAGTTCCTTCATCAGGTGGGAGAGAAGGGAAGAAGGAAGGATGGGAATGGAAGGGAAAGGTAATTCACGACCTAGGTCATGAAGGTGGTGTTTCGGGAGTGTGGACGTCAGAGATACTGCATGTATGTACTGAGCCAAGCCAGAGAGGATATATATAACCAAAGAGAAAAGATCAAGTAGTAAAGAGAAGAGGAGTGAACTGAATGATGCTGAAGGGTGTAGGAGGGGCGGGGGGTTGTCTAAAACGTTTTTCATTAACAGGGAAAGATGGATGGAGACACACACACACACACACACACACACACACACACACACACACACACACATTACCTTTCCCTTCCATTCCCATCCTTTCTTCTTCCCTTCTCTCGTTTCAACAATACTAATATATATATATATATATATATATATATATATATATATATATAATCTGGTCATCTTGTTAAAAAATTGGATACAAAATAAGAAGTGCAACATTGCACTTAGTCACTATATAAAAAAATACTTAAGTTACAAACGTGACAGCTTACAAAATACTGACAGGTCTGAAAATTATAGTTTATGTTTTGGCGCAAGGTGGCATGCTGCTGCGGACGATGTCAGGTAATCTTTACATCCACTCTCTTCTGCAAGATGGAAGTAAACATCAAGACTAAGCTAGCAGTGCACCGCTCTATCTTTCAACCAACTTTGTCGCATGGGAGTGAAAGTTGTGTGGATACAGGTTACCTTATTCACAAGGTAGAGGTTACAGACATGAAAGTAGCAAGAATGATTGCAGGCACTAATAGATGGGAACAATGGAAGCAGGGTGTCCATAATGAGGAAATCAAGGAAAAAAACTGGGCATGAACTCCATAGATGAAGCAGTAAGAGCGTACAGACTGAGATGGTGGGGTCATGTTACACGCATGGGAGAAGCAAGGTTACCTAAGAGACTCATGTGCTCGGCAGCGGAGGGTAAGAGGAGTCGAGGTAGACCAAGAAGGAAGTACCTAGATTCGGTGCGGAATGATTTTGAAGTAAAAGGCATAACATCAGACGAGGCATCAATGTTAACATTGAATAGGGGATCATGGAGGAATTTTATTAGAGGTACTATGCTCCAGACTGAACGCTGAAAGGCATAATCAGTCTAATGATGATGATGATGATGATGATGATGATGATGATATATTATAAATGGATTCCTCCGTCACTTCTTGGTAGAACGCTTCCATATTTAAGGCTGAAAACAAATAAACGGTTTCTGTTCTACTAATTTTTGGTTTACTTACTAACTAGTTTCCAGCTTATTAGGCCCTCATCAGGCGTCGACAAAGATGCTATTGCTTAGGTTCTCGAAGATGGCAAACAAAGATACAAAACACAGAATACTCGGTCTTTGCATAAGACATTTGTTGGAATTGCAAACTATTATCTGTTGCCATGTATAATTATGTTTACATAAGCCTACCGCAGTGGCCGAGCGGTCTGCGGCGCGACAGTCACAGTCTGCACGGCCGCTACGGTCGGGTGTTCGAATCCCCCCTCAGGCTTGGATATTTGTGCCGTCTTTAGTATAAGGTAGTTAATAAGTAATTTGTAAGTTTAGGGACTGATGACCCCGACGTTATGTTCAAATATTTGTAAATCTATCGGACCAAACTGCGTGGTCCTCAGTCCGTAGCTTACAAACTACCTAAACCTAGGTAAACTAACCTAAGGATAAACATACACACCCATGCTCCAGGGAGGACTCGAACCTCCACGGGGAGCAACCGCGCGCTCCGCAGCGAGATGCTTTAGACCGCTCCACTACTCCAACGCGGCCCGAAGTTATGTCCCATAAGCTTAACAAACATTTTAACATGTTGTTTACGTAATCAGTGGCCTCCTTAACATTTTTTACATTGTAATTTGCTAGTGAACAGGGTGAAACACATTACATATCAAATATTAATGAATTTCATCTATCTAAACATTATTGACACTGTAGCATATATTGAGATCTTCACTTAAGGTGTACATTAAATACGTTCTCAACATATGCTACAGTCTCAATAATGTTAACATAGTTTTTAATTCATTAATATTTGATATGTAATGTGTTGCACCATGTTCACTCGCAAATCACAACTTTAAAATGTTAAGGAGGCCACTGATGACGTAAATATAATTCTACATGGCAACAGATAATTGTTTGCAATTCCAACAAATGTCATATACAAAGACCAAGTATTCTGTGTGTTGTATCTTTGTTTACCATCTTTGAGAACCTAAGCAATAGCGTCTTTGTCGACGCCTAATAAGCCGAAAATTAGTAATGTAATTATACGCTTCTTTCAAGACGCTGTACATTGCGTTCCTTTGCTCTTCGAAGACCTTTGCTGTCTCTGATAGAATTACAATCTCATCATCAAAACACATAGTTTTTATTTCTTTACCTTGAAGTTTAATGCGTTTTTTCTTGCTTTCATTCACACAGCTTGCTCAATGTATAGATTGAATAAAGTTGGGGAAATGCTAAAATCCTACTTTGCTCCTTTCCCGCAACACTGCCTCCCTTTTATGTCCTTCGACTCTCCTTACTGCTGTCTAGTTTTAGTACAAGTTGTAAATAACGTTCCGTTCTCTATATTTTACCTCTGCTGATTTCAGAAATTGCAAAAGTATATTCCCGTCAACATTGTCAGAAGCTTTCTCCAAATCTACAACAGCTAGAACTGTAGGTTTGGTTTTCCTTACCCTATCTTCTGAGATTGCCTATTGTCTCACCTGTTTCTCTTAAATCCAAGCTGATCTTCACCGGGGTCGGATTCTGTTACCATTTCCATTTCTCTGTAAATTATTCGTCTTAAACTTTTGCAAGCATGACTTATGTATTTGATGGTTCTGTAATTTTTATAACTGTCTGCAACTTCTTTTCTTTAAGGAGAGGGGGTAATTACATTTTTCTTGAAGTAAAAACGTAAAATAAATCCTAAGATTGGTTTGAACCCGACAGGGGTTTAATATACATTACCACTCATAAATTTCAATACACCGAATAATTAGCATCTATTTCTCCGTAGATAAGATCTATTACCGTGGGTGCCGTTGAGGAAGCAAAGGAATAGTACAAGGCATAATCAGTCTCTAATGATGATGACGATGATACATTATAAATGGATTCCTCCGTCACTTCTTGGTAGAACGCTTCTATATTTAAGGCTGAAAACAAATTAACGGTTTCTGTTCTACTAATTTTTGGTTTATTTACTAACTAGTTTCCAGTTTATTAGGCCCTCATCAGGCGTCGACAAAGACGCTATTGGTTAGGTTCTCAAAGATGGTAAACAAAGATACAACGCACAGAATACTCGGTCTTTGCACAAGACATTTTTCGGAATTGCAAACTATTATCTGTTGTCATGTAGAATTATGTTTACGTTATCAGTGGCCTCCTTAACATTTTCACTTTGTAATTTGTGAGTGAACATGATGAAACACATTACATATCAAATAGTAATGAATTAAAAACAATGTTAACATTATTGACACTGTAGCATCTGTTGAGAATGTATTTAATGTACAACTATCGCAACATATGTTCACTCGCAAATTACAATGTAAAAGTGTTAAGGAGGCTACTGATTACGTAAACATAATTCTACATGACAACAGATAATTGTTTGAAATTCCAACAAATGTCATATACAAAGACCGAGTATTTTGTGTGTTGTATCTTTCTTTACCATCTTTGGGAACCTAAGCAATAGCGTTTTTGTCGACACCTGTCAACAGTTTACCTGATGATGACCTAATAAACCGTAAACTAGGTAATAAATAAACAAAAAATTACTAGAACAGAAACAGTTTGTTTGTTTTTAACCTCTTTTATATATTTTACAAAGTGCATGTTGTCAACAATCTCCTGTATCTTTTGCTTACATAAATCCTAGAATTTTGATGTTACTTTAATTCTCTAGTGTCCCTCGTTACAGATATGTTACACCGGAAATTTGCAGTAAATAATTCGCTAACAAACTCATTTTTCTCTAATGGGCAACGTGTCATATTTTTAACAGTGTATGAAACCCATTCTGTTGGTGTCTTGTAAACACTTGTAAACACTTCTTTCACCTCTGGCAGTGTTGTTGATGTGAAAAATATCGAGTTACAACGTGTTTCGAAACCCACATTAACCTGTAGGTCGACCTCCATATGGCTGGGTAAGGCAGTTCGAAGGTCGGAGGAAGGCAAGGGCATATCACCTCGAAACTGGGCCATGCCCACACTACCGCTCATTAATTTCAATAGACCCTGGTATTTCAGAATTACAATACAAATCAAACGTTACTTCTCACAGAATATAATTATATTAACTCACACATATGCAATACAATCACAGTCATTATCTTTTACTTTCATCAAAATATTCTCCTTTAGATTTAATGACTGCCTTAAAAACTCAAGGCATGCGGTGAATCAGTTTTTGAGGTATCGTGAATCTATTTGATGCCACACATCTTTAACAATATTCCAGAGATGTTCCTTGCTGTATATATTCCATGATACGTCTGTCCACTTCATCCCACACCATTCCAATGGGATTAAAGTCGGAGCTTTTGGGACGTCCATACCATATTCTTCAGTACTTTCTGTTTTTCCTTTGATGCAATATAGTTCCTACAGTTTTCCGACCGATGTTTTGGGCCATTATCCTGTTGTAAGGTGAACTCTTTCCCAATTAAGCGCAATCCACTTGGTGTCGCATGATTTTGAAGTATGGGGTGGTAATGCTTCTGATCCTTCTATTTTCACAACGTCACCAACTCTATCTCCGGTAAAACATCCCCAAATCATAACAGAACCTCCACCGTGTTTAACGTAAGGTAGAACACACTGTTGGGCTATCCTTTCCCGTACAAATCGGCGAAAAAATATTCTCCTTCCGGTTCCATAAATCTCGAACTTCGATTCGTCGGTGAATAACACCTTTGTCCATTCTTCCGATGCCCAATTACGATGTTTTCCAGCACAGTCAAATCTCTTGTGTTTATGGGCCTTATAAGGGGTTTTCTCGCTATCACTCAACCTTTCAAGCCGGCTTAAATAAGTCTGCTTTTACCTGTTGCAAGAGATATTGTTGTCGCGTTCATTTCTACTAATTCTGCACGAATTTCGGGTGCTGGTTTGAATCTATTTCTTTTACTGCAAATTCTGATTTATTTATCATCACTTCTAGTTGTTTTATGAGGTCGTCCTGGTCGTGGAATGTCCGTATTGCTACCTGTTGTCTTCTGGTGGCGAAGGGTGTGTTGCACTCCCCCTATAGACACACTACATTGTTCCGAAATTTGGCGAATAGATAAACCTGCTTGGCTAAGTGCTACAATTGCACCACGTCTTTCTACGGATATCTCCACTCGTGGAGCCATGCTAGCGATGTCTACACTTCACCTGTCACGAAGGAACTGGTATGCAGAAACCAGATGTTATGTATCGTAGCAATGCTTGACGTGCGCTGCAGACACCACATCACAACAGGGAACAACAAAGGTGCAGCAAATGCGGCATGCCTCGGCAAATAGGTAAACAAACATAGCAGATACCATTATTTGTTAGATACTATTGTCTCTCGATGACCACAAAAAAAAAAAATCACATGTAGACAACTGTTGTACTATGACTTTGCTTCCTCAACGGTACCCACGGTATTTGATCTTATCTACAGAGAACTAGATGGCAATTACTGCGTGTTTTGAAATTTATTAGCGGTAGTGTGTATTAATGCGCTGTCGTCTTCAAACCAATCTTCGTATTTGTTTTACGTGTTTACTTTAAAAAAATGTAATTATCCCTTTTCTAATAAATAAATAAAGGAATAAAAAAGAGGCGCAGACACGTATATAAATTACAGAACTATCAAATCCATACGTCATGCTTGCATAATTTTAAGACGAGTAATTTACAGAAAAGTGGAAATGGTAACAGAACCCGAGCTCGGTGAAGATCAGCTTGGATTTGCAAGAAACGTAGAAACAGGTGAGGCAATATTCAATCTCAGAAGATAGGCTCCAGTTCTAGCTTTTGTAGATTTGGAGAAAGCTTCTGACAATGTTGACGGGAATACAATCTTGCAAATTCTGAAGTCAGCAGAGGTAAAATACAGAGGGCGGAACGTTATTTACAACTTGTACTAAAACTAGACAGCAGTAATAAGAGGCGAAGGATATAAAAAGGAGGCAATGATGCGGGAAGGGAGCCAAATAGGGTTATAGCGTTTCCCCTAAGTTATTCAATGTATACATTGAGCAAGCTGTGAAGAAAAGTAAGAAACAACGCATTAAACTTCAAGGTAGAGAAATGAAAACTATGAGTTTTGCTGATGAGATTGTAATTCTGTCCGAGACAGCAAATGACCTCGAAAAGCAAATGAACGCTATGTACAGCGTATTGAAAGGAGCGTATAAGAGCAAAACAAGGGTATTGTATACAAATTATTTTTCCGTCTCAGTTGCACTATTAAGGAGTTGGTAACTAGTTCGGACTTAATAGTACATTTTCAAAGAGTTGGCCTACAAAAAGAGTGTTACAAGCATTAGGTTACACTGTTAATATTTAAAAAAAAAAAAAAAAAAAAAAAAAAAAAAAAAAAAAAAAAAAAAAAAAAACTAGCAGCTGGTAATGATGCTAAAAAAATCACATATACAGGTTTACCTTATTCCAACCGTAATAATACACTGCATGAAGCAAATGACTGATAAAATCTGTACGTTGTCCACTGTTAATACATAATTACATTAAAATTTAAAATCGGTTAAAACAGATGATGCATCCACAGGCCTCCAACGTGTACTGTGCATGTCAACGTTGTTTAGATGATACCTCTTGGCTCCATTAGAGACCGCCACCTGTAGTGTGCCTTATAATAGTATTGGCACTATTATAGACGATTAAAAGTATTTTACATGAAATTATGGTATTGGTCTGCAAAACGACCAATATATTACCAGTTGCTGATCCTGTACCACCTTTACGATGAATTTTCATAAGGGTATTGTAATGTTCTCTAAGAAAATCACGCGACGCGAAGTAATTAGATTAAGTAACGAAACAATAAAGGAGGTAGATGAGACTTGTTACTTGGCTCGTAAAACAACCTGCATTTTATATCCTCTCTACCGCGACCATCAGTACACCTGGTTAGTGGAGGACAGTCCTGGAATGATCGCGCCGCGAAACAAGCATCTGGAAACTGGAGAAGATGATGGGCAGTTCGCGTGCTGATGGCGCGACTATCTGCAGAAAGTGGAGGACAGACGGCGAATGTCGAGAAGGCGACGGTTCGTTAAATGGCAGCGCCACTTTAGTCACAGAAGTACGCCAGAGGATTGCCTCATCTGTTAAACTAGGTATTTGTGTGTAGGCACCAGTATTTCCAGCAACGTTCCCCGCGCACAGTTGAACGTAGTCCTCCACAACGTACCATCCTTCTAAGTGTATACTTAACGACATGATCTACTACCATTGAAAAGGGTGCACGATCCACGGAAAAACGTCGTCTGGTAGGAATAACAACGTATCTTCTAACAGCTAGATGGCCATGTCTGAATGGACAGTGATCAAAGCGAACAGCCGCCACGGACCAGCTATTCTCAAACTTCTTATCTCCGCAATCCCTAAAGTTGATAATTCACGTCTGCACGTACCGAAGAAAATAATAACAATAAGCATTATTATTAGGTTATAACGGTAATTATCAATGAAAAAAGATATATGAAATTATATTCACTAAAAAACTAATTTTAATTGATTAATGAAATGCCATTGTGGTAGTAGACCAGAATTCTCAATAATGGGAGATTTAATGGCAGAGATAACGGCAGATAAAATAATGAGCAACATATCTGGCTTTATAACAACTTCAAGGTAGTGTGTGAGCTGCGTCTGAGAGCAAGTAGCATGATATGGAACGCAAAGCGAAGAGGAGTGAAAAATTTCGCTGAAGCGGTGGTACATTTTACGTTTTGAATGTTGACGCAGCAAGTGGGAGGTTATCAATACGAAATGGATGCTAAATTTAACTGGGATTCCGGAAATAGAAGTGTACGTGTCATTTACACGTGCTTTTATCGCTTCCCCATCAGAGCGAAACAACAATGCTATAGATGTGCGGAAGCTGTGGGCACAGCGTCAAATATACGATAACCTGCCAGAACAATTATGAGCAGTATTTTCATAGACGCAATTCTCTCTTACCTCTGATGGAAGAAACTATTTTGGGGGCGCAAACTGGTGTAGTCGTATGCACAATTCGCATGAAAATAATTGGAAAGCAGTTTTAAATGATTATTATTATTATTATTATTATTATTATTATAAGAGGAAGAAGAAAAAAACCCTTATCTTTCTTTGTGCCCATACACTGTGAATCACCTATAACTTTCTTCGCAAATGGTTAGTGCTACTGATTTGCGTTTTTCACACGATGGATTCGTAGCATGGGCTCGTTTTCTTAGCGAATAAAAAGATTTCAGTAATACGTAGCAAGTGTATTTTTTGTTCAAACATACACTTTCTAAATGGAACAATGACTATTGAAATGAACAAAGTAAAGTAGGGTAAATTAGAGAGTCTGTGGCGTTTGGTGCACGACTCAATTCAAAGTCGTTTACGCGATATCGTATTGTGAAAAGGTCGACAGCAACACTTTAATAATTCTTGTCATAGCAGACACTAAAGAACAACACTAGTGCATACACTAATTATGTGGATTCAGAGAAGTAAATAGAGAATTCACCATCATAGATTGTGTTCGAAATGACCTTAAGCAGCAGCAATACACCCTTACAGTCTGGTATCGAAGGACTGCTGCGTACGTATTAGCATTTCAGCAAATATATCCGGTTGCACAGTGGTAGAGTGCCAGACTACAAATCCAAAGGTCCCGGGTTCGATCCCCGTCAGGTCTTCGGATTTTTATCTGTCACTTTCCACTTCTTTCACCTCTGGCAGTAGTGCTCATGTGAAAAAATACCGAGTAGCACCGTGGTTCGGAACCCACGTTAAACTGTAGGTCCCCCTATAACTGGCTGGGTAAGTCAGTTCGAAGGTCGGAGGAAGGCAACGGCATACCACCTCCAAACAGGACCATGCCTAGTAAAACACTGTGGTGTTCAAACCAATCTTCGGATTGTTGACTGCTTTACCTTTTTATCCGAGCAGGCTGTAGTAATCCTTTCCAGCATGCCATCAACATTTGTGAACCACGTCTTGCAGCTTATCCCAGAGAAAAATGTCTACATTCGTAGAGGAACGGCCCGGACACGGTACAGGTCCGCAGTGAACAATCCAAAGATTTGGAAACAATTCGTGAAGGCATGCGGTAGTAATCAAGACACTATGGGTACGTTCCATAGCTTCCTCTTGGACGACAGTTTTCTGGCAGCCATGTCAGGTGGTCTAACCCTTTCATTCCCAGAGTTCTCCTTGGACAACAACGTATGAACAATTGATTTATAACGTATTTTTTGCATCAGCCCTTAACGTCGCATTTTTGTTTATGAAGAACATGCTTCTAGTACGACATTTTGCTGCTTTGTGTAGCCACCTCAGAGGCATTAATCTGTCCATCTATCAGGTTTTGTTGCGTTCCGTCGGTATGTGGCTGAGGGTGTGGTTGGTTTTAGTTTATTCCAGCAGTAAATTGTCTTGTCTTTTGTGCTGCAGCGAAGTTTATGCTAGCATTATTGAGGTGAAAGTGTTAATTATCAACAAAATATTGTCCAAGTTATACAATATCCCGATACAAACGTTAGTGTTGTGCATGAAATACATAACATAAAAATCAATAGTTCGACAAAAAATTTAGAACACATATTTTGATGTTTACTGCACTGCATTAATACAGAACACAATTTTAATTTTTGCAAAGCTTATTTCTTAATGAGGGGCTGTAAGGGTTATGAGGCTACGATACTTGTGCATGTTCTGTCAACCATCTATGATTAACAAACAAAGTGTTCGTGGTTAAGTATCCCACACTACACATAGGTACCCACATATGTAAGTGGCTGTAAGATTACTTAAGTAACAGAACACTGTACGTTCTTCTCGATGGCGAGTGTTCAACAGAGACTTATCGTCAGAGATGCCCCAGGGAAGTGTGTTAGAAACACTATATTTTTTTTATCTATATAAATGATCTGACAGACAGTGTGAGTTGAAATCTGCGGCTGTTTGCTGATGATACTGTGGTGTACGAAAGGGTGTCGTTATTGAATGACTGTGTTGGGATGGAGGGTGACTTGGACCTAATTTCTAGGCGGTGTGAGGAATAGCAGCTAGCACTAAACATAGAAAAATGTAAGGTGGTGCAGATGAGTAGGAGAAACGATCCTGTAATGTTCGATTACGGCATTAGTAGTGTGCGGCTTGACAGAGACGCGTCAGTTAAGTAACTAAGCGAAAAGCTGCACAGCGATAAGAAATGAAACGACCATATAAGGGGAGTCGTGGGGAAGGGTCGACTTCGCTTTACTGGGTGAATTTTCGGAAGGTGTGAGTCGTCTCTAAAGGAGACCGCATTTAAAACGTTTTTACGACCCCAACTTGAGTATTGCTCAAGTGTTTGGGATCCCCATCAGTTCGTTTTAAAGGAGGACATAGATGCAGCTCAGAGGTGGTCGGCTAGGTTCGCAACTGGTAGATTCGATAAATGCGCTTTTGGAAAAAAAAAAAAAAAAAAAAAAAAAAAAAAATAGAAGGCCGGAGTTTCAGGTGAACTGCAGAATGATTCTACTGCCGCCAAGACCACAAGGATGAGATCAGAGAGATGAGGGCTCGTACGGATACATACAAGTATTCGTTTCTCCTTAATTTTATATGGGAGTGGAACAGGAAAGCCGCGGCGAATTAGCTGTGTCCACTGAGGCGCCTTGCTGCGGTGTGCGCGGCCCTACGCCGTCGGGGCTTCGAGTCCTCCCTCGTGCATGAGTGTTGTGTTGTCCTTCGGTTAGTTTACCATAGTTTAAGTAGTTTGTAAGCTACGGACTGACGACCAGGCAGTTGAGTCCGATAGATTAACTAACATTTGGAACATAAAGCACACTCCGCCACATACCGTTGGGTAGATAGCGGAGTATGAATGTACATGTGGATATAGATTTACACTCCATGGACGATGACTTTACACCTGACGAAGCAAACATGGTTTGTCAAAAGACCAAAACACGTGTTTCCGCATACGCCGTACAAGCACGAGCAGCTTTCTTCCTACACTCTCGATAGGCTTTGTTCCATTAAGAAAAAAGTGTACGATTCCACATAACTTCCTACGTTTTATTAAAATCTGTTCATTGGCTAATAACAAGAACCAGATACTACCAATCCATCCTGTGAAAACCGCATATAAATGTCGTTTTACATTTCAGCAATAGTTGGCAAGCAACTTTTTTGCTGTTTAATGCTAGCTACACTAGTCACTAACTATTGCCATGAATAACTCCGAAAGTATAATAGGAGCTGAAACGTTTGTGGGACAAGAGTTGCATTGGACACCGTTGGTTAGAGTGTGGTTTTTTGTTGCTAGATTGAGTCGCTTCAAAGATATGAAGGTCAACTTTTTTTCTTTTTTTAACGGGATGCTGTAGTTGGGTATTTATTCTCTGATAGCGGCTATCGAGACGAATCCAATTATGTGTAACAGTAAGGTTTTTGAAACTCAGCGGAGGATACAACAAAAAGGCGGCATTAACGTTCAATTACAGACAATTACAGAACGTGTTCGAAGCGATGATCATTGGTATAAATGCAGCGCTGCAATCTTCTTATCATGTATTGAGTGGTTTTCCGTATGACTTCGACACTTATCGAAGCACCTTTTGACCTTACGTGACCTACCAAACTATAGCATCCCATTAAAAAAAGTTGAGATTCATATCTCTGAAGCGACCTCACCTAGTAACAAAAACTAATGTCATATTCTAGCCCCCCGTTGTCCCATGCAACTTGTCCCACAAACGTTTCAATTCCTATCATACTTTCGAAGATATTCTTGGTGGCAATAGCGTATAGACCACAAAGATTCATTTGAATTTCAGCTCTTCCTAACCACAGCTTATCTTTTTGGAGCACTGTTGAAGACTTCCCAGGGAATCACGCAATAATGGAAACTATGTTTCCCTTCACTTACAAACCGAAGGCAATACAGAATTAGTGTTAAAAGATTTACATTTTATTTTAATCATAAGTGATTAGGACAGCACAAACACCCAAGGCAAGACGGATCAAACTCTACATCAAGTCTGTCATCCAGGGACCTAATCATTTAATATTGATGAAATAGTTACGCGATTTGGAATTAATTCAGTGTAATATTGAAGAGCTACCAGAGAGAAGGTAGGTATAAGAGATGGCTTGTCGTAAGGAGCCTGACTGTGAACATGTGTTGTCCCACGTATCTGGAAAAAGACCGGGTGAGGTGGTGCAGTGGAAACATACTGGACTGCCATTCAGGAGACGGTGGTTCAAATCCACCTCCAGCCATACTTTTTAGGTTTCCCGTGATTTCCCTAAATCACTCCAGGTAAATGCCGCGATATTTTCTTTGAAAGGGCATGGACGATTTCCTTTCCATCCTTACCCAATCATTCGAGCGTAAGCTCCGCCTCTAATGACCATGCTGTCATGGACGTTAAACCCTAATCTTCCTCCTACTCATTTAGAAGAGGAACTAAGATATCAAAATGTTCATTAATATTCACGGCAAGCAGGAGCACTCAATATGAACGTCGTATTGCTTTGCGGTTCAAAACTGACGTCTATTCTAGTTCTTGTGGACGATGGCTAGGTTGAAGAGCGTTTTTAGAGACTCTTTTAGTTGCAGCTCGTTGTTTCTACGTCCCTGGATCACATCCTGGATGTAGAGTTTGATCCGTCTTGCCTTGGGTGTTTGTACTGTCCTAATTATTAATGAGACACGAAGGACTGAAGGACTGAAGTGAAAAGAAATAGAAAGACCTACACATGGCGAGCAAAAACTATGAGATGTGGTTTCAGGGCCTGTAACCTCATGTGATCCTTAGTTTTTACTTTATCTGCACAAATTTATCAGAGCCAACTGCAAAATACCTCTAAGATTATGTTTATCGTTTATAAGTCTTCGGATGAAGATAGAGATGGCTATTTAAAACACAGGATACATTCCTTGTTAGACATTGGACTGACATATTTATGGTAGTGTATTCAAACAACGAAACTCGTCGCACTTTAATAGAAATGTGTCAGTGAAATTGTGTCCACAGAATTATATAAAAAATAAAAGTGATACATTCCCTGCGAAGGACGCGTGATGCAAACAATTATTTTTATAGCATAATCTCCATTTCACGTACCGCATTACAAATACACAAATGAGTTTTAATGATTATGTGTTGCAGCTTCATTATCAGTTATCATAATCGAGATCGATGTTGATTCTGACGTTAAAATTTGAGAACGAATTGACGCTATCCTAATTAATGAAAGGTTGCAGCCTTGCAGCTATTATGTAAAATTGCGCAGTAATTACCAGCTTCTTTTATTACTGAGCTCATTGATATTAGTGCTGCAGGGCTTAATTAGTCGGCAGCTCGAGGGACTGTCATTAACACCGCTATGCTAAATAATCACCAGATAATTATTAATTATGAGAAAAGTGCACTCAAATTGAACATTAACGTCAAGCTTATATAAGTTTTTAATCCTTGCTATAGTTCGTCAGTTCTTTTCTCACACGTTTTGTTGCATCTTTATCATATAGCACACATTTATAATCTTCACTCGCTCCGTGAAATAGAAAATCCCGCGGAATAGACCTTAGGCAAAATAATATGTTTAGAAATCTAACAGTAAGGGACCAGAATGAAAACTGCTATGAAAGCACAATAAAAGACGAATATTTCCTGGCCAGAGCCCAAGATATGAAGAGGATAACTAGTTTCTTGACTTATGTGGCAGATTAGAAAACATTTAAGTAAATAAAAATAAAAAAACATAATGTATTCGCTCAATGTAAAGTAATACGATTCATTTTGTCAGGTAGTATAGCAGGTCTCAATATCATCCTACACGGCATTTCTCATGTCTTGCAGTATTTCAATGAATTCCACTGAAGTTCAGGACGCATACAGTCCCACTTGAGAGAACTTGCTAATAAAGGTGCCTCCCGCTCAAAGACTTATTATGCTTATTTTCTATAGTGCGCACACAGTCCCAACTAGCAAAAATTATGCGCCCGATTTACTCACATTTCTTTTTTCCTCTTTTTTTTTAAATTATTAACAAAAGGTTCTGTGAAACTAAAAGACCCCTTAATGGAAACATAACAAAACGCAAACAGAAATATCCCAAAGGAAAATCTCCCACTCCTACAAAGGGAGAAACCCAAACCCTTTGCATAGTAATTTCATCCTTAAGAAAGTAAATCAAAACGATATACCTACAATGGAATCAGAAGTGAAAAGTGAAAACGAGAGGAAAGATAGGATGGTGGACGAAATGAAAGGTTACTACGGAGCCCCAAGGAGGGAGGGGGGTCATCTTCTTCGTAAGAGTCTGAAGGTAACAAGAAGAGGTAAACATAAAGCGACTAACTCCGGTGGGTCTTAAAGGAAAGAGGAATTCAAGTCTCTCAACATGATGTGGAGAAAAAAAAAGAGGAAAATATGCGTTTATAGCAGTTTGCATACTTCATGTTGTCCCTATCAGTAACAAAGTCGCAATATCAGTGTTTTAATGCCCGTTAGAGGACATGGATGAGCACCACGGTAAGGTAGTTGTAGAGTTTGTCATAAGTATTTAGTGTTTTAATCTGTTAGTGGACATTCCACATATACGTCGTATACTATACACAAGTCGGAGTGGGGATTAGCATTAACTCCTAAGATAATATCTCAAAATATTTTGAAATTAATGTTTTTTAAGATTGCAGACATATCTAAGAGCTAGTTCGCCTCTTTTAAATCTTTGGCCAGGAGAAATTTTACTTTTATTATGTTGCGATTGGGGCATTTGTCATTCTAATTCCAGCTTGTATTCTACCACAGTTTCCAGAATGAAACTTTCACTCTGTAGCGGAGTGTGCGCTGATATAAAACTTCAGGCAGATTGTGTGCCGGAACCAGGATTCGAGCCTGCGACCTTTGGCGTTCGCGGGCAATCGGTCTACCGCCTGCCCTATCCCGACACGATTCACGATCCGTCCTCACAATATTACTTCTGCCAGTACCTCGCGTCCTACTTTCCACACTTGCGAACCTTGCAGAACTAGCACCCCTGGAAGAAAGAATGTGGTCGAGACATTGCTTAGCTATAGCCTAAGGGATGTTTCCATAATAAATTTTCTCTCTGATAAGAAACTTACAGGAAAATCGTTTCTTCCAGGAAGACTATTTCTGAAAGGTTTGCAGGAGAACTTCTGTGAAGTTTGGAGAGTAGGAGGTGAGGTACTGGCAGAAGTAAAGTTGTGAGGACGGACCGTGAATCGTGGCGGGATAGCTCAGTCGGTAGAGCGCTTGCCCGCAAAAGACAAATGTCCAAGCTTCGAGTCCCGGTTCCGGCATGCAATTTTAATCTGCCAGGAAGTTTCTACTACAGCTGATTGACAGTCGTAGTCGACAGAGGGGTGTGAACTGTCTGGTCATCAGAATTTTCTTCGACAAAAATTAAAAATACGCCTTCTTTGCCATTATTTTCTACCCTCATGAACCACATTGCCGAGGTGGTGGGATGGCTTGCATGCCTCAAAGGCACAAATAGCCGTATCGTAGGTGCAACCACAGCGGAGGGAGGGGTATCTGTAGAGAGGCCAGACAAATTGTTTCAGGGGCAACAATCTGGATGATTGATTGAGCTGGCCTTGTAACATCAGATAACGTGTCTTTGCCATGCAGTTGCCGCGAACGGTTGAAAGCATGGGAAAACTACAACCGTTACTTTTCCCGACTACATGTAGCTCTACTGCACAAATATATGATGATGGCTTCCTCTCGGTTAAACTATTCTGCAGGTAAAATAGTACCTAATTCGGATCTCCGGACGGGGACTACTCATGAGGATTTTGTCATCATGGAATACAAAACGCATTCTAAGGATCGAAGGGTCAATTGTTAGATCCCTTAATCGAGTAGGGGGGTTAGAAAATTTAAAATGGAAATAGATAGGTTGAAGTTAGATATAGGAGGGATTAGTGATGTTCGATGGAAAGGGAAACAGGATATCGGGTGCAGGGTTAAGAATATAAAACCAGTTGGTTGTATTACAGGAGCAGGTCTAATAACAAATAAGAAAATACGAATGCGAGTAAACTACTAACAGCAGCGCAGCGATCGCATTATCGTAGTCAAGATAGATACGAAGCTAATACCGACCACAGCAGTACAATTTTATATGCCAACTAGCACTACTGATGTGGGAAGATCGAAGGAATGTATGAGGAGGTAAACGAAATTATTCAGACAGTTAAACGAGAGGAAAACTTGATTGTAAATGTTCAAATGTTTGTAAGGCTTACGGGACTTAACTGTAGGGTCATAAGTTCCTAAATTTACAAACTACGTATGAACTAGCTTAAACTAAAGACGGCACAAACATCCGTGCCCGATGGAGGGCATTCGAACCCCCAAAGGGAAACGGCCTCGCGCATCGTAGCATAGCTCCTCAATGTGCTCTGCCGCTCCGCCGCTTTGATTGTAATTCGGTAGTAGTAAAAGGAAGGTCTATATGTCTGGGGAAAAGGAAAGAAACAGGAAGTCGCCAAGCAGAATTTTGCACAGAACCTAATTCATCATAACAAACACGTTGCTTAAGAATCACGAAAGACGGTTGTATAAGTGGAAGAAACCAGGAGGTAACGGAAAGATACTGATTTCGGGACCAATTTTTGAACAGTAATACGTATCCAAGAGCAGATATTGACTCTGACCACATCTTATTGGTTATTAACTATAGACTGAAACTGCAGAAAGGTAGGAAAATAAAGTGATTGGTCTTGTATAAATTGAATGAACCTAAAATCTCGAGAATTTGAGGGAGATTTATGCAACAATTGACAGAATCGGGGGGGGGGGGGGATAACACAGTAGATGATGAATGGGTAGCTTTGTGAGATGAAATAGAAAAGGCAGTAGACCAAATAGGTAGAAAGGCAAGACCTAAAAAAATTCCTTGTATTTAACATGAAATACCATATTTTAATTGATGAAAGGAGAAGATATACAATGCAGTAAATAAAGCAGCCAAAATGGAGTACAGACGAATAAGAAATGCGATTGTCAGGAAGTGCAAATTGTCTATGCAGGAATGGCTTGATCTCAAAGGTAAGTCTGCACAATAATGTCTAATTAAGGAAAAATATATATAGCACTTACAGAAAAAGCGACTTTTGGAGACAAGGAAAGCAGCCGTATGAATATGAAGAACTCAGATGGAAAATCTGTTCCGAGCAAAGAAGGGGAAATGAAATTAGAGACAATATTGTAGGAAGGGAAGATCAAATAGATGAAGATGAAATGGGAGACAGAATACTTAGAGAAGAATTTGTCAGAGCTCTGAAAGACTTAGGTCGAAACAAGGCCTGTGGAGTAGACTTTCCATCAGAAGTGTCTGGGATAGCAAATCATGACAAAACTATTCCATTTAGTGTAATCGGTATTAGAAAGGTGAATACCCTCAGGCTAAGACAAATGTAATTATACCCATTCCAAAGTAATCAGGAGCAGTCAGGAGTGAAAATTACAGTATCTTCAGATTAACAAGTAATGATTACAAATTTTTACACGAAGTATTTGCAGGAGGACGAAAATCTGGTAAAGCTGTCCTAGGGGAAGAACATTTTGGATTTAAGAGAAATGTGCGAACACGGGAGGCAACATTTACTTTAATATTTATCTTAGAAGCTAGACTAAGGAAAGGCAGACCTACATTTATAGATTTCGAAAAAGCTTTCGACAATGTTGATTAAAATGCATTCTTTCAAATTCTAAAGTCAGCAGGGGTAAAATATAGGGAGCGGAAAGTTCTTTACAGCTTGTACAAATGCAGATAGCAGTTATTAGAGTCGAAGGACATGAAAGGTAGGCAGTGGTTGGGAAGGGAGTAAGACAGACTTGTATCCTTTCTCCGATGTCATCCAGTTGGTACATTGAGCAAGCTGTGAAGGAAAGCAAGAAAAACATTTTGGAAACCAATCAAACTTCAGGGTGAAGAAATAAGAGCATTGCGATTCTGTCACAGAAAGCAAAGGACCAGGAAGAGCAATTGATTGGAATGGGCAGTGTGTTAATCATTAACAAGTGTAATATAATGCAGCCTAAGATAAACAGGCATTAGATCAGGTAACGAAAGAACGAAGGCGGTAGATGAATTTTGTTACTTGTGAAATAAAATAATATATGGTCGCAGTACAGAGGACATAAAAGGAAGAAAGGCAGTGGGAAGAGAATCTTTTTTGAAAGAAAAGAAAAAAAATTGTATTTGCCAACATCTAACAAGGCATTAAAAATGTTCAAATGTTTGTAAATCTATCGGACCAAACTGCGTGGTCATCAGCCCGTAGCTTACAAACTACTTAAAATAAGGTAAACTAACCTAAGGACAACACACACACCCATGACCCAGGTAGGACGCGAACCTCCGACGGCGAGGAAAAAATGTTCAAATTTTTGTATAGTCTATGGGACTTAACTACGGGGTCATAAGTCCCTAAACTTACAAACTACTTATGAACTACTTACGAACTAGGACGGCACAAATATCCATGCCCGAGGGGGGATTCGAACCCCCGTTCGTAGTGGCCGTGCAGACCGCAGACTGTGACTGGAGCGCCTTAGTCTTCTCGGCCACCGCGGCCGGCGCCGGCGAGGAACCGCGCGCTCCGCAGCGAGGCGCCTTACACCGCAGTTCACACATACGAGTGTAGAAGTTTTTAAAATGTGGTACTACAGAAGAATGTTGAAGATTATGTGCGTAGATAGCGTAACTAATGAGAAAGTATTGAACAGAATTGTAGGGAAAAGAAATTTCTGACACCTTCAATAAAAGAAGATATCGATTGGCGGAACATGTTCTCAGACATTAAGGAATCGTGAATTCAGCGTTGGAAGGACGTGCGTGGGGTAAAAATCGCAGTGGGAGATAAAGAGACGGATGTGGGTTGCCTTTCTTATGAGGAGATAAAGAGGCTTGCTCAGGATAAATTAGGGTGGGGAGCTGCATCAAACCAGTCTCCGAACTGAAGGTGACTGTTTAAAAGGACAGTAAGGTAACTCTACTTCATAGTTCATCAACGTTAATATTACATAACTATTCACCGTACTTCATTGCCTGAGGCCATAGTAATAGACAGCCTGGCTGAAGAGAAAGAGAAATGGTTCAAAATAAATTATTCGACAGATCCGGGCAACTCGATATTACAGAGAGTACTCTCCGGTATTGGGATCTCAATTACCGTGAATGTCTAACCCCAGGGCAAAATACAAAGAAGACGATAATATTGCAGATAATGAACATGTATGTCAATGGTAACAGGACGGTGTCGCCTGCATGTGGATGAATATCCCTGACGCCCGTTTATTGGAATATTTAGAGAGTTGTAAAAATGTAACAATTTTTCTTGAAAGTCTATGTCCACAAAATAGTTTCGATTTCATGATATCGCTCATGCGAAACTCAACCCGCTCTTATCAAGAAGGTGTCATATGATCTGTGGATGGGCAACAAAAGACCGTGCCCGATACGCGGAGACGAATTTTCGTCTGATCCGTTGGCCGAGTTCTTTTGTCTATTCTGAAGGGGAGGACGCTTAATGTATTACCGTCCACGGGATCGTTCTTCAGAACCCACTATGTCATTTTTACTCTCCAAGTACCTGGCGTGGCAGTCGTTATGTAATTCCTCCCAACCATTTCATTAAAAAAAACTAATTAGTTTAAAAATTGAGCATTACACAGAGAACAGTTTGTAAAAACAATATAAAAATTGTAAAACTATAATGTAGTGTAATTAAGTAAACCATATTCAAATGTAACACAGAATCTGTACCGTAATGCCTGTTACACAACAAATGTAACAAGTGTTCATTTTGACTGTTAATAATAGGTCACGACCACACAAAAATATATATCACTGATTGTAAAAATATATCAAGTATATTTAAGTAGCATGAACAACTTTATTGAGCTCTATCGGTAACGAGAGAAGAAACTAAAACCTTCCCAACGAATGCCGTAACGTTAGTCCTTGTGTTTATCTACATCTTTAAGTATGAAAATCAAAGAAGTAGTGTCTCTTCACAACACTAGTCAGCTGTTTTCTGATGATGTCCTAATAAGCCGAAAACTATTTCGAAGAGAATAGAGAATAAAAAATCAGTAGAACTAAAACAGTGTTTTACCCCGAAATCTAGACTTGTTCTACAAAAGAACAGTTTGATGTTTTGATAATAGACTTTCTTCCCGTCTTTCTTATGTTAAACCTGATAGCGGAACTGTACATATTAAGACTGAGCACACACCAGTTATTTTCCCAATGACACTGCGCCGTGGGAAGCTTCGGCCACTCATTTCCATTAAAGGCCTGAAAAGACGTCGTAATCGGTCGAAACTGTTTGAAGTGAATAAATAAACAGATGATCCCACATAAGACGGCGCTTTTTTAATAATCAGATATTACACAGCTCATTCAATTTTTCTCCTCGTTAATCGTCAGAGGTATGAAATTAACTAAAGCACTGCACGATATTTTATAGTGTTAGCGGAGCTAAAATCTCTGTGGGTAAACATTCCACATGGTTCATGTTAGGTCATATTCAGGGTTAGTCACCTAACATTACCATTGGAAATATTTAGTAAATAAAAAAATGAATAACTAATTCCACAGACCGAAAGTAATGAGAGGGGCTGCTGTAACTAGTTAATACAACCATTAAAATGACCGGATATATGATTTTTATCTTTTTTTTTTTTCTTGTTTGTAGAGTATATGGGACTTAACTACGGGGTCATCAGTCCCTAAACTTACAAACTACTTATGAACTACTTACAACTAAGGACGGCACAAATATCCATGCCCGAGAGGGGATTCGAACCCCTGACCGTAGTGGCCGTGCAAACCGTGACTGGAGCGCCTCAGTCTCCTCGGCCACCGCGGCCGGCTGATTTTTATCACAACATTGATAACTGTTATTATTTTTAGCACAACTGAGAATAGAAAAAAATTCTTAATGCCGTTTGTTACATTGTAAAATGCGAAATACTTTCAGATTTAGTGTAACCTAAAGTTAACGCTTGAAACGTTTGGTGTTCAGTCGCATGTTGTAACAAACAAGGTCATCATCAGCGATCAGTATTAGTATTGGTATGTTTACGAAGATGACAATGTTTTCGAGTTTGGAGGTAATGCAATGTTGTAGGTGTCTCAGTGTCTGCATGTAGTGCTTGATGTTTTTGTTATTGTAAATTAGTCTTTGTATTCAGAATAACTGTAGTACACTGTGTTACCAGATGTCTGTGATAGGGTAATGTACAGTACAGGTAAGAAGTACGCAGTAGGAGAGTAGTAAAGTTAAAAGATAAATGATTTTAAGCAGGTCGCAATGACAACAGTGTGCACAGTGTTTTAAGGACTGAGAAAATTGTTTATTCTAACTCTGCAAAGGCAGCGATGATACCATCTATGGTGAATGTAGAAAATATCTAGTTGAAGCCTACAGATAGTATGCAGAAATGTACCCATACAAAGGTTATCTAATACGTCTCGCATTTGAAAACATCTACAAACATTTGTGTCGTATCCCGCCAAGGGCTGTGCAAGAAACCCACCACAGGAGAAGCAGGTGCAGTTTGTGCTGGTATATTAAGGCAGTGCAATGAACCAATGTAGTGTAATGCGCATACTTCATCGTCGCAAATTTCACCCGTATCGTTTATCGCTGCATCAAGATACATGGAGATGACTTTAATAATCCAGTGAACCAAAGTAGTGTAATGCGCATACTTCATCGTCGCAAATTTCACCCGTATCGTTTATCGCTGCATCAAGATACATGGAGATGACTTTAATAATCCAGTGAATTTCTGTAAAGAGGTATTAACAGAGACTGCCTTGCAGTTCTGCCTATTTACCGATGAAGCAGGTTTCACAAACCACAGGTCGGTGAAGTTACGCATTAGTGGTCCGTGGACAATCCTCGCTGGCTTCGACAAGTAGAGCGACAGCGCGGGTGGAATGTAAACGTGTGGTGCGCAGTAACTAGCGACCATCTCATTGATCCTCACTTCATTGAAGGAACCTAAAAAGCTGCAAAGTAGATCGAATTTCTACAAAATGATCTGCCAACTTTGCCCAAAAATTACCATTGGAAACGCATAGACGCATGTAATATCAATAAGACGGTAATCCTGCACATTCTGAAATTAACACTAGGCTGACCCCTGACAGAACGTTGGACGGGCGTTGCACAGGTCGCGACGAACGTATAAATTGCCAAGCACGTTTTCCTGATTTTAAACCTTTAGACTTCTTTCTGTGGGGTACGTTAAGGGAGAACGTGTACCTTGATGTGCCTAAAACCCTAGAGGGTGCGAAACATAGTATTAAGGCTGCCTCTGTCAACATTACACAAGATGTGCTGCGTAGTGTGACAATATTACGCGGTAGATTGCGAATGTGTGCAGCAAATGATGGGTACCACTTTGAAAATTTGGGTGTTTCCTGTTCATGGAGAAAACTGTGACAGGACTAACCTATAAAAATTATTCAAAACTGATTATTTCCTCAACCTGAAGTAGATTCAGATGGCTTCATCTTCGTGCAAGATGGTTCCCGGCCTCATTTCTATACCAACATCCAACGTTATCTGAATGACACCATTCCAGGGTGTTGGATTGGATCACGAGCAGAAGAAGATCAACATCAACCATGGCGTCCTCCATTTCCGGACCTCACACCTTACGTAAAAGACAGTGTTTGTAATCCCACTATTTCCTGACACATTTGAAAGTCTGCTATATCAAATAGATGAGGCTCTGAATTTGATAATGATAAACCAGATGCTTCATGTGTGACAAGAAATGAGCCACTGTTTCAATATTTGTCATGTAATGCATGATGCTCATATTGAATGTATAAAAATTTGACCTTTTCTCTTCCCAGGAACGTTACAATTGTGCCTCTGCCTTTCATAGTTTGAAAGCAATAAATTTTTTAAATCTTTTCCTTCATTTTGAATAGTCCTGTATTTCGTTTTGTCACAGTGTACGTTTAACATTTTCGATTCAATAAGGGACTCCATTTCATTCCGTTATTCGTCCCTATGTCTAGTTATTTAATGGAGATATTGTTGTGTGTATCTGGCGGCAGCTGGTGAAGAATTTGTAGCTTCCCCACTGGCTTTCCCGTCAGCAACCACCCTCCCCCCTCCCTTCATCACCTCCCCTACCTTGCCGTCTGTGCAGCTAGCTATTTATTATTTCAAATTCACCCACACTGCCGCCTCCAGGGGTGGTGTAAGGAAGTTGAGTTTTATCTTATTTGGTGTCCCTCTTTGAGCTTATAAACCCTCGTTAGAATTCGGTATTACATCTACATACATACTCTGCAATCCACCTGCGTGGCGGAGGGTACACTGTACCACTACTAGGCATTTACTATCCTATTCCACTCCCAAATAAAACGAGGAAAAAAAGAATGCCTATATGCCTCTGTAAGAGCCCTAATTTCTCTTATCTTGTCTTTGTGATCACTACGGGAAATATAAGTAGTCGGTAGCAAGATCGTACTATACTCAGCTTCTAATTCCGGCCCTTTAAATTTTCTCAACAGAAATTCACGAAAAGAAAGCCGCCTTTCCTCCAGTGATCTCCAATTGAGTTGCCGGAGCATTTCCGTGACACTCGGGAATTAGTCGAACCTAACAGTAACAAACCTAGCTGCTCGCCACTGAACTGCTTCTATGTTTTCCTTTAAACTGATCTGCTGCGGGTCCCAAGCACTTGAGCAATATTCAAGACGTGGTCATACAAGGGTTTTATACGCGGTCTCGTTTACAAATGAAGTACATCTTCGCAAAATTCTCCCAATAAAATGATGTCGGCTGTCCGCCTTACTCACAACTGTCCTTACATGTCGCTCTGCAATGTTACGCCTAGATATTTCAACAACGTGACAGCATCAAGAAGCTCACTACTAATGCTGTATTCGAACAGTATGGGATTGTTTTTCCTACTCATGCGCATCACCTTACATTTTTCTATATTGAGAGCTAGCTGCCATTCTTCGCACCAACCAGAAATTTTGTCAAAATCATCCTGTATGCTATTACAGTCAGTTAAAGACGACACCCTCCCATATACCACGGCATCATCAGCACACAGCCGAAAATTACAACTTACTCTGTCCATCAGATCATTTATATAGATAGAAAATAATAGCGGTCCTATCACACTCCGCCGGCCGCGGTGGCCGAGGGGACTAAGGCGCTCCAGTCACGGTCTGCACGGCCACTACGGTCGGGGGTTCGAATCCCCCCTCGGGCATGGATATTTGTGCCGTCCTAGTTCGTAAGTAGTTCATAAGTAGTTTGTACGTTTAGGGACTGATGACCCCGTAGTTAAGTCGCATAGACTATACAAACATTTGAACCTATCACACTCCCTTGGGGCACGCCTGACGACACACTCGTCCCTGATGAACAGTCGCCGTATTATAAATTAACAGTTCTGTGATTAATAAAATTAGTCACAGGACAAAGTAGAACGAGATTACTAGCAGAGAGTGCAAATAATATCGATAACTTTTGTTTCAAATTACCCCGCGACAGCAGCGCTGTGTAGTTATTGTTACAAGGTGTTTGTTGGCAGTGGAGGAGCTGGAGTGCGTGGGCTCGTGGCGCGACGGCTCGGTGCGCTACTTCGTGGGCCGCCTGGAGCACCGGCTGGCGCACTCTGACGAGGACCGCTACCGCTGCTTCGTGTACGAGCGCGTCGCGGGGCCCGGCGACGCCGTCTCCTTCAACGTGGCGCAGTCGGGCGACGCCACCTGCTCCGGCCTGCTGTCCGCCAGCGAGGGCTCGCGCACCATGCGCCTCACCAACGGTAAGCCGGCACTCACACTTCTTGCATAACCCAGCAAGTCCATTCAGTACATCCCCTAGCACGTGCTTATTTCCGACGGAACACTCGTTCTCGTGGCACAATCCATCATAAATTACACGGTGTGAACCATTTAGAACTGTTTTCCGGAATGTATACACTCCTGGCCATTAAAATTACTACACCTCGAAGATGACGTGCTAAAGACGCGAAATGTAACCGACAGGAAGAAGATGCTGTGATATCCAAATGATTAGCTTTTCAGAGCATTCACTCAAGGTTGGCGTCGGTGGTGACACCTACAACGTGCTGACGTGAGGAAAGTTTCCAACCGATTTCTAATACACAAACAGGAGTGGACCGGCGTTGCCTGGTGGAACGTTGTTGTGATGCCTCGTGTAAGGAGGAAAAATGCGTACCATCACGTTTCCGACTTCGATAAAGTTCGCATTGTAGCCAATCGCGATTGTGGTTTATCGTATCGCAACATTGCTGCTCGCGTTGGTCACAATCCAATGACTGTAGGCGGAATATGGTATCGGTGGGTTCAGGAGCGCAATATGAAACGCCGTGCTGGTTCCCAACGGCCTCTTATCACTAGCAGTCGGTATGACAGGCATCTTATCACTATGGCTGTAATGGATCGTGCAGCCACGTCTCGATCCCTAAGTCAACAGATGGGGACGTCTGCAAGACAACAACCATATGCACGAACAGTTCGACGAAGTTTGCAGCGTCATGCACTATCAGCTCGGAGACCATGACTGCGATTACCCTTGATGCTGCATCACGGTCAGGAGCACCCGCGATGGTATACCCGACGACGAACCTAAGTGCACGAATGGCAAAACGTCATTTTTTCGGTTGAATCCAGGTTCTGTTTACAGCATCATGATGGTCACATTCGTGTTTGACCACATCGCAGTGAACACACATTGGAAGCGTGTATTCGTCTTCGCCATACTGGCGTATCACTCGGTGTGATGGTACGGGGTGCCATTTGTTACACGGCTCGGTCACCTCTTGTTCGCATCGACGGCACTTTGAACAGTGGCCGTTAGGTATCAGATGTGTTACGATCCGTGGCTCTACCTATCATTCCATCCCTGCGAAATCCTACATTTCAGCAGGATAATGCACGACCACATGTTGCAGATCCTTTACGGGCCTTTCTGTATACGGAAAATGTTCGACTGCTGCCCTGGCCAGCACATTCTCTAGATCTCTCACCAATTGAAAACGTCTGGTCAATGGTGGGCGAGCAACTGGCTCGTCACAATATGCCAGTCACTAAATGGGCATCTGTACCTGTACACCCCATCCAAGCTCTGTTTGACTCAATGCTCAGGCGTATCAAGGTCGTTTTTACGGCCAGAGGTGGTTGTTCAGGGTACTGATTTCTCAGGATCTATGCACCCAAATTGCGTGAAAATGTAGTCACATGTCATTTCTGGTCATTTTTCCAATGAATACCAGTTTTTCATCTGCATTTCGTCTTGGTGTAGCAATTTTAATGGTCAGTGGTGTATACAGGTTGAGTCACCTAACATTACCGCTGGATATATTTCGTAAACTACATCAGATACTGACGAACCGATTCCACAGTCCGAACGTGAGGTGAGGGGCTAGTGTAATTGGTTAATACAGACCATAAAAAATGCACGGAAGTATGTTTTTAACACAAACCTACGTTTTTTTTTTTTTAAATGGGACCCGTTAATTTTGTTAGCACATCTGAACATATAAACAGACTAACGTAATCAACGGTAATGTTAGGTGACTCACCCTGTATACGAGGGTGAGTCAAATGAAAACCTTAAATATTTTTTGAATATTATTTATTGTGCAGAAGTGGTACAACGCTGTATCACTTTTCATCATAATCTTCCCCAAGCTCAATACAAGTCCTCCAGTGCTTATAACGTGCATAAATTCCTTTAGAAAAAAAACTTCTTCTTGTACTCCACGCAACCACTCATGCACCGCGTGACGTACCTCTTCATTCCTCTTCTTTCCTCCAATTGATTCTGTGAATGTACCGAACTTGTGGAAATCGCTTGGGGCAAGGTCTAGTGAAATGGTGGATGAGGAAGACACTAAAAATGTAGGTCTATGATACTTGCATCACTTTGTGAAACTGGAGCACCTCATGCACAATGTGGTGTGCTGACCCATGACTAATCTGTAAACACAAAATTTTGAACATAGCTGCTATTGTAAGCGACCGTTACAACGTCAAAGGATAAAAATGCATCCCTCGGTCGAAAAAATAGAATTCTTTAACCTTGTTTTGGCAATAACTATGATTGCCTTCATCAGAAATTAAAACAAGTAAATGAAAGTTACAACTCAGCTGTAAAGCTTACGTCACAAAATTAAAAAAGAAAATGTTTTTTTATGAAGAGCTAGCCACTATGGGCTACACGGAAGCATCAATATGTAAACATGCTACAATATTATTCAGTGTCACTCGGAACTTTTCCTTTACTATGGCTTCAACTGCTGCAATATTCTGTGGAGTCATGACTCATTTTGCCTCACCTGAACGAGGAGCATCTTCCACTGAAGTCACATAATTTCCGAACTTCCTACTCCATTCGTAGACTTGCTGCTGTGACAAACATGCTTCAACGTACTGAACCTTCATTTGTCGATGAATTTCAAAAGGTTTCACACCTTCACTACGCAAAACCGAATAACAGAACGCTGTTCTTCCCTGGTGCAAGTCGCAAGTGGGGCGGCCATCTTTGTACTGATACGGTAAAAAAAAATGTGCATCTGCACTATGCTGCCACCTCAAGGCCATTCTGCACGTTGTTTGCAGTACGCTTACCAACTTACGGGATAATGGCACAAAATTTCGGTTTCTTATTATAAGTTTGGCATTTGACTCACCCTGTCCCTACCATAGAAAAAACCTACTCTATCCAAGGTAAGGCCACATGCGAGACAACACATTTCATATTACCAACTTACATCTGTCTACTGTGCGGCCTTTTATGTTGGTATGGCCACCAACAAATTGGCTGAGCGGATTAATGGTCAAAGACGGACTGTTCGCCTGGGGGACACCCAATATCCTGTGGCAGAGCATGCCCTCCAGCACAATTCCAGGTAACTTGGCACGTGTTACACCACACGTGCCATTTGGATACTACCTCCAAACACCAATCCCTCAGAGCTACATGCAGAGATGAGAAATAGCCATCGTCCACCCGCCCCCTTCCCAATCATTAGGTTCATTCCCCTTTACTTCTCTTTTCTGCTTGATCTATTCTCTTTCCTCTGTGGCATGACTTGGTACTAATATACAGTATCTCTGGCTCCCACAAATCTATAACATCATCCTCATGACCTAGGTCGTGAATTACCTTCCCCTTCTCTTCCCATTCCTTTTTCCATCCCTTCTCTCCTACCTGATGAAGGAACTATGTTATTTCTTTGTGTGGCGGTACAGCACAAAGGTAAGTACTGACAGTCACTCTCTCTCTTTTGAATCTATAATTATCATCTCTGTGGAGAATTTCCATCATTAATCGTGTTTATATATTGGATTTAAAAGAAAGAATGCAATAGAAACTGTTCACCTCTAACGTTTCTCGAAGGTGCATGCCACTTACCAACGCTTTCGTTCCGAGGCTGTTTAAGGCTTTGCTTGTCTTTCGTGCGAACACGTCATAAACTAGCCACGGAATGTACAGGAAAGAAACACATACTGATCGATATTTGTATAAAGATTCTAGCCACCACCCACGGCAAAAGAAGGTGTGATAAAGATATTGGTAGAAAGGGAATACACAATATGTGAATCACTATACTTGGAAGATGAGATTAAACACCTATGATGGACGTTCAAGAGGAATGGGTATGTAGATCAAACACTTCAGCCTAGAAGAACAATCAAGGTCAACGTCACCAGTCCAAGGGAAAAGTTTTTCTTCCAGTAGTAACATCACACATCGTATTTGGAAAGTGTCAAGAAAATATGATGCGGAAACCACTAGGAAAATAAAAGAACGTGTAAGATCAGCAATAGATTTGCGACATCCTCTGGCTACACCAGGTGTTTATAAAATTCCTTGCAGTTGTGGACAGGTTTACATAGTTACAACAAAAAGAAGTGTTAACATCCATCTGAGCGAACATAAAAGGAACTGCCGCTTAGGACATAATGATAAATCGGCCGTAGCGGAACATGTTTTCCAAGGTGTCCATCAAATAAAGTTTAACGAAACGAGCGTCAAACCAAAGACACCTCATCATTGTACATGTATTTATAGAGAGGCCATAGAGATTTTCAAACACAGAAATAATTTTAACAGGAAAGAATGCACGTTTGTCAGCCGAAATATTGTTGGAAGACGTCAACATGATCCGGCTGCAAGCGCGAAATATGATGGATCAGGAAAGAAGAAGTTGTTAAACTGGATAAAATTTGGATGTCAACATTGCAGCGGCAGTTTGACAATCGATTATATTCAATTGAGAATGTTGGCAACATCAGAGACGATTGAGCAGACGAGGTCACGTAATTGACAGTGGCGCCCCCTGGATGGCATATATATATGGCGCTCACTCGAGATCCACTTGCCGCTTCACCTCCAAGGGTGCCTTCCGCAGTCGAAGGCGAAACGACAGGGGAAAGTTTTACGCATGGGCCACGGTGTCTCAGCCCGGAATTTTCAAGTTATGATTTCCATAACTGTTTGAACGTATGTAATTCCAGAGAAATAGTTGTCAAAGTTAATGTCCGTCGCTACGTAAGGTATTGAAAGTCAGAGTATTCTAATTCGTAACCTAGCAATATCTAACAGCCCCTAAACAGTCCGATTTGATTAAAGCGTGTCTTAGATCACTTGAAGCCTTTAATATTTGTGCTATTTGTATTGAAATTGCACAATATGTTATTCGTAATTTTAAACACTCGTTTGGAAATCGTTGATAGAACAAAACTTTGTATTTAGTATCTACACATTTTACGTTCAGAGCCCAAAGATTTTATTCTGAGTAAATTTTTACACACTAAAGTTCAATTTAAATATACATGCCGCGCGGGAGTGACTATGCGGGCTGAAGGGCATTGCTGCGGTGTGCGCGACCGTTCCCCTTCGGAAGTTCGAGTCCTCCCTCGGACATTTTGTGTTTATTTGTGTGTGTGTGTGTGTGTGTCTTCTACTCAGCATGAGTTTGTTTGACTAGTTTTTTAGTTTAGGGACCGATGACCACTGCGGTTTGGTCCCAGAGCTTTACAAACATTTGAATGTTTTAAATATGTAAGTATATTAAAATATCAATTCAGATGAAATGATGTAAGTGTTGTTCGGTTTTATATCAATCATATATATATATATAAGTCCTTCACACACACACACACACACATATATATATATATATATATATATATATATATATATATATGTGTGTGTGTGTGTGTGTGTGTGTGTGTGTGTGTGTGTGTGTGTGTGTGAAGGACTTGACACGTAAATGTCAATCACAAATACCGGAGGGAAAACAGGTATCGCCGGCCGCGGTGGCCGAGGGGGCTGAGGCGCTCCAGTCACGGTCTGCACGGCCACTACGGTCGGGGGTTCGAATCCCCCATCGGGCACGGATATTTGTGCCGTCTGTAGTATTAGCTAGTTCATAAGTAGTTTGTAAGTTTAGGCACTGATGACCTCGTAATTGCCGGCCGCGGTGGCCGAGGTGACTGAGGCGCTCCAGTCACGGTCAGCACGGCCACCACGGTCGGGGGTTCGAATCCCCCCTCGGGCATGGATATTTGTGCCGTCCTAGTTCGTAAGTAGTTCATAAGTAGTTTGTAAGTTTAGGGACTGATGACCCCGTAGTTAAGTCCCATAAACTTAACAAACATTTGAACATTTGAACCTCGTAATTAATTCCCATAAGCTATACAAACATTTGAACATTTTCAAACAGGTATCAAATCAAACAGTGCTCACTCATATTATTCTCAGTTGCACGTTCCAGCGACGTACCCACTGCTCCGAAGAATCAACAAGCAACATCTCGGCACTCTTACACACACATAGACCACCGAAGAAAAAGACATGTTAGCCCCGAGTAAACGGCCACACTCACGGCGGCACACCCTCTCCTCCACGTAGTACCTAAATTGCAATACAACAGCTGCCCGCACTGGGAGCAGAAGTTCCACCAGGCCGGCACGACTCAGTATTCACAGCGCTTGCACATCCACGCAACACCAGCCGGCCGATAGGAGCCGTCACTTGTGAACAGCCCCGCGTGACTTCAACTACAGGCCGTATTTCGTACTGCCCAGCCCGCTTTCGATCGGTCCCACAACGCGAAACTGCCGTCAATATCACGTGCCTATTTTAGCGTACACAGATTCCAATACACGGTCTGTAAACATCCGATCGCTGACAGTCGACTGGCGATCCGGCTCAAAGAAATTACGAGTGTAAAACGTGATAGTAATAAAGAATACAAGAGTGTGCATTGTAAGATTACCGCCCAATAGAAATATTGGCAATTAATAGCATTTGATAATTAAACAGTATGAAGTTCACTGCAAACATTGGCCATGCCAATGCACTAAATTTAACACAATTTTAATCTTATTAATTATGGTAGCAATGTATGTACACAGTTGGGTGACAACATTTATTGTTAGGCCATTGGTAGAATTCTCCACGTTGAGATTTGCTGTGTGCTTGTAGCTGACGGGAGGCCAGCGAGCAGGCCGACGTTGGTGGCTTGTTCCAGCTTAGGATTTTCCAGTTCGTTTCCGGTGACGGGAGAGAGGGACAATGGCGAGTGCCAGGCACAGTGCAGTGCACATTTGGCATTTGAAGTAATACGATGCAGTTAGGAACCTTTAAGGCCCTCATTATAAAATAGCCAGTTGATAAATAAACAATACATTAGCTGATATAGTCACATCTGGCGTAATATGTTTAATTGACAATGAAAAGGAATAAAATATCAATGAATACAAGACAGTTACACAACTAGCATGGCAATGTTTGTTTATAAAAATAATATATTAACTATTTCTCATTTTATTTTCAATTAATCTTGTGTATTTTATCTTGAAGTATTCAGTTAAATCACTTATCTGTGACATAAGAAATTGCACGATTATGATAAATAGTACAAAGGATGTTTATACCAATATAAAAACCTAAGAAGACAATTTATTTAATGTGTAGTGTAATTATTTTGATTTTAAATAAAGTTTTAGAAATGTATTGGCTGAGTGCTGTACGTTGGCAAATCGGTTGGAACAGCTCACATGGGGAAGTTGATGACGTAGGGGAAAAAATCCCGGCAGTTGAGCTTTTGGCGCGCGCGCGCGAGGGCAGGAAGTGACGGCTCGGGAGCACGTGGAGTAGCTGGCCGGTCGGCGTCGCTCTGCATCAGTCGGCATGTGGATCTCGAGGTGGAGACTTTAGATTTTTGGTGTGTGGCAATCGCCACGTGTGGTTGCTCGTCGTAGACTGCATCAAGTTGAACCGAGTGCTACTGTGTGTTGTCAATATTTAGCCAGTGGAACAAGGTGTGCATCGCATTGAATTAAAGTGACTGTGATTTGTTAATGTAACACGTGTCGTCGCATAGGCACGAACATAAACGGTGTTTGAGACAGCAACATGGTGTGAAAACAATTTGCGACAAATATTCATTTTTGTCTGGGGGCTCACGAGCTATAACTTTATTTGATAAATGTGTCGACGTACAGGCGTATCAGCCACAGGGTTCTAATATTGTGAAATAAACAACATAAAGTGAACTTTCACGTGTTTTCAAACATAGTAGTTAGTACACCCTTTTCTCTCATGAACTTGATTTTATTATGAATTTTTTTTTGTTAATCATATGCAGGGAAGGAAAGCTGCGAACGTGTGATATCATCCCCTAGAAAACGAGTCAAACAGTCGCAATCACAGTTCCAGTGTTTTTGCATGCTTAGGAATTTGGTTCGCAGCTGGTGGTTGTGAGTTTTAAAAATTAAACTTTCTCTATTTTAAACTCTCACCCTGATCTTTACTCTGGCAGCATCAAACATTTTCCTGATGATCACATTATTAGAGAAATAAGAGGAACTCGACCGTATGTTATGTAATTGTTTTTGTACTTGTTTTTAGTTCCATTTATGGGGTACAAAAACCGTGGATATCCTTCCATTTGAAAAGTGTTGAAATTGAACTATTATTTTGAAAGTTGTGTAATTTGTGACAAGCAAACGTGGAAGTTAGTAGGTTTAATGCGAATTTGGGACCTCAACTTCTCTGTAAGGGTGTACTAAGTTGTAATATTCATTAACAGCTATAAAATACTGAAGGTAAAAAAAATTACCATTAAGGAAAATGTATGTAAAATTCATACACTATTAACTGGATGAATGGAGAAACGTGAAGATGATGATACAATATTTGGCCTTGATTAACATGGCAAGGTAATGATGCCAAAGCCATGTTTTAAAAGAAGCTCTGTAATCCTGGGCCTGAACTGGTGAGAGATTAGACTCTTGGTTGGATTGCTGACAGACCATGGGAATTTCAAAAAACACCTACATACAGTGGGAATAACAGAAGAGGACTCTATATGTAGGACCTGTGATGACGGTGATGAAACTGCATCACATCTAATCTTCGAATGCATCGCATTGGAGAGTAAAAGGCACAGAACATTTGGGACAACCAGACCAGAAGAAATTGTGTCTAACAAAGAACTGGTAAAGGGACTCCTTGAACTGTTCAAGGGCATTGGTTGGCTTTACTAGATATACAGGGAGCGATACCGCACAATAAACTTAGTTTCGGTGCGGGCAGTGGCGGGTTGGACCAAGACTGTTTTGGCTTCTCTGAGAAAATCAAATCAAATCAAATCAAGGCCTTGATTTCATACGTGCACAGCTGCAATTCCTCACATCCGAACATCAGAGGTATGCATCAGAATTGATTCTTACCATTTCCAGTTTTTTCTAATCATTCCTCGGCCTCCATATTATTTTTAAAAGATTTATTTATTCGATATTATTAGTGGAATAAACAAAACTCTTAAAATATTTACATAAAAATTAAAATAATTCAAATGTGCAGCTGTGCGTAACGAAAGACATCAACTAATTGTCGGCTCTTTCTCGTCTGGAAACTCATGGGTCACCTTTATGCAAATGTTTTACAAATTATTGGCTCTTTTGATAAATAAATTGTCAAATTAATAATTGTTTGTCTTTATACTTAGGCTCAACTCTATTACAATTTCAACCAGTTTTGGTGTGATGGTTTGTTGCTGTTATGAACTGCAGCGAGTATGTGAAGCAGCTCTCCACGCTGCTCTATCCTGTGGAAGTCTCTTGGCTTTGTACAGCCTTCTACTGAAACCTACATTCATTTGATGCTGCTTACTGTATTCAAACCTTGGCCTCACTCTTCAAGTTTTACCTACAACAGTACCCTCCACGATGAAATTTGCATTCCCTAATGGCTTAGGCAATGTGCTGCAATTGGTCCTTTCTTTAAGCTGAGCCGTGCCATGAATTTCCCTTTCTCCGCAAATCCGATTCAAAACGTTCTGATTACTAATTCGATCGACCCATACCATTTTCAGCAATATCCTGTGGTAGCTCGTTTTCAAAGCTTTTAAACGGCACTCTCTATTATCTTCTAGCATTCTTGTCAAACACAAGCTGTATTTTTCGGCAACTGGTTACCAACACGGACGTTCCAAGTAACGATTTAATTCCTAACACAACATTGTGAAAACTGATAAAAGAGGAAAAAGTGTAGGTGAGATATACCAGTGCATTTGGGATGGCATGAAATCCATGTAAAATTCAAATTACCATCGAAACACAATTTTAATTGAATCTTTTACCCTGCAGCGGGATGTGTGCTCATATGAAACATCCTGGCAGATTAAAATTGTGTGCCAGGACCGAGACTCGAACCTCGGACCTTCCAGGAGTATTAGTTCCGCAAGGTTCACAGAAGAACATCTGTGAGGTTTGGAAAGTAGGAGGCGAGGTACTGGCAGAATTGAAGTTATGGGGACAGATCGTGAGTCGTATAGGGTTGGTTCACTCGTAGAGCGCTTGCCCGCGAAAGGGAAAAGTCCCACGTTCGAGTCCCGGTTTGGAACACAATTTTAATCTGCCAAATTTAATTATTTTTAGGATTAAGAAGAGAAAATATTTAACAGAATCCACGGTCGGATGATGAAATCACTGTTCACTATTTCGCGTTGCCTGGATCGATTCTGGAATAATTTCAATCTTTCATAAGCGTTTTAAGAGGAACAAACGTATTGTACTCTATGTAGGTCGCATTAAACGAAACCTAATACCGGATGCCACCAAAATGAAACTGGAAAAAAAATCTGCCCTGCAATAAATACACGAGTGGAAAATCTATTTGTTTTTGCTCCGCTATAGCCGACATTATTGACAGCTCGAAAAATACCTGACTACCGGCGAATACCAGCGGTATTTGCTGCGGAAAAACTCGTTTTGTTCTGCTTCGCGCAGAGCAAATACATGCTGCTGAAACGTCATTATGCTGTTTACTGATGCCGCGCACAATATTCTCCATAGTTTCAAAGGAGATTTTGATTATTCAGATTTTTTGTATGATAACACTAATCTTGCGCACCTGTATCAGATGTAGTTTTCAGAAATTATATTAAATTCGTGTTCAGAAAATTAAATTTACATGTCAGAGGGATGGTAAAGGAATATATTTCATTATAAAAATGTTTATTACTATAAAAATAGGATACGACACTCAGCTTAAAATTTACTCCCTATTTAATAGGGATGAAATTCCATAATTTCATCGTTACCTTACTGTTAGGAGGCGTGAAAACTATTTTCAGCTCCGTGCGGTTCTACGAAGCACTGTGCCAGGATGTTGTTGGGATGAGAAAAATTGCCTACTGACCGGAAGACCTGGACTCAAATTTCGCCAGTGTATAAATTTCTACACGATGTTCCAATCTACATATTCAGGATGTTCCAGAAAGGTGTCAAATACTTTTGGGGATGGTAGTATCATCATGAAAAAGAAAAATATATCGAATGAACAAAAGTCGGGAAACGCATCTTTTCTGAGATAAACACGTTGAAAAATTCATGTATACTGTGAGAACATCTTTTTGATGTGTATTATAAGCTGCTGTACACAGTATGTCACTGTAACGTATCATTTTCTTACAAATATCACTGTAAGAGGTGACCTTTATAGTATGTAAAAGGTAAAATCTATGCAGTTATATCTTTGACCAGATCAGCTGCATGTTTTGTATGTCTGGCGCTGCGACGCCAGTAACAGTCATAGAAGCAGCGAGTTGTTGAACAAACGTTGAGGTGTGAAGACTTGTAAAGGTATACTTTTCTCGTTATTGCCAAGATTGCTGTAAATTTTGTCTTTAGTACGTTAGTAACAAGAAGTTTTTGAAATTTAATGTCTTTTTTTTTATTCTGAAGGTATTAGTCGTAACATTTAATTTCTGTGAAATTGGTAAATCAAGCCCACCAACAAATTTATGATGATTGTAGACACTTTGTAGTGATGGAGTTCAGTGAAAATAAAAATGTTGTAGAAAATTCCTTTTATATTTTAACTGAACTGTATTACTACAAAGAGCCTACAATCTTCATAAAATTATTTTTGGGGTTGATTTACCAATTTCACAGAGTCGAAGTTTAAATTTAATGACCAGTAACTTATGATATCATAAGGTAAATTACAATAGCTTTCTGCTAATAACATAGTAAAGACCAAATTTACAGCCGATTTACAATGCCGATAAGAAGAATACCTTAACAGGTCTTCAAACGTCTGCTTAACAATTCGCTACTAGTGTGAATGTAACTACCGTCGCAACGCCAGAGTTACAAAACATGCAGCTGAGCTACTCAAAGATACTGTTACATGGAAGTTGCACTTCACATACTACAAAGGTCAGTGACATATATCGAAGACATATACAGGGTGATCGGAAATACCCGTAACAAAGTTCTAGGACGTATAGAGGGTATTGAGTACATCATATTTTCAATAGGAACCCAAGTCCGGAAACTTAACATTTTCGTGCAATGACAGTTTCTCTTCAGATGTGTAAGTCGTCAACGTCTGCTTAGGGACAAACAAACGTCTCAGAGTCTCCTGAAGAGACACCAGGTGGGATGGAGAGAGTGTACCAGAACATGCTTCGGAGGCACAGCGTGTGTAACGACGTTGGTGGTCGCCACATCGAGCCGCTGTTGTAATGCATCAGTACGTTGAGGCTGGTGCCGTAGATGCTGGGTTCTTGTTCTTGTCGACTAATGTAAACCACAAGATGTAAATTGTACTGAAAATGCATAACTAATAACGGAACGATTCACTATTCTTTCCAAATTGATTGCAACAGTTGTACTGGGTCATGCCTAATTAGGCCTACACTCTTCAAGTAGGAGTGGATTAGATAATCATTTGAAATGAAACCGTAGTGGAACGGAAACGATACATTTCCGGACATGGTATCCTATTCAAAATGTTATGTACTCACTACCCTCTATAAGTCCTAGAAGTTTGTAACGGGAATTTCCGACCACTCTGTATGTTAACATCCTGGTCAATAGGCAGATGCTTGGAGAACTTTTATCATCAAACTAAACTTTTATTAAATAATGTATCATATCTACAATTTCAGTCTATAACTTATTTCACTATGTACATATCTGCAATTTACAACACACACTTCAGTTCTGTCTAATGTTCCCCTATGTGAAATGTTTCGATGTTGCTAAGGCCCTCCATTACCGGAATAGCACCCCAGAAATGAACGTTAACGGGAACAATCTTGCCTTGTACCTCAGGCGTAGGTGATATAAATAGCAAATAATAAATCAATTTTCAAAGATATTTTTAGTATCGATGTATTAAAGATATTGGAGAGAGACGACCTTTCTGACAATTCACGCAGTAATGGTAATGTTATTCCTGATTTTAATTATTCTTATAGTTTACTAGCAAACTCGGCAACGCTTCCCAGTAGCTTCTCCCTATGTCCATCCCTTCCTTCCCCTTCCTTTGTCCATCTCCTCCTCCCCCTACCTTCACACCACTCCCTCTTACCCCACACCATATCCATCTCCTCGCCTTCCTCTGTGCGTCTATATCATCACCCCTCTGTAAACCATTTCATTCCCCCAATCTCTGTCTCCTCCTTCCAAGCTCTCTGATCTTATTTATTGTTATTGCAATCGGGGACTTGATTGGGGATAAAAGTCAATATGGAGAGGCAAATTAATTGAAAAAAAAATCTGTTGGAAACGTTTCGAGCTGCTCTATCTCTGAGGTTAATAGCTTCAATAGCCGTACGTTTAATGGTTGCATTGTACGAACAGGTATGATTATAAGTGTAGGCATAAAAATAACTTTCCTGTTCTATGTTAAAAATGACTGGGAAGAAAAAAACTAAACCGCACATTTTTACAGCACAGTTTACCATATTTTTCTCGCAGCGAGCAGTATAGAAATGTTTCTTATAACACATGTATCTTCTTAAGAGTTTAACGGCGGACGCACAGGACACCGTGCCCACGGGTGCGGTTCCTGTAGGGGGATGCTGGTCCACTGTTGGTCGAGCTGATCTCTACGAGATTACGAGAGTAACTCGGGCGTCCGATCTTTGATTGTCGTGAGTGCATTCGTGTTCTCTCGATAATCCATTTTTAGTCCGGGGCAAGTCCCGGAGATAAATTAAATTGGTCCCAATCCCCTGGTTCCGACCAAGGTTTTCGGGAGGTTTTCCTTGATTGTAAGGCGTATGCCGGAACTGGTAAACCCCTCCCACTTATTCCCAATTGGGATTCCCCCTTTGCCCCACTATCAGCTTGTCTGATAATTGGCTGAATAGAACCGCGACTCTTTATGGGCCGGATCTCAAACAGCCCGCTCCTCCACTCCTCGGTGTGGAGAATGAAAAGAATAAGGTTTTTTCTTTTTTTTATGAGTTTAACGTTTAATGACAGACATTTCATATAAAACGAAACAATTAATTGAAGTAAATAAGTGGGACGGCAAAACAATGATTAGAAATTTTTAGTGGAGCATAATCATACTTTAATGATAGAGATTCCATATGAAACAAAACAATTAATCGAGATAAAATAAGTGGGATGGCAATACAACGTTTCGAAATTTTTTGTGTTGCGTTCATTTCTTGTCTTAGTAGGAATCTAATTGAAACACGATGACCATCATTGCTACATACCAGTAAAAGTTTACAATCAGCGACACATTTGTGGTATAGATATGTTGGCAACAGCTGTTGGTTCGTGGGAATGAAGCCGACTAATCGTGGCAAAGGTTGAGATAGCCAATGACATTTCAGATGGCGACAGTTTGTTCCGAAGCCAACTGATGCATCCGCTGCGTAATCGACTGCTGGATTGTATCTGTACCCCAAACGTTCAATTACAATTGCCACGTGTGTCCGTCTGTTTTGTCGACTACGCAAATTATTTCGTGCGCAAACTGCAACTGAGGGAGTCGAACTTGACTGTACCCTTTGTTTCAGAGTCATAACCGATCGCGCTTCAGAATTTCTTTTCGATTTACCTCCAAGTATTTACCTCCCGTATACGATCTTCGTCGGTTACATTGACTACGATCACGTAGTAAGATTGTGTTGCACGTACGCCGACCGATATTACGCCGACGCAATGGAGGCATTGTTCTAAAAAATAAACACGATCTGTTCTTAATTTGTTTGTAACACTCAAAAATACCACGAAATAACATCAATTCTATCTTTGCAATGCTCCAGAGATATGATCACCACCGATAACATCATGGAGGTAAGAATAACACGGAGGGGCTTGTAAAGAAACAACGTTTCTTGTTAAATCTGTCTGACAGTTTTAACCTTTTGTGCATAACGCCATCTCCCTTTATTCATACCTCCTTGGTGTATTTGTTCGTTCTGTTACAACGTATTTGTCCGCGAATGAATAATCTGATTGTTGGAGAATCGAGAAAATGATCCCAGCTGCAAGCGTACTTTCAGTTTTTCTCAAATTCTGGTATAATACGCGGTCAAACGGGACAAAAAGTACCATATGTCCGTCTCCTGCTTCTAAGCTACATACCCACTAATTTTGAGCCATATCGGTTCAGACTTTCTTTAGTTATGAATAATGTAACTAACATGACTTTCTTTTATATATAGATTTCCATTAAACATTTTATCCTTCGTTATGTTTTCTGGTTCTAAGTTCTGGTTTAAGTTTTGGTTATTATTCATTAAAGTCTTTGGATTCTGGTCCACAAGGCAGCTGTGGATAAATGGCAGTACAGCTCTTGCAGCCGGGTGAAGCGGACGCACAGAATTTCCCTTGCCTACAGCACAAGCGCAGTCTATTTGTTTATTTACACCAACCAGCACTAGCGTGACGCCGTAGTGTAGCGCGATCATGGCGAACCAGTACAGGAATCAGCGCTTGACGTCCAGCGGCTTTTGTGTGAAGAGGTCAAGATCTCGACTGGCGATATTGTCGATATCCACTTCTCGATCCTGAGTAATACATTCTTCATCAGACTTATTAACGACGCCACTTGTGACAAAGTTCTTCGTTAATTGAACCCCAGACTCTGAATCTGGCATCCAGGAGGAAACGTTGGCAACTTTGAAGTTGGCCACACTGGACTGGGACTGCAGAGCATACGAATATTCGAACTAAACTTCGTACTACCGGCTGCAGACGGCGTAGCGGCCCTCGCCCCTACAGCACGGTACACGAACACGTAGCAGAAAAGTGGACGCAATTTAAGAACTACATTGTTCTAAACGAAGTACGCTAAGTGCGTACTGATCTTCGCCAACATTTGCCATCCCAGCTACTGATCGGAGGATGCTGAGCCGTACTGGTTGAGAAGTGGAAGGTCACCTAGGTTCCAAATGCCTCCAGCCACAGAGTAACATATACAGAGGAGAAGCCCCCCCTAAACCACTGTCCTATGCTCCCTTCGTAGTTCCGTAAGATGCTAGCAGGTGTCAGGCCGTTCCCCGGTTTAGTACCTGTAGACCACACTAGAGGCGCTTCTGAGGGTAGCGTGGAGGGGAGCCTGAGGGGAGAGCTCGTGCCGCCTGCCACAAGGCCACGGCTGTGTCCGGCTTGCCGGCCTTTAAGGGGAGGTGGTGGTGGGGACAGCCGCTACCTGTCGCCTGCTCTGGCCAGTTTAAAGAGCTGCTTCTGACCACAGCGCCATCATGGGACATCTTACGGAACTGCTGGAAACCCTCCCTCCCCGCACCCCTGAGTGTAGGACCGGGCCCTTAAGGAGGTTTCCCGTCTGCATATATTTGTCTGTGCTCCAGCGCAGGATCCCACAACTGCTACTGAAAGACGTGTAACCTACGCTGATACCGACGATCCTTCCAGTGACTTTTGCCGCGGCCCTTACGAAGTCCACGTCTGTCCAGAGACAATCAACCACCATCACGGAACCAGAACAATGCCTTGTGGACACCAGTGAGGTAGGTCAGCCTTGCTTGCGACAGAGATATCTACAACGTCATCAGTGCCATTGTACATGGAAGACCCCACCAACAGAAGGGTGGCAGTCGAGAATCTTATCGTACCCACCGCAGCATTTTTACCAACTAGAAGTGATTCGGTGCAATTTTCTGAAACGGAAGGACATATGCAAAACCAGCGTTCGCCGAAACGCCGAAAGCGCCGCCGTAAGAACGTGTCTGATCAAGGCAGCTCCTAATCACAGGAGGCGGACGAACTGATACCGCAAGGACACCAACGACGACGAGGCTGTCGCCATTGCCACTGACCATGCCCCTGAGGAACGGACGTTGGAACGGGTGGCAATCTATCAACAGTCTTCCACAACGGACATTGGTTAATTGGAAGGTTCCAGCGCTTGCTGCGAAGCCGTGCGAACCCTTCCTATAAACCAACACGACCTTATGGAACATGAAGAGACATAGTGGGGAGACAAAGTCATGACCGAGCACAACCCGAAACTGGGGCCACCTGAGGCCCCGACAGACCATTCAGTTTGATCAGCACAAAGAAATTGGCGGCCTGTGTGGGGTACCGTCACTAACATCCATCGCCATTGATATCCCTGCCCACCACTCAGGCCTATCGCTTGGCTACGTTGAACGTTGCAAGTATCCGATCCCAAGCCAAATACAACTTCTGAAGGACACATTAAGAGCCGCAGACGCTGATTTCATATACCTGGAAGCCCTAAGAACGAACGGACTCCTGCACTTTTATAGTTATGTAACCTACGTGGCACATGGTGGTAGTGCGCGACGGTATTGATGTCACAAATATCACGTACCTCCCCTCCGCTCGAGGAATAGTGGTGACGGCACTTCATCATTGTTCATGCAGCGTTAGGCAACTCCCACAGGCGTGACAGAGCCACATTCCACAGCAGTCGCACCAGTCTTCTTAGGGCGCTACGAACATGTTGTCTTAGCCGGTGACTGTAACTGCGTCCTTCAGCCTAAAGATTAAATCCCAAATTTTACGCCCTGCTTCGAGTTGTGCAATACCTGGGAAAAGTTTCAAGGAGATAGACCTGGATAAACATTTCTTACCAGTCATTCAGCGAGCCGACTGGATCGAATATATGTGTGACAAGGTCTTAGACATGGAGTGATGGACGCGGAACGATAGTCACAGGCACACTTGAACCACAGCGTCTATATCTGCATTGTACGTCTTCATACCCACGACGCGACGTCTGGCATAGTAACGGCTTATGGAAATTCAACGTCTCACATCTTTAAGACCCAAAGTTGTGAGAGGGGGTAACCGCAACGTAGGCCAACTGCGAACGGCGCCATTCCCGATATTGGAGTGGTGGTTGTTTGCGCTAAACTGGCAATCTGTAGGACACTGGCAAGGGCACGGTGTCATGGCACCAGTAGAGTTTGGATTTCTACTACGCGACACTTAGAGAACTTGACGCCTTACCTCCAACACAGGAAACACAACGAAAACGAAACCGAATCAAGGCCCACATACTATCGTTGGGGAAGCGCCGTTTGGAAGGAGCGGTATTCCACTGTCGACGACATGATCTAACAACAGCAGAGGCACCTACCATGCGGCGACAGGCGCCAACGGATCATCAAACGCCTTGTGGCACCTGTACAATCCAAGCTACTATAGTGAAAGCCATGGAGAACCATTTCAATCATCTTTAACAGCAAGGAACTGCAGATGAAGAGACCACTGCAGAAGTATAACGTAAAATCGATATCACCACAACAAGAGCATTAACAGAGGAAATCACGCCTGAAGAAGAGAAGGAAGCCTTAAACATGGGTGTTGATAGGCAGAGACACGGGGTTTTGTGGGAAGTGGAGCGAACTGGATTTATATTGAAAGTCAAACACTTTATTACAAGATTTATTAACCTTCAATAGCCCAAAAAGAAAACAATGTTCTTACATTGGCTGAGCAATCAACAACGTGCCCTACCATTTCATTTTATCGTGCCCTTTAACTGAGCAGAGTTTTAAAATAAAGATAGTACAAGAAATTGTAAATGGTAATTTTTAAACAATATTATGAACAGATTTTTAATATCTGGAACACGGTACAGTGTACCCAATGCACGTAACGCTTTTTCTGTTTATAATCAGGTTATAGAGCTTACAATTATTGCCCAAGGGTGCAGTGCTTCGTTCACTTAGTAAAATTAACAGTTCTTTACAGCAATTTACACAGCCAGTTCATCAACGCTTGCCGTTAAACTTTAATAAGTTAACTCTGTTCAACCAAAACTTCCCGAGAATATCAGATAAATATTTTAAAAGCTCGTCCAGAAAATTAACTGCTTCTATTCTCACACAATACAGATTTTAACAGTTTACCACAAGAAATTCAATCAAAACTTTATCATGAGAGCTCTCAGTGATATCCGTAATTACTACAATGCAAGGAACTTTCAGAACTACAAACAATAGCAACACCGAGATGTTACAATAACAAAAACCTGACTTAAAATTATTTAACATCTACCCACCTCTTAGACCGGTCATTCTTTCATACTACAGGTACCCCTCGTTACAGGACCGACTTCCCGATCAACAAATGTTGTCCAACTAAGACAGCAGGTAACAGTTCGTGCCTTAGCTCCGGCCAACCAAACTACTCACTCCTTACTGGTGCTGTCCGTCTTTTCCCCTCTTAGAAAACTTCACAGCAGTTCCAGCTAATGACAATATCACTTGATCGGGGCGAATTCGGGTTTCAAAATTTGCAAGGCGACATACCGACATTCTACACAGGATGGCTGCCACAGCGTGCCAACGTTTTGCTCAGAACTCCTGAAAGTTTCTGCCGATGCATCACACATGAACGTCCCTCTGCCCTTCGCAGCTTTTCAAAGACTACCACCGCTCGCTAGGCGTTCCGGTCACCAATTTCCCGCATGCGCAGCGCCACCTCCTCGCTCGCCAGAGAGACTCATTTTTCTTTCCTCGCCCGCCTTACACGCCTCGTATCGATTGCACCAAAGAGCTTCGATCAAATAGCCGCAGTGAGTCCATGGCAAAGGAACACTCGAACCGTGTAACATTGTTCAGGTGTGATCCACAAGTCTCTGGGACCCGATGAAATACCAGTCGAATCCTCTAGGTCCTTCCGGGACCTAATGTTCACCTGGTTCACCATGTTTCGTGTACTTCTTCGAAGGACTTTTCATATCGTTACACATGACAAAAGCAGAAACTTTAGACATTGACTATCGCCCACTTACGATGTTAAATGCTCATTACAAGATATTTGCCAGGCTTTTCTGAGGCCGTATTAAGACGACGTTGTCGATGGTCCTTGCCCCAGAACAGACTTCTGAAGGAGGGGAAGCCAACATACTGATGGCCACCGGAGACTACAGTGACTTAATAGAAAACCAAGCGAGGTGGTGCAGTGGTAACGCACCGGACTCGCATTTGGGAGGACAGTAGTTTCACCCACTTCCGGCCATCCAAATTTAGGTTTTTCGTGATTTCCCTAAATCACTCAAGGCAAATGGCAGGATAGTTCAAATGGCTTGTGGACTTCATTCCCCATTATTATCCAAATCACTGAGCGTTCGCTCTGTCTCTAATGACCAGGCTGTCTACAGGACGTTAAACCCTAAGCTTCCTTCCTCCACATAACAGCAATCGCATCAGCATGCCGCCTGAGAGCGCCGATCGTCTCTATTGATTTTGAACGGGCGTTTCATAGAGTGCAACACACATTTCTCCTACAGGTCATGGAAACAGTGGCATTTTCTCCGGGCTTCATCGACATTCTGCGGCGCCTTTTGGTCGTCATCAGCTCTAAAGTCCAGGTCAATGGAAGGATATCCACCTACATTTTCAGGATCACGCTAGAACCACTCCTTGCAGGTCTCAACTATAAGCTGTCTGTCATCACACTGTGGGACGTCACTTTTCGCTACCAGGCTTACGCCAATGACCTGCTACTGCTAGTTCGTCCCGCAGGTGAAGTACGGAAAGTGCTAAGTTGCATCAGGTGATATGGGCAAGCTGCTGGCAGCCTCTGAACATCAACAAGTCGCCGCACTCCCAACAGTTACTAAACTGAAATATCTGGGTGTCACATTTACGAAGGATGTGCGAGGATCCGCCGCGATGAACTACGGACGGCTACTGCAGCCCATAAGGGTAATGGTGCGACAGAACCTGCTCAGGTAACTGAATCATCTGCAACGTGTGGAATATCTGAACCTCAATGTGGCATTAAAACTGAACCACGTGCCACAGGTTCTCCCCTTACCGTACAGATGTGCCAGAGGATACAGGCGGCTTCAGCTATTACCTATTTCTATGACAGTTATTTAAAGTACGATACGAAACACTCACTCTCCCTTTGAGCAATGGAGGGTTAGGATTGGTAAAGGTCCGACCACGGGCACAGCTGAGACATGTATCAACCTTCATCCTCGAATATAGATATATGATCTCGAATCTCCACACACTGCATCCACCAAAGGCAAAAGACATTTAGCCCAATCTTCTGTAGGCTGTTCCGCGTAACGTAGTAGAAACTAAGTACATTGGTCTCAGTGTGGAAAACTATACACCACACCTTCCTGGTCACACAAGCGCGCTCAAATAGTATCAAGCGTCAACTAAGAATATGCGACATCCACAGTATCGGACAAACAGACTCCTCACTCTGTCCTGACTGTCAGCCCCTGGACACCGATTGTCTCATTGTCTCATGTGTGCGTGGACGTCCGGCGCTTGAAGTCTGACACAAAAGATCATAGCTTGTTATCTTGAACCGCAAAGTCTGCTTAGTCCGAACGATAATTACTTTCCCCATTAAAATTTCATGGGATCGCATGGATCAAGGCAATGACAATCGACTTCGTCTTAAGCGGCGGAGAGAAGGCATGCCTTGACTACTGGTACTATCTACAAGACGCACACAGTGTCCTCGAATGCTCACCAAGGTAACGAAAACTTCGTAAATTACACAAAGTTGGGTAGTGCCAAACTACGTTTAACGCCTTACACTGAAGAAGAGAAGAGACTGCTGACAGGAAGTGTCTAAGTGCCAATCCATGAAACCACAAACGGTACGAAATTGCAGACACTTACACGGCAATGCTGGAGAAACGAGGCACGCAACGATCGACGAAAATCCCATAGCACCCTTATTTGAAGAAATATGCTTAATTTTTAACTTTTTCAGCTCCTCCTGTTTTTCTTTTCAATAAACTGCACTACGATATATTCAAGTTATTCTGTTATCATGCCGTAATGTCAATAGTATTTTTTCTTTTGTTTGTCATGCGCTCTAGTTTCTACATCATTAAATGAAAGAGGTAGAACAGAACGACGGTTAATGATCAATATTTCGAGAAGACATGCTATGACGATTTGGCAGCGTCCATTGTAGAGTAATGCACTAAAAATGAGGTTTGCAATTTTTTTTAAAATTTATTTTCTTCTTTTTTCTATCCCCAATTTACGCTGTTATCTAGTTCTCATAATTTCCTTTCAAAAGAAGAAAAGACGCTTTTACTTCGTTAATATTACAAATAGTAATGTAATAAAATAATTATGGAGAACACAAAGACCACCACCACAAAAAAAGTGGTTAAAGATTGTGCCTATTCAGCAGGAGTTCCCTAGTAGCCCGCCGCGATGGCCGAGGGGACTGAGGCGCTTCAGTCACGGTCTGCAAGGCCACTACGGTCGGGGGTCGAATCCCCCCTCGGGAATGGATATTTGTGCCGTCCTTAGAATAAGCTAGTTGATAAGTAGTTTGTAAGTTTTTGGACTGATGACCCCTTAGTTACGTCCCATACACTATACAAAAAAAAAAAAAAAAAAAAAAAAAAAAAAAAAAAAGAAAAAAAAAAAAAGAATTAAAGTAAAATAAAAAAATCCAGAGTTCAAATTCCGGCAACGGCAAAAATTTTAATACAACGCCTCTAATTGTATTCAGTATCTTTTTTATCCATATGTAAACGTTAAAACAGTTTGAAAGAATACCTTCACTACTGGGAGTGATGAGTGAATGTTTTGCACTGGAATAAACCTCCTTCGCCCCATCCTCCTCCTGTCAAGGAGTTCTATGTCCATTCGTACAAAACAAAAACACATGATTGCAGTGAAACTTCCTGACAGATTAAAATTATGTGCCGGAACCGGGACTCGAACCTGGGACCTCTACCGACTGAGCCAGTACCTCGCTTCCTACTTTCCAAACTTCACAGAAGCTCTCCTAAGGGATGTTTACAGAAAGAAACTGGCTCAGGTGCCAGGTTCAAGTCTCGGTTCCGGCACACAATTATAATCTGCTAGGAAGTTTCATATCAGCGCACACTCCGCTGCAGAGTGGAATGTTTCATTCTGGAAACATCCCTTAGTCTGTGGTTAAGCCATGTCTCCACCATATCCTTTCTTCCAGGAGTGCTAGTCTTGCAAGTTTCGCTGGAGAGCTTCTGTGATGTTTGGAAAGTAGGAGGCGAGGTACTGGCGGAAGTAAAGTTGTGAGGCGGCATCATGAGTCGTGTCGGGATAGCTCAGTCGGTAGAGCGCTTGCCCGCGAAAGGCAAAGGTCCCAGGTTCGAGTCCCGATTCCGGCACACAATTTTAATCTGCAGGAAGTTTCGGTAAAACAGAAGTGATATTTGGCGTTCCACAGGGAATCTTTATAGGTCCCCTACTCTTCCTTGTGTTTATAGACGATTTAGAAGACAATCTGAATAGCTCCCTTAGACTGTTCGTGGATGATGCTGTCGTTTATCGCTTAGTGAAGTCAACAGAGGATCAAAAGCAAATACAAAGCGTTTTAGTCAAAATTTCTACTTGGTGCGAAAATTGGCAATTGACACTAAATAAAGAAAAGTGTGAAGTAATACACATGACCACTAAAAGAAATCCGCTGAACTTTAATTACGCGATAAATCAGTCAAACCTTAAGGTCGTAAAGATGCAGCAGCTCCACATAAAAGACTGCCTACATCACACTTGTGCGTCCTCTCCTGGAGTACTGTTGCCCCTTGTGGGACCCTCACCAGGTGGGAGTGACAGAAGACATTGAGAAGGTTCAGGGAAGGGCAGATCGTTTTGTTTTATCACGTTACGGGGGGGAGGGGGGGGTAGCGTCACGGAAATGTTACACGAATTGGGGTGGAAATCATTAAAAGAAAGACGTTGTTCATTGCGGCGTGATCTGTTTGCGAAGTTTCAATCACCGACTTTTAGTTCTGAATGTGAAAATATTTTGCTAGGGCCCACCTACTTAGGGAGACATGACCATCCCAATAAAATAAGAGAAATCAGATCGAAAACGGAACGATGTAGGTGTTCTTTCTTCCCGCGCGGTATTAGAGAATGGAACGGTAGAGGAAAGTTATGAAAGTGGTTAATGAACCCTCTGCCAGGCACTTGAATGTGATTTGCTGAGTATCTGTGTAGATGTATAAGTTTCATATCAGTTTACACTCCGCACCAGAGTGAAAGTTTCATTCTTCTTACATGATTGCAGTATTCGCTCAATTTGCACAGTGTCTGGAGGTAGCGCAGCTACTGTATGCAGTGCCTTCGCTGTTGAAGTTACGGGTCACGTGTCGCCGTGTGCCGCAGCAGGTGGCGACCGCGGGGCGTGGACGAGCCGGTGCGAGTTCCCGGCGTGGGCGACGGAGCAGCCGCAGTGGCTGAGCCTGGACCAGACGCGCTCCTACCGCTTCTCGGCGCGCAACGGCACGCTGCGCGTGTGGTCGGGCGACGCGCTGCAGAAGCGCCTGCTGTGCCACGCGCTGCCCCAGCCGCTGCCTCAGCCGCCTCAGCAGCCGCCGCCGCCTGCCGCAGCCGCCACCAGCGCCGCGCCGCCCACGCCGCCGCCCACCGCCGCCGCGTCGCCGGCGCCCGCGCCGCCCACGGGGCTGCCCGACCAGCAGCAGCTGCACCAGCCGCCGCACGAGACCTTCTTCGCCGTCGCCCACGTCACGGCCGGCTGGTGAGTAACGTGGCTGCAGTAGTGTAAAATGTAAACTTTCACGGCCGGAATGGTCAAAATTACTAAAAATTTCCGGGCTGTTATGCCGTGGTCTAGTGGATTTATTATTATTCAATAATAAATCCACTAGACCACGGCACAACAGGCCGGAAATTTTTAGTAATTTTGTGGCTGCAGTAGTCTACACTGTTGTTGTTGTTGTTGTTGTGGTCTTCAGTCCGGAGACTGGTTTGATGCAGCTCTCCACCCTATTCTATCCTGACTAGTAGTTCCAAAAGTCTGTGGTGCGCGACTGTGTACGTTGTCGCTGAAACGTGAGCTGAAAAAAAAATTAAAATATTTTGGCTGGTGGGTAATACGGCCCTAACAATTTACGCTACTAGTTCGCAAACTGTGGATCAAGACCGACTATTGGGTAGAGTATTTTTTTTTTTTTTTTTTCGGGGGGCGGGGGTCGCCAGATGACGTTTAAAATATGCAAGTACTGCATCTTAAAAGGTAAAGCAGTCAACAATCCGAAGATTGGTTTGAACACCACAGTGCTTTACTAGGCATGGTCCTGTTTGGAGGTGGTATGCCGTTGGCTTCCTCAGACCTTCGAACTGACTTACCCAGCCAGTTATAGGGGGACCTACAGTTTAACATGGGTTCCGAACCACGGTGCTACTCGGTATTTTCCACATCAGCAACACTGCCCGAGATGGAAGAAGTGGAAAGTAACAAATAAAAATCCTAGCACCTGGCGGGAATCGAACCAGCGACCTTTGGATTGATAGTCTGGCACCACTGTGCAACCGAGGCAGAGAGCATGCTCCGCTATAGGAGATTTAGGCGTTCGTCCCTTACTGTCTTCAAGGACAAGTTTTTTTTTCTGGGACCGTCTGTTTTTTGTGGAGGTGTTTTGAACTTCACAGTTAGTCAGAAAGATAAACCTAGTCATGGCAATGGATGGATAACTGTTGCTATAGTACGGTATGGTGGTAGTACTGTTAAGACAGTTTCTGGATTGGAGAGTTTTAATAACAGAAAAAAAAATCGAAAATATTTTCGCTGGTTAGTAACGCGGCCATAACAGTCTAAACTAGTTGTTCCTAATCTGTGTGTTGTGACCGACTACTGGGTAGTGGGATCTATTGAGGTGGGTCGCCATACGATGTTTAAAATATGCAAGGGAAACATCTTATGAGCTGAAAAAAAATTGAAAATATTTTCTACTATCATAATTTTACACTTTAAAGAAAAGTGTTAATCCTATTTAATCCTTTCAGGCTCTTCACGCACAATTGGTTTTGTGCGCTTTATTTATTTATAATTCACGCTAGGAAGTTTGGGCCTACAACCTTGTGTCCGAGAGGGTTAAGAAACTAATATTTTAATGTTAGGGCCAGTGGAAGTTGACTTGTTCTGTGAGTGTTACTTACATTTGATTCTTGATTTAGTATTTACTTTCCAAAAATTTATAATGATGGTGTACATTCTCTCGGACATATCCCAAACAACAGATTCCATATCAACAATTTTATATATGCACTCGCCGTGCGGGAGTAACCGAGCGGTCTGGAGTGCCACGTTGCGGATCACGTGCCTTTCCGCATTGGAGGTTTGAACCCTTCCTCCTGCATGGATGTTTGGGTTGTCTTTAGTATAAGGTAGTTCGTAAGTAGTTTGTAAGTTTAGGGACTGATGACCACGCAGTTGAGTCCCATAAGCTGTCCAAACATTTGAACATTGTAATGTATGCACTCAACAGACAGTGGACAACTTCTGTGCGGATGCACAGACACGTCCGAGTAGAGCTACTCTGCGAGCCAGAGGAAGTAATGGGTACGGGCACTACCATCTTGAAATTGTACAGGATGGAAATAGTGGCAGAATAGACTTGTTGGTTAAGGCAACCGCCGGATCGAAGTAGAAAAGCGGGACCAACACAAATTTTCAGTTTTGCCGCTAAATTTAGTTCAATGTCAATGAACATTTCTAATTCGTAAATTCATAATGTATATTTGTGTGTAAGGAATCCGTCTGTAAGGTTCAACCTTAAGAACCTGAAACTATCAGCATTCGAGGAAGAATCCATGGTGGGACTGTTCTGTGACTCTTTAAAACGCAGCGTGGGAGTACCCGAGCGGTCTTGAGCGCCACGCTACAGATCGCCCAGCCTTCCGCGTCGAAGGTTCAAATCCTCCCTCGGTCATGGATGTGTGTGTTGTCCTTAGGTTAGTTTAACTTAGTGAAAGCAGTTTGTGAGACTAGGGACTGATGACCAACGTAGTTTGGCCCCATATGATTACAAAAATTTGTACATTTCTTTAAAACCTGAAGCTTAAGCTCATTGTAAATGAGAAAAGGCAGACGATCGAAAGCACGCAAATACAGATTTGAAGCATCAACGGCGTCTAATAAATTCTGAATCTTTATACGGGGTATCCCACTTAAGCTTTTCAACATAAATAACTCCAGCAATATTAAAAAATGATTGTAACAGGGAGAAAAGTACGACAGGGAATTATCAAAGTAAGTAGTATGAGACAGTGTAAAACGTAAACAAATATTAATTTCAAAGCAAAATTATGTTTTTAAAGTAACTTCCCATAGAATGAAAAAACACAAAAATAACAGCTGTGGTAACATCGCAATACGTCTATTACAATCCTAGAAAATGGGAAGCGAAGTTGACGCTTGAAATAAAGGCAACGCGCAACTGGCACACGTTCGGTCACGTTGCCCGTATCCATGCGCTGCTTGTGCGCTTCATTAACTCCAGTTTTTCGGATTGTAACTGACGTATTTGGATGCTACAAACGTCATTTTTGAGACTTTTCATCCTACTGATTCGACAAAAATGTGTGGTATCCATTAAAAAAACATAAGTTGGTGTTGAAAATAATATTTGTTCACGTTTTAGAATGTCTCATAATACACACTTCCATAAGCCCCTCCAGTGGGCTCGTGCCCGTGAATGTTGTGTTTCAGTATCTATTGATCTTCCTTTTAGGGTGAAAAATTTAATTGTGGGCACCATGTATATAAAGTACTGTTTCCGGGTTATTGTGCGTTTCTATTGCATACGTATATACAGTTTCGTATTTCAATTTTGATCAAACTTTGGACACTTGACTTTCAAGCCAAATGGAAGACCGCAGTGAGTGCAAAGATCACGTACAACACGTAGTATTGAAGATATGACGTCATAAACAAATGCAAGTGAAACTGTTGAATAACAACAATGCGCTACGTCTCCTAGACCACAGTGCCAATTTCAATCAAATTTGGTGCACATACTTCTTACCGTGAGAGAACAATTGTTGTTGGGGTAAAAACCACCAATGGCACATAGTACAGGATGTATGACGCATATGATGCGTGATGGTGAGTTCTGTACCTATGGATCGCGACATGATCTAGTTTTATTCCGATTTTCATGACATTTTGAAAAACTTTCCATTTAAAACTAGAGGAACATAACTGTCGAAGTAAAATTTCATATGTTACATTGCAGAGGAGTCTGTACCTACGGACCTCAATAAAACCTACACTTGTAATAGGTTGATGTAATTTTTTACACTTAGGCCTAACATTCAAAAGAAGAGGAAGGTCACTGCCTACATGGAATAGGAAGTGTGCGTTACAACAGACTATATCGTTGAGTGACAAACCACGGTGAAACAAGATCGTTTTCACCATTTCATAGGTTACTGTGATGGTTGATAGATCTATGTAAATTTTCGTAGATAGTGATAACACGAGATGGACAGAGAAGGCTGAGATAAGAGCGGGGGAGAGAAGGAGAGGGACAGGAGAAAGAGATAAACTGAATTAATAATACTCGGGAAACGCCGGTTATTCAGCTAGTGCAAAACGAAAGGATAAATTTATTGTCAAACAGAGTCCTTTGCAATTTAGGAATTATTTTCTGAAAACCTTTCCCAGGGTATTTCTTCCAATCATTCATGAAAGAATATCTTCTTTCCTATATCTGTCCATCTAATGTTCTCCCTCTCTGCCTGTCTACTCTTTTACTCCAACTTCTCCCTCCATTCTCTGCTCATCTCCACTGTCTTTTCTGTTTTTCCAACTTTTCCCTTCACTCTCTGCCTGTCTCCTTTCTCCAACGCCTCCCTCCACTCTCTGCCCATTTACTCTGTATCTCCAACTCCTCCCTCCTTCTGATAAAAACTATGAGGCATGTAATTTACAAAAACATTTTCATAATATACATTTATTAAAACTAGTTAAACCTGCCCACGTTTCGCCACAGCTCAGTCTAAAAACGTTCGAGCGAGGTGCAGAAGTAGTAACACACAGGATTCGCATTTGGGAGGACGACGGTTCTGCCATCCAGACTTAGGTTTTCTGTGATTTCCCTAAATCACTGAAGGCCAATATCAGGACAAACAAACAAACGTTAATATTTTCATATTAGATCACTTGCACGTCAACAGTCAAGCAATCTGTCTGAAGCTTCATTTGGTACAAAACAACAATGGCGTAGTACGATTCAAACGTCCGGGTTTTTTGTGTCATAATGTAGCAACAGAACAAAAAACTGAGGCCTTCTTAATAGTCACGTAATTTAAGATACCAAATGCTAATATGTACCCTACAGGGATTCGAATCCGGTTCTCCTTTTACTAGGCAGTTGTGCAAACCGCTATGCCACTTGGGACAGAGTGATTGACACCAATGTATGGATTACCATCGCTAGCCTCCTATCAGATACAAATTCTCAACTTTTCCCTGCCCACCATTACTCAAAAAGCTGTAGGAATTACATCAGGTAATGAGACAATTGTAGTACTTAGTTCATAAGTTTTGTGATTTAGGTGGCAAAATAACTTTTGATGATCGAAGTAAAGAAGATATAAAATGCAGAATGGCTATGGGAAGAAAAGCGTTTCTGAAGAAACGAAATATGTTGACATACAATATTAATTTAACATTAGGAAGTCCTTTCTGAAAGCGTCTGGAGTGTAGCATTGTATGGAAGTGAAATGTGGGCGATGAGGAGGTGAGACAAAAAGGTAACACAAGCGTTTGAAATGTCGGGCTACAGACGAATGATGAAGATTAGATGGGTAGATGACCTAATTAATGAGGAGGTACTCAACAGAATTGGAGAGAAAAGTAGTTTCTGCCATATCCTGACTAAGAGAAGGTATAGGTTAATGGTACACATTCTGAGACATCAAGGAATCGTTAGCTTTAGAAGGAGATTGTGGGGTAAAAATCGTAGAGGAAGACCGAGGGACGAATACAGTGAGCAGATTCAAATGGATGTACTTTGCTGTTCTTATTATCAGCTGAAGAGGCTAGTAAAGGACAGAGTAGCGTGGAGAGGTGCATCAAAACAGTCTGCGAACTGAGGACCACAACAACAACAACACCAACAACAACAACTGCAGCATCGAAAGTGGCGTCTGTTCTTTCGTACTTACAAACAACCACTGACGATTATAAAGTATAATTGAAAGAGAGGTTGGATTGATGCATCCCAACCCTAGGTATAAACTTATAATACTGGATAAGAAATTATTTGGTGCTTCTGAACATCAACTTGTCAAAGAGAATGATCTCGGAGACCTGAAAAACAGCTTACGTAAGACACGGAAATGCGTATGAATTTTCGTGTATTCAAGACAATTTATAATGCCCGTCTCTGCCATTTGAGTTATTGACTGCATAATACTTTCGAACATTTACCTATCTTTCGGTTTGTGGGATTCAGCTGGAAAACTAGCTGACGGGAATGTGTTGTCACATGTGAACGACTGGACATACAAAAATGACATTTTACGACATTCGGTTTTACAGAAGAATGAATACTTATAAACAAATCATCGAGTGGTTTACTTGCATGTAACATGTACTCTGGCGGAGTACCAAAACAGTGAAGATTTTTAAACACCTCTTTTTGAACAGCCATCACTATACTAACAATAACAACAACAACAAAAAAAAAAAAAAAAAAAAAAAAAAAAAAAAAAAAAAAAAAAAAAAAAAAAAAGAAGAAAACGATGACCGCCATGATATAGTTGAGTGAATTGGAGCAGCAGATATACAACACTCTATTTCACTACAGTTGTGACTCTCGTAAACGGATATTTCAGTAAGCAGTGTTTGTAGAGTTTATGGGACTTAACTACGGGGTCATCGGTCCCTAAACTTACAAACTACTTATGAACTAACTAATACTAAGGACGGCACAAACATCCATGCCCGAGGGGGGGGATCGAAAATCCGACCGGCCGTGCAGACCGTAACTGGCACGCCGCAGATCGCTCGGCCACTGCGGCCGGCTTCAGTAATCAATAACTTTCAGTCTAGTTTGAATTCGAAACGCTTAGCGATTTTTTAAAATATATAGAAGACGAAGAGCAGTAAGTCACAAATACAGGGTAACCATAATCGAAGTTCCACTTTCGAAATTCTGTACACACACACACACACACACAGACACACACACACACACACACACACACACACACAAAATAAATAAATAAATAAAGTAAAAAAAAAAAAAATACACGGGGCAGAATGACTGGAAATTTGAAGTAAAAATATTTGAGAAAGGGCAAACACAATGGAAAAAATTGAAAAAAATTGTAAAAAAATGCTTCATAACGCCTTTTTTTTCCTTCAACAACGACGACTCTACGGTTGCAACTTTAACGAACTTCCGGTCACTAAAGGACGTAAGAAAAGGTTTTGGTCCGACGACGATGAAGGTTAAGAATCTGTTGAATTTCAAAGAATCAAGATCGTATAAAGTGTAATTGGAGAGGAAGGAAATCAAGTTCATTCTACCTCTGTAGAAGATTTGGCCATAGCTGTAGAGGAGAGACGGGCAATTCAAAGCATGTGTAATTTTCAGATCTCTAGAAATGCCTCCGAGCACGGTACATAAAAGTCTACGCAATATTCTTCATTGCTATCCGTATATAATTACGCATCATCATGAGTTTCTTCCTCTTGACCTGCCAGCGAGTCACACGTTCGCTCTACAATTCCTTGCGCATATGGCATTGGATAACGATTGGCCATCGCACTTTTGCGGACAGATGTAGCCCGTTTCCGCCTTTAAGGCTATGTAAGTGCTTCAAATCGGAGGATTTGGACAACGCAAAATGCAGTCCTAAACGACGCAGTGCCGCTTCATTCTGCAAAAGGTAATAGCGTAGTGTGGGCTCCTTTATGATTCAGCCCAGCTTTTTTTTTCCTTTCTTTTTGTTAAGTTTATTGATTCCTGCAGGTCCCATTGTCTGTTCTGTCACTGGGAGCCGGTATAAGAATCTTCTATGAAACCACGTCATTCCAACACTTCAACAGCGTGGAAGTCTGGAAGTTTCGTTTTAATGCACGATGGCGAGTTTTAATGCACGAGCCGGCCACGGTGGCCGAGGAGACTGAGGCACTTCAGTCACGGTCTGCACGTCCACTACGGTCGGGGGTTCGAATCCCCCCTCGGGCATGGATATTTGTGCCGTCTTTAGTATAAGGTAGTTCATAAGTAGTTTGTAAGTTTAGGGACTGATGACCCCGTAGTCAAGTCCCATAAGCTTAACAAACATTTGAACATTTGAATGCACGATGGCGCACCTTCGCACATTTATAAAGGCAGTGAAGTAATTCCTCAAGAGCCATTTCCCAAACGACAGAACTATCAGTCGTCATTTTCCTGTAGTCTGACCGTCAAGGTCACCGGAAATCCGTGTTTTTGCGTCCCAGCCTCGTCGCCACTTTTGTGTCTCGACCGCCGGTTGTCGTAGGTGTCGGTGGCCGAGTAGAAAGAGACCGACACAGGAATAAAGGATGCACGCGTGTGACCAGCCAGTGGGACAGCAGAAACTAGAAACTCTAGAGTAAATTAGAACGAGATATATATTTCATGGAGTCTTCGTAATACTTAACTTTTACATAGTTCTTGTCTGCAGAATGCTAATACATAGATTGGATAGAGTCCCGCCTACTGATGACTCCTAGTGCCTATCCGATAGCCAAGTCTTAATTGGTGCCTATCTGATTTCCAAGTGTTAACTGGTTCCTATCTCAGTCCCAGCTCATGGCTGACGTCGTAAGAACGCCGCGCCGTGCGTGCATGGCGGCGCGCGGTGTTAGTACGTGGCGCGCACTTCATACTTGTGCGACACCACACCCCTCCCCCCCCCCCCCCCACCCTAACCGCCGCGCCGAAAACCCACCAAAACTAGGGGAAGGGCGCACGCCTCTGCCTAGAGGGAGCAGGTCATCTTCTGAGGTGCGTGGCCCAGGTGGCGGGGGCACGCACAGTCCCGGAGTCCTTCTCGGCGAAGCTGGCAGCTGCGGCGGCAACGGAGTTGGGGCCGACCGTATTGGAGGCACGTCGACGTCCATGGGGATGATCTCGTAGTCCGGGGACGCTGGACCTGTCGGCGAACGATGTGGCTGAGCTCCCTGGCGGTGAACTGGGTCTGGAATCAAGAATCCCGAGACAGGATCGCGCGGCCTGTGCAGGCGCAATTGGTTTGCGCGCCGCCGCAGCTGCGACCATGTGGAAGAACGTGCAACATACATAATGCGACCGAGCACGCGCTGAATGGTGCCCGGCAACCATCTTTTCTTGTTTCCAGCAAACACCCTGTACAGCACCGGCGTAGAAACCTGAAAACGCGTAGCGCCATACGAACCTACTCGGTGCGTGGGAGGCTGCAGCAGGTGAAGGAGAGTGCGGTGACGGCGGACGTGTAGCAGCTCGGCCGGAGACGGGCCGTCACGTGGCATGCACCGATACGTAGACAGGAAAATTTGAAGATCTAGCTGCTGGAGTGCTGACCTTTCATCTTTTCTATGTGAGACTTGAATGTTCGAACGTAACGTTCTGCTTCACCATTGGATTGAGGGTGAAAAGGTGCGGTGGTGATATGCTGAATGCCATTCACGCGACAAAACTGTTGAAATTCCGCACTAACCAACTGAGGTCCATTGTCACTGACGATAGTTTCAGGCAAACCTTAGATGCAAAACTCTGATGTTAAGGCACTGATTGAACTAGACGCTGTCGTGGAGTTCATGGCAATCATGAAAGGAAACGTGCTGAAAGTGTCTACAACAATTAACCAGCGCTATTCCAGAAATATCCGGCAAAGCCAATGTGTAAACGTTGCCATGGTCCCTTGGGGCGTGGCCAGTCATACAAACCCAGGTACAATGACGTCTGGCCAGTTGCTTTGTCCTAACAATACCCCAATGTCCCTGATGCAGGAGGCGTAACATTTTTCGTTGCAAGGAACGAGGAACAATCACTCTTGTTTGGTCGTTGTCGGTATGTAACAACAGAACACCCTGACTTAAAGATAATTCATGACTTTGTGCAAAATAACGGCGAACCAGAGGCCGATCAATGTCTTCTACATCTACATCTACATACATACTCCGCAATTCACCGTAAGGTGCGTGGCGGAGGGTACACTGTACCACTACTAGGCATTTCCTTTCCTATTCCACTCCCAAATTGAACGAGGAAAAAAAAGAATGCCTATATGCCTCCGTACGAGCCCTAATTTCTCTTATCTTGTCTTTGTGATCTTTACGCGAAATGTAAGTAGGCGGCAGCAAGATCGTACTACACTCAGCTTCAAATTCCGGCCCTCTAAATTTACTTAACAGAAATTCACGAAAAGAACGTCGTCTTTCTTCCAGCGATCCCCAATTGAGTTGCCGGAGCATTTCCGTGACACTCGCGCATTGGTCGAACCTACCGGTAACAAATCTAGCTGCTCGCCTCTGAACCGCCTCTATGTCTTCCTTCAAACCAATCTGCTGTGGGTCCCAAATACTTGAGCAATACTCAAGACGTGGTCGAACAAGCGTTTTATACGCGGTCTCCTTTACAGGTGAAGTACATCTTCCCAAAATTCTCCCAATAAACCGAAGTCGGCTGTCTGCCTTACTCACAACTGTCCTTACATGCTCGTTCCATTTCATATCGCTCTGCAATGTTACGCCTAGATATTTGAACGACGCGACCGCATCAAGAAGCTCACTACTGATGCTGTATTCGAACATTATAGGATTGTTTTTTCTACTCATGCGCATCACCTTACATTTTTCTACATTGAGAGCTAGCTGCCATTCTTCGCACCAACTAGAAATTTTGTCTAAGTCAACCTGTATGCTATTACAGTCAGTTACAGACGACACCCTCCCATACACCACAGCATCATCAGCAAACAGCCGCAAATTACAACTTACTCTGTCCATCAGATCGTTTATATAGATAGAAAAAAATAGCGGTCCTATCACACTCCCCTGGGGCACGCCTGACGATACACTCGTCTCTGATGAACACTCGCCGTCGAGAACAACGCACTGCGTTCTATTACTTAGGAAGTCTTCCAGCCAATCACAAATCTGTGAACCTATTCCATAAGCTCGTATCTTCGTTAGCAGTCTGCAGTGTGGCACCGTGTCGAACGCGTTTTTGAAGTCGAGAAAAACACAATCCGCCTGTTGCCCTTCGTCCATGGCTCGCAAGATGTCATGTGAGAAAAGGGCAAGCTGAGTTTCACATGAACGATGTTTCCTAAACCCGTGCTGATTCATGGAAAGAAGCTTTTCCGTTTCAAGGAAATTTACTATATTCGAACTGAGAATATGCTCCAAAATTCTACATGAAACCGATGTGAACGATATTGGCCTGTAATTGTATGGGTCAGTTCTCTTTCCTTTCTTATACACGGGAGTCACCTGCGCTTTTTTCCAATCACTAGGAACTTTGCGCTGAATTAAAAATTCGCTATAAATGCAAGCTAAGTAGGGGGCCAATGCCGCAGAATAGTCTCTGTAAAACCGAACTGGTATACCATCCGGACCAGCAGACTTTTCTCATATTTAGCTCTCTCAGCTGCTTCTCTACACCGGAAATACCTATTGCTATGTCCCCCATTTCGGAAGTAGTACGTTGATCAAATGATGGTATATTTGTGCGGTCCTCCTGCGTGAAAGATTTCTTAACGGTTAAATTTAGAACTTCAGCTTTCCGTTTGCTTTCTTCTATTACTGCCCCGGAATGATAAACTAGTGACTGGACAGTGGGCTTTGACCCGCTTATCTATTTTACATAGGACCAGAATTTTTTCGGGTTTTCGGAAAGATCTTTTGCTAAGGTATGGCTGTGATAATTATTGTATGCTTCACGCATCGATCTTTTTATAGACGCACGAATCTCTACTAATTTTTGCCTGTCATCATTTGCGTGTTCTTTTTTGAATCGAGAGTGCAACAGCCTTTGCTTTCTCAGCAGCTTTCTAACATTATTATTATACCATGGTGGATCTTTTCCATCCTTAATCGTCTTTACTGGCACATATTTCTCTAACCCTTCATTAACAATGCATTTAAATTTAGTCCACAATTCCTCTACATCCATAGTCCCAGAATTAAACGATGCCCATTCATTTTCTAAGTGCGATCGTAACATTTGCTTGTCGGCTTTTCCCAACAAAAACAAGCTCCTAGCCTTCTTGACTGGTTTATGAACTTTGGTCACCATCGACGCTATGACGATATCATGATCACTAATTCCTGTCTCTACACAGACATCGTTAATAAGGTCAGGCCTGTTTGTGGCTATAAGGTCTAGAATATTTCCATTGCGCGTGGGTTGCCGGTTTAACTGCTCAAGACAGTTTTCGGAGAATGTGTCCAAAAGTAGCTCGCAAGACTGCTTGTCTGTACCGCCTGAAATGTAACTAGCGAGGTCCCAATCTATACTCTTAAGGTTGAAGTCACCTCCGACTAATATTACATGGCCCGGATACCTATGCACTACCTGGTGTAGACTTTCCTTGAATGATTCTAAAACTGCTACAGCAGCACTGGGGGGCCGGTAAAAACACCCAACTATTAACTTTACTTCTTTTAGACCTGTTATGCGTGCACAGATAACTTCACAGTTACTTTCAACCTCGCTTTGGCAGGCCACCATGAGCGAACAAAACGTGCTACCACACTTATGTCTGCATCCGACGAGAGTTCAAAGGGAAGTCTGCGACAGCGGAAGCATCTCTAGAATCTAACTGACAACATGCCATTTCCGAAGAATCAAACGACACATCCTGGGCAACCGGAAGTCGGGAAAGTGTGTCCGCGTTGGCATGTTTAGTGGTAGGGCGGTACAAAATCTCATACTGATAATCAGACAGTATCAAGGACCATCTCTGAAGCTTTTGTGCCGTTCGTGGCGGAATTGGCTTTGTGGGTGAGAACAGCGACGTGAGAAGCTTGTGGTCTGTCAACAAATAGAATTTTCTCCCATAAAGGTAATGATAAAACTTTGTGATGCCGTAAATGATTGCTTAGGCCTCTTTTTTATTTGACTGTAAATCTGTTGTGTTGGCGTCAGTAGCTTGGATGCAAAGGCAATAGCACGATCGTGAGATCCAAAACGATGTGCACCCAGACCGTACGACGGGGCATCCACTGCTAGCACTACAGGCTTCTGTGGATCAAAGGGAATCAAACATGCATCACTGAGTAGTGCAGACTTTAATTTGTCAAAGGCAACCTGGTAATCTTTAGACCATACAAAAGGAACATTCTTCCTACTTAGCGATGTAGTGGAGCTGCAATCTGAGAGGCATTGGGAATAAACCTGAAGAAGTAGTTAAGCTTTCCCATTACCGCTTGCAATTCGTGCACATTCTTAGGAGGAGGCAAGTCTTTGATTGCTTGAAGATGTGACTGTAAGGGATGGATTCCTTGGGCATTAATCACATGGCCTAGGTACTCTATTTCAGTTTGAAAAAACGAACACTTCGCTTTATTACAACGTAGACCTGCTGCAGTCAACACTTTGAAAAGACACTCCAAAAATGTTTGTAAATCTATTGCACCAAACTGCGTGGTCATCAGTCCGCAGCTTACAAACTACTTAAACCTAGGTAAACTAACCTAAGGACAAACACACACACCCATGCCCCAGGGAGGACTCGAACCTCCACGGCGAGCAACCGCGCGCTCAGCAGCGAGACGCTTTAGACCGCTCGGCTACTCCACCGCGGCAAAAGACACTCCAGGTTTGATAAATGATTTTCAACTGTGCGTCCTGGGACCACAATATCATCTAAATAGTTCGAACAGCACGGTACAGAAACTGTCAGCTGTTCCAAAAAGCGCTGTAAAATAGCGGGGACGGAAGAAATTGAAATTGAAAAAGGCCCATTTGAGTATTAATGACGAAAAACTTTTTTGACTCGTCATTGAGAGGAATCTGTAAGTATGCCTCTGCTAAACCAATCTTAGAAAAGAAGCGAGACTGTCCTAATTTGTCCATCAGTTCGTCATGTCTGGGCAGAGGGTATGTGTCTTCAATTGTTTGACTGTTCACTGTTGATTTGATGTTCGCACAGAGACGAAGTTTTCCTGTCGGAAAAAAATGTTCAAATGTTTGTAAGTCTTATGGGACTTAACTACGGGGTCATCAGTCCCTAAACTTACAAACTACTTAGGAACTACTTACGAACTAGGACGGCACAAATATCCATGCCCGAGGGGGGATTCTAACCCCCGACCGTAGTGGCCGTGCAGACCGTGACTTAAGCGCCTCAGTCTCCTCGGCCACCGCGGCCTGCTTTCCTGTCGGCTTTGTTATAATTACTAAAGGCGAGGCCCACTGACTCGCAGAAACAGGAGAAATCACCCCACTATCTTGCCAACGTTTAAGTTCTTCGGCAACTTTATCACGAATTGCGATAGGCACTGGTCTAGCTTTACGAAATTTTGGTACTGCAGATTCTTTTAAAGTTACATGTGCAACAAAGTCTTTTGCACAGCCTAATTCCGGCGAAAACAAGTCACTATATTTTTCACACAATGCATTTAGTTTGTCCTGAGGCACTACTGACGAAATTCGAAGCACATGTCTATGAATTGATAAGCCAAACAAGTCAAATGCATCTAGTCCAAAAATGTTCTGTGTAGATTTGGCCTGAAGATCAACAAAAGCGACAGTTTTTGTTACACCTTGAAAAGAGGCGGGCAGGCTACATGTTCCTAGCACGGAATTGTTTTGTCCTGTGTATGCTGTTAGCACTTGCTGTGACGACGACAATTTAGGCGAATCCAGAAGTTCATAAGTGTCTTTATTTATTAATGTGACAGCGGAACCAGTATCAAGCTGAAATTGCACAGGCTTATTTTCTATGCAAAGAATCACAAAAAGTTTTTGCTTGTGGCACTCGACAGGTGCACGAATGTGGGCAACGTCTGATACAGTTTGTTTGCTGCGTGCGGTAGGAAGCGGCACAGAATTGGCACACAGCGGATTAACAACACTGTCACTAGATGGCACTACCGCCGGATCGGCGTCCGCGCAAAGTGAGGCTGCTACAGATTCACTAACTACTGCACTAAACTTCTGAGTAGCTACATCAAGTCTACTGTCACTAGCTACACAGTACTAGGCACTATTACAATGAGCAGTTGCAGAAGGCACTAGTTTCACTACAGGATTGCACTGTACGTAGTCATTATGCTTGTCCCGAACCCTTTTCCGTTTAACAATTTTACGCACTCGACGACGCTTGCTATGGGGCTCACTACATAGTTTTGTAGTAGGCGCAGAACTTTCTTGCATTTGACATTCAAGAGAAGCACTGTCAAAGTTCACAGCGTGTATGACATATATAGTATGAATTGTTCTCGCACTTTGCGAAGCACTGTTTCTAACGGCACCGTTCTTTGAATGTTTATTCTGCATATACACTGTCTGCACATGTCCCGATTTGCCACATTGATAACATATGGCATTGCGACTAGGGCATTGCACACGCTTGTGGCGAGATACACACTGGGGGCAAGATATACTAACAGTTTTCTGAAAAGAGCGTTGGCGCCCGTTGTTCAAATTAATTCGTCTAAAACGACGGGGTGACCTTTGTGTTGCACTATTACACTGGCTACTGTTCACTGTCTGTTCAGCATGGCTGGTAGAAAAATAAGAATCACTAGGGTTAGACTGAGAACTACGACTAAGAAAGCGTCTGTTGTGGTGCACTGAATTAACACTGTGGCTTTGCATTTCTACATCTGCTAAGTCAAAGGTATCATGCGCTTCAATATGCAGTACACTGTCTAATGAGGTGTCAGACTAGTTTGAGAATTTCTGCCCTAATTCTGGGGTCCTGAATGTCCTGCATCTCTCAACATCACGTCACTATAAGAAAGTCCACAAGTGCAAGTAAATTCACATTTGCGGGTTAGGCCTTTCAACTCAGTGATCCATTTCGTGTGGGTTTGTTCCGGTCATTTTTTTCAGTCTGATAAATCGGTACCGCGCTGTGGCTATGAGAACTTTTCTCTCATAATGAGCATTCAGTGCTTCTACAATTTGATCGAATTCTAGATCACGAGGAATGTGTGCGGGAAAAGTTTCTGCAGTAATACGAAGGTTTGAGTGCCCACAATCGATAAGAAAAGGTTCTTCACTCTCGGACCTGTAAGTATATGAGCCGTGACGAGTACTTGAAATTGAGTGAAGTAGTCGCTCCATTCTTCCTCACGTTCGTTGTTCTGGCAAACCGTAGGAAGCGGTGCGGCTGCAGGTGTGGGCAGCTGATGCGACAACTGTTGTTTAGCTGCTGTCAACTGGGACACCACTTGGAGTAGTTGCGTGATTTTCGCCGTCTGTAACTGAATAATTTCCATTAAGTTTCGGTTCGGGGTAGTGGCCATGCTGACCGATTAGGCGCCGTGCATACAAGTAACTTATAGCAAAAAACAAATGCAATATGAAAGAGGACGCTCTGCAACAAAAAAAGTCCACAAACACGTAACAGAATATGGGCGGGAGCAATTTCTGCGTGTTCCGACTGCTGCTGTCTGGCTGCTGCTGTCGGTTCTTCTATCCCTCCTCGTCGACACTTTTGTGTCCCAGCCACGTCGCCACTTTTGTGTCTCGATCGCCGGTTGTCGTAGGTGTCGGTGGCCGAGTAGAAAGAGACCAACACAGGAATAAAGGATGCACGCGTGTGTGGTATGGAGGTGACCAGCCAGTGGGGCAGCAGAAACTTGAAACACTGGAGTAAATTAGAACGAGATATATATTTCATGAAGTCTTGGTAATACTTAAATTTTACATAGTTCTTGCGTGCAGAATGCTGATACATAGATTAGATAGAGGTCTGCCTACTGATGACTCCTAGTGCCTATCCGATAGCCAAGTCTTAACTGGTGACTATCTGATTTCCAAATGTTAACTGGTTCCTATCTCAGTCCCAAAAACATGATGCAGTCCAGTGGTGGCCACGAGCGGAGTTGTAGCAGAGGCCGCTCGTGGCTGACATAAGAACGCCGCACTGTGTGTGCATGGCGGCGCGCGGCGTAAGTACATGGGGCGCACTTCATACTTGTGCGACACCACACGTGTGACGTCTGTCCGTGAGATATTTGAAATGTGTTTAGTGGCACATGGCGAATTTGGCTGAAGGCACGTATTTCGTAACAATATATTCACATTGTGACCCCTGACACACAGTCTGTTGTGGAACATGCTTCATATCGGTTTCGATTTATAGCGTAAAATTGTGAATCATACTGAACTTGACTTGCGCACATCCTGTGATGATTAGCAGATTTTTTCTCTAAAAAGAAGTCATTACGTGCTATTGCTGCAGTTTCTGGCCAAAGTACAGTTAACCATCGAACCATGAAGTGTTATTTTGCTGTTTTCTGCCGAAGCAAAATTTTTCTGCAGTGTTTTACCCAAGAAAAATTAAAAACTATGAAATGAGGTCTCCATTAGGAGCGGTGTGCACCACAACCGTAACTGATAAATATCAAAAGAAATTTCAGCATTGGTCGTAAATTACCATTTATTTATTGCGAATCGATTTCGACTATGGAATGGTCATCTTCTGAGCAACATGCACAATCGGAATCATACATATCTGGTGTTCAAGCCTCAAGGCATAGCAACAAATTATATAATATATTCCAGAGTTCCACATGTTGCACTGAAGATGACTATTTTATAGTCGACATCGTTTGCAATAAATAAATAGTAATTTACGACCATTGCTGAAATTTCTTTTGATATTTAACATTTATTTGTTATTGCAAATCGATTCCGTCTATGGAATAATCATCCTCAGTGCAATATGCAGAATTGAATTGATACATTGTAGGTGTTACATGTCAAGCCGCAAGGCATAGCTACAAGATGTTCCAGAGTGCACCGAGGATGACTATTCTGTACTCGAAATCGATTTACAATAAAAAATATATGTTAATTTACGACCAATGCTGAAATTTCTTTTGATAGTTAAAAACTATTTTCTTCATCCAATATGGTACGACCATGTCGTGGTCGATGGACTTCCCGCTAACAGAAACACAACTTGTGCATGAGGTGAACGTCATTTGTCAACATAGACTTTTCTTATACGCTATAACTTTTTTAAATTTAGGAACTACTTTTTTCCATTCGTCAAGTATGTTCAAATCTTCAGTCATTCTGTTCAGTTATTCGTTTTGTTGTGGGACCATTATCATTGCTAAAAATGTAGATTAAAACATACAATAGTGGAAGATTAATCTTCACCGCGAAGATTCAAAATTTTTGTATATTTCAAGCTACATTTTAAGCTATGATGGTCACACTGTAAATGATTTCGAGATTTGCATCAAAAAGTAAACATTTGCGACTGGATTGATTTTCATCTGATACCTGATACTTGATTTGTTCAGCAAAACACTTTGAATCCTGTCAAAACGACAGCGAACACAGCATTCCGATTTGGAAATCGGATTTTCGCCTTCTGATTGAGTCGCTCTTGCACGTGGTGATAGACGAACGGACTCTGGGACTGATTCCCCTCCATGCTTGTCAGGCATTAAGATAACAGTGCTAACACTGTTGCGAGATTATCGCTTGGCTTTGGTGAGTAATAAGAGCCAAACAGGAAACTGACAGATCGACATGAATTCAAAATGCGGCCAAGTGATGACGATCATAAAATGGGTCAATAACATTCATTAGAATGAGAATGGATAGAAATATACTTAAAATGGAAAATTTGTGCCTGAAGTGATGGTAACAATGGACTAAGTAATTCGAAAACAAGGTGATGTTTAATATAAAGGAAAATAAAGACAGTGGAGATGTTCAAATATTTGTATAGCTTATGGGACTTAACTATGGGGTCATCAGTCCCTAAACTTATAAACTACTTATGAACTAGCTAATACTAAGGACGGCACAAATATCCATGCCCGAGGGGGGATTCGAACCCCCTACCGTAGTGGCCGTGCAGACCGTGACTGGAGCGCCTCAGTCCCCTCGGCCACTGCGGCCGGCATAGTGGAGATGTAAAAAAAGTGTTGTAAATATATGAAAGGAATTTTAAAAGGGAAAACAATATAAAAAGACTAATTATCTAAAATTTCTAACATGAGGCCGTGGTGGAGGGAGTTAAAAGCCGAAAAACGAGTTATTATTCAGATGAAAGTAAATCTACACTTACACTAAAAGGATTTACTCTAATCACACATTGTCTATAATGGAAGACGAGCCTGGCAGTTTCGAAACCGATTGTTCACGATTCAATTAGAAACTGTTCATGTACCGAGAGAGTAATTTAACTCTAGTTTTTTTTTAGTCACGCCTAGTTCCAAAGCCTTGAAAACATGTCTTAAGGACTACATAATTAACACTTCATCTTCATTACATGACAAAATGAACCACAGAACTATCCGCAACCGCAACTAAACTGAGTACCGGTAGCCAAAACATTATGCTTCCCTGTGTAATTGCGCGTTGGTGAGCCTGTGGAAGGCAATACAGCTGCAGTTGTCCATTGTATGGGCTAGGCAAGTCCTTGGTCGATTCTCGGAGGTATTTAGCGCAGGCCATGCAATTAGCGTGATGTGGATAATGGATATATGCTCGGTGCACTGCAGCGTCCCAGGCCGTTGCGTCGCGGTCGCACCAGGTGAATTTGGTGGCGAAAACAACAATCAGGGTTCACGGTCCTGCTGCTGAAAACGCAGTAGCAGGATTCATGTTTTGTAGCATGAAGATATTCTGCTACACGCTCACAACAACACAAAGAAAGTCATCAAGCAAGAAAAGTTGCAGGTAAAGGTTATGTACATCTCCCGTTGAGCTTTCGATCACTCGATTACCGTCATGTCCATCATTGATCTGGTCTTCACTCCGGAGGTTGCTTTGATACAGGTCTCGACCGTACTGTATCCTGAGCGAGTCTTCATCTCCTAATACTAACAGCCATCCTCATCCATTTGGCCGCGGTGGAGTAGACGAGCGTCCTAAGGCGCCTCGCTGAGGAGCGCGCGGTTGCTCGCCGTCGGAGGTTCGAGTCCTCCCAGGAGCATGGATGTTTGTGTTTGTCCTTAGGTTAGTTTACCTTAGTTTAAGTAGTTTGTAAGCTACGGACTGATGACCACGCAGTTTGTTCCGATAGATTTACAAACATTTGAACAGTTTTGCATCCATTTGAACCTGCATACTGTATTCGTCTGTTGATCTCCCTTTGCGATTCTTACCTTACCATCTTCCTTCCAATCCTAAATTGACGATTTCTTAAAGAATGTTTCCCACAAATCATCCCTTTATTTCATCAGGGTATGTCAGTAATACCCTTTCTCCTTCAGTTCCTCCTGCTTAGTTACTCGACCCACCAAATTTTCAGCATCCGTCTTTAGCAACACATTTCGGAAGCTTGAACCGTCTTCTTGTCTGGAATATTTATCGTACACACTACACACCCGTAAAAGGCAACACTCCAGATAAAGACCTTCAGTGAAGTCTTCCGAACACTTCAAATTCTTGTAAACCTATTGGGCCAAACTGCTATGGTTATGCGTCCTTAGACTTACAAACTACTTAAACTAACTTACAGTAAGGACAGTACACGCATTCATATCAGAGGGAGGACTCGAACCCTGGCGAAAGCGGCCGTCCAGTCCGTAACATTACGCCTTAAACCATTTGGCCGTTCCCGAACGGCTCCTATCACTTAAATGAATATACGACGTTACGAACATCTAACCAACAGTTAATTTTTGCAATGATAATCCGTGAAGCAATGCTCATGGAGAGTTATTTAACATTTTCGCGTGCATTTGTGGTATTTTAAAATATTTATTATTTATTTATTTGTTTTTGCCCGGGTTGGGTGCATTGAAATCGAATAGTCAACGTTGTCAAAGCATCCCGTGTCGATAGCCCTCATTAGTAATTCTTTTGATGCCTTCGGTCCTGCTCCTGACGTTGGTGGTCTGCCATATTTTTGCATATATGTTTGTACGACGTTCCTTCTAAATGAGAGGCCGTGAGTATTCTGATTATTTTTATTTTTCCTGTAAAGTTTCTACGCGTTTGGCTTTGATACATGAATACAGAAAATAAATGTCGTCCACCACTATTTCTCTAATCGTACAGAAGTCCGATAACACAAATACTTTCGTCCATCCTACCTACGCCGCCCACGAAACGATATATGCTTGGTCATTGTCCCCGCTGTTGAACTGCCCCTTTCTTCTCTTTTCTACAGGCGTTTCTGATGGGGTGAACAGAGTCAGACAAATCGTTTTATTCTTTCAAATTTGTTGCGCCTCAATGCATTTGGCTCTAAAATGGCTAAAATTTCTGCAGCAGTGAAAAAATTTGAAATAAATAAATATAAGTATATGTATGACAAATTTAGTGAATGTTTGGCTAACGAATACCATATGTGACTGGTGTTTCCATTTCGGAACAATCAAATATTTACGATGCTTACAAATAAACAATAAAGTTATTATAATTAATTTAGTATGCAACACTTCTTTAAAGTCCTAAGTTTCTATTAACAACGAAAAGAGATTAGGAGGAAACTACATAACTGTACCATACTTAATTTTTCGTAAACATGTTGGGAATAAAATGACTGCTAAGTTTATAAATACACAACAACGCACAATGAAGTTCAATCCAAAGAATTTAGAAAGCACGTCGACTCCAAACCAACGATCAGCTTAGTGAGTGAACGAAAAACCTCAAAGATATTGTATTCTCTTGAAAAACCGGTCAAAATGGGATAGTCTCGTTATCTGATCTAATTCATTCAGCATAGCCTGAATTTGTTAGTCTACATTCCATTACACTCGGTTTGCTCTCGTTAATTTTCATTTTATAGACCCATCTCAAGACACTGCCCGTTGCGTTCAATTGCGCTTCTAGAACCTTTGCGCTTCAAAACCAAACGCTTCCCTTTCATACTCTTCGACTATTATAACTGCTGTCTGGTTTCTGTATAAGTTATAAATAACCTTCCGTTTCCTGTATTTGACCGCTACTGAGTTTTAGAATTTTACCCCTAATATCTTCAGAATTTGAAAAAGCGCATTCCAGTCAAATTTGTCAACGCTTTCTTTAAAATCTATAAAACCTAGAAACGTAGTTTGAATTTTCTTAATATATCTTCTAAGATGAGTAGTAACGTGAATATTGCCTCACCTTTTCTTTAACATCCAAACGGATTCTCTCCGAGTTCGGCTTCTACCAGTTACACCATTCTTCTGTAAATAATTCGTGTTAGAATGTTGCAATCTGATCCTTCTGTAATGTTCAGACTTGTCTACACCCGCTTTCGTACTTGCATAGCACATCATTCCAAAAATATATTTGTTGGTTCAAATGTTAGACGATGAACACAGCAACAAATTGTGAATTAACGAAAATAAGACAGTTTCGAATGCAAATCATATTTTATTAATTATGACGCGTTCAGACCTTGTTGGCCATCTTCAGATTGTATTGTACCGAAATCATTCCCTTCTGTCAAAAGAAGCCATTAATAGTCGGTGTTTACATTTACATACATTCTCCTCAATCCACCGAAAAGGTGCGTTGCGGAGGGTACTCAGTAACACTACTAGTGACTTGCTTTACTGTTTCACTACTATACAACGAGGGATAATAGAACGTTTTTATGCATCCGTATGAGCCCTATCTCTCTGATCTTATCCTTGTGATCCTTATGCAAAATGTAGGTTGCCGGCTGTAGAATCGTTCTGCAGTCCGCTTCAAATGCCGGCACTCTAAATTTCTTCAACAGTGTTTCTCTAAAAGAAGATTGCCTTCCCTCCAAAGACTCTCAGTTGAGTTCCCGGAGCATTTCAATAACACTCGCGCATTGATCGAATCTACCAGTTACAAACCTCGTCGCCCGCCTTGAACTGCCCTTATGTCCTCCTTTAAACCGATCTGGTGGAGATTAAAAATACTTGAGCAATACTCAACATGGAGTCGTACACGCGTTTTATATGCGGTCTTCTATAGAGACTAATTACACCTTCCCAAAATTCTCCCAATAAATCGAAGTCGACCATTTGCCTTCCTCACGAATGTCCTCATATACCCGTTCCATTTCGTATTGCTGTGCAGCATTACGTCCTGATATTGAACTGACGCGACTCTGTCAAGCAGCTGTATTCGATGAGTACGGGATTGTTTCTCTTACTCCTCTGCATCACCTTACAGTTTTCTACATTTAGCGCTAGTTGCCATTCCTCACACCACCTACACATTTGGCCCAGGTCATCCGGCATCCTACTACAGTCATTCAATGGCGACACCCTCCTGTACAGCACATACGTGAGTACACTTACGTACTCATTTGAGAAATAAAATAATTGCAGGCTTATGTCACCTAATCATCTATCTTGTGGTTTTCCCGTTTACACGGGTGTCGTAGCTACCTATTCATTTGGTATGGTTAATTAAGGGGTAGTCGGATACCATTACTGTCACGACCCCATTAGAACCCCACCTTAACTCGGGAGGCGATATGTGTACCTCAGGTCTCTGTATGGAGTTACACATGTGAAATTGTTTGAACGATTTCTAAACGTTTGCGAATTTTGTTAGTGAGACGTTATCCACCTAGTAGGATGTGGAAAACCTGCTCAAATCACATCCAGGCTGGCTGGCACACCTGCGGTTTCCAAAAGTGGCTCGTAAACCCCCCAATCTCGAATAATTTTGCTTGTTAATACCCTTTTGTGGCAACATGACTCCATATACTGTCAGAAGGTGCTGCGTTATTTTAGTATTTTAGTTCTTTTTCTCTAGGCAGAGCTCATTGATAGATGGTGGGGATAATTTACATTTGGTAAAAAGATAAACATTTGGTAAAAAATACTAATGTACGTTGTCCATTAGCACCAATGAACCTTTGGTCATATTCCGTGAAACAACATAGCAATGAACATAAAAATGAAATATCCAGTGAATGAGGAGGAAGTAGGCCTAGGATAGAATGCACATTTAATACGAAGCCACTGTTAGTATTTTGACTTGAAATGTGGAATAATTGATTTGCCTGGCCATGATACCCGTTATTCAATTACAATTAAGAATGGTATTTTTTGTCGGTCAATGTAACTACAATAAGATGCGATCCTTTTCTCACTAAACGGTTTCTTTTTATTGAATAATATGTCATTGTGTCATTGCATATATATAAAGACCACGGGGGCAAATAATGATAACCTCAACCTTTTTATTTTTAATGTATTTGGTGCAAACAATCAGATCCAACAGAATGTTTCATCTTCTTCTACTAGTTCATGAATCTGCAGAGAGCTGGCAAACATAAATATTAAAACTTGTAATAGAAACTATTTTTCCAACAAACAAGTCGTCACATCTCAGCACTTTATAAATGAGGTTTATCATTATTTTCCCCCGATGTCTTTGTCTATATATATATAGGCCCCATCAAGAGATGAACTTCCTTGAGTCACTACTCGGGAATGAGACTTGCAACAAACTTTACACGTAATTTCCAACCCGAACAACACCAGCGAGATGATTACAGGAAGGAAGTTTATCGTTTACTGCTTTTCCGATGTTCAGGCAATAAAACCAAAACATTCGCGTTATAGTTAGTTACTTCTACATTCGAGACATTTTATAGACTGTTTACACGCGCACCACTGAGTTCACGTTCGAAACCATATGACAGTGTTGAGAAGATGAGACGTAAATGAGGATGTATATTATATTCCACTCTCCAATTATGCATGATTACTACATTGTCAGGCGCATTCTGCAGAAGACCTAATGACTAATGTGTGCGACAACGAAATTGATATTGGGTAACGTCGGGTAATGTCGGGATCTAACTCTAATACTCAGAAAACGAAACCGATTAGGCGAGAGAAAAAGGATCACAACTTATTGTACATTGCTCAAAAACCACAAAAATGTTTGTTAAGCTTAAGGGATTTAACTGCGGGTTCATCAGTCCCTGTACTTACAAACTATGTATGAACTAACTTATACTAAAGACAGTACTAACATCCATACCCGAGGGAGGATTCGCACCCCCGACGGGGAGCGACCTCGCGCATCAGAGCATAGCTCTTCAATGCGCTTGGCACTCCGCCGCGGCAATATGGGATCATGTGAGATGTCATACATAATATAAATATTGTAGCGTATTTTATTCAGTTATTGGTTACTAATGTAATTCATGTGTGATATAGTAATACATTTTTTGTCTCAGATCTTTACTTGAGGAAACACGGCAAACGATGAGGAATTTCCTTATCATAATGTACAGTAACATATCCCTGAACATAAATTTATCATCTGTAATGTGTTACATCACCAGTCATCTAGAGCGAGAACCATAGGGCTACAATGTAAGTGAAAACCTCATTCTAGTTGCATTCTAATGTGGTGTGTAATCACCTCGACGACCACTACAGTTGCACATCTGCGTTGCATGGACAGTACGAGTTTATCAATCAATTTTTCAACAATATTTGACCATTTCTCCGTGAGGCAATATCCAGCAGAAATGATATGCTATTAGTTTCCTAAAATATTTATTTTTTAAGGAAAAGTTCAATTTTTTTTAAATTAATGTTTTTAACATTTGAATTTAAAGTAATTGAGAGGTGGTGGTCTGGCTGCAACGCGTCTGCCAAGTGCATCACAGACACAATCGAGTTTAAGTCCGGTGAACATGCTGGCCGCGCCATTCGTTCAGTTCCCTCAGTCTCAAACATTTAGTCCACCAGTTCAGCTCTGTGAAGAACAGCTTCATAGTCCACCAGATAGAACCCATCTTCTGTGACACCAGCATAAGGCACAAAAAATGTCTGAGAAGTCAAACCACCGTGATTCTTCAGCATCTCCCGGCCAATTTGTTGCTCGAACAGTGCACGGGTGTACTGCCGGTTCATAGTGTCCAGCGGGCACAATATTTCGGCGTTCACACATTTCGTCATCGTCAGGTGCGCACCTGATAATGGCGACATATGTGATCGCCGAAATATTGTGCCCGGTGGACACTATGAACCGGCAGTATACCAGTGCACTGTTCGAGTCAAAGACCCATTCAGAACCACCTGGAGGTCCGTACGTCCTCCAATACTGACTCCTGCCCACACCATTCGTCCCCCACCATGGTATGGTAATGATTCCTGCACATAAGCAGGATCGTTCCTTGTTCTCTGCCAATAGGACGACGATTGTCCAGCTAAACACGCGATTCGTTACGACTCTAATGCCAATGTCATCAACCCAGTTTCTTCAGGCTAAACGGTGACGTGGTCATTGACACACACCATAAGAATCCGTTTATAGAGGCCACATACCGGAAGGCGATTTGGAATTGTTTGTGTTGATGATGCGCGTCCTGTTACTGACAGGAGAGTGCACTGCACCTGAGTTGCAATCATCTTCTTCCCTCGACGGCCGTTAAACGGAGATAACGGCGATTTCTTTCTTGATGTTACACGTTGACGCCCGTGGCTTTGCCTTCATTTAACGCTTCCTGTTGACTTAAGTCGCTTCAGTTCTGGGAAAGTACGCTTTAGGACACTCCAATAGCTGCAGCCACCAATAGCTGCAGAACATCCAACTTTCCTATGGTCCTACATGCCCTAGTCTGGGGTGTTCCAATTCACCACCTGATAACTTTACTACCTTAAACCCAGCTGCTTGTATGATTCGTTCAGTACAGTAAACCAACTAATCACCAACCCTTTCTCCGGAAACGTTTTGTTATTACCACTATCTAGGTTGCCGTAACGTTGCTGTCTCCACTCCGTAGAACCGACAGAAAGACCATTGTAGTTCATTCTGCAGATGACAGTACATCAGAACCAAGACATCTTAACCTGTCCTCAAATTGTTTTGACCACTATAGTTGCAGATTACGTACTATGCTATAGTGTATCCTAAAACTTACAGGGTGAATCACCTAATACTTGCACCGCAAATATTGCGGAAACGGAAAGTGCGATTGATGTGCGGTTTCGACAGAATGGATTGGTAGTTAGGTACTCGCATTTGTAGCCAAAAAAACAGATTGTAATTTTACTTAGGAAGTGTATTTTTTATGAAAACATACAGTTTTTTTTAATTGGAACGATGTTTGTTTCTATCATGTACTGGAATTTCTGACATCAGTTGTGTAAAAAGAATTTTGAATGACATTTTTATCACGTTTAGTTTGGCAGCTACAACCGTTCAAAGTTTCGGGGGCGGAGGCTGCGATAGCGTAACTGGCCGAGTGGCTAGCCTCTGGAACATGGCCTACTGTCTCATGATCACCAGCCTGTCAGCTATGCTGTCGTAGCCGCCGCCTCCAAAACTTTCAATTGTTGTAACTGCCAAACTAAAGGTGATAAAAATGTGATTCAAAATTCTTTGTACACACCTGGTGTCAAAACTTCCAGTGCGTGACAGAAATAAACATTGTTTCATTTGAAGAATCTGTTTATTGGTTTGACAAACTTTCCATTCAGTAAAAACCGCACATCAATCGCATTGTGAACAGGCAGTGGTAAATTTTGTATGTGCGTTCGTAGTGAGTTAACAATGTTGTGTCACAAATCGCAAGGCAGCAAAATTTCTGAAGATGTTGAATTACTCTTTATTTTCGTCTGAAATCTCAAAATCTCGTGATCACAGAGCACTGATTTCAATCAGAGGCAACCTTCTACAGAAAAGTTTTAAAATATTGAAGAATGTCTTATATAACGACGCGTTAATCAGTTTAACGAGATGTTATGCCGGAGAAGAGAAAATTTGGTGACTTCCGAACAGAACATAAGACGCGTAGATGTTTTGTGCTTAAAATGCAGAACGCGGTAACTGTTTTAATTTTCTGAAAAAAGTGAATTATCAATTTCCCACAACAAGTGTGCAAGGCATTTCAAGCTCTGACGACATAATGGACAATCAATTCAACGTAATACGCGAAAAGACATTGTATTCATGTAGGTCGGTAAGGAGGGGGGGGGGGGCGGAGCACACCTTAGGCATTAAAATTTTAGCTTTTCGTATTATTTATTAATCAAGCCTCTAAACTTTTTCCACTGAGGGAGTGCAATTGAATGCCTGCCCCCCCCCCCCTCCTCCTCTCCCCAGTCTTCCACGCCCACTCTCTAAGGCATGAAACTCGCTGTACTCCACCTTTTAACTTAGTGAATTTTGTATACTTTAATGGGAGGGCAGAGGGATAAAGTTAAGCGGACGTCATCTGACCCATTAAGAATTTAGCGTGTGTCTGGCTTGCTTATCGTTTTTAAATAGCCACTGATATCTGCTGCGCTGTCTTCACTTTCTTTTGTACGTTGTGGGACAGAATTCTGTCTCTCTCTCTCTCTCTCTCTCTCTCTCTCTCTCTCTCTCTCTCTCTCTTAACCTCATTTTATTTTTTACTTGTAGCTAATTTTATCCTGTACCTCTGTCATTATTCAATTTCGAGGACTTAGGAGGTCAATGCCGAGTAAGCAAACCAACATGCGTATTATAGTTATCTTCCTCGTCATTATCATTCTGGCGAGCAAGAGGCGTGGCTACTGTGATGTGAAATTGATGTGTGGTTGAAGGTGTGATTTTTGATGTGATTCGCAGTTCCAACATACTTTTGTTCCAGTAGAATCTTTTACAGTCAATTCCTACTTGCTCTAGTACACACAAAATAACTTAGGAAGTTCATGCGCTTAGTAGGCTACATCTCCAAGAACTCATATAGTCGCAAAATAAATGACATATCTAAATAATTGGTGTAGTTTTACACCATATTAAGACGCGCGCACAGTTGGAAGAAGCAGCGTCCTTCATTGCAAACAGATGTACTAAGCCAAACAATTAGCGAAATGTGTTGGGAACCGCAGGTGCCTGTAACGTGGGTGTTGTACTGGTATCATAGTGTCGAAATTAGAGAAACTGAAACGTGTAAAATGTGATCGTTTGTCCGACTATTTTTGTTTATTGTCGGTGCTGAATAGACTGGAAGGGAAATACAGTAGCCCAATATTACGTATAACACGATACCCGTTGATGACAGGCTATTGGAACAAAATTTCGCTGGAAAACGCGATATTTTTCCCTCTCTCTATCCGTCCCCCCATCTGTCTCCTACCCTTCACACCATAATTCCCACACGTACCAACCGTGATTATTTTGAAATTCAGTACCAGTCTTTATTAAAACTGCCCGCTATCGATATAGCAACACCAAGAATGATATAAAAGAATTTTGCGTGTGGGAAAGCCTACTTTCGTAGCTGAATGCTCTGTAAGACTAATTGATCATGGTTCGATTCCCGTATTTTTCCTTGTGAGGAAGATTAGTACAGGTTGCATTCAGTCCTGTAATGCCATCTGAGGGCTGTGTGTTAACTACAATCATTTGTTTGTAAATCTACGAGACTGTAACTGCTTGGATCATCAGTACGTAGGCTTACAAACAAACTAATTTACGGCAAGGAAAACACACACACACACACACACACACACTCAAGCCCGAGGTGGGCTTGAACCATCAACGGCGAGCAGCGGCGCACTCAGCGGCAGGACGCTTTAGAGCGCTCGGCCACTCCACCTCGGATATTCAGGGCAATAACGATGAACTTTACCAACATTCTACATAATTATGGTGCACATACAAAATAATAGGAATAATACATACTAAAATATTTAGTTAATTTTGGGTTTAACGTAGAAAAATATGCCGTGCGTAAATGCGGTAAATTCGCACTTAAGAGATTCGTACCTAATGATTAAGAAAAAGTTTTTATCTTTCCTTTGAAAACAAAGGATGCACGTCACGTGACATTTACAACCACGTTACAGGCTGCTTGGCATTGAACTAAGTGATTTTTATGGAGTGAAATGTATGAAGTACGACTTGAAAGAATACTGAATATCTATTCGGTATGTTTTCGAATTTGGAAACGACGTTGTTGCCATTGTTTCTGGAGTTTCCAATTGTTTTAGCCACCTAAAATATATGCATTAAAATATCCACAGAAGTACTGTACTGCAAATATAGGTATACACTAAAACAAAGAAAGATGCACCACAAATATAATAATATGCACATAAAATGAACGAACCTGTACCTAAAACCAACACAAAATACAATCGTAAAAACATGAATCAAACAATTTATTGGGCTTTTCCAAAATTACAGGATTGTCTATCAGTTGTATCTGTTATAGTGAATTATAAAATCTCTCTCCAAACCTATCAGAAATAATTTCCACATTCGAAAAAGTCCCCTGTCTCCCAAATTTACAAGTCACAAATTGAACTAAATATCTAGGAATAACAATTACGAACTACTTAAATTGTAACACACAGAAAATATGGTACTGAAAGCGAACCAAAGGCTACGTTTTATTGGCACAAAAGATGAAATAGCTCTACTAAAATAACTGCCATCACAACACTTTCGCTTCCTATTTTGGAGTATTGTTGCGCATTGTGGGGTTCTCACCATATGGGACTAACAGAAGACGTAGAGAAGGTTGAGAGAAAGGCAGCTCGTTTTGTATTATCGCGATATAGGGGAGAGAGTGTCATGGAAATGATGCACGAGTTGGGTGGAAATTATTAAAACAAAGGCGTTATTCTTTGCGGCGAGATTTGTTTGTAAAAATTTCTTTCATTAACTTTCTCTTCGAAATGCGAACATATGAAACATTTGAAATTACCGCTAAAACAAAACATAATAATGAAATAAAGATCAATAAGACACATTTGCATGTAATCTGTGTAATCGTCTATCACAACATGGAACTCGCGTGACGAAAGTCGGTTTACTTCCGATGTTAGCAGACGATCGTTCCATCAAAACTTTCCTTTCGAGAAAGCTTGACTTGGCTTGACGTGAGGGCTCGTTGACGGACAGTGTGAATGCCGCCATTAGAAATACATTGTGGAATGTTCTGATGGAACGTGACGTGACTGACTGTGGGAATTTCCCTATATACAGTAATGAGTTCATTGATGTACCATTTTCATTATCTGTCACGAATTTCATTCTACTTCGGCTTTTCTATCAGTAGTATGTCGTTATAAAAAAAAAATGTTCAAATGTTTGTATAGTCTATGGGACTTAACTACGGGGTCATCAGTCCCTAAACTTACAAACTACTTATGAACTACTTACGAACTAGGACGGCACAAATATCCATGCCCGAGGGGGGATTCGAACCCCCGACCGTAGTGGCCGTGTAGACCGTGACTGGAGCGCCTTAGTCCCCTCGGCCACCGCGGCCGGCTATGTCGTTATAAAAGAGCCATTTGTCGTGTATAACACGTATCTTTATTCTTTTGAGTGTTCTTACGAAAACTACGGTCTACTTTGATATATACAATAATGAGTCCCGTTAATTTGCTGTTTTTGTTCATTTGCTACCAGTCACGATCAACTGCTGGCTTTTCTTTAAATAGTATGACCGTTATAAATGTGCTATTTGTCGGTGATAATAGGTATCTTTATTCTTCTCTTTGTTTTTCCGAGAACTACAATCTGCTTTAACTAAAAGTAACAGTAAAATTTTACTTACCATCCAGGTGGCCTCGTATGATTATGTTAGCATCACCAACAAAATGCTAGAAAGCCTAACCAAGATCTTGGTATTCTTAGTAACCAATATAGTGTGAGTTGAGCAGTGTTTCGTACAGATGATAAAGTTAATAAATAATTCTGTTCGTACTCTACGGTTGACAAATTTTTGTATGTGCCCTGATTCACTCAGTAAAAAATTGCCCTCGGAAAACGAAGATTTCATTACAAAACATTTACAGCGTCAAGCGAATGGCTAATGCCAACGTAACACGACTGACAACAATTACGCAACGCCGCCAGAACAGTACTAAGTAAACTTTAACCTACGTAACTAGTTCTCATAAAACGATTCGACAATGCCGGCCCATTTGTTAAATTCAACTATTGCAGAAGGGTTAGTTCAAATTCAAATCATGTTCGAATCAACTAGTAAAGCTTACAACGACATATCGTGTCAGACGATCATAGTAGTACCGTATGGAAACTTTTTGACGTGAGGTGAGGCAAGATGGCGGCATCAGGCTTCAGTCACAGAGGTAAGATTGTCAGTCTAGTAATGTATGTCTGTAAGCTTCAGTAACACTTGCATCTCTGAAAGTAAAGTAATGATGTCTCTAAAAGAAGGAAGTGTTTAGGGTTTAATGTCTGGTCGACAGCGTGTTCATGTCTGTGCTTCCATCGCACACAGTGTAAGATATACAGCCAGGACAATCACACTGATTTTTGTTATACAGCACGACAGCAGCGCTCCAAGCGGCCGGCAAGGTATGCGTTTCTTTGAAATTGCTGTTGACTACTTTCTTACAACACAAATCATCAGTGGTGGACTAAGGCTGTCGTAGGTCCGGAGCGGCGGCTGTACAAAATGAGGCCCTCCCGTTCACCTGGAAAAACGTATATTATAAAAAAAAATTAGGTATTGAGATTTCGTGGTCCCCCAGGACAAGAGGCACGGGGTAGTTCTAAAAAAATAGCTTTCGAGATTTCGAGACCCCAGAACGAGAGAAGGGCAAGGGCGCTGAAAAGAAAAAGGCGTTTCAAGGCATTTGGAGCCCCCCCCCTCCCCCACCAAGACGGGTTGCCCGGGGCGGTCCGCCTGTGCAAATCAATGATAACTACAAAATAACTTCACATTTGTCTGTATTAGGTTTTCTAAGAGCCATTGGAAGGTATAAAAACGTACATTGCAGGACTGTTTATTTAAGATCCTCATGAAATCTGCAAATTATTAATGAAGGATTTCATTTTCTGCTAACAAAAAAAGTGACAAAGATATAAACGAAGATCTGACCTTTTGCAAAAAATTTCGAAATGGATGACACAGTAATCGGTATTTCCGGTGTAGAGAAGCAGCTGAAAGAGCGAAATACGAAAAAGTCTCCTGGTCCGGATGGAATACCAGTTCGGTTTTACAAAGACTATTCTGCAGCACCGGTCCTTTTCTTAGCTTGCATTTTTCGCGAATCTTTAATTCAGCGCAAAGTTCCTAGAGATTGGAAAAAAACGCAGGTGACCCCGTTTATAAGAAAGGTAAAAGAGCAGACCAATATAATTACAGGCCAATATCGTAGACATCAGTTTCCTGTAGAAGTTTGGAGCATATTCTCAGTTGGAATACAGTATATTTTCCTTCTTTCTACGAATCAGCACGGGTTTGGGAAACATCGTTCCTGTGAAACTCAGCTTGCCCTTTTCTCACATGACATCTTGCGAGCCATGGATGAAGGGCAACAGACGGATTATGTTTTCCTCGACTTCAAAAAGGAGTTTGACGCTGTGTCCTCTGCAGACTGCTAACTATGATAGGATCTTCTGGAATAGGTTCACAGATTTGTGACTGGCTGGAAGACTTCCTAAGTAATAGAACGCAGTGCGTTGTTCTCGACGGCGAGTGTTCATCAGATACGATTTTATCGTCAGGCGTGCCCCAGAGAAGTGTGATAGGACCGCTATTATTTTCTATGTATAGAAACTGTCTGATAGATAGAGTAACTTGTAATTTGCGGCTGTTTACTGATGATGCTGTGGTATATGGGAGGGGGTCGTCTTTGATTAACTGTAATAGCATACAGCAGGACTTAGACGGAATTTGTAGTTGGATCAAAGAATGGCAGCTAGCTCTCGATGTTGAAAAATGTAAGGTAATGCGCATGAGTAGGAAAAACAATCCCATAACGTTCGAATACAGCATTAGTAGTGAGCTACTTGATGCAGCCGCGTCTTTCAAATATCTAGGCGTAACATTGCAGAGCGATATGAAATGGAACGAACACGTAAGAACAGTTGTAAGGCGGAGAGCCGACTTCGGTTTATTGGGAGAATTTTGGGAAGATGTACTTCATCTGTAAAGGAGACCGCGAAAAAAAAAAAAAAAAAAAAAAAAAAAAAAAAAAAAAAAAAAAAAAAAAACCGCTTGTACGACCACGTCTTGAGTATTGCTCAACTGTTTGGGACCCGCAGCAGATCAGTTTAAAGGAAGACATAGAAGCAGTTCAGAGGCGAGCAGCTAGGTCTGTTACTGGCAGGTTCGACGAATGTGCGAGTGTCACGGAAATGCTCCGGGAACACATTTGGGGATCGTTGGAGGAAAGTCGATGATCTTTTCGTAATCTCTATTGAGGAAATTTAGAAGGCCGGAATTTGAATTGTTCGTTTGGGACCCGCAGCAGATCAGTTTAAAGGAAGACATAGAAGCAGTTCAGAGGCGAGAGGCTAGGTTTGTTACTGGTAGGTTCGACCAATGCGCGAGTGTCACGGAAATGCTTCGGGAACTCAGTTGGGGATCGCTGGAGGAAAGACGACGTTCTTTTCGTGAATTTCTGTTGAGGAAATTTAGAAGGCCGTAATTAGAATTGTTCGTTTGGGACCCGCTGCAGATCAGTTTAAAGGAAGACATAGAAGCAGTTCAGATGCAAGCACCTAGGTTTGTTACTGGTAGGTTCGACCAATGCGCGAGTGTCACGGAAATGCTCCGGCAACTCAAGTGGGGATCGCTGGAGGAAAGACGACGTTCTTTTCGTGAATTTCTGTTGAGGAAATTTAGAAGGCCGTAATTAGAATTGTTCGTTTGGGACCCGCTGCAGATCAGTTTAAAGGAAGACATAGGAGCAGTTCAGAGGCGAGCAGCTAGGTTTGTTACTGGTAGGTTCGACCAATGCGCGAGTGTCACGGAAATGCTACGGGAACTCAATTGGGGATAGCTAGAGGGACGGAATTTGAAGATGAGTGTAGTACGATCTTGCTTCCGCCTACTTACATTTCGCGTAGTGATCACAAACATAAGAGAAATTTTAGGGCTCGTACGGACGCATATAGGCATTCTTTTCTGCCTCGTTCTATGTGGGAGTGGAATAGGAAATGAAATGCCTAGTAGTGGTACAGTGTACCCTCCGCCACGCTCGTTACGGTTGATTGCGGAGTATGTAGTAGATGTACATGCAGCCGCTTTCAAGATGTCAGGTAATTCCAGATACGCCTCGTCACTTAATTGTTACTACTTTGACTGCGATGGACTTCACTTTAAGCCGCGAAATAATGTAATGTTTTGTCCTAACGCGTAATCTGTGCAGGTTTGCCGCTAGCAGGATCTACGCGGTGTGAACGGATTACATTGGAGTGGTGGTGGGGTACGGGAGACAGTGAGGGGCGGCGCGAACGCCGGCCCCTGACAGACGGTGATGGACGCCCCTCAGCGCGGCTGAGCCGCTGTCCGCCGATGGAATCCGCGTTATTTACGGGGCCGTCTGCTGTCCGGGCTATTGCTTCGCTGCTTTAAATTTAGAGAATGGCGTGAGGGCGACACCTACTGTGAACGCGGTAAAGGCGGGAGAAAGCGGGGCGGCACAGCGCGGCTGGTGGGACAGCGGTCGGAAATCCGATAGTGACTGGCGAAAGGTCAGTCGCACTGTGCACTGTCCGTCCTGGAAGAAAATGTGGTGTCGCACAAGTATGAAGTGCGCGCCACGTACTTACGTCGCGCGCCGCTATGCACGCACGGCGCGGCGTTCTTACGACGTCAGCCACGAGCGCCCTCTGCTGCAACTCCGCTCGTGGCCACAACTGAACGACATCGTTCACTTGGGACTGAGATAGGAACCAGTTAACACTTCGGAATCAGATAGGCACCAGTGAAGACTTGGCTATCGGATAGGCACTAGGAATCATCATTAGTCCGGCCTCTATCTAAACTATGTATCAGCATTCTGCAGTCAACAACTATGTAAAAGTTAAGTATTACTAAGTCTCTATGAAATATATATCTCGTTCTAATTTACTGTAGTGTTTCTAGTTTCTGCTGTCCCACTGGTTGGTCACCTCAGTACCTGCACAAGCGTGCATCCTTTATTCCTATGTCGGTCTCTTTCTACTCGGCCACCGACAACCAAGCAACCGGCGGTAACGAGACACAAAAGAAAGACTGGCCAAGATTCAGTAACCGGAAACAACGAAAAAAAGAAAATAAATCTTAAAAGTAAATGAAGTCTGCAATAGGCTGTATGGGTCGCTACATTGATTAAAGTAATAAAATGAATAAAATTTGACTTTATTTTATGCGTTTCGGCCTGGGCCATCATCAGAATGCTGCATACGTAGATTGCAAGTATATCAGTACAAATGGATACATGTTGTTCTTGTAACATTATGGAGCAGAGTCTGCTTCATCATAATTGAGCGCTTAGGCGTTGATGAGCAGTGTTTAAGGAACCGTTGTAGATTTCTGATACCGAGTACTGTCGCTGAGGAAGATGCCCCGCATACGCAAATACAGGCGACGACGCGCCGCTATTTACAAAGCCATTGACAATTTAGATATTGACAGTAGGACTAACATTGGTGCTCAAGTGATTTTACAAGGACCGACCGTGTTTTGTGGTTGTCTAGTGAACTTCTGTATCATATCCAGCAAGGATATGCCGAGCGAAGGCATATGTGTTAGTGCTACTGTCAATATCTAAATTGTCAATGGCTTTGTAAACAGCGACGCGTCGTCGCCTGTATCTGCGTATGCGGGGCATCTTCCTCAGCGACAGTACTCGGTATCAGAAATTTCTAACGGTCCCTTAAACACTGCTCATCAACGCACTCGCCTAAGCGCTCAATTATGGAGCAGAGTCTGCTCCATAATGTTACAAGAACAACATGTATCCATTTGTACTGATATACTTGCTATCTATGTATGCAGGATTTTGATGATGGCCCAGGCCGAAACGCGTAAAATAAAGTCAAATTTCACTCATTTCATGACTTTAATCGATACAGCGACCCATACAGCCTATTGCAGATTTCATTTACTATTAATGATGATCGCCTGCCTTCTCCGTGACTTTATGTCACGACTATGTGAAAATAAATCTGTATAATACATCGATGGAAATCTTAACCATTGAACACCGTGATTGGAAGGTACCAAACGGATACTTCAGTTATTGAAATAAAGCTGTCTTTATCACTTGGGTCATAAAACCTTCCCTTTTTGGCGGATTATATTCATATTGTTATAATCTATCTACAACGCAAATCCTTTTCTTCATAGCCCATAAATGTTAAGTGACATATTTCACGTAATTTATGTACTTTTCGGCTCTTGATATGTTATTCCAGTAGTTAGTATCATATATAACCACTGTGACTGTCCTATATACTATTACTGCCATTGTATATCTATAGTGTTTAAATCTGAGCATGTTCAGAAACACTAGGATATATACCTTCCGTGATTTCAATAACCTTTCCTCCCTCACTGTCTTCACCTTAAGTCGCCAAGTACGTTACATCTAGACTTGGTATACAATTTTGTTTATAATTGTTGGTAACATTTCCTTCCTCATCCTATTTTTATTTGTATTTGGACAAATGCCAACGTACTCCTGTAAAAACAATGCTAGGAGTAGGGCTTGAACCCAGGACCTTCGGTGTAACTAACTTATGTTCTACCACCATTTTTAATATTTTTATTTTGCTATATATTAATTATTATTAGCTCTGTTCATTGCGGTCGCTGGTTCTGTTCGATGTGTTGCTGGCTCCGCCGTTTTTTTTTTTTTTTTTTTTTTTTTTTTTTTTTTTTTTTTTTTTTTTTTTTTTTTTTTTTTAAATTGCAGAGAGCGTTATGCCCTCTGACCGGGCTCGTTGAGCCTCGGTGCCCGGCATTCCGACTTGCCCACAGGAGAACGACGTGACGTCCTTTCACAGTAATGCTTTTCCTGTACACCCCTGTACACCATAGGTCAGGTGTTACATGACTTACATATGGACGACAGCTCATAGCACGAATTATATCGGAGTTTTGGTACATAGTTTATATGATGTTTGGTTCCGATCTGACTGTCTGACACCTGATGGTTTGGGTGTTAGCGGAATGAATTTAGGGAACCGGTGCTAAGGTTTTCGTACAACATCTTTGTCTCCAGTGTAGTCCGCAGCTGAATGATGCGTTCCTGTCTGGTTCAACTGTGTTCTTGTGAGAGACGTTGGCGTACAATTAAATGAAGTTGATCTTTGGCACTCTGATGGCTACACCCCTTCACTGGCTACCAATACTATGCAATATCGCCCTTCCCGATGTAATACGCATTGAATTCTTAATAATATCTTGTTCACTTCTAAGCTTCGTCTTTTGCAAGACTTTCCGCCACACGTAATTCGTGTGAAATGGCGTAAGACACCTCTTGAAACAGAAGTCCAACTCCATGAGAGTACCTTCTTGCTTACATCCAACTGGGAAAGACGTTGGGATACCTTTAATGGACAAAACAACATCTGGTTAGACGATCCCTCGAAGGAGCTTCAAGGAATGGACTTTTGCAGAAGAGAAGTTCGAAGCATGGCGCTGTAGGCAACGCGGCCACTCCCGCGCGGCGAATGGTCCTGTTCCGTACTTGTGTTGGTCGATGCAACTACTGGAAATTCAAATGGGGACAAGCAGATGATCAAAGCCGCGACTGTGGACCGGACTGGCAAACAATGGCCAATATACCTACTGTCATTTTCAGGAGTGATGACCGAACTCCATCTAGACAGCCAGGAAGCTGTTCAATTGTTAATGGCCTTCGCTCAGTGACGGAGGCATGATTATGCTATTAGTTTGACAAAAATGCATTTTACTAAAGTACTACAGCTTTAATGTAACTGACATTATACCATACGATGTATATATGTCGCTTGCTTCCTATTTAATGGAGACAAAAGAAAGAGCACACATTTCAAAACGGGTAATTCAGTTCTTTTTTTTTAAATTGTGATTGAATATATTTCCTAAGCTCCCTACTCTCCTTTCTTTTGTCACCCTCTCTTTGTTCCTCTACTCGTTTCAATCTCTTTCTCCATATCTTCCTTCTTCCTCTATCTGTGCATTTCCTCCATGCCTTCTCCCTGTACATCTCCTACTCCTCACCGTCTCCCACTTGTCCATCCAATAACCCTACTCCCTCCTTCTGTTCATCCTCACCGCCTCCCTCTCCATCTCCTCGTTACGCTTTCCATACCTCCTTTCCCCCTGCATCAAATTTCCGCCTCTCTCCTACCTCGTACAGCACGTACGGCTGTCTAACCTAGATGTAGATTTATGTTTAAAATTTTGTATCAATAAATTCTTGACTGTACGCTATGAAACTTTGACATTACCTTTCATTGTTAAACGCCCTTGTTTCTATGAGGCTATATATGCATTTATATAAATTTCTTATAAATAATCGCAAAAGTTACACACAGACACACACATATATATGTACAGGGTGAGTCATAAATCAGGAAAAATATTTTGTGAAAATTGTCACACACTGAGCTATAAACATAAATTCCTTTTCTGTAAGTTCCTATGCCAATAAATGACAATGCAATTGAATGGATAAATCAGAAAATATAAAGTGGACTTTTTGGTGTTATTGTGCACCGACATTTCCCAAGGGGCAGATCGGCAACAGGGCACAACAAGCGACTGTTGTAGGTTCTCTAGCCGCTTACAAAAAGGCGAGGCATATGACGCCATCGACAGTCTGCACCACACTGCGAGCAATGACAGCGCTCACATCTATCTCGTACCATTTTCGCCGTGATTATGTATCGTGGCTAGTGGGCATAGGGAAAGGAACTTGTGCGCTGTTGCTCTGTTGTCGATCTGTCCCCTTGGGCAATGTCGGCGCACAGTAACACCCAAAAGTCCACTTCATATTTCCAGATTTTTACCATTCAGCTGCAATTTCATTTATTGACACACAAACATGCGAATTTATGCTTATAGCTCAGTGTGTGACAATTTGCACGAAATATTTTTCCTCATTTATGACTCACCATATATATATATATATATATATATATATGAAAGCAATCCATCAAGAACTTTGGGAAATTAACGGTTCAGCAGAAATGAACATTTATCTTTTTATAACGTTCACCACTTATTACACATATACCAGAATGCGTTCCGGTCGTGCTGAACACATGTGCGAAACAAAAAGAAACATCGTGTCAAAATTTCAATATCTCGGAGATTTGTGAATTTGAACAAACGAACAATTGTATTATTACTTACACAGAAGATGTAGATATTACTAACCGAAAATTTCCGAAAGTTCTTGACCGAATTCTTTGAAATTCTGGCACGTTTTACATAATTTTTTACATATGTGCTACATGCGCATTCATATAACCTGTATAATGGGGAAATTTTGTAACAATAACAGTAATGTCATATGAGGGCTCGGGTATAAAAGATGGTATTTGACATTTTAGTCGTTTTGACTTATTATAATATCAAATTTCATGAAAATGCTAGCTGTGCGTTTCCATATATCTTCGGATAATAAGTTGTCATTTCAGAAAGAGTTTAAGTAGTTTGTAAGCTACCGATTGATGACCACGCAGTTTAGTCCGATAGATTTACACACATTTGAACTTTTTTTTTTTTTTTTTTTTTTTTTTTTTTTTTTTTTTTTTTTTTGTTCTGACGACACGAAAGAGTAATGGCATTGGAGACTGACCATATATGATTTATCTCCTTTAGTTCATCATCGTTTCACTACCCTCTATGTCCTCTTTCCCTCCTACTGATAATACAATGGTATGTGTATTTGTTCCAGACTTCCATTACTCCATCTCCTCCTTCCTCTGCTCGCCTATTTCTTCCCATCCCCCACCCCCCTCACCCAATTACATGTCAGTTTCTTGCAGCCACTCTCTATATCCACCTCCTCCTCCCCTTCCTACCTCTTTTCATCTCTTCCTCTCACCTGGCCACCACCTCCTTCCACCTCTTCGTCAATTTCCTCCTGCTCCCCTGATTTCGTCAATCTCCTCCTCCTCCCCCCTCCATCTCTTGACCTATCACCGCACTAGCTCCTCCACCAATTTTCTCCTCCTCCTCCTCTTCCTCTCCTTTTCATCCACCTTTTCCTCTCAACAGACGTGTTGATAGGTAAAATGTTATACAAGTTTCTTGAATCACGTAGCGACTTTCGCAGTGTAGAAAACGTCTCCAAGAAAAATAAAAATTACACTGAGAAATATATCATTACTATCATCAGCTATGATGAGCATGCATTCAAAACATATATAAAACCATGGAATGAATCATGAATTATGGTACAAAGTTCACCCAAAAATACTACTAACATGAAGGTCTTTCATTATTCCCCGAGTATCCAATGTCGCAGACAAATTTTCTCCGCAGTTTCACACACACACACTCTCAAACAAACAAACAGAGACTGAGAGAGAGAGAGAGAGAGAGAGAGAGAGAGAGAGAGAGAGAGAAATCACTGAAATCTTTCGCGCTATTTTCAAGCGATGATGTTTCATTTATGTGTCAATACATTTGCATCTGTATGAGTCAACTGATTTATCACACACTATTAACACAGCGTTACAAACTGATCTGGGAGCAATATGTTAAGAGACAAGGAAAGGTTTTGAGTATAGATAAGCACAAATGTAAACTGCCATCGATTTGAATAATACGCAGTCCCAACTTCATGCATAGCTGGATACATTGCTTTTAGTCCATAATCTCGCGTCTATAGTTGAAAACTAATATTTTCCGTATTCTGTAAAATACAGGCCACACGAAGGAAAACTTGAATACATAAAGAATCCGAGTCAGATTTATTGGGCAATATTGCTTCTTCGCTTTGCTCCGCTTATTCCAAATTGAAACTCTCCAGCCGATATCCTGAATAAATCTACCGAATCGACATTGGCCTCTTTCGCCACTCAAAAGCAATTGAACACTCTAAGAAGGAGGAAGGAAACTTGGAGTTTAACGTCCCGTCGACAACGTGGTCATTAGAGACGGGAACACTCTAAGAAATGAAGAGATTGTTTCGAGCCTATTTTTGGCGATTAAAGACGTAAATTGTGGACTATCACAGCAAATAGCAACAAAATGTTTCAAGACCCTGCGTTCATTCATCTGAACTATTTATCATGTCTGTTAGACCTCCACGCATGTGTCAAACACACCACCACCCTTAAACGTTTGAAATAATGTTAACACTGTACCATTTAAAGCCAGGTGATGTATTTGGTATGAGAACGATGTTCAAATATTAAATCTAGTCGTACTCCAAAAGAAATAAAATGCAGAGTATTCGACAAAAAATGTATGTAAATTACAATTCGTTCAATGTTTCTCTTGCTTCTGACTGTGATTCCATAGCAGTTTTAATCTTACAATGTAAGCGGCTATTTTCCTAAATTTTTATATATGACTTCAGTAAGTTCATGATTTTTGTAAGATGGTGTACGTGATGAAATTGAGTGAATTTTCTATTATTTTGAAGATAATTATCACTAGTGGTGTCATTCCTGAATCAACGATCGCAGCTGGGGTCTAACGGCCATAAATCCACATGATCATCATATCAACATCATATCAAAATCAGGAAAATCACTTGTAACTGGTTGGCGATGTAATTAATTTGTAACGCTTTCAAATAGATTCTAATAGAATCGATAATAAAAGATACTATTTACTCAAAGGAAAGATTTTAATGTAAATGATTTATATTCATTTTTCACTGACGCAAAAATCAAACAGAAATTTTAGAAAGCACAATGGGGAACAGCGATCTTAAAATAATGGTTAAAATTAAATTAAAACAGTTTAGATCGCACAATTTTTTTAACTTGGTTATACCCGCGGGACAACGCCACTGTTTGATAATGGTTCTTTTAGTGTTGCGCATAAACACTGATCTTCCTATACTGCATCTGTTTTCGTGACTACATGCTAACCATGTTCTTTGCACTGTAAAATTGAACTATTCCAACACTGTACTGAACTGCGACTTATTTTAAACGCCACGTGGAAAACCCAGTGACGTAGCGTACTGTTTCGAAATTTATTGGTTCTTGTGCCCTAGCACGAAAAGCTCAACAAATTCTTTCGTGGACAGAGTTCGTTCTTGTCTGTAATAAGTAACGTCGATATAATTGTATTAAATTAATAAAATATCGAAAAACCGTAATTACAGTAAATCTTAAAAATACCTGTGACAGTGTAGACGCAAACTTGTTATCTCTCTTCCTCCACAGAACGTGAGTCTAACTTCCGTGCTAATCCGTCTTCTTAAAAAGAAACATTAATAAATATCGGATATTATAATAACCTAACAAATAAGAACCAGAAACGTTTGGGAAACAAATAGAGGAACTTAGAGGTAGGTGGACGCGAAGCCGACCAACTACGCTATACCTCCAGTCATTAATACCTTTGATAAAGGAGAGTATACTAGGATTGTATCTGTTGTTCACTCATAGCTTCTTCTTTCAGTAAATGTCGTCCGACAAGTATCAACTGGACATCGTCCTTCTGCCCTGGGCATCCTCCTTGATTCGCTCGTAACTTACTTTTTTCACATTTGTTAATACACAAAACCTTCTTCTTCCTGTCCCTCTTTCTCCTTCTCCTTTTCGCTCCATAATCCTCTGTAGCCCACCCAAGATGTTATCCACTTCTGTATCATGAAGTTCCTTTTTACCTTCCTCAACACCTTATTTCTCATTCTGTCACTTTCTGAATTCTTCCCCATAGTCTACGCTTCACACAAACATGTGGCAAACCTTTTCCAGAGATTAATGGGAATGTTCCCGGCTGTCAGTAAGTCTTTAACTGACCCAAACACTTTCTTCCCAATATGTAGCCTGCGTCTCACTTGTTCTGTAGAATTACCTTTAAGAGTACTAACCTTCCCATATATTGGAATGATTTAATCTGTTGCAATTTTCTTCCATCTAGTGATATGTTGATCGTGTCGCCTTCTAACAGCACATTGACATTGTCTCTCAGACATTTGCAAGAGCGGAATTTCTCTTTTGAAGTAATTGTGGTTAGCCTTTCCCTGACGTGGTAGCAGAGTAGCGGCTTCTTTCGTGTAATACGCTTTTGACAAGCACATGTGGTTCCTACAATTCTCCCCCAAACAGCGAAGTCTGTGAAACGTGTAGTAATTTATCACAGCGTCGTCTGAGTCCATTACACTCAAAGCCAATGTTCCGTGATCGTGGGAAATTCTGCTACGCTTCCGACACTGTACTAGTCTCACTGAGGGAATGTTAATATGACATCTGACACCGAAAAGCAGTCTTCACTCGTGTCGACATGTACTATGATACGCTGCCGACTATAATAACTGAGTTCAATAGCCCATGGCAGAAGGAGAATAGGTAGGAGGCGAGGTACTGGCGTAAATGAAGCTGTGAGGACGGACGGTAAAGCGTGTCAAGAGAGCTCAGTCGGTAGAGCGCTTGCTCGCGAAAGGCAGAAGTCCCAGATTCGAATCCCGGTTCTGGCACACAGTTTTTATCCTCCAGGAAAGTTTAAGACAGGTATACTTATCTAAAGTGTTGACTTATCCGCTGCTTCACTATAATTGTATTTGGGAGGAACACAATGAAATTATCCCTCCTACCACCTTCATTTGGGTCATTGTTTCTGTAATTCACATAAGCTAAATTACAGTATAGTTATGTGAGTATCAGTGCCAAAGTACACTATTTCAGTCCATTGCGAATTGGTGCTCCGCAGACGTAGAAGGGATGTTAAGGTCTAATCCCAATTACTACATGTCCAGCATGAGAGCGCTATGGTTAGGAGATAACAAATGTATTTTGAAACATTTTAAATACGATACCAATTAATGAATTAATTAGGCAGTCCGTTTGAATCTGCATCGGTCCAGTTTTCCCCGTAACAAATGGTATCTCTCCGGATAGCTCTATTAACTTTACAAGGAAGAGTTCAATTATATGAGGTGCGTGCTCTAATCAGCAACGTGAGTCTACGCGGAATTTTATAGGAAAGTATTCACCAAGAGAAGTTGTTGTTCATCATGCTGTCATATATTCGCTTTGGGTTACTTGACAGAGAGTCAGTTTTAGGACATAGATAGTTCTCCTGAGAAAAGCAAAGGTCTTTGATATGTGATCAAGATGACGCCTGAACAAAAATTTGTGTAAAACTGAAAACATAGTATGGCTAAGACAGAAGAGAAGCTTGTGTTTGATGTAACCTACATTTAAAATGAGTAATTAAGAAAGGACGCTCTAGTATTACTTACAGCAAGTAAAAATCGCTTGAGGTATTGTGATGTCTCAAAAGAATATTGTGTGCAAGTTAGAATAGATATTGTGTCAGTAGTTACTATGCGCTTAGTTTTAATACTGATTTACTTCATCGTTTCACAATCTCTTGCAAAAGAAATGAAAAAAAAATTGAAAGTTTACTCTGATCTTTTGTGTCGAATGTGCTACTGACCCATTTTCTTGGAACTTCTTCGATGTATCTCCACGATTAATGATGACCTGTTAATGTTGTTTGAAGATTGCTGCATTAAAAGGCAGTACGATTTGTTTCACCGAGTTATTATTATATTATTTGGCAGCTTATGATAAAGATCGTTCTAGCGTGCAATTTTTGTGGTTGCTTTAATTATTGTATGCTACTAATGAATAAAAATATACGATTTGTTTCACCGAGTTATTATTATATTATTTGGCAGCTTATGATAAAGATCGTTCTAGCGTGCAATTTTTGTGGTTGCTTTAATTATTGTATGCTACTAATGAATAAAAATATTTCCGCAAACCATTAGCAGATCTATTAGTTCGACAACCAAAAATCCATAATATTATGTGACATAACGGTAATAATTGTTGAGTTTGATTTAATTAATATTGAGGAAGATTTACAAATTGATGTATAATTTCAGACTTTACCGAAACTACTTCTCGTTGAATGCCCCCAACTAACTGAAGAAAGAATAGCTTGTGTGTCACTTACCACATTTACACTGTTCATGCGGTGAAAATTCAGCATCTACCATCTTATTTGAATTTATTACCACTTAACTACTTGATCTATTTGCAACACACTTTGCAGAGAGTATCTACATGCGTATCAGTGAATGCTCCTGAACATTATATCATTGTAAGGTTCACGGTTGAGGACAGATGACTTCACTGATATTTACATATATCTTTGAATATGAATGCAAAAGTGTGGCATAGTGCGACACATATTTCTGGAGATACTGAAATGCTTGAGAAACTATCTTTTGCAGAAATTTCTAAAATACATGCATTCTCTGTTTGATAATGAATGCACATTGCGAATACAATCTTTAAACACTATTTCCAACCAATTCTAAATTTTAATTTAAATCAACCAACAGACCTTTCAAGCAGTGCTTTGGATGGGAATTCAATTTTTACGAAGTCAGGGATATCAATAATGAGAGATAAAAGCAATCCGGTGGCCTGTCCATTCAATTAAATACTTAGGAATTACATCTGAATCTGTTATTTAAGTTTTGCGAAAACGGCCCTTCTCCTCCGAACAACAAAGATTATCCAGAAAGAAGAGCCGCCATTATCAGGAAGAGGGTAGATGACTTAGTAAAATAAGTGTACTCTCAAGGCTATGTCCTTCAACAAGAAACTTTCCGATTGGCGAGCCGGCAAAAAAAAAAAAAAAATCTCATTCTTACATCAGATGCAGAAGATGATGACTACATTAATTAACTGAACATTGAAATATCACGAAGTAATTGGTGACATGTAACAATTTGTAATACATAAAATTTATTGATATTTTCCATCATTTCTTTAATATATTGAAGTAAATAAAAGTTAAATTAATGCTACTTTTTTAAAAGTGAAGTGAATTTTCTTCACTGGGAACTCCGTCGAAATAAATATAAATATTATTTACATTCGTAAAAATAATTACTTGCATAAACATACGGAAAATTTTGAAAAAAAAAATGTTAAAGAATCAACAATGGATCTGGGGTTAAAAATAGCATATCAGTACATTGGCAAAATAAGTCCTTTGACACTAATATCATTTACAGTTCTGTTAAAAACAATGTCAAGCCATGAAAAATATCAGTTTTCTCAGAATGAGGAAAATTATACATAGGTAGTATCTGAAATAATCGAATTAATTTAAAACATTGTTAATTGGAAATACCATCCCGATTTGTTTCCCGAAGGTTTAACACAACGTTCGCCGGGACGGGGAGGTATGCCATAAATAAAATATAAAATGAAATAAACGAAAAATTTAACAAGCACGGTTGTAATTTCGTGTGTCTCAGTGATCTGGTTCAAGTCTTTGATGTGGACGCCTCTTAGACGCCTAACATGTCCGTAACCTAACATACCAAAATAGTAAAAAAACGAAATATTCTAAAACAGAATCATGTATGTACACTACAGGCAATTACAATTGCTACGCCAAGAAGAAATGCAGATGATAAACGGGTATTCATTAGACAAACATATTATACTAGAACTGACTTGTGATTACATTTTTACGCAATTTGGGTGCATAGATCCTGAGAAATTAGTACTCAGATAAACCACCTCTGGCCGTAATAACGGCCTTAATACGCCTGGGAATTGAATCAAACAGAGCTTGGATGGCGTGTACAGGTACAGATGCCCATGCAGCTTCAACACGATACCACTGTTCACCAAGAGTAGTGACTGGCGTATTGTGACGAGCCAGTTGTTCGGCCACCATTGACCAGACGTTTCCAATTGGTGAGAAATCTGGAGTATGTGCTGGCCAGAGCAGCCGTCGAACATTTTCCGTATCCAGGAAGGCCCCTAAAGGACCTGCAACATGCGGTCGTGCATTATCCTGCTGAAATGTAGGGTTCCGCAAGGATCGAATGAAGGGTAGAGCCACGGGTCGTAATACATATGAAATGTAACGGCCACTGTTTAGAGTGCCGTCGATGCGAACAAGAGGTGACCAAGACGTGTAACCAATGCCACCCCATACCATCACGACGGGTGATACGCCAGTATGGCGATGACGAATACACGCTTCCAATGTGCGTTCACCGCGATGTCGCCAAACACGGATGCGACCATCATGATGGTGTAAACAGAACCTTGATACATTCGAAAAAATGACTTTTGCCATTCTTGCGCCCAGGTTAGTTGTTGCGTACACCATCACAGTCGCTCCTGTCTGAGAAACAGCGTCAAGGGTAACCGCAGCCATAGTCACCTAGCTGATAGTCCATGCTGCTGCATGCTGTTCGTGCAGATGGTTGTTGTCTTGCAAACGTCCCCATCTGTTGACTCAGGGATTGAGACGTGGCTGAAAGATCCGTTTCAGCCATGCGGATAAGATACCTGTCATCTCGACTGTTAGTGATACGAGGCGTTGGGATCCAGTACGGCGTTCCGTATTGACCTCATGAACCCACCGAATTCTGCTAACAGTCATTGGATCGCGACCAACGCGAGCAGCAATGTCGCGATACGATAAACCGCAATCGCGATAGGCTACAATCCGGCCTTTATCAATGTCTGAAACGTGACGGCACGCATTTTTCCTCCTTACACGAGGCAACACAACAACGTTTCACCAGAAAACGCCGGTCAACTGCAGTTTGTGTATGAGAAATCGCTTGGAAACTTTCGTCATGTCAGCACGTTGGAGGTGTCGCCACCGGTGCCAACCTTGTGTGAATGCTCCTGAGAAGCTAATCATTTGCGTATCACAGCATGCTCTTCCTTTTCGTTAAATTTCGCGTCTGTGGCACATCATCTTCGTGGTGTAGCAATTTTAATGGCCATGAGTTTATTACAAGGCATTGATGCAGTTCACATATGTTTTTACACAAGGGAAGAAGTTTTTATTTATATTTTCGTTGTCTCTTAAGCTATTGTCCGCTGTTTGCTAACATATTTGTACAGAATTCGGAGGTGTTTAGCAGTCGTGATCTACGCTCTATATTTTCGTTTTTCATTTGCTTTGTTGCCAACATAGGGAAATGTATGTTGGTTGCTGCTAACCTTTGTGTGAGAACAAAATGAAAGAGTAAGAATGTTACTTGATTACTTGAAGCAGAAGAATAAGAGGGAGAGAGAGAGAGAGAGAGAGAGAGAGAGAGAGGGAGGGAGTCAGAGAGAGAGAGAGAGAGAGAGAGAAAGAGAGAGAGAGAGAAAGAGAGTCAGAGAGAGAGAGACAGAGAGGGACAGTCAGAGAGAGAATAGTCTTATTTAGTGTGTCTATTATTGTAACTTATTCTGCATGAGGTTGGTAGAAATTTTGATGTTATTTTATTTTTGTTTTGATTTAAATGATTTGTGAAAAGAGGGGGAGGGCGTGTTAATGAGAGTCTGTGGGACTGAGCTAAATAACTTGTCTAGCAGTGTAAATAGTGATTTGTTTGATATGTTTACTTAATCATTAAACCGAATTTTCTCTTCAGCTTGTTTTCTGCACCTGATAATTTTCTTTAAGTGCGAGAAGGTGTATTGTTTGTATTTTTAATTCCAATTATTTTTTATCATCTTCTCTGAAGGTTGGAATCACACACAGAGTGTGCAACATTTAGTCAAGATCAGTTGAGCAGTGTGCGATTTTATCGCGAACAAACATCGTGACAGGCGACATACATATAAATGTTGGCCCAGGATGAAGTAGCACGAGTTCTGTATCAAACAAATCTTGAGACTGAAGACAACAACTACTATATATCAAGTCGGTTGAAGTATACGCAGCGCATTGCGAACTGTGCAAACAAAGGAACGGCGGCAGACGGGGAGGGTAGTGTGGAAGATGAAGGTGGCACGGACAGGGCGGGGCGCGCCGCAGTTTTCACCCGGCGAAGAATTTCCGCCAGCTGGTGCGGCAGTCTGCACGGCGAGGCGCGGCGCGGCGCGGCGCAGCGGGGGCGTAAAATGCGGGTTGCGGGCGGAAGCGGCGAGGGTGTGGGCGGGAGGGTGGGAAGGTGGTGGTGTGGGAAGGGTGGGAGGAGGGGAGGGGCAGGCAGCGGCGCGGTAATGGCGCGACGCGGCCAGCGCAACACGCTAATCCCTGCTGGCGGAAGTGCGCTGTGCCTGAGGACAAGGCAACATGCGGCGGCGGCGGCGGAGGCAGCCACTCGGCGCGTGTTGTGGTCACGGGGGAGGCTGGGCTGCCCGCTACCTGCCCAGGTACAGGCGCAGGGCCGGCGGCCAAGCCGCGCTGATTAACTGCACGCGGCGCACGTTGGAGAGCGCATTTTAAAACTCGCCGCTTTCCCTACGACTTTTTATATGGCTCTAGAGATTTTATGTAGGTCACGGGAAAATATATAAGCCAATATATTGCAGGGATAAGTGGTTAATGCTAATTAATTTGGAAAACAATGCCGTCTTTTATCTCTATCTATGTACTGGCTGACCAGGAAGTCAGTATAAATTTGAAAACAATAAAACTTAATAAATCAGGGAATAACGTAGATAGAGAGGTAAAATTTTACTCACCTACTTGGAATAGCATGGGGTTTTATTAGAACCGGAAAAAAATTCAAAAAATGTCCGGAGTTATGGTGAGACATTGGCGTCGGAAGTTGTCTTTCAGCATCCCGAGAGATATCGGCGATACACTTGCGACTTCAGGTAACCCCAAAGCCAGTAATCGCACGGACTGAGGTCTAGGAACATGGGAGGCTAAGAATGAGCACACGATCGTCACCAAACGACGCGCGTCCAAGCCACGCTGATTAACTGCACGCGGAACAGGTTGCAATGCGCATTTTAAAACTCGCCGTTTTCGCTACGACTTTTTTATGGCTCAAAAGATTTTACATGGGTTCCGGGAAAATATATAAGCCAACATATTGCAGGGACAAGTGGTTAATGCTAATTAATTTGGAAAACAATGACGTCTTTAATCTCAGCCTACCGGGTGATCAAAAAGTCAGTATTAATTTGAAAACTTAATAAATCACGGAATAATGTAGATAGAGAGGTAAAAATTGACACACATGCTTGGAATGACATGGAGTTTTATTAGAAGCAATAAAAAAACTTCTACAAAGTCCGACAGATGGCGCTTCATCTGATCAGAAAAGCAATAATTAGCTTAACAAATTAAGAGAAAGCAAATATGATGTTCTTTACAGGAAATGCTCATTATGTTCACCATCATTCCTCAAAAATAGTTGTAGCCGAGGAATAATGTTGTGAACAGCACTGTAAAGCATGTCCGGAGTTTTGGTTAGGCATTGGCGTCGGATGTTGTCTTTCAGCATCCCTAGAGATGTCGGTCGATCACGATACACTTGCGACTTCAGGTAACCCCAAAGCCAAAAATCGCACGGACTGTCTGGGGATCTGGGAGGCCAAGCATGACGAAAATGGCGGCTGAGCACACGATCATCACCAAACGACGCGCGCAAGAGCTCTTTCACTCGTCTTGCAATACTTTTTTGTTGTTGGTTCTAATAAAACCCCACGTCATTCCAAGCATGTCTGTCAATTTTATCTCTCTATGTACATTACTCCGTGATTTATTAAGTTTTCAAATTTATACTGAGTTTTTGATCACCCGGTAAAAGCGAAAGGACACTCACTCACAAAATAAACGCGAAAATCTCGAAAAGTACTTCACCTATGAAGCTGACATTTGGCTAAAATGTACTTTATAGGTAGAAAACGTCAGCTAAGAAAGGATATTGCGAAAGGGCCTACAGTTTAGGTGATATGACGTCATAAACAATGAACACTTCCACGTGCATCTTGCAGCATGTCGTAATATGACTTTATCAGTCCACTATTTGAGAAGCAGAGCACTTAGCGACGTGAAATAAACTTTATACATAATGTCAAATATTTCTCGCTGACAACCCCAGCAAAATTATGAAAGAAAAAATTTGGTCGGTTACTACTTTTTCGGTGGTCGTGCAGTAGAATTACGACATTTCGCTTGAAATTACAATTTATTACTCGTGCACTATTATTTGTATTCGCGAGAAATGTTACAAACAGTAAACACACATACGACTGAACGTACGTTCGAAATTTTATCATAGTGCGACACACAGTTCATGAGATATGGAGTCATAAACAATTAGTTTCATGAAAACCTGCCTCATCAGGCATGACGTTTTCATTTATTACGTCTTGCCTACTAACTCTATTCGCGACGTATTTAGCAGACATTTTATATATACACCATTGAATGTACCTTCGAAATAATACCGTATTACGACATAGTTCTGGTGCTATGACGTCAAAGACAATGAAATCATGAAAATTCGCCCTAATAAGCATGAGAAGAATATCGTAATTCTAATTTCAAAAAAAGCAAGTGCAGACAAGTGTGAAAATTACAGACATGTGGACATGTGTCCGGAAATGCTTAATTTCCATGTTAGAGCTCATTTTAGTATTTCTCTTTAAATCTAAATTAAAATAATTCGTGCAGACAATTGTCAAAATACCTAATTGTTTCGTTATTATTTACTGTACTTCCTTGATTCACGTCATCAATACAGATTTGCTGTGAACGTTTGGGCAGGAATTGTTGATGTCTTGATTGGGCCTCATGTTCATCCACCTACGCTCACTGGAGCACGTTATCATTATTTCTTACGGGGTACTCTACCGGTGCTGCTAGAACATGTGCCTTTAAAAGTACGACACAACATGTGGTTCACGCACGATGGAGCTCCTGCACATTTCACTCGACGTGTTCGTATGCTTCTCAACAACAGATTCGGTGACCGATGGATTGGTAGAGGTGGACCAATTCCATGGCCTCCACGCTCTCCTGACCTCAACCCTCTTGACTTTCATTTATGGGGGCATTTGAAAGCTCTTGTCCACGCAACCCCGATACCAATTGTAGAGACGCTTCGTGCTCGTATTGTGGACGGCTGTGATACAATACGCCATTCTCCAGGGCTGCATCAGCGCATCAGGGATTTCATGCGACGGAGGGTGGATGCATGTATCCTCGCTAACGGAGTGCATTTTGAACATTTCCTGTAACAGTTTGAAGTCACGCTAGTACGTTCTGTTGCTGTTTGTTTCTATTACATGATTAATGTTATTTGAAGAGAAGTAATAAAATGAGCTCTAACATGGAGATTAAGCGTTTCCGGACACATGTCCACATAACATATTTTCTTTCTTTGTGTGTGAGTAATGTTTACTAAAAGTTTGGTAGTACCTTTTTGTTACACCCTGTAGATGATTATCTTTTACATATGATCCAATATTTTCTTCTACACCTTTGTTCTATAATATGCCAAACTTACATTCCCATGTAAATTCTTGTCTGTCCGTTTTGGATGAAAAAGTGAATGATTGTGCCTGTCTACAATGGATCTGTTGTTGACACTATATACCTAAGAATATGTGCAATATCCTTCCGATATACGTAGCGTTGTTCTGGATGGCGAGTGTTAGCGAATGTTCATCAGAGACTAGCGCATGGTCAGAAGTGTACGACGGGTGTCTTAGAACAACTATTATTTTTTATGTATATATACAGAGGAGGTGCAATTAGCGGCAGTCTGCTGATGGTGCTATGGTGTACAGGAAGATGTAACTGTAACAGTGTGCAAGGTGTCTTGGATCAAATTTCTAAGTGTTGTGAGGAATGGTGGCAGCTAGTTCTAAATGTAGAAAAATGTTGTGTGATGCAGATGAGTATCAGAAACAAACCCGCAATGTTCGATTACAGCAGTAATAGTAGTGTGCAGCTTGAGAGTCGCGTCAATTAAATATCTACGCGTAACACTGCACAGCATTACGCGTAGATACATAAGAGCAGTCGTGGGGAAGGACGATAGTCGAATTCGGTTTGTCGGTAGACATTTGGGAAGAGGTGGTTCGTTTGTAAAGGAGACCGCATATAAAACGCTTGTGCGGCCCGTCTTGAGCATTGCTCAAATGTTTGGGATGCTCACTACATCGGTTTCAGAGGAGGGCGGCTAAGTTCGTTACTGGTAGGCTCGGTGAATGCACGAGTGTTACTAAAATGCTTCGGGATCTCAAATGGCAGTAGCTGGAGGGTACGCGAAAAACACGGACGTTCTGCTTCGTGGGCAGTTGCGCTAAGCTTGTACTCTAGGCCACGCCATGCACACCGGTTTAATACACCTGCAGCGACTACTCAGTCCTGTACTCAGATCGCCCAAAATTCTCATATGTTCTATTTCGACCATTGTACTCCTTGGTTCGCTACAGGTCCTGAGTTCCCACCATGAGTCTTGTCCTCGTGTGCATATCTTTTGATTACTTTAGTAAGTGCAAATTGGTTATCACTGTAATTTTTTTAACTTTTCATTCCGCTTCCAGAAGAAGAGTGACGAGCTGTTCGAGCGCTTCTTAATACACTATTCAGCCCTCACAAGGCTAAGAGAAGCACGCTATTTGCGGGAATGTCGCAACACTGTGCGCTGGGTGTCGCAGAAGCTTACCATAACTGCCTAATAAGCAGGAGGTCGCAGGTTTGGTCCCCGACCACGGTAAAAAATCACAAGTGTCCGTGTTGTATGACAAGAACACACGCAAGCAGCTGAGACTCAACTATCCCAGTTCATAGTCTTCAAAATGAAATGCCAAGATCGTACATTAATAATTTATTCAATGACGACCGGTTTCGGTGCACTGTGTTACAATCATCTGGTCACATATATATATTTTACAAGCTGGCCATCTAGTTAAAAAATGGATATGAAAAAAGAGAAACATAGCACTTTTGTAATATATATATATATATATATATATATATATATATATATATATATATATATATATATGACCAGATGATGGTTACACAAAATACAGAACACAGTCTTGATCGCAGAGATTGACAGTTTTAATTAACCAGTTTCAATCTGATGTAGGTCATCTTCAGAATTATAAACAGCCCATGTGGCCAGTGCTGCACTCGACTGGGCTGGGCTGTTCTGGGCTGTTCTGCTGCCAGTAGTGACCTACTGGCAAGACTGTTTTCTGTATATTTTTCTGCTGCCAGTAGTGACCTACTGGCAAGCAGAACAGCCCAGGACAGCCCAGCCCAGTCGAGTGCAGCACTGGCCACATGGGCTGTTTATAATTCTGAAGATGACCTACATCAGATTGAAACTGGTTAGTTAAAACTGTCAATCTCTGCGATCAAGACTGTTTTCTGTATATTGTTCATATCAAATAGATCGCTGTTTTTCGTCTTCTATGACAATGTTGTCAAAATCAATAAACGGTGACACAATTCACCGAAACCTGTCGTCATTGAATAAATTATTAATGTGCGATCTTGGCATTTCATTTTGAAGACTATAAAATTATCAGATCGCCTCCAAAACCGTAAGTTTAAATATTCAGCTATCTCTGACCTACCGCAGAGCTAATGCCGTCCTCAAACGGGACGTGTTGTCGCTACATGGAGCAGGCCAGACGTACAGTTTATCTAGCTACAGCACACATTGAAACGAGCTGTTACATCGCACGGAACGTGATGCTCATCGTGATTTGCGACCGCAGCGCTCTCCAGCGCCCATTGCGGGGTGGCGCGTAGGTTACTGTGTGTTTACTTTAACATTACACGGTATTGTTGGTTCCTGTGTCCTAACACGAAAAATTCAACCAATTCTCTCATGGACAGAGTTCGTTCTTGTTTATAATACATAACGTTGAATACTGGACATTAGAACTGAGTGAAACTGACAAATAATTTACAAAAAACCGTAATCAAACGAAACACCTCTACAGCTTGTGACGCTAGCCACCACGCTAATACGTCGTCGTAAAAAGAAATAACAACGAATATGGGATTGTGGTGTAGCACAAGTATGAAGTGCGCGCCACGTACATTCGCCGCGCGTCGCCATGCACGCACGGCGCGGCGTTCTTACGACGTCAGCCACGAGCGCCCTCTGCTGCAACCCCGCTCGTGGCCACCACTGAACAGCATCGGTCACTTAGGATTACGACAGGCACTAGGACTGATCAGTAGCCAGGCCTCTAAACTATGTAAACTATGAATAAGCATTCTGCCGTCAAGAACTATGTAAAAGTTAAGTGTTACAAGTCTCTACGAAATATATATCTTGTTCTAATTTAGCCTAGTGTTTCTAGTTTCTGCTGTCCCACTGGCCGCTCACATCCGTATCTGCACACGCGTGCGACCTATTTTCCTGTGTCGGTTTCCCTGTACTCGGCCACCGACACCCAGGACAACCGGCGGAAACGAGACACAAAAGTGACGACGAGGATGGGACACAAAAGGGATATTATACTTAAATTAGCAAGAAAGAAGCAGAAACGTAAAGGAAACAAAACAGGAACAAATTAAAGCTTTTCGGAAGTATGTAAACGCGAACTGTGAGCCGCGTGTAATCTTTACACCGCTAAGAACTACGCGTTTATTTTTTATTTTTTCTCTCTCTGCTCTATAGTTAGATGTGTTCCTTGCGGTCACTGATCGTGTTCGTTCGTTGTTTTTCAATGTGTTCTCGGCTCAGCTTTTTTATAGTTCGGCCCTCTGCCCGGACGCGCTGAGCCACGGCACTCGGCTTAGCCTCTAAAGCTATGAAAATGTAGTTTCCGGTAATTTATTGTTACAAACCGTATTTAAAATAACGCGTTTTCAAAAGTCTCTTTATTTTCTGACGCTTTCAAAAAATTATATTCATACATCGTAGACTACAATGAAAGGAGGCAGGAAACATGGAGTTCCGTCTGCAATATGGCGTCTCAAAAGTTCTGCCTGTAACGTGAAAACCAGGTCGCTTCTCATTGGCCACGTTTCACTCCACGAAGCAAACATTTAACACGCCAGATACTTCATTCCACTCTTCGCAGGGTAGTGGAATATGGAATTTCACGCTGCCACGTCACCAGTTTCTCATCCACGTGCGTTTCCACGTCTCGTGAGAGTACGACATAAGGGAGTCTATGTGGCAACGAAAACGCGTTGCGGGCAAATCATGGCGGTTTTTCCCTTTGGAATACAGGTATCAGGCGTGTCCTTCAGGTCTTTACTTCGTGCCGGCCACTCAAGTATCCACGTCCTCGTTCACAATCGCATCTTTAGGATAATTACACCTTGTAAGGTTTGTTCCGCTTCGCGATCATTATTCGACGGATCTCTCCATAATGAATCCTCGAAGCACTCTGGACAGTAACATCATCAATTAGGTCGCCTGCACCGGCTGTCGTTGCAGAGTGGATCGCGTAATTGAACTCGTGTCGGCGCATGCCGCGATGCGGTGACCTGGAACTTTATTAAAGTTAGTTCATAAGTAGTTTGTATGTGTAGGGTTTGATGACCTCGCAGTTAAGTCCCTTAAGCTTTACAAACATTTAAAAATTTTTGAAGCGAGATTGGGAATAATTTTCAAAGTCATTTTACGTTCACGTGAGTTTCACCAACGGGTACAGTTAAGAAACCATAGAAGACTTTCGTTGAAAATTTTCTCGATGTTCTTTCGTTCTCGAGATGCCGGTAACCTGGGAAGCGTAGAATGAAGTGTCCCCTGGCGACAAAACAAGCGTTCTTGGGGGAAAAAAAGAAAAAAAAACGTTCCGTACAAAAATGTATGTATTTTCTTTTTACGCAGAATACGAATATGTAATAAAAGGAATAGGGGTTACCATTGAAAAAACCAAGAAGAGTTCAAGGTTATTTCGAGGTAACCTTTCCATGACTCCATTCAAACCTTACAACATATATTAGAGATTTTCTTGCAGACTGGTGTCACTCCAGAGATGTCAGCCTGTATAGAATTTAATGGGACGCCGTGTATATTGAAGAAATAGGTCTCTAGAAACTCTCTTGAATTATAATGCAACATTGTGTCAATATATTCACGAAACCGGTCAAGAGCTTATGGAGATTAACGTTTTTTCACAAACGAACATTTACATTTTTATAACATTGCTATTAGTTACGTGTAATTACACCAAGTAGCGTTCTCCTTCAAAGGGCTCAGCATTACTTTCCTGAATACAGGTTGAGAAATCTGGGTCCTGAGATGGGGGCTGGGTCGCGCCAAAATCTTCCTCACCTTGAGCTCTGTGCGTGCCTCACCAAACATCGTACGGCGCGACGGTGGAACGTTGTACGTAGCAGAGCCCAGAGATCATTGCTTAATCGCTCAGGTTGCGATGACGGTAAAAACCTCTAAAAACGTCCTTCAACCGGCATAACAGTTGTTAACAAGCAACCTCTAGAGAACTGCCGGACCGTGGGCTTACCCAGGCAAGCAGGGCACTGCCTGGGTGGACTTTTTTTATTCCTAGCTGCTCTTGGGACGGAGATGGAACGAACTAAGAATAGCGAATAATCGACGCCTTTCAGCGTTGGAAGTCAGAATTCGATGCAACAGCATACGACCCTGAGTCGTTCTCTATCCTGGCTACGCTTTGGAGGAAACTGGGTGATGCCCCTACCAGTATCTCGCCTCACAAGGCACTTAATACGATCTAGGGTCTTTTTGACCACTGTGATCTCCTTTCGCAGTCAGACGACGAGTTGCACGCGAACTTACAGCAACGAGGTGTTCTTCCATCCGGCGCGTCTATAGGTGACCGAAAGACCTCAATCCTGGCTTTTGAAGTCATTACACTACCCGAGGCGGTGAAGGTTATGGTATATCGGTGTGATGTCCAGCCATATGTCCTTCCCTCCATGCGATGTTCGAAGTGCTGGAAGTTTTGGCACATGTCCTCCCTACACTTCCAGTCCCACAAGCAGGGAATGCAGGGAATGAAGGCAGCCACCACAGCTGGACGCTCCATGTAGTCCACTTTCCATCTGCATGAACTGCGGACAGTACCATTTTACACGACGTAAAGTCATAAATGTCTTGAAGCAAGGAAGACCTAGGAGCGGCTTCACCCTGGACGAATGACTACATATTTTGCTGCTGTTCCACCATCCCCATTCACTATGGGTACTACAACGTTCAAAGCGTCACAACTTCTGTGGGCCCTAGGGGCCACCAATCTTCCACTTCTGCCTTGATGTGTAGGGCGCTTCTTTACCCACTGCTCCATCACCTGCTCTAGGGGTAACAACCCCACCTCAACCATCCGGGATATCGGTCCCCACCCCCCAGGTGGAGAAGCAACGGTTTCCTCCAGCTCCTCCCGCTTGGTACGTGTCGATCGAGACACTCCCTTCTGAGGTTTCTCAGAGTGCACAAGAGGATCCCAGCCAGTGGTTGAAGGATCTACAAACTATTGGTCGAAGAGCTTCCCACTATTCTTCCATCCCTGATGCCACTACATAGAAGCTCTCTCAGCCATTAAAACCAACGGGCAAGAGAGACGGATAGAAGAAGACTGGAGAGAAAAGAACCATCGGTGTATCCCCTGAGAATCTCGCACTAACTGGTTCCCCAGAACCAGAGATTCAGAACAGTTGGAACTATGTGTCCCCATGGAATAACTTGCTCATTTTTTTTTCATGGCCCTTCAGCTCGGAGAAAAAGTAATTCTCCTGTGGAATTGCGGCGGATTTTTTCCTCACTGGTTGAGCTGAGTCAATTATTGTGCCACAATTCTGCAGTTTGTTAGTAGTCCAGGAAACCTGCCCAGTGGATCGCCGCATTCGTGGCTGTCAGGGCTACTAAAAAAATGATCCATATACGACAGGTTATCAGGTGGTGACTGTGTGTATGTCCTCGCCACTGTCTCCAGTGCCCCTGTACCTCTTCAAACCAATCTCGAGGCAGTGGCAGTTAGAATCCGTTCAATGCAGGAATTCACTGTCTGTAGCATTTACCTTACCACGGATGAAGTTGTGTCTCTTACCTTACTACTGTGGTTGCTCAACTTACCCGACCACTTCTTTCAGTGAACTTCAATGCCCATCGCCTAATGTGAGGTGGAATACAGACTACGGGTCAGGATATGGACATTGAGACCTTTTGTCACAGCAATGCATTGGCTTCCGAACACTGGTGCCTATATGCGTTTTTGGGTGTCGCGAGGCACGTATTCAGTGTTAGACCTTTCTGCTTGTAGCCCGAGCCTTCATTGGAGGGCTCATGACGTCCTATGTGTCAATGACTATCTCTCAGTCTTCGTGTCGCTGCTCCGGTGGTCTCTCCATAGGGCTGATTTGCCGACTTACACCTCAGCTGCAGTACTTGCTGCTCCAACCGTCTGAAGAGAAGGCCTGTGTGCTGGGGTGCCATGTCACGCAGAGTAGGTCGCGATCGTGTAGCTCACTGGCTGGCCCTATGGGGACAGCCCATCTCCTCATATCAGCCAGCCAGTGAGCTACGTTGTCGCGACCTACGTTATGTGACGTGGCACGGCAGCGTGAAGGCCTTGTCTTCAGACGGTGTTGCTCCAAACTTCGCGCCGACATTACTAATGCAGTTCAACAGATGACTTACACTATTGTTTTCTCGGCCAAGGAAATCCGTTCTGAACGCCACCATTTCTTCTTGGCGCATATCTGCACCTTGATGTGATCACTGAGGTCATCAGCGAACGTCGTTGGGCACTCCAGCACAACTGGCACCACCCTTGTATAGAGCACCTGATTGTACTAAATGGCTCTGGCCTTGAGCTGGGAGATTGATACGACAGAGTAAACAGGACTATTGGAAGAGGCATGAAGCTACCATCAGTTCTTGCGCCTTCCCATTTCGGGTTTGACGTTCGGCGCTTTTTCGGGTAATGACCACCGGCAGGAATCCCCAGTCTCCTCATTCATGCTACTATATGCACAGATCCAGTTGCAATCGCTGAGTAAATAGCGCCCCTTTATGCATGTAACTCTGCGACTGCAGCTTACAGTGTGGACTTCCACACCCGCAAAGAGCAGGTCAAAAGACATCAGTTATCTTTTTGCACGTGCTGTGAGGAAAAATAAATACTATTTAGAGAGTGGGAGAACCAAAGCATCGTCCATGGGCACGATGTGTTTTCCTGCCCCAATTGGGGGATAACATCGTCACCATCCCGGTGAAGCAACCTGGCGCTGATCCGATGGCTGATAGTTACTGCCCGCTTAGCCTCACCAACATTCTATGCAAGCTCTTCGAACGTATGGTGAGTCGGCGGCTCTTGTGGATTCTTGACAACTGGCGGCTCATTGCCCCCTAAACATGAGGGCTTCCGCCAAGGCCGTTTCACCATTGACAACCTAGTGTCACTGGAGTCGGCTATCTGTACTGCTTTCACCAGGTGTGAACATCTGCTTGTCGTCTGTCTCGATCTTCGAAACGGGTATGATACCACATTGTGTCAACATATTCTACCATCACTTCAAGAATGGGGCTTATGGGGTCCACTTCCGATCTTCATACATAACTTCCTCTTGCTCTGTCTTTTCAGGTACTGGTTAGAACCTCTCTCACTTCCACTCATGAGCAGGAGAATGGAGTTCCGCAGGGCTAAGTTCTGATTGCAATCAACAGTCTTCCTGTGGCAGTGGTGTCATCATTTTCCTACATCCTATTAGATGACGGGTTTTACATCTATTTCAGTTTCACAAACATCGGTGTTACTGAATAGCAGCTGCAGGGAGCCATTCAAAAGGCACAGTCATGGGTTTCTGCCATGGTTTCGCTATATCAGCCACACTGTTCGGGGGAGCGAAACGTCCAACATTCCTGTAGCTGCACAAGACCCTCATACAATCGCGCATGGACTACACGAGCATGGTGTAAGATTTCGCAGCGCCTTCATCACTGCAGGTCCTGCAACCAATTCAGTGGTGTCCGTTTGCCGACAGGAAACTTTCGCACGAGTTCGACGACAAGCCTCCTGCTCGAAGCAGGAGACACTCCCCTGTGGTTCTGCCGGCAACAGCTGCTAGCTTCCTACGTTGCCTCTGTTCATGCCTCACCTCACCACCTGAATCGCAGGCTTCTGTTTCCAGCTGCAGATGTTTCACTCGTAATGTATAAAATATTCCGTCAAGAACCGACAGAACAGTCAGTGAATATAATATTTCTTTTTTTATATTTATTATTAGTTGGGGAAATATTTCTAGTAGTGGTTTAAAACCAATAACAAAAGGAGCTGTACATAAAAAGACATAAAAAGTATTTTTTTTAACTTCAGCAGAAACGTGAGAATGAAGAAAACATTGAAAAAAGGATATACTTTATTTTTGGGAAAGAAATATATTTGTGTTGCACAAAGGACCTCTCTGACCTCTCATTACAGCTTGTTCAACACTGCGCTGTACTCACATACAAAACCCGAAATCACGTAGTAACTTTGGGAAAACTTTAGCGGCCTGAGGTGGTGTGCATGTGGCTGAAGCGGTTCATTTTCTGGTTGCAGCCGCAGCGGCTTCGTGTGCATGGCGCTGTACAGGAGGGACAGCCACGTCATCGAGCTGCAGGAGTCTGGTGAGTACCGCACTGGCACTAGCTGCCGCCATGCGCTGCCCTCGCATTGCTCCCCTCTGGTCATCACTCCCATGACTGTAGTGACTCAATCTGTCTTGAGGTTCTTCCCTGTGACCACCCTCTCTCCTGACATGGGATGTGAACGTCCGTGCCGCGGTGGATACACCGGTTCCTGCCAGATCACCGAGGTTAAGCACCATCGGGCGAGGCAGGTTCTTGGATGGGTAACCGTCCGGGTGCCCCACAAGCTGTTGAAAGTTTTCCCCTTTGCCTTAGGGCAGAGGAAACAGGGAGCGGTGGTGGTGCAAAGTCCCTGATCACCAATCTTTGCACCAACGTCTTGGATTAAATTCCAATCCACTCCATAATGTCACATGGAGTGTGGGCATGGGACACTATTAATGGTGATCCGTCCGTCGGATGGGGACTTTAAGCTCGGCAACCCCCTAGGTGCTTTTAGAAAGGAATAGGCCGGCTCTCTGTTTCATCCTGTGTCTTCTCCAATCATCTCCAAAACGAACACGTCACTAAACTGCAAACGCACCTCCATTACAGACACCTACACATAACACAGACCCTTCAGTACACAGCTCTCACATTGTACCTGCGGGCGCGGAGGACAGGGAAAACCTTTCAAATTAGCAGCTGGACCTCCCATTCGGGATCTCTCAGCCATTCATGCAATACGACCTTACTTTACTTTGGCAAGGGGAGGGCGTGTGGAATGGGTTACGCCGATATAGAATTGAGTGAAAAGAAGCAGGTAGTTGTAACTGTCAAACTTCTGAAATATCTCATACGGATGGACCATACGTAAACAGAAAAGAGTCGCGAATGGTTTGCGATTACACTGTCAGCGAAATACAGTTGAACTCTCTTACTACGACATCGGTTGCAACGACAACTCGACTATAGCGTAATGTTTTCTGTAGTACATCTCATCTTCGCATAATGCGACAAAAGCATACGCTTGTACTTCTTGTAATACGTTATTATCAGTCTCAGTTAACAATGATAATTTCCAAGAATGGACGTAATATACCTGTTTTTGCCTTATGGCAACCTGGCGTATTCCCCCCTCCCCTTTCTGTCAACAGTAGATGTAGTGTAGACACCTGACCTCATTGTTACCTTAACTCATTCATACTACAGTAGTAGTGACGATCAATGAACTCATAAACAGTACACGTGATTTCAGTTACCACAACAATTTGTTAGGAATTTCACAAATTTTAAAACCACAAGGCCAGTAAACGAAAAGTTTTAACGGTGGGAAAAAAAGTGAAAGTGATACTTGCAATCGAGAGGATTTTACCTTCCCAAAATTGATTTTATTGATAACTTTCTGATATACATTGTTATATACATTATGTAACACATTAAATCTAACATTTGCAAAATTAAGTCAGTTTCAGAGCTATCATACTTCAGATGCGTACATCACACAAACAATTACTGTAGTGCAACACTCATTGCACACATACATTCATTGCTCAGATCGCACAGTTCTAAGATTCACTACATTTGCTAATCTGATTCTCGTTTCGAAAACGCAGTAAGTCAAGTTTCTAGTTTCGCCAGAATGCCTTACTCCTTTAAGAGATGCTACTCTTTATTTTCATCCAAAATTATTTTCGTTCCTCCATAGCCCGGCAGCAATACCTGGTAGCCCAATTTATTGTTGGGCGGGGGGGGGGGGGCATACATTCTCCTTTATTATTTTATGCAGCAGGTCTTACAGCTACAACAGTGGCCTTCTGTACTTTCTTCTGTGCTTTTGCAGGGATCACAATTCCTACTTTCGTCTTCATTATAGCCTCTGCTCTCACAGCCAACACTCTGTCAAAGAGAGGAAGCAATTTTTTTGTAGCAGCTGCGGTAGCAAATTTTTTGTAACGTGCACTTCTAAACATAGTCATACACTGGCTTTTCTAGTAACTTCATCTCCAGGCCACGTAAATTCCACAGTCCGAAAGATTTGGAAAAACAGTACGAACTGCGAACAATGTAGGAAGGAACATGGAAGGTTTTATCCTTTACGATACACAGACAAATCTGCTTTGGCTAAGGATGATTTAAGAACGGCGATCGCATCAAATTTGACGAACCCACAATCGTGGCTCGCACTAACGGCTTCTGGGACTGGGACGGCGACCTGCAACTCAGAGCGGCGTGGGATCCAGTGATCGCGGAGTTAAAACGGAGGCATCGAACACCCGAGTCAACGCATGTCCTTATACGGCGATGTCGCGAGGCAGCAATGACGTCACAGCCGGCAGCTAGTGTATATAAGCCCGTACTAACACCCAGTAGGCAGTCATACCACTTCACAATGGGCGAGTTCTTGGCCGAAAGCTCGTGGAGATTTAACCACATGACGCGGACGGAAACGCGAGAAATTTTTATTCAAGAATAAAATTGTTACTGCATTTGAACAACATGGATCTAAAAGTAATCGGTTACTAAATATTGAACGGAGCGACATGGATGAAGCGCTGCTTAAGTGGTTTAAACAATAGAGAAGCGTCAATGTGCCCACTAGAGGGCCTCTCCTTATAGAGAAAGAATTTGGCAAGAATTTAAAAGACGTGGAATTTATGTGCACCAGTGGTTGGATTTACAGATTCAAACTACATCCTGACATTACTTTTGGCAAATTGAGCCTTGAAGCCAACAGTTTCAACAGTGCAACAATAACTGACTCCAGTGTGGCGTACAATACATGCAGGATATGATGACATCTTTAATGCAGACGAGAGTGTGTGTTTCCGTAAATTAACATCTGACAAAACTCTCAAATTCAAGGGCGAAAAATGTGTTCTTGGAAAATTATCTAAGAAGTAAGAGTTTTGTTTTGTGCTAACGCGGATTTAAGTGAAAGAAGTTAAATCATAATATCCTAGGTGTTTTAAGCGTGTAGAACATCTGCCAGTCCATTACAATGTCAACAAAAAGTTTGGCTCATTACAGGGGGAAAAGAAGCTTTCTGGGTGTACCTAATAATAGAGCATCATCACCTAACACCCACCTAAATATATATAAAAAGAGTATGAATTTTTATATAAAATATTGGTGTGAAAAATTCTTATTTTGTAATAGACGATGTTTGATATGAATAAATGTTTATTTTAAAAATAAATAAAAAAGATTAGGGAATAGTTGGTTATTCTATGAACCGGTTTCGATTCTCACAGGTTCTTATTTTTTTCTCATTTATATCGCTGTGTGCAATGTTAAATATTTAATAATGAAATTTTAATTTATCTAAACACCTCAATTGGTATACACAAAATTCATAATCATTGTAACGTATTTTAACATTTTTCTCAATTCGGTTATTTTTTTCAATGAAAATAACATTCCTAAAAATATTAGTAGTTGCATAGTTGCATATCCTTGTTCAGTTGTCAATGGGGAAAATTGTAAAAGAACATAACGTTCACAATAGTCAAATTTTATGAAAGCATTATTTGAGCAACAACATTGTTCACTGCAAAGCGTATTTCACTCAAGTTTTTCCTGTGAATTTTAATTGATACCAAGTATCCCGAATCACTGGGATGAAAACAGGATAACTAAACAGAAGCAATACATTCGAATGTATTTCGTTTGTACAGTCTATTGCCGATAACTCTCGCTGTAATAGCAATACAAAATAATAGCCACAAAAGTAACACTTCATTTTATTTTTTACTCCTCGCGCTACGCCAGCGTTTCAAACTTTGCTACTCAAGCTCATAATTCAATTACGCTGTAATCGGATATCTTTTCAAAGCGTTTTTTTCTTTTCCTGTGGCCCATTCAGACAGAATTTAATAGGCCCGTCTAATCGCTTTTTCTCAGACAGTTTGAGCCAAATCGGTAAGACCTACCCCAAGACCTTACCTAGTCTAATATTTGATACTTTCCAATGTCTTTATTATCATACATTTCTACCATAAGCAGTCCTAGGCGCGCAGTCAATTCTAGTGCCTCGACATAAGACTTTTAAAGTAACTACATAAAATAATTAAATATCTTACCGACTTAAAGAATGGAAATTGTGCTTCAAAAGCAAAGTTTTATAATCTGCTAAGTTATTCGTAAATCGTTTGAAATAACAAACCTATGAGATTTATAGCTTGCTTAAGACGCTATGAGAACGGTGATCTGGCAATTAAAGGTGTTCCATTGAAGTAAGATTGTTTTCATGCGTTCCCACTGGTAAATCTCGTCGTAGAAACAAATGGTATGAAAGTTAATGGGGAACTGCAACTTCCATTAGTGAACGTCTTGGAAGCACTGGCCTCTATGTATTGATGGTGTCAAAACAAGTCATCCACTGACCTCTACATTTAGAAAATCATTCTCAAATGATCTTACCAATATCAGCTTAAAGTATTCCTTATTTTTACCCAATATATAAGTGTCTCCATTAAGTTCAGCGCATCTTATATTTATAATTATAATGGTTACGAGATAATGTGCTAATGTTAAGTATTTTAGAAATCTCGATTCTTAAGTAACCCCACGGCAAGATGGTTGTTACACAACCGTACTAGTCAAAATTGTTAAAAAATGCTCAGTCTCTGTTGCAATATTTTATTCTCCAATAACGCGTTTCGCGCTGTTAGCGCATCGTCAGATTGGGCGGAGATGGAGCCACAGAACTATCTATAGCTGTGTAGGAGGTATCTTAGCAATTTGCGTTGTCATTGGTCCCCATAGCAGCAGAGGAGTCGCTGTCGCGGCAGGTCCACGTTTACAACGTATCTGATCCATACATCGATTTTAGGAAATGAATCCATGTAATTAAAAATCCGGATAAAGTTAAAAAAAAAAAGCAAGAAAATGTACAACTAAAGTCACGCTAAAACGATCTAAACATTTAGAAAGAATGTTAATTAAATTTGCAAAAACGCTCCCGAACACGTGTTAAAACTTAAAATTTTTGTTGTTGTTTGTTCTTACGTCACACTACATGAGGTACTATTTGATTAGTATTCCAGGTGCGCTGTGAGAGCGTCATCGCAAACCTGTGAGCGTTGCTTGCCAGAGACGATCCGTCACTGTCCACGGAGCAGCGCTCTTCGCAAAGAGCAACTGACAGGCGTCTTTAGTAGAGACGCTAAAGCTTTGACAGGTGCCAGTCACACAGAGCACTGGCCTCACATGTGTCCGTTTAGCACCTCACGCATATTTCAGGGTAGAAATGAGCCTCACCCGGGTTCTGTTTGAAAAGGAGTGTCAGGCCTACAACACTGTCGGCCACTCATAAATTCGGAACTGGATTTGTGTATTTGCACGCTTTCACGAATTCACTAGTATCATCAAGAAATTTGTCGTTAACACGGATACGGGAAAAGGACATGGGGTACCTAACTCCATAATAAATGTATGTTCTCGAGGATTGAAAAATATCTTAACATTACCTGACATCGCAGGGTAGATTAATTATCTGCAAATGAAGAAAGCCAAGATCGTAAAATAATTATTTATTTTATAACGATCGGTTGCAATGGGCTATGCCATCTGCTCATATACAATTATTCAAGGTGGTCATCTTTCGTTATTAAAAAAAAAAAAAAAAAAAAAAAAAAAAAAAAAAAAAAAAAAAAAAAAAAAAAAGAGGTTAAATGGTACCTGCAACATAGCATTTAGTCGAAATATAAAATACTCTTACTATATTTTGATGTTTTAACTTATGTAACAGTATTTTAAATTTCGACTAACTGCTATGATGCACGTACCGTTTAACCTCCATTTTTAAATAACATAACCACCTTGTATAATTTTTTTATGGTCAGATAATGGTAGCATACCCCGCTGAAACCGGTCGTCATAAAATAAACAATTATTTTGCGACCTTGGCTTTCTACTTATGAAGATGATTAACAAAAAATCTGTCAAACAGACTTCCGGCTTACCTACTCAGGTAACTGACATGAATAAATTACAGGATGATGGTTGGAGAGCAGAAGAAGGAACTGCGGTAAATGTGAAAGTAAAAGTAAATCTGATTTTACGATATCTTTCAGCAACATTTTAAAATGATGCATGGCAGATCGTACATTAGAATACATTTGCACACCATTTGGCATCATTTGGATGGTGGAGGCTACATTGCAACACCGCCTCACTGATCACCATAAAATTGGCAGATTAATTTAATTCTACAGAGGTAGGATAAAAAGCCATTAGAACTATTATTTTTCTCTGAAATGACGTTCGTAAAATGTTATAGCTACACACACCGAACGTAATCGCTCCTGTTGCCAAATGTACGGAGAATCTATTTCCGTTTACTTCTCGATTTGACCCCCGTATGGCATGAATAATATAATGTCTAGTGATGTAGCGACTCCGTGACAGTGCTCCCTTCACTTTGGCAAAGAGATCGTAATCACCAGTAGACATGTCGGTTGAGTGCGACGGATGTTCCAGAATCTTCAACTGTGATTGCCGCAAGAGGCAAGACAGCAGCAGCATAATGACGAGTTGTTGTTCCATGAAGTGCAATGCCACTTTCGTCAGAGCTTGGCGAAAGTCATATTGCATAGAACAATACTGTGCAAGACGATGCACGCTACTGCAACTGGCCTAACACTTGTTGAGCCGCTGGCAGTGGGGGATTCTAAAACAACGCCGTAGTAACTCGACGTGGCTCTCTGTGACTACCCTTTCGTTGCCAAAGAAATACTGCGAAGGAGCTAGTACATCAACAGTGTGTACATTATCCATGGCATAGGGCGGTCGATACGGGACGTGAAGTTGACGAATTCTTCTCGGCATTTGGCAAAATCAATATTGGTGTAAATTTTCGGGCTGTTAAGCCGTGGTCTTGTGGATCTGTCATTAAAACCCAAAGCTTCGTTCCCATCTGCGGAGGACATTCTCGAGGGGGATTGTGGCTCTTTTTAATGTCCGATACACACCCTGACTCGTTACTGACTGCAGCCGACTTCGTTTACACGAGCTCGCGCGCAGAGGTGTGAGGTCGGAAGTTATGGATAGGAGCGAGCAGTTCACCGTTGCTGAATGCCGTTGTATTTTATTGATGTCGTTGCATGGAGGAAGGCTGTTACATTTCTTCGTCATCAATGGAATTGAGGTCTCATTCAGTTTCACGTCCTCCTTTATACTACTGAAGTTATGGTGGTGTTTTAATATTTCTATAGCTTCTCTGTGCAATCCTTCGTGATACCCGTTCGTGGCTGCAATATCAAATTGAATAATGTGCAATATCAAATTGAATAATGTGGTCTCCTGGTTGAAAAAACATGTTCAGCAGCAGTTAATATGTCAACCTTTCCTCTTCTAAAGTCACCCCTGTGGTCTTAAATTCGTTTTCTAACTGTTCCTTTTGTGGTAGTATACGTCTATACCGCTACACGGAATCCTATAAATTCCTGCTTTTCCCAGCGGTTTGCGAGCATCCCTTACCAATTTCGGGTGATCCTGTATCTTCCGAGTAGGTCTGAATATTACGGCGACATTCCGTTTCGCCAAAAGTGTAGCGAAGCGGTCGGTGACGTCCTTAATTAAAAAAAAAAAAAAAAAAAAAAAAAAAAAAAAAAAAAAAAAAAAAAAAAAAAAAAACAGGAAGACTTTATACCTCACAGGAACATTTCCCTCGTTCTGAATTCTATGTGGTGATCTCAACGCTCTCCTCATCGCTAGGAACGAATAGCCGTTCTTGAGTAAAGCATCAGCTGTGTTAAAAAGAGTCACCATCCCCCTTAAGATGGCGACGAAACTTTGGGTTTTAATAATGAATCCACAAGACCACGGCATAATAAACTGGAAAATTGTAACGATATTAACATTTCCGGGCGTGAAAGTTTATGTTTTACAATTTGGCAATAGGTCATAACTTGAACGGTTATGTTGAAAGAGTCTATGTATCTATGTACAGCTCTTAATAAAGTGATTTCAAATTAATAGTACACGTTACTTATTACCAAGCTCTTGTATACAGGGGAAAGTGGATTAGGCTGAGAAAGGGAAGTAGACGAACAGGGCGAGTAAGGAGGATGAATAGCTGCAGGAGGAAGTGGAAAATACACGTAGAAGCGAGAGGGAGATGGGGAGAAGTAGGAGGAGTGAAAGTAAATAAGGTCGGATGGGGACGAATAAGAGGGACAGAGGCGGAAAGGGACAGAGAGGAGGGAGGCGGAGATGAACAGGGAGAGAGAAAGAATAGACGAAGGAGGGAGGATGAGATGGACAGAGAGAGAGAGAGAGAGAGAGAGAGAGAGAGAGAGAGAGAGAGAGAGAGAGAAGGCATTGACAGAGAGCTTGGTGAAGAAGTTATGTTGCGTATTGTCACCAAAGACAACAACAGCACTATTCATCACGACCACGGAAACACAGACAGTTGCTATTAGCATTTTCTATATTCCCGCTACAGGGCTGTAGGGCGGTGTCCATCAAGTCGTCAGTATTCTTCAATCCAACAGTGTGTTAAACAATTCAGGCAAATTTCTACACTACGCAGAAGACACTTCGCCTTGATACTGTCCTCCAAGGCTTATTCACGAACCGAGACTTGAAAATTCTTGCGGATCGTCAGTGGAACTTTTAAGCAATTATTCCTATGTCTGCACTGTACCAGTATGATTGCACTTCTAAAGTGCCCAGAGTTGAGGATTCATGCGGAAATGGCCGCATGGTTTTTTCACGGATGATGGGGCCACTCTTGTTGAAGAATCCCTCGGGAATGGACGTTTGTGTTGTCTTTATCATAATTTTAGATTGTTAGTATGTCTAGAGGTCGGTGACTTTACCAGGATTGTCACTTAGGGTTACAAACATTTGAATACTATAGTCTCCAGTGTTATTCCTTTGAAATACATTTAACACATGTTTTTAACTTTGTGGGACCTTTCTGTAAAAGTTTACCTACACCATCCATAACACCCGCGCAATACAGTCACTAATGGTAGGAAAACGACGAAGAAGAGGTGAAAGATAAAAAGGAGTTATAGAGAGGTGGATGAGGACGAACATTGTACTGTTTAAACCTGCAACACGATCCTAACCTACAGGTGGAATGGGGGAAGGAGGGCGGCGGTTTGGAGGAGGAGAAGCAGATGGAGGGAGAGAGCAGGGGAGATGATAACAGAAGACTGATATAAATAAATAACCGGGTACTTACGCTACTTATTATCTGTGTATTTGGACATCTACTATACTGTTTACGGTCCAAAGTGTGTTATACAACCTCTGACAATAAAGTTTGGTGCATAGTCCTCTAACAGATTTAACGTAGGTAAACTATGAACTAGATCTACCTTCAAAATAGTCCGGAGGATTGAGATACGGCGCATATAGTGGATGTTCAAGTTGTGTCATACCAGGAACTGATTGAGAAAGGCTGTGAGTGGGAGAGGGTTGTCGTGAAACTTGAATATCCACCATCATCGCCGAATCTCAATCCACCATACTACTTCCTATTCCCTCGACTCAAACTCGCTTTGAAAGGAAAGAGATTAGACGATATTACTGACCTCCAACGAGAGTTTTGAACGTCGTCCCAAAAGAAAAGACTTCCGTAGAGTTTCCGTGACATGTATAGGACGGAGCAGCGGTGCATGTGCGGAGATTATTTCGAAGGATCGTAAGGTAATGTTACAGGACAATTCACTGAACTTTATTGTCAAAGGTTAAGTGTTCGAGAATCACGGGGGTGCTTCCTCTAGATGACAGTGTTGTGGTATTACTGTTAGGTTACCAAGGAGAATCATATCTGGGAAGATTTGTCCATTAAAGGAATCCAACATTCGTATTGCAACATGACATATTTAGACAATCAAAAGAAAAAAAATACCTCGACATTAGCTGATATCATAAACCTCAGGTTAATAAAAAACAAAATACCGTAATAAAAGTAACATTAAGAAGAGAAAACCTCACATAGAAACATTCATTCCGTTACGAAATACTGCTCAAGTAAAACTAACAATAATCTGATCAATTAAGAAACTAACTATAGGAAGTGCTTGAAGCAAGTAACAACAACCTGTAGATTTTCAAGCTTTACAAACAGCCATAGGCATTAAATAAGATGAATAAAACACGGTTCTGAGACATAAAAATAACAGTAATAAATTAACATAAACCAAATTTGCTATCGCCTTATATAGTGAATAAGGTCAAAGTCGCTTCGATGACTCCTGTGGTTGTATCGCAAGAATGCCCAGTGCGCCTGGTCAGTGTCACACGTACTGGAACCAAAAAAGGGACACTGCAACTTAGAAATCAGGCGACAAGTGATGACGCGAAAGAAATGGCCATCCAGCACTAATGGAAGCAATGTAATAACAAAGTGGCCACTTGAGAACCTCAACAACCTGATAACACACAGACCTTTATGTAGGTGCAAATGCACGAAAACGTCTGCAGGCCATGCATACAACACAATATGAAAGTATCTTACCTTTCCCCTTCAAAAAAATATCATGTGAAAATTACGACACTGCCTTAGATAAACAACCACACTTTATTACCCATGGCCTCTTAATGGAAGTTAATGATTGTGTAATATTATTAAACATAATCAAGGAATTTTCCATATTATTTGCTTCAAGAATCACAATTTAGAACCACAGGGGATTCATAGTACCACAGTGAACAGGGATACATTAATATGTTGCGGCTAAGCACTTTGACAAACACATGAGGCAGAAAGGCAAATGCAGTGGCGCAATCACACACAACAACACACGTGTTCCACAATCCAGGATGGGTGGAATCGCTCCAAAACAAGAGGAACTGTAGAAAATGAACCACAGGAGGCACCACAAAAGCCAGAAAGACCTCACCATGTTTTCAAAATGTCAGGAGCTGCACATCTCCAGAAGGAGCAGAATGGCGTATAGTCAGTTACAAAAATATTAAAGCACAAGGTCCGCTGAGCTCACGTTAAGCGAATGCAGATCAGACCACAGAAGTCATAGCCTCGTAAGTATATGCTTCTGCAGCTGCACTGTAGTTAACATGCGCTGTGTGCGGCAGGTTTAGAAACCACCACACTATCTCACTGTCCACCAGTCGACTTGTAACTCCGCTCTAGAGTGCACGCTGGATAAATTGGCCAGTAGAGGGCTGGGCCAGTGTGGGGAGAGTGGTGGTGGTGGGGGTAGCAGTGGGAGCAGTGATCGAGCGCTGGAGGGGAATTTCCTAGCTTACTGGCCGGCAGGCGGAAGTGAGCTGACGCGGCCTCCCCTTCCAAGTGAAGGAATGATGTCGCCCGGTGCTTTGGAGGAAAACTCGTCTCTGCACATCGTCCACCTTATCCTGCACAGATTCTACAAACGTACCCCCAAAGTGACCGGCCAAATATACTCCTCTCGGTTCCGCCAAACAAAGCCTGGAGGAAAGTGCCGTATGAGTTATCGACGCGCGATGGTTCAGACAGATTCTATGAAATTATGTTTTATCCGCTTGTGTCGAAGCTGTTTAGTGCCATAAATCCCTCGCAAACGACGCAGTTTTAACACGAACACGTCTGGCGGTGCTGTAGTACTTCCATCACACGCGCAACTACAGTCGCGCTCCACTCTCAAATGTTTGTAAATTTATGGGACATAACTACTCTTGTCGTCAGTCCCTAGGCTTACAAACTACCTAAGTGGGGACGTTGAAATTGTCCAACAAAGTATCTTTTAGATTCATTTTTTGTCAGTACAACTCAAGTTTCCAAAGAGTCAATGTTGAAATCGCATCCGAAGTGCCTGAAAATTAATTGAAAGTGTGACGTGACCTCCATGGCACTACCACGTATTGAAGCAGAACTTTAAAACCAATTCAGTGAACTACGATTCTGTGTACTACTTTGTAACAAACATGTGTGGGATACATCTAGAAGGCCGTGATACATACTCTTTGGTTTTACAGATCATCTTCGTTCTGTATTTTATAAACAATAATGAACTAGCTGCATGCTTTACGGAGAAACAAGTTTTTCCTTGTGATACAGACGGAGATTTATACAAGTGTTCTATTCTTCCTTCATTAGTGTGGCCACGATCACAAAGAATGTATAAAAAAACTGGATAAACTGCGTTTGAATAAGTTAGTGAATAGAAGACGGAGAAGCAACGATAAACGAGCAATGAGGCTACGTCCGAAGTCATCAGCTACATCTGCTGAAAATGTGAATTCGTCTCCTAGCAGCTCCAAGCGAAAAATTTGAATGATGCATACTACACTGATGAATATCGGTTTCTGGCCGATCTTGCACTTCTCAAAAACTGTGTTCATGGGAAAACAGAATCCAAATGTCTGCCGCGGCGGAGCGGCCGGGCGCATTGAGGCGGTATGCTGCGATGCGCGAGCCTGTCCCCCGTCGGGGATTCGAATTCTCCCTCGGGCGTGGATATTTGTGACGTCTTTAATATAAGGTAGTTCATAAGTAGTTTGTAACTCTAGGGACTGATGACCCCGCATTTGAACATTTTGTGATTCCGAATGTCTCTAAATTCACTCATATGGAATCGATGCCCTAAAACCACTTTTGCAACTTCTACAGTTGTGAGAATAGCAACTTATGATGCAGTTACTGTATTTAATGATGGGAACGTCGGGAGGATGAATGTATTAGAAAGAATGGACTTCAAGATAGGAAATTTTACTCAAGACATTCTGAGGAGAATAGATTTACAACACGTCTCTGTAGCTGAAAAGTCAGTTGAAAACCTGATAAAGGAAAGAATAGAGACAATAAGAAACCAGAAGAGAAAACTTTATGTGAAAAACTACCCAGAGTACAAATGTGGTGGTTTCTGAAGAAGTCAGTTAAGAAAAAAGGTTAGTTTGAACTTTAAATTGTATCTCCTAAAAAGTTTGTTTTTTAAAGTTCATGTGCCTTTTCCTCAGATTCTAGATGCTAGAATTATGAAATCTAATAAACCTTGTTTCAAGAAAATTTTTTAAAATTCTGATTGCAAGCAGAGATATGGGGCAAAGCGCTTGGAATTTTGCATGAATTTAAAATTTTACTTGTAAAATCATAATTTTAAGAAATACGAAAATTCTCCTATTTGACCTATTGCATAAACCTAATGAGAGAAGCTTACAACATATAAAGAGATGAGGCTGATAAATGTTTGTAGATATCTCTTGAATACTTTCTCAAAAATTGGAACATACGTTATTTCATTTAAAAAAAAGTTGAATATATATAGTTAGTTCAGAGCATTTTTACATAGAAGTGTGGACAACAAAATGGCAACTGAAATCAAAATTATTAGCTACAGAAATGGATTTCTAGAGACGTTCAACAAGAATATCAAGAAGAGAAAGAATAAGAAATGAAGCAATCAGACAAAAAATGAAATGTAAAAATTCAATTATTCAATTCATCGAGCGCAAACATTTAAAATGGTATGAACCGTCAGAACAATGGGTCAAGAAAGGCTTCCAAAATACATACTCGACTGGGCACCGAACGGAAGAAGAAAAAACGGACGATCACCTACCACATGGATGCAGGAAGTTCAGTGATCAATGAGGGAGAACAACATTCCTGAGGACTTATGGGAGGGCAGAAGAGTGGAGAACAATAATTAGTAACTTAATATAAGCTGGAAAATATACTGACACTGTAAAACCAGAATACTAAATATATATATATATATATAATAAAAGGATTTTATATATATATATATATATATATATATATATATATATATATATATATATAAAATCCTTTTATTATTTATTATTTATTTATTTATTTATTTTTATTATTTATTATATATATATATAATAAAAGGATTTTATGTGTAAATGTGTTACTTTCACGTAAAGCGTGGTAGCGTGGTATAAAATTTTATTGCCATATCACCAAAACTGTGGATTTGGTGCATTTTCGAAATAATGTGTGTTTTTCATCAATGTCCCCCCTTAAACTAACCTACCCTAAGGACAACAAATACACCCATGCCAGAGGGAAGACTCGAACCTCCGACGGCGAGCAGCGGCGCGCTCCGCAGCTAGTCTCCGGATTATCCGGGCCGCTCTTCGTCCGCCGCGGAGCTTCCCTGAGTGGTCGCGTCGCGATGGAACGTCTTTCACCTCAGCTCTGCCGGGCTACGCTCGTCGCTGCTGCTGTATTGATCAGAGTGTGTCGGCGATAATTGCATTCTGCTAACCGGGACGCCGGACGCGCCTACGGCTGCGGCGAAGAGTGGGGGAGATGGAAGCGGAGGTTGAGGTTGAGGCGGGCGGAGGTTGAGGTGGTGTCAAGAGGGCGCGCAAATATCGCCGCGCACCCCGTGTCGATAACTCAATTAAGGCCGCCGGGTGGCTCTCGCCCCTAAGAGTTTCATCTGAATGCCGAGATCAGCGCGGCTGCTGGCCTCGTCTCATGAATGATTCATTCAGCCGGAGCGCGCGCCTCCGTTACAAACAAAACGAAGCGCGCACTTGTATCGCGAGGCCGGTGGGTCCTCATTTCCAGTGAGCGTATGCGGATACAAGGAGCGAACGGGCCTCAGTGGGAGTCATCTGAATCGCTGCTCTAAATCTGGACACAACATTTCTCATGATCACATCCTTGTATACTGGCTGGCAAGAACTGTGAAGCACCCCGAAATAGAGAAAGATCAGATTAGATTAATACAGTGCCATATGGTTTTCTGCTCACGAGCTTTCGGCGAGATCTCATCTGCCAATGTCAAGTGGATGCCTGTCATTCTGAGGCCGCTGTCGTGCTTACATAGCCGCGCCGCCACCAGTGACGTCACCGGTGCCCATTTGCTTGACCATATATGGCAATCTACATCATCTACATCTACATGGGATACTCTGCAAATCACATTTAAGTGCCTGGCGGAGCGTTCATCGAAGCATCGTTACACTATTTTATCTCCCATTCCATTTTCGAATAGCGCGCGGGAAGAAAGAACACCTGAATCTCTCTGTTCGAGCTCTGATTTCTCGTATTTTATTCTGATGATCATTTCTACATATGTAAGTGGGAGTCAACAATACATCTTCGCATCGGAAGAGAATGTTGGCGCCGGCCGCGGTGGCCGAGGAGACTGAGGCGCTCCAGTCACGGTCTGCACGGCCACTACGGTCGGGATTTCGAATCCCCCCTCGGGCATGGATATTTGTGCCGTTCTTAGAATAAGGTAGTTGATAAGTGGTTTGTAAGTTTAGGGACTGATGACCCCGTAGTTAAGTCCCATAAGCTTAACAAACATTTGAACATTTTTTAGAATGTTCGCGATTGGAGTTTCGTAAGTCGCCCACGCCGCAGCGATAAGCGCCGTTGTTGTAATGATTCCGATCTCAGATCCTGTACCATTTCCGTAACGCTGTCTCCCCTGTATCGTGACAATATGAAATGAGCTGCCCTTATTTGGACTCTTTCGATGTCCTCCGTCAAACCCACCTGATAAGGATCACTGGGTAGCATTACACCTAGAAAGGACGTACAAGCGTACTGTATGCAGTTTCTTTAGTTGTTCTGTTGCATCTTTTAAAGGTTCTGCCAATAAAACGCAGTCTCTGGTTCGCCTTCCCCACGCCATTATCTACGTGTTCTTTCCAAATTAAGTCTGAAGTAATAGTAATTCCTAGGTATTTTGTGGAGTTTATGGCCTTCACTTTTAATTGATTTATCTTGTAAACAAAGTTTAACGGATTTCTTTTCGTACTTCACACTTCTCAATATTTAGAGTCAATTGCCAATTTTTACACCATAGTGCTATCTTATTCAGATCGTTCTGCAGTTCGTTTTGATCTTCAGATGATTTTACTAGACGGTAAATGACGGCGTGATCTGCAAACAACCTAAGAGACCTACTTATATTTTCCCCTAAATCGTTTATGTAAATAAGGAACAGAAGAGGACCAATAACACTACCCTGTGGAACGCGAGATATCACCTCTGTTTTAGTTGATTCCTTGCCATCGATTACCACGAACTGCGTCCTCTCTGACTGTACATCCCCTATCCAGTCGCAAATTTGGGGCGATTTACCATAACCATGCAATGTTTTGGTAGCGCGAACGCCGCGCTCGCTTGAACTCCTCATGATGTATTAAGTCCATGACGTAGTAAGCTGCAAGACGCCCTCTACATTGAGAGTGTTTTCAGAAATTTTGATCTCTGTGGCCTAGTTTAGTACGCTTTCCCAGAAGCTGTTCGACCGTTTGATAACTGATGTCTCGGCGAAAGCAATTCGGTGTCCCTTTTTCCAAAGCATGTTCCACCACAGCCGAGTTTTGGGGATAGCGTAGTCGAAAACAGCTTTCATGTTCTTTGTTTCGTTGTTCAATAGTCCGAACAGTCTGACCGAAATAAAACTGCCCACACACACATTGAATTTTATAAATGTCTGGTGTTATGAGATTCATGTGAACCTGTAATGGCGGAGTTCGCGCGACCAAAACATTGCCATATATGGTCAAGGAACTGGGCACAAGTAACGTCACTGGTGGCGGCGCTGCTCTATAAGCACGGCAGCGGCCTCGGAACGACAGTCATCCACTTGACAATGGCAGAGGAGATGTATTCCGAAAGCTCGTGGGCAGAAAAACACATGGCGCGGCTTGCAAACCGAGAAAATTATCTCGCCGAGAAACCTGGCATTCCGACATAGATCAATACTTGTTCCATAGATCATAAATACATTTCGCAATGTTTGTGGAACATCTCAGTTTAATAACTGGTGTGTATACATGTGATTCATTTTAAGTTAACCTCAAACGTTTGTTAAGCTTATGGGATTTAAAGCATGGTCATCAGTCCATAAATTTACAAACTACTTATGAACTATCTTATGCTAAAGACGACACAAACATCCTTTCCCGATGGGGGGATTCGAACCCCCGACCGTAGTGGTCGTGCAGATTGTGACTGGCGTGCCGCAGACAGCTTGGCCACTGCGGCCGGTCATTTTAAGTTATTTTTATTTTTTATGTACTTTTTAAACTAAATTACCAAGTTTTGTCTAAAAAATCATCTGAAGTCTAGGATTTGTCATCCAGAAACTCTTTATTTCATTTTTAAAATTAGTTGGCATTCAGACTTTTTATGCTTCCTGGTAAGTGAACTAAATATTAAAATTGGTGTAGTCATTTCTAACTATTTCTGTGTTTTAGCAAGACTTAACACAGTGTGTAAATGGTACAAGCCGCCAAAATTATACAGATGGTATATCTCGATGTGCTTGACAAAAAAAGAAATTAATGAAATATTGTTCTACCATATACTCCATTTTTGTATTCGTAAAGAACAATATTTCTATGCCGGATGATAGGCTTATTTCTGTTTACATTGTCGACTGACGATACACGAGATAGCATGGATAATCCGCGCTGCCTGCACGTGCCTGGGGTTGCGAGACATAACGCGCGAAAGCACTTCGCGACGAGAAATGTACGTGTACAACGCCGCGACACGGCGGCTAGGTGCTGCTGAAACAAGCAATATGAACAGTCATTGGGTTGTCAATAATGTGTAATTTATTTTTCATAAACAAGAAATTAAATACAACCAGACGTTTCTCTTTCACAGTGCCATTATAAATGTCATGGTAGTAAAGAAAAGCTAACATCAAAGAAACTGTGTTTACCTTAGTACAAAATCAACCAGTTACGTAGTAATTGTGCTTTACATCCAGTCAAAAATTTCCTATTTTTACAACAAAACCGTATCAAAAATTAAATTCAGCTTCCTTTCCTTTTATACAACACAACGAAAATGAAACCTAAATTACTTAGTTTCCTCTTACCATTCGATCCAACACATGATTCATGACAGCGAACACAGTTTCCTGGCACTTGTTCACACAGATACATATTTGCCTTTTCATATTGGCTGCATTGAAAATCCTCTGCGTAAGTTTATGCGCATTATTAACTTGTTAAGCATAAACAATTTTCTTCATTGGTGCCAGATGTAAAAATACTTTGGATTTAAATCAGGGCTGCATGCTGACTATCGACGTGGACCCGAACGTCCGATCCATCGTCCTGGAAATCGTCTATCCAAAAATCTGCTTAATCTGTGACCAACGTGGGGTGGAGCACAATCGTGGAAGAACCACATGTTATGATGTACGCCTAACGGAATGTCTTCTAACAGCGCTGGCAGCAATATTTCCTCTAGAAACGTTCGGTAATAGTTACCACTCGCACATTGAAGCGCTATGCTACGATGTCGAGGCTGTTCCCCGTAGGCGGTTGGAATTCCTCCTTGGGCGTGGATGTTTGTGCTTTCATTAGTATAAGTTAGTTCATTAGTAGTTTGTAATTTTAGGGACTGATGACACCGCAGTTAAGTCCCATAAGCTTTACAAACATTTGAACATTTGAAGTTTGCATTAGAACGTACCAGTAAAAAACATTAGGAACAATAATGTAATCATCTAGCATATCCGGCCACACATTTTCGGAAAATAGTCGCTCTAAATGTGTTGCCACTACGTGGCAAAGATTGTTTACACTCCACGTGTGCATGTTACGGAAATTAGTTATTCTGTCGCGAGTATTTTGTTGACAAAAGTCATTCTGATAATTCACGTTGTGGAGGGAAATTTAGATCTTCCAATACTTCTACGCGTTGAATGTGATAAGTCCGCAGACGCTCGTCTTTGAAAGTGCGATATACCCACTTGGCGGGCGAAGCATTTAGTACTGTGAGTACTAATATGCAGCTTGCTGGAAACTGGCAGCTGCTTGAACGAGCGTAAGGTCAGAACACCAGGGATTAGCTCAACGTCAGCATGCTACGCTAATACTGCCGTAAGAAAAATAAATTCCTATATCGGAATCTCGTACATAACTGTACGAGGTTGACCATGTCTTCGTAACTTTTACAGTAGACCACAAATCTCGTATTTGTACGAGGAACCTCGTGGGCCACTGCTTTCTGTGCGGGGCAGTAACGAGCCTGTATCTCTCAGTGTAAGGAAATTACGTAAGTACTTGAAAGTTTTATTCTGTGACGAGCTAACAAAATAGTCAAGCATAGAAGAAGAGGTGTTTCGTATTCAGAGGAGAATTTAAAAAGGTGAAGATAACTACTGTAGTTTATTAACAATTAAATGTATAATAATTGCGTACAAAGAATCAAACATTTGGTTCACAGCAGCAAATGTGTCTCGTACAGGAAGTTGTCGTTGTGGGAAGCGTTCTCGATAAATTCGTACAGCTGCCCTCCCAACACCTTTTGCCTCTCCATAAATTACATGAATATCGCGTAGCTCAGAAATAGTTAATTTCCTTTCAATTGCAAAAGTTAACAGAGTTGCAATAACGTCTGCAGAGGTTACTCGACGACTGTCGTCACTCGACGTATTACAATGATGCAGCTACTCAGGCCCAAGTTGCCTATGTGTTAACGATTCACGTTCGCGATGTCAAAACGCGTAGCGAGCAATACCAGTAACAGAATTCTTTTAAATCCTGGGACAAGTGTAGGAACTACGTAAACATGTTGCTAGACTTTTTTATCAAGCACTCTGAGGTGTAACATCTTTGTAATTTTTGCGGCTTATGCCGTTTGCGCCCTAAATATATTGGGTGAGTCACTATTGCCACCAAGAATAACCCCTAAAGTATGATAGGAGCTGAAATGTTTGTCAGAATCCATAACTGATCGCAATCTGCGATTTATTTCAAATAAATTTTGCCCGCCGCGGTGGCCGAGGAGACTAAGGCGCTCCAGTCACGGTCTGCTCGGCCACTACGGTCGGGGGTTCGAATCCCCCCTCGGGCCTGGATATTTGTGCCGTCCTTATTATAAGGTAGTAGATAAGTAGTTTGTAAGTTTAGGGACTGATGACCCCGTAGTTAAGTCCCATAAGCTTAACAAACATTTGAACATTTTGTTTGTCAGAAAGAAGTTTAATGGGACAGCGTGGACCAGAATATGACGTTGTTTTTTTATTACTAATTGGGGTCGCTTCACAGTTATGAAGGTGAACCTTTAATGAGATGCTATAGGTTGGTACTTAATTTCTGATAGCTGCTATTGAGATGAATCGAATGGTGTATAGCAGTAAGGACTTTAAAGATCAACGGCAGTCATAAAGGTACCATGAATGTCCATTTACAGAAGGTGTTCGAAGTAATGACCATTGGTATCAATGCAGTGCTGTTGTCTTCTTATCGTGGATTGCGTGGTATTCCGTATTACTTCAACAATTATCGAAGCAAATTTCTCTTGTGTGGTATATCTTGCAAACAGTAAATTTTCGCTGAATACGGCGTATCCATCTAACTTGCCGTTGACATGTAAACATCTTTCGATAGTTGCGCAACACACCTCTAATAGGAACAGTAAGAATAGTATCGTCGAAGCAAATGTGAATGATGTACTCCTTCGAAAAATCGATTTGCTTCTCATTTACCGAGAATGACAACGAAATTCAGCGAGAAGTCGAGATATCCTCAATCTACTCATCCGACACGTACATTTAAATAAGTGTATGATTAATTGAGAACAACTCATCGCAAAGACGTGGCGACGAGCTGCAACAGGCACATACAAAAGACACACACATACAACACTTTCAGCTATCGGCCATGGTCATACAACACAGTCATGGTGATGGTTGTATGACTGTGTTGTGTGCCTGTGTGATTGCGTGAGTGTTCTATTTTCTGAAGAAGTGTTGTATGTGTGCGTCTTTTGTATGTGCCTGTCGCAGTTCGTCGCCACGTCTTTGCGGTGAGTTGTAAACTGTCCTTACTATATTATTAATTCCAACCTGGACTTTCCATCATTATATATGAATTGAGAACAAATGTATCTTTAACGTATCGGAAACATCCTGCATAGGAAAGTTACTAACGAGGAAGCGGAAAATGGTACGCTTGCAACTGTGGTTCGAGGTCCTTGACTTATTGTTAGTTCGCGTCATATACCAAGGGAATCTGACACGAGCCGCCGTAGTGTTGTTTGTCTTCTTTATCGCCATAAATATCATCCTTACCATATAAGACTGGTGGAATGGCCAGTGTTCTAAGGCGCTTTGCTGTAAAGCGAGCGGTTGCACCCCGTCGGAGACTCCTCCCTCGGATATGTGTGTGTGAGAGTGATTTTTCCTACTCATATGTTTCATAATGATGCCATTGTGCACCGGAACTAGTTACGTTAATTTGAATAAAGGTTTTTTTTGTTCATTCTTTGTGGCTCGACCACTATATAGCATAAAATTAAATATTACTTTGTCAGTCATACTTTTTGACAGCAATGTCGAATAAAAAAGTAGTTGTAAGTAGTCTATAGGCCTAGGTACATAACTGCAGTAGTTAAGTCCCTTAAATCTGATTGATTTGAGTGAGGAAAAGATGGAGAGGAAAATGGACAGGGAGAGGAAGAGATGGGCATACACAGAAATAGAGGAGGACGTTGGATATGCACAAAGGGGAACGAGGATGGTTACAGACAAGGGCGGTAGATAAAGGGAGCAGTGAGGGAAGGATGTGTATCCAATTCCCAATCACAAAGCATTATATAATAACTCATACCAGGAATAATTTAATCTGAAACATTAAGATTGGTGTGGTATCTGTTCTCTGGAACACATCTGAAGGAAAAGACACCACACCTGGTTCAGAGACACTTATCCATTTGTAGGAAGAATGGTAAGGAATCACTTTCGGTGTACTAGGGCACTAAAGTAATTTAGTGGTGACAAGTGAAAATGTTAGCTAGTCCGGGATTCGAACACGGGTCACCCTAATCTGGCCAGCAGTCACCTTAAGCCCGCCACCTCATGTTCCCATAAGGCTGTAGCGCACCTTTCGTCCGCGTACTCATATAATCTCCATTTCAATGTCGAACGCCATTATCACATCTGTTGTGATAAATGCCGAGAACCGACAAAAATTCTGTTCATATGTAAAATCGGTAAAAGGGAGGAATGCTTCTGTGAGTCAGTCTTGGGTGACGATAAAAAAGAAGTTGACATGTTCAAATGTTTGTAGAGTCTATGGGACTTAACTACGGGGTCATCAGTCCCTAAACTTACAAACTACTTATGAACTACTTACAACTAAGGACGGCACAAATATCCATGCCCTAGGGGGGATTCGAACCCCCGACCGTAGTGGCCGTGCGGACCGTGACTGGAGCGCCTCAATCCCCTCGGCCACCGCGGCCGGCGTTTAATACATCATTCACAGAAGATTATACCAGGTCTAACATTTAACCCGACAAATCTAAATCTACGAAACTGCGCATCGTTCACAAAAAGTTCCTGATCTGAAGTGAACAGTCATCCCCACCCTCCTGAGTGGGAAGGAGCGGTAACTCTGAAATCTCAATTAGGAAGCACCATTTTTGCTGCAGATACGGATTCCTCGCCAAGAAATACGCTGTCCGCTAGTCCACAATTATGTGTTATCACAGCCGAATTTTTCTTGAAATCGACGACCTTACCTTGAAGAAGCATGTATGCTGTATGTATTTTATTAATTACAGCAGACGAATATTGTAGGTATGTTACTTTTGTGATTTTGATACGCGCTTCCTGGTTCTCAGTACTAGAAAATGCGATCATGTCGTTCCGAAACATATCATACTGACAGAAAATTGTATGTAATGTACAACTGGTGCATGAGTTGCCTCAATAAGTTTACTGCTTATTGCTTGACATCCAAAAGGTGCTTCATATGATGCCAAATAAAATCTCATATATGTGTGAGTGGCTCGAAGACTTCATAAGTCATAGAACGCAGTATGTTGTCCTCGACGGCTAGTGTTATTGTCAGGAGTGCATCAGAGAAGTGCGGTAGGACCGCTATAATTTTCAGTCTACATATATTATTTGACTAGTAAGGTTAGTTGCTGGGACCGGTGGAATGGCCGATTGTACGAACAACCATGAACGAATTGAACCAACGATCGCAAAGCATAGGTCAACGAGAAAAAAAAAGCGTTTTAAGGCGCTTTCCTGCGGAGCGCGTACATCTACATCTACATCCATACTCCGTAAGCCACCCGATGGTGTGTGGCGGAGGGTACCTTGAGTACCACTAACTGTTCTTCCTCCTATTCCAGTCACGTATTGTTCGCGGAAAGAAAGATTGTCGGTATGCCTCTGTGTGGGATCTAATCTCTCTGTTTTTATCTTCATGATCTCTTCGCGAGATATACTGCTAGACTCCTCGGTAAAGGTATGTTCTCGAGACTTCATCAAAAGCCCGTACCGAGCGACAGAGCGTCTCTCCTGCAGTCTTCCACTGGAGTTTATCGATCATCTACGTAACGCTCTCTCGATCACCAAACGATCCTGTAACGAAGCGAGCTGCTCTCCGTTGGATCTTTTCTACTTCCTCTATCAATCCCACCTGGTACGGATCCCACACAGGTGAGCAGTATTGTAGCTGTGGGTGAACAAGTGTACTGTAACCTACTTCCTTTGTTTTCGGACTGCATTTCCTTACGATTTTTCCAATGAATCTAAATTTGGCATCTGCTTTACCGACGATTGATTTTATATGATCGTTCCTTTTTAAATCACTCCTAATGCCTACTCCCAGATAATTTATGGATTTAACTGCTTCCAGTTGCCCACCTTCTATAGTGTAGCTAAATGATACAGGATCTTTCTTTCTATGTATTCGCAGCACATTGCACTTGTCTACATTGAGATTAAATCCCATTCCCTGCACCATGCGTCAATTCCATGCAGATCCTCCTACATTTCAGTAAAATTTACTACCCTTGTAGGTTCCAATTCTCCCTGGAGCGTGCGCAAGCGCGCGCGGTGTTGTGCGTTTGTGCGCGCGCGTGTTGTGTGTGTGTGTGTGTGTGTGTGTGTGTGTGTGTGTGTGTGTGTATGTGCGTGTGTGTCTGTTGTCCTTTGGCTAGATTAAGTAGTTTTTAAGCTTTAGGGCTGATGAAGTCAGTAGTTTAGTTCCATAGATTTACAAATATTTGTTCACATTTTGGTTAGTAACACTGTACATCTGATTGCTGACTATGTTGTGCATGGGTGGGTGTCGTTAATAGAAAAATTTTCTACTTGATCTGAGGAATAGAAACAAGCTGAAAATGTAGAAAAACGCAATGTTATGCATGTCAGTAGGAAAAACAATCGAGTGTTTTCATTCAGTCGTAGTGACGCAGTTGCTGATTTTTAGAAAAGCGTCAGTTGTACTGACTGAAATTAGGGTATGCAGATTTAGCTTCCCAGTGACCTGTCTACACAGGTTACTGCGTACTTCTTCTTTGGTTACTTCCGAGAACAGTGGTGGCGTTACACAAAAAGTGGGCCTCGGCGAACTCGTCTTTGTCAGACCCCTTCCATTTTTTCTGTAAGGAAGTAACATAAACACGATCCTTTAGATATCACCACAAAAGAAATCTACTGGTCTTAAATCGGGGGACCTTGCGGGCCATGAATGAGGACCATGGGCCCCAACCCCACCACACAGCCACGGATTATGTACAGCGTGTGGTATCTGCCCCTGAAACTTTGAAGGGTTGTAGCTCCCAAACTAACAGTGATAGGAATGTAGTTTAAATTGATTTGGACGCAGCTGGTTTCAACGAATCCAAGGCACGACAGAAAAACTATTGTTCCGTTTACAAAATTATATCTTTGTGCTGTAACTCTTTGGAAAATGATACAATGAACTATGTTCATAGCTCCGCAGAAAGTGTAACATTTCTTGTGTTGACCTACCGCATTAAAATTTTCCGTCACCTATTATTTTATAAGTTAGTGAGAGAGAGAGAGAGAGAGAGAGAGAGAGAGAGAGAGAGAGAGAGAGAGAGAGAGGGGGGGGAGAGAGAGAGAGAAAGAGAGAGAGAGAGAGAGGAACACACTTAGTGAAATACCATATATATATTCACTAAGTGTGTTTGTCTCTATAACTTATAAAATAATTGGTGACGGGTAATTTTAATGCAGTAGGTCAACACAAGAAACATTACACTTTCTGCGGAGCTATGAACATAGTTCATTGTATCATTTTCCAAAGAGATATAGCACAAAGATATAATTTTTTAAATGGAACAATAGATTTTTTCTGTCGTGCACTGGATTCGTTGAAACCAGCTGCGTCCAAATCTATTTAAACAATATATATATATATATATATATATATATATATATATATATAACGACATTTTAACATTGTTTTGCGATGCCTCTACTCGCACGAGGCCGTCGACGGTTGCCGACGTCGGCGACGCCTAGCGCCGCCCCTGACCGACAAAGTTGCGAACGAATTCTGTTTCATCGTTAGCCGTGCCCGTTATTGATGTCTCGGAACATACTGCCCTCCCACCTTCAGAGTAAAAATTTCTCTTTCGAATGGAGTGCCAAATAAACAGCAGAACATTCCGCGACACAGGGCAGCGCGGCTGAGCGATTGCGGGGGAGGGTCTGGTAGGCGGGCGCCACGCCTCGCTTCTCCACGCCGCGTCGGCCGGCTGCTCGTGACGTCACGGCTGGCGGGCGGTCTGCGGCAACCTGTTGTCGCGCGCTGCGCACCGACGCCGCCACCGCCAACGCCGCCTTCCGCAGTGCTTCAGGGTCACGCCGCGGCGCGCGCGTTTTTACGGCTTGAGACCACTGAAGGAGACCATCTATACTCATAAAAATGCAAATGTTCGTTTGTGCGAAACCGGTAATTCTCCGAAAGCTTGTAACCTTCTTCGTATTTTGAGGTGACTTTCTGTTTTTTAAAATATTGATGATGATTATTTATGGTAGACAATTGCGTAACTTTAGTCTTCTTCGGTGTGATAGTGTAATAAGGTACCAATTTTACTTATCTTGTACTTCAGAAATTAAGGTTGGTACTCCTGTTTGATCGATCGAATTAAATTATTGTTTCTTATTTCACCTGAACGTACTGCGAAGTATTACTTTCCTGAACCTATTCAATGTCCTAAGCTTTATTAAAATGTTTCAACATACTGATTCTTTATCTCAGGGGCTATATATTGTTATGGAAGTTTGCTTTTAATACGGTTCATCTCACTGAATAGCGTATTAAGTAAATTTTACTACATATTGCCAGCTGTCACAGTCAGAGATATTCATTTAAGCAGTGTTCAATATATCACTGATTTGGTAAAGGTTCGAACTACGGAAGAAATGTTTGTAAATCTATCGTACCAAACTGCGTGGTCATCAGTCCGTAGCTTACAAACTACTTAAACCTAGGTAAACTAACCTAAGGACAGCACACACACAGACACCCATGCCCCAGGGAGGACTCGAACCTCCACGGCGAGGAACCGCGCGCTCCGCAGCGAGGTGCTTTAGACCGCTCGGCTACTCCACCGCGGCAACTACGAAAGAACTCTGTTAAAACACTTTTTAAGTGTCACTCGTTTCTATATTCTTCAAAATTACACAGTATACAATAAATGCACTTGCAAAGAGACACTTCAATAATTCACAGTTCGGTAACTATATTTCTTACAGTTAATGTTTTACAACAACTTCTCTGATCTCTTTCACAGTTCATATCAACTTTGATCTTCTAAATAAAGTTCATAATGTAAGTTTTAGTGCTCTTGATAAAACAGTTATTATTCTGATCTGTCTAACATTGATCATTATATCTTCGGGAGGCAGAATTTTTGTAACTATTTTCTGAAGCCTAACCCGATCTAAACTCCATAGATATTACTGTGGCAAATCGCATAACCCTTTAGCGTTATTCACCTGTTCCTATTAAAATCTCAATACCTTACAAGATATGAATTTGTCGCAAATTAACAAGTTCATAACTAGACCCATAATTAATCTCAGCCGGCCGCGGTGGCCGAGGGGGCTAAGGCGCTCCAGTCACGGTCTGCACGGCCACTACGGTCGGGGGTTCGAATCCCCCCTCGGGCATGGATATTTGTGCCGTCCTAGTTCGTAAGTAGTTTGTAAGTTTAGGGACTGATGACCCCGTAGTTAAGTCCCATAGGAGACCTACCTAATTGGGAGCTGAATACACACATAGAGAGAGAGAGAGAGAGAAAATGTTCAAATGTTTGTAAATCTTATGGGACTTAACTACGGGGTCATCAGTCCCTAAGCTTACAAACTACTTATGAACTACTTACGAACTAGGGCGGTACAAATATCCATGCCCGAGGGGGGATTCGAACCCCCGACCGTAGTGGCCGTGAAGACCGTGACTGAAGCGCCTCAGTCGCCTCGGCCACCGCGGCCGGCTGAGAGAGAGAGAGAGAGAGAGAGAGAGAGAGAGAGAGAGAGAGAGAGAGAGAGAGAAACACGACTGAGGGTACTATTTATACTAGTTTTCCATCAAAAGATGACTGTAATTTAGGGTGTTTTGGCTAACTTATTCTGTGGCCTTGACTATTCTGTATTACAATGATATGAACTGATTTATTTTAAAAAAAACCGTGACTTCTGCCTCGTAAAAATTAGTAAAATTCAAAATTGACGGAAATGGCGATTCTGCTGTTACGATCGCGATGTATTGTTAACAGCTCTTGACCGTGGGCAACGAATAGCACAAATATCGTTAACATATTTTTATTACAGTTTTATGCAGGTCAATAAGGCCGTCACGTTCCAAAAGAATGACAACAAAGTGCATATGCAGTTGCCACGAAAAATCTGGCCCTACAGACTCTCAAAGAAGTCCCCTGCTACTCTCACGAGGCCGACGATGTGGGTGGCGCTTTGGTTCTGTAGAACAGACTCCCACACTGATCTACAGTTTTATTGTGATCTGCATGAAATTTTACACAATTGACCTTCAAAATTAAAGGACTCACTATCTGCATGAGATTGCATACGTGCCACGGTGGAGGGTACTTTACAACAGATTTAGATAGCAATGTACTGATTTAAACGTTCATGAAGAAATTTATCACACTTGACATAAAATTTCGTAATTACTCCAGATTTCGACACTGTGTGGCGGAACACCATTAAATATGGTGTATACAGGGAATGGAGAAGATGCATAGACAAGAGGGGAAAGGAGGAAATTGGCAGAGAGTGGGTAGAGGTAATGACAGACTGGTAGGTGAATAGAGTGAGGTGGGTCGAGGAGGAGGGGATAGTCGGCAGATAAAGTGGAGGAGGAGGCATAGGGGGAGAAAGATATGGACAGAGAGAGAGAGAGACAGAGGGAGAGAGAGTATGGAGTACATGGACTAACATAATATTGGAGTAAGTAAATACCCAAGCAACGCCGGGATTTTAGGTAGCTAATGGAGATTAGAGGAATATGCTTAGATCCCCACGAGATTTAGCTATTGCGAAGCATTATCGGGTTCGCTACTGTCTGTATGTTTGTCGAGTACGTATGCGTGTGTTTGTATGTAATATTCTGCCACTTTCAGTAGAAATCTTTCACAATTATAAAATTAATATACATATATTCATGAAATACATCGAATAATTAGGTATACGAAGTAATACACGTAATCCAGGACAACTTTGTGAAAAAATTTCAGAGCATTTCGTCAAAAATTTGAAATTGTTGTAACTCTATAGGATTTAACGACAGACGTTATCAATCTTAGGCTTAGACTAACCTAAATACCACACACACGCACACATACACACACACACGCCAGGGGGAGAACTCGAACCTCCAACAGGGAATAACCACACGCTTCGCAGAAGGCGCCTTACACCACTTGGCCATTCGACAACGGAGACTTCTCAGATATTTGCGCTTAGGAACATCTACTTTTGTATGTAAGTGCAAATGATGTGAAAGTTTTTCAAAGATTGCCTTGACATTCTGAAACAATTTTCAATTCAGTTTTCCAGCACTCACTGGAATTCCGTCTGGTATACATGTAATATACAAGTAATAATACTAAATATTAATCACTTGGTTCATGAAACCTTCCACTATGTGGACAAGCGACATACGTTGGCAAGCATGAAATTTTCCTTTTTTTTTTTTTTTTTTTTTTTGTTTTTTTTTTTTTTTTTGAAAAGTCTTGTTCGCAATATGCTTTATTTCACATGACGCGTTTCGAGTATCTAAAATATTTGATTGCAACCTTTCAATCGAATCTGCCATCACAACTATGTCATCTGCAAGACTGCTTATTTTGTTTCCATCTATTTTAATCCCGCTGTCAGTCATACTGTTTTCAACATATGATCCTGAAACTACCCTGATCCATGAACTTAATTTGCCGTCTACTCTAACTGCTGCCTTACAGTCTACGTGCCGTGCGAATTAGCCGTGCGCAGTAGGGCACCGTGTTGCGGTGCGCGCGGCTGTTAGCCTCGGGAATGGATGTTCGTGTTGTCCTTAGGTTACTTTATCTTAGTTTTAGTAGTTGTGAAACTATGGACTAATAACGCAGCAGTTGAATTCGATAGAGTTACAAGCATTTGAACAGTCTACGTAAGGACCTTTAATTGTCTGCACACATTTTCCTCCTATTCCATAATTTTATAGAACTGTCAACAGTTTCTTCCTAGGAACACGCTTATAAGCCTTTTCTAGATCTATAAAACATAGATACAGTTCTCAGTACCACTCATATCACTTCTCCATTATCTGCCGTAAGCAATAGATCTGGTCCTGAGAGCCTCTAAGAGGCTTAAACCCACAATGAATTTTAACAAACTTGTCTTCATCTAATACTCTCACTTTCCTTCTAACAAGACCTGAGAATAACGCTAATTAAAGAGGTACCTCGATAGTTGTTGCAATCTTTTCTGTTTCCATGTTTCAAAATTGGCGTGATTACCGCTTTGGTTCAGTCAGTCTGGACTTTCCATGATTCCCATGCCTTTTAAATTATTCTGTGCCCATCTGAGACCTGACATTCCGCTGTATTTGACGAGTTCAAATGTTCAAATGTTTGTATAGTCTATGGGACTTAACTACGGGGTTATAAGTCCCTAAACTTACAAACTACTTACGAACTAACTAAAATTAAGGACGGCACAAATATCCATGCCCGAAGAGGATTCGAACCCCCGACCGTAGTAGCCGTGCAGACCGTGACTGGAGCGCCCCAGTCTCCTCGGCCACCGCGGTCGGCATTTGACGAGTCCCGGCCGCTTTATTGCACTGCAATCTATCGACCATTCTCTCCCTTACATGTGATCCTGTTTCCGTCATATTTCCTATCCCATTATAACTGAAAATCAGACACATCATTGAACGTTTCACCTACATTGAGCAATTTTTGAAAATATTCCCTGCATCAGCCCAAGGCGTACAAAGGATTCGCTAGCAGCTTCTCTGACCTGTCCAAAACACTTGTTAATTCCTTCTTCCATCCTTTTCGAAGACTACTAATTACGCCCCAGAATGGTTTTCCGGCGGTTTAACCCAAGGTTTCTGCTTGGATTCTGCAATTATTCATTTTACTTTTGTTTCTTGATTCAATATAACTTTCTGCCTGTCTGCCTGATTTCTAGTAAGTTCAAATGCTTGTAAACTGCAGTGGTAATCGGTGCCTAAACTTACAAACTACTTAAACTAGCTTATCCTAAGAACAACACACACCCATGCCCGAGGGAGGACTCAAACCTCCTATGTGGAACGGCCGCGCGCACCGGAGCATGGCGCCTTACTGCGCACGGCTATTCCGCCGTCACGTAACTTTTATATGAAGCATTTTTTCGTTTGATGATAGATGAGGCTGTAATCGGTAAAAATAAAAATGAGTTGAAAATTGTAAAAAAAGAAAACATATGGCGAAAATGTAGCTACATAGATGCAAGTGTTTGTAAGAAAGCAATACTGTGTTAAAATTTCAAACAATTATATCAATAACTTTCGTAGATATATGATTTTGATCATAATGCTATAGGTTAGAGTTGTAAGAGGAGATATAGGAGGGGGGAAATTGGAGGGGGCGCAGGACGAGATGAACCGGTAGAGCGTGATGACGAGACGGTGAGGAGGTAGGAGGTGTGGGATGGACGTTCAGATCGTAGAGAAGAGGGGCGGGGTGGGAGATAAGACAACAGGTTGAAGGGGAAGAAGCACACAAAGAGGACGGAGAAGCATGAAGAGAGAGGTACGAGAGGCAGAGAGCAGAGGACATAATAAGTAGAGCAATTCTTATTCACAAAGTATTAGGAAATCACACACATTAGAAATATTCGCTTTATCTTGTCTTTATTTTCTTTTTAATCTGAGAGGACACAGCAACGCTTGGCTATTCGGAAATAAAACGGCAAACACATCGGCGTGCTTCAACTCTTACACAAGTACTGCCCAAGACACTGCTTTGTCTTCCAAACGTACAAAACAGGTTGTTTTCCAAGTCCTTCCCTAGCCGTAGTATCCGGTGTTGAACAGGTATGTGTTTATTCCAATGTTGTGTTAGTTCAACTCGTTCTTCCCCTATAGCCAACATCTTCTGCCATCTTTTCAATTACCTGTGGTAAAATTTGGGCGGTTTCATTTCGTTTTCACGCTGATCAATGCTTATCATTTCATTTCTCATGAAGAATGTATCCTAGAATAATTTAGGAAACTCACAGTGACATGTGTTGCGAAAAGTGCAAGTAGTAAAGAGAAATAAATTAAAATATAGTGACTGATGGAGCGATTTTACCATGTATCAAATTGTTCATCGCGTTATATTTTGTGATGTGTGTTGTTCTGGTGTATTTAATGGTATATGTACGTACCGACCGTCTCGCGAATATGTATAGTAATGTAGATGTAACAAACTCTAATGCCATGTAGAATGCCCAAGTTTTATTGCATTGACTGTGGAAATTTAGTAAGTATTAACTTTTGTCCTTCCATCATGCTGTTGGAGGTGTCAGCAAGGAAAGTTTCTTTCGCTTTTAAAGCACATGTATAAAGTTTGCGGCAAACAGCTCTCATTCTCAAACAATGGGTGAATGAAGTTTCGTTCTTCACAAGTTTCATGATGCGGCAGTTTATCAAGCAGCTCACTGTTTATGACGTCATATCTCCCGAACTATGTGTAGCAGATGGTTTTGCCTCAACAGCGATTGTTCCCTGACGCTAAGAAACATACGTGCCAAGTTTGGTTGAAATCGCTCCATAGCTTACCAGAAGACGTCGAACAAACACACACACACACACACACACACAGAGACAAACGCACACGCACACACACACACACACGCAGAAACCTACACACACACACACACACACACACAGAGAGAGAGAGAGAGAGAGAGAGAGAGAGAGAGAGAGAGAGAGAGAGAGAGAGAGAGAGACGTATACGAACATACTAGAGCCCATTTCACATGGTTAGCGCATCTTCAAATTACCACTAACAACATGCTTCTTGCGAAAGAATTTTCTTCGCGAATGTATGTAGCACCGATTAGTGGGGTCACAAGGTGAGAAATGTGCCTTGAACACAGGAAACCGCATTCCTCGCATTAAAAGCTATTGATATGCTAGGGTTAAAAAATCTATAATGAGCAGATAATTAGACGTTTCACTTGACATTTCACCTATTTCTGCGACTGTAATAGATAATTGCAGCTCTCATTTTATCGCCATACATGATTTTTAAATGATATTAATGCAATATCCACTGTTCACAGAAAGTTGATCACTCTAATTGTTACCTTTTGCTTACTTGTTCTGTTGGTATGTGCTTGACAAGTTTGGGAATAAAGTAGATGTATAACAACAATGTTTCAGAACAGGTACATAGAAGATGCGCTAGAGTCGTTATTGTAAATACAATACTTGAAACTATGGTATTTATTTTTGGAACATTATACGATTGTTGTACCTTGAGGCCAAAAGATTTTTCAGTATTACGTACACTGTGTAGTGCGTAGTTGAGCATCTATCGTAGTAATTTTGTTGTGTCCTATTCACATACTAGGCACGGACACATCTCTACATTTCTTTTTTTATCTCATGAGGACTACGAAAGGAACGTAATAGTGACAGCATGATAGTCATATGGTTTTTTAGAACACAGCTGTCTAGATTTCAGCGGGCAACATTGAACATTAATCTTCTTTGTTTGTATACACACAACACGGTTTAGTGAGGTGAACATTCTTTTGTTGGAATGATTCTCGGTTAATTTGTCCGAACATTCGTATTACTATTATGGACTATGCCGATATGTCACCAAACTAGATTTTTTTGAATATTTTTATTTAATGACAGTTCTCTGAGCTCTCTGGTTGTTACAGATCGTCACATTGTAAACATTGCTATTACTAAAACAACAAACTGATAGATGCTTTTCTTTTTGGCATTTGTGGCATTTAATAAGCACTTCGAATTGCAGGATATTGTTTTTAAAAATGTTCAAATATTTGATAAGCTTAAGGGACTTACTGCGGGGTCATCAGTCCCTACACTTACAAACTACTTATGAAGTAGCTTATACTAAAGACGGCACAAATATCCATACCCGAGTGGTGATTCGAACTCCCGACCGTAGCGGCCTATTATTCTTAGAAAATCAATACTTGACCCAATATTTTTCTTTATTAAGATAAAATTGATATAAGTAAAATAGGCGACCAACATTCATTATACAAAAGAGGCGTTAATTACGTCTACATCTACATAGATACTCTGCAAATCACATTTAAGTGCCTGGCACTTTCATAACTGGCCACATTCATAACTTTTCTCTACCGTTACATTCTCTAATAGCGCGCGGGAAGAAAGAACACCTAAATCGTTCCGTTTTCGATCTGATTTCTCTTATTTTATTGGGATGGTCATGTCTCCCTAAGTACGTGGGTGTTAGCAAAATATTTTCACATTCATAAGTAAAAGTCGGTGATTGAAACTTCGCAAACAGATCACGCCGCAATGAATAACGTCTTTCTTTTAATGATTTCCACCCCTATTCGTGCAACATTTCCGTGACGCTCCCCCCCCCCCCCCACGTAACGTGATAAAACAAAACGAGCTGCCCTTCTCTGAACCTTCTCAATATCTTCCGTCAGTCCCACCTGGTGAGGGTCCCACAAGGGGCAACAGTACTCCAGGAGAGGACGCACAACTGTGATGTAGGCAGTCTCTTTGGTGGAGCTGGTGCATCTTCGAAGCATTCTGCCAATGAAACGTAACCTTTGATTCGCCTTCCCCACAATATTTTCTATGTGTTCTCTCCAGTCAAAGTTGTTCGTAATTGTAACTCCTAGGTATTTGGTAGAATTTAAGACCTTAATGTTTGACTGATTTATCGCGTAATTGAAGTTCAGTGGATTTCTTTTAGTGGTCATGTGTATTACTTCACACTTTTCTTTATTTAGTGTCAATTGCCAATTTTCGCACCAAGTAGAAAATTTGTCTAAATCGCTTTGCAGTTGCTTTCGATCCTCTGTTGACTTCACTAACCGATAAACGAGAGCATCATCCGCGAACAGTCTAAGGGAGCTATTCAGATTGTCTCCTAAATCGTTTATAAACACGAGGAAGAGTAGGGGACCTATAACGCTTCCCTGTGGAACGCCAGATATCACTTCTGTTTTACTCGATGACTTATCGTCAGTTACAACGAACTGTGTCCTTTCTGATAGGAAATCGTGTAGCCAATCGCACAATTGGGAAGATATTCCATAAGCACGCAATTTCATTAGAACATTAGAAGCCGCTTGTGGGGTACAGTATCAAAAGCCTTCCGGAAATCCAGAAATATGGAATCGATTTGAGATCCCTTGTCGATGGCACTTAACACTTCATGTGAATAAATGGCAAGCTGTGTTTCGCAAGAGCGATAATTTCTGACTATTGGTTAATAGGTCGTACTCTTCGAGGTAGTTCATAATATTCGAACAAAGTATATGTTCCAAAATCCTACTGCAAATCGACGTCAATGAGATAGGCCTGTAATTTTGGGGATCACTTCTATTGCCTTTCTTGAATATTGGAGTAACTTGGGCAACTTTCCAGTCTTTGGGTACACATCTTTCGCTGAGTGATCGGTTGTAAATTATAGCTAAGTACGGAGCAATTGCATCAGCATACTCTGAGAGGAATCTAGTTGGTATACAATCCGGCCCGGAAGTTTTGTTTTTGTTTAGTGACTTAAGTTTTTTTACTACTCCAGGAACATCTACTTCTAAGTTTGGCATGCTGGCATCTGTTCTAGGATTGAATACTGGAGTATTCACTTCGTCTTCTTTGGTGAACGAATTTCGGAAAGCTGTGTTTAGTAATTCTGCCTTAGCAGTACTGTCGTCGGTACTATTACCATTGCTATCGCGTATTGAAGGTATTGTTTGTGTTTTGCCACTAGTGTACTTCACATATGACCAGAGTTTCTTTGGGTTTTCTGCAAGATTACGAGACAGGATTTCCTTGTGGTAGCTACTATAGGCTTCTCGCATTGATGTCCGCGCTAGGTTTCGCGTTTCAGTAAAAGATTGCCAGTCTTGTGGATTCTGTGTCTTTTTAAATTTTGCATGCGTTTTTCTTTGTTTCTGCAACAGTGATCTGACCTGTTTTGTGTACCACAGGGGGTCGGCCCCCTCTTTTATTAATTTATTTGGTATAAATCTCTCGATTCCTACTGATATTATGTCTTTGAAAGTAAGCCACAATTGATCTACACTCGCATTCTTAGTTTTGAAAGACTGGAGAGTATCACTCAGGAAAGCGTGAAGCGAATTTTTATCTGCTTTATTGAATAGATATATTTTTCGTTTATTTTTTGTGCATTTGGGAATTTCGACATTTAGTCTCGCTACTACAACTCGATGTTCGCTAATCCCTGTATTTGTTTTGATGCTCTTTACTATCTCCGGATTATGTGTTGCTAGGAGATCAAGGGTATTTTCGCAACCACTTGCTATTCTAGTGGGTTCATGAACTAACTGTTCGAAGTAGTTCTCAGAAAAAGCATTCAGAACTAGTTCGGACGATGTTTTATATTTGCCCCCGGTTTTGAATACGTAATTATGCCAACATATCGAGGGTAAATTAAAGTCGCCACCGATTATAACAGTATGCTTCGGATACCTATTTGAAATATGATTCAAGCTTTCTTTGAACATTTCTGCAACCGCATCGTATGAGTCAGGGGGCCGATAAAAAGATCCAATTATTAATTTATTTCGGTGGTCAGGTATAACCTCTACCCAGACCAATTCACAGGAAGTATCTGCCTCAATTTCGTTGCAGGATAAACCGTTTGTAACAGCAATAAACACGCCACCCCCTGTTTTATTTATTCTATCCTTTCTGAAGACCATTTGGCCTTTTGAAAAATTTCGGACGAACTTATCTCAGGCGTCAGCCAGCTTTCAGAACCTATAACGATTTGTGCCTCAGTACTTTCTATCAGCGCTTGGAGCTCTGGAATTTTCCCAACACAGCTACGACAATTTACAACTGTTACACCAATGGTTTTTATGTCTACTTTCTTCCCGTGTCTGACCTGCCCCCTTTGAGACTGAAACCCATTTTGTGTATTCCCGAGGCCATCTAACCTAAAAAAACCGCCCAGTCCACGCCACACAGCCCCCGCTACCCGTGTAGCCGCTTCCTGAGTGTAGTGGACTCCTGACCTATTTAGCGGAACCCGAAAACCCACCACCCTTTGGCGCAAGTCGAGGAATCTGCAGCCCACCCGGTCGCAGAACCGCCTGAGCCTCTGATTCAGACCCTCCACTCGGCTCTGAACCATAGGTCCGCAGTCAGTTCTGTCGACAATGCTGCAGATGGTGAGCTCCGCTTTCATCTTGCAAGCAAGACTGGCAGTCTTTACCAGTTCTGATAGCCGCTCAAAACCAGATAGGATCTCTTCCGATCCAAAGCGACACACATCATTGGTACCGACATGAGCCACCACCTGCAGCTGGCTGCACCCTGTGCTCTTCATGGCATCTGGAAGGACCCGTTCCACATCTGGAATGACTCCCCCCGGTATGCACACGGAGTGCACATTGAAATTCTTCCCCTCCCTAGTAGCCATTTTCCTAATGGGCTCCATTACCCGCCTAACGTTGGAGCTTCCAACAACCAACAAACCCACAAACCCACCCTCTGTGAGTGCCCGGATCTTGAAGGCAAAGGGGCGAGTACAGGACAAGCGACACCATCTGCGCCAGGAACATCCCCTGCCACAGACAGTGCCTCGAATCTGTTGGCAAGACTAATCGGGGAGGCCTCCACTTCGGTCCTCCGGGAAGTCTTACGCCGCCTGACACGCGCTGAGGAGACCTCCCAATACACTACGGATTGGGGGGGCGACCTCCTCGCGGGCAGTGAGCGGGCTGGCCACAGCCGCAGGCCGATCGGAGGGCACAACAGACGCACAGGGCGTCTGCTGCACACCCGCGAGCGGCCCACAACAGCGGCGCCCACCCACCGCAGTCTCAAGCGTTGCCAGCGAAGCCAACGCTGCCTGAAGCTGCGAGCGAAGAGTCACCAACTCTACCTCCATCCGATCGCAGCAGTCACAGTTCCTAGCCATTTAAAAACCTATGTTTCTTTCAAGTTCGTACGTCTGAAGACACAGAAGTTTGATAAACAGTGAGCTTTGAAAAATATAAACCTAACGCTGAACTGTCTATTTACGGCGAATCTGAAAAATATATACGCGAGCTGATAAATAAAAAAATCAACAAATGAACTGACAACTAAACGCGATTCTTAATAACTAAACACGCGAGCACACTAAAGTACAAAGAGATGCAAAAGAAAGCACCCACGAAATGAAAATAAGTCGCTTCTATTAAGAAGCAGGTTACCGTAAAATCTGGAGCTGCTGCTGGTCACGTGTGCACTGGCCGCCGGTAACTGAGCAGTGTATCAACCAAACCATCGTAACATGTTGTAAATAATACCACTTCTTTAATGAGTGCGAGCTCTTTTGGATTGAAACTATTAATTTTAATGAAGCGATATTTCAGTATTGTGTCGAGTCATACTGTAACGAAGCGCATGCCTACATTAAAATAAAATTAGAATCTTTCGCACTTGCATCTTGTAAGTCATTTCCTTTGTAGATGTTTTTCACATCAGCACACTTATTGTGAATTTTTTCATGGCGAAAAAGACTGCATATGACAATTATCATCTTTATTTATAATCAATCAGTTTTTCGACATTAGATTCAGATCTTCACGTTCACACTTTTGTGTTATAATTTAGCCCAAGTATTAAGGAGATGACACAACAGTATCCGACATAAAAATTTTCATCTACTTAATGGTTGGTAGTAAGGTAGAGACTGCCTGAAAAACAACTGAATAAGTGGGAGGAACGTCCGCCTGTTTAGTTTAATTCAGTGCATTCAGAAGTTCACTATTCCTGGATTTTGCAGCTACAGCTGAGGGGCACATTTAATTGGGTGGTGCCCCAGGGGTCTGTTCTGGGGCCGCTGTTTTTTCTTATGTATATAAATAGTATGCCTTCTACTGTAGCAAGTAATTATAAAATGTTTCCTTTTCACAATGACACCAGCTAGTTTGTAAAGACTGTTGTTTGCAATAGTGATAAAGTATAAATAATGCAGTTAAAGAAAGACGTTAATGGCTTGTAGATAGTAAATTGATCCTAATTAATATTAGCCACACTTCTTACAGATTACAACACACAATTCAACAATAACTGGCATTTGCATTAAACAGAATGGATATTTGACAAATGAGGCTGAACTGTTCATATTTCTATAGATAGTAAGCTCTCGTTGAAAACTCACGTTCAGGATCTTCTTCAAAAAACTCAATGCTGCGTTATGTACCGTTAGAGAATTATCTAAAGTAACTGATACTTCAAAACGAAAAGTAATCTACGTCTCTTATGTTCATACCCATATGACGTATGGTGTTACTTTCTTAGAGTAACTCCCCTCATTCAAAAATGGTATTTATTGTGTAGAAACTGCAATGCAATTTAGCGAACCTCTTGTTGACTCTTTTTCAGTAGCCTTGGAATTCTAAAATTGACCTCTCAAACCATATTTTCCTAAATGTCATTTGTTGTTAATATTATCTGTTTATTACCTGTCTTCTAGTTAATACTATAAAAAAATCTGATGTACGTTTGGATCATATATCCCTGACCGTTGTGCAGAAAGGCGTGAAGTTCTCTACCGCACCAATTTTTAATAAACTTCCACAGCAATTCCAAAAGCTTAATAGTAATTCTCGCAATTCCAAGGCTATACTGAAGAACTTTAAAAAATGGCGAAAAAGACTGCATATGACAATTATCATCTTTATTTATAATCAATCAGTTTTTCGACATTAGATTCAGATCTTCACGTTCACACTTTTGTGTTATAATTTAGCCCAAGTATTAAGGAGATGACACAACAGTATCCGACATAAAAATGTTCATCTACTTAATGGTTGGTAGTAAGGTAGAGACTGCCTGAAAAACAACTGAATAAGTGGGAGGAACGTCCGCCTGTTTAGTTTAATTCAGTGCATTCAGAAGTTCACTATTCCTGGATTTTGCAGCTACAGCTGAGGGGCACATTTAATTGGGTGGTGCCCCAGGGGTCTGTTCTGGGGCCGCTGTTTTTTCTTATGTATATAAATAGTATGCCTTCTACTGTAGCAAGTAATTATAAAATGTTTCCTTTTCACAATGACACCAGCTAGTTTGTAAAGACTGTTGTTTGCAATAGTGATAAAGTATAAATAATGCAGTTAAAGAAAGACGTTAATGGCTTGTAGATAGTAAATTGATCCTAATTAATATTAGCCACACTTCTTACAGATTACAACACACAATTCAACAATAACTGGCATTTGCATTAAACAGAATGGATATTTGACAAATGAGGCTGAACTGTTCATATTTCTATAGATAGTAAGCTCTCGTTGAAAACTCACGTTCAGGATCTTCTTCAAAAAACTCAATGCTGCGTTATGTACCGTTAGAGAATTATCTAAAGTAACTGATACTTCAAAACGAAAAGTAATCTACTTCTCTTATGTTCATACCCATATGACGTATGGTGTTACTTTCTTAGAGTAACTCCCCTCATTCAAAAATGGTATTTATTGTGTAGAAACTGCAATGCAATTTAGCGAACCTCTTGTTGACTCTTTTTCGGTAGCCTTGGAGTTCTAAAATTGACCTCTCAAACCATATTTTCCTAAATGTCATTTGTTGTTAATATTATCTGTTTATTACCTGTCTTCTAGTTAATACTATAAAAAAATCTGATGTACGTTTGGATCATATATCCCTGACCGTTGTGCAGAAAGGCGTGAAGTTCTCTACCGCACCAATTTTTAATAAACTTCCACAGCAATTCCAAAAGCTTAATAGTAATTCCCGCAATTCCAAGGCTATACTGAAGAACTTTAAAAAAATAAATAAATAAATAAATAAACCTCTAATTTCTGTATAACGTTTGCTGAACATAAGTTTGTGGGATTGACAGTAATCTTATTTAATTTTATATATGAAAAACAGTCTAGAGTGCAACGAATTATCTATTTAGTCAACTAGTTTTGGTTCTCATTTTGCACCATCTTCAGGACAGTGGAGCTGTGTCGTTCTAGAAGACTCCGAAGCACCTGTCAAGCTCCAGGACATTAGTGGAGTTACTGTCCTGAAGATGGTGCAAAATAAGAACCAAAACTAGTCGACTAAATAAATAAGTCATTGTACTCTAGACTATTTTTCATTGATGTAGAGTTTACTGCTAACATCTACAGGTGACAGATCACATCCTAAGGAACATTAATGTTTCATCGACCTAGTAGGGTCTGCTAATCAGATCTACTGCATACTACTTAACTCCTTGAATGTAATTGATAGTTCTTCAGTAAAAATAAGTAACAAAAACATTAGGAGTGAGTATCTTTAAATGGAGAAGCGTATTTTAGAACTGAAACTACCACCAATGATACGAAACAGGTGACAAAATTTTAGGTAACTCACAAGACATATACACGTAGTTAACTGCCATTACTCAGAAGGTTTTGAAAATTGTCGACCATTTTCAGATATGTGTGTGTCCAAACTATATATATGAGAATTTCACGACAGCAGGCAAAGAATCATGTCTAGATCTACATACATACTCCGCAATCCACCGAAAGATGCGTGGGGGAGGTTTCTCAGAACCACTACTAGATACTTGTGTTCCTCTTCCATTACCACATATAACGAGGTAAAAACGATTTATTGTATGCGTCCGTACGATCCCATATCTCCCTAATTTTATACTTGTAGTCTTTACGCGAAATTATATATGCTTGTTTCAACCTATGAGAAATGTGTAAACTGTTGCTGAAACTCATTCTCGGAGAACGAAATTTTATAGCGATCACTTCGTTTTATTTTTGAGTCTTTTGACGTAACAGTCGATGCCATAAACAGATAATTATTACTATGTTAGTTCAGTAATACGTACCAAGCTTTGCAGGAGCAAAGAGGTAAACTAAATTGTGATAATTTGCCATTGAAAGCAGCAGTAACCGCTCTAACGTTTGTGACAGACATGTGTTGTCTTCTATCTACATCTATATAAAGTACTCTGCAAGTCACACTGAAGTGCATGGCAAAGGGTTTATAGAACCGCTTTTATGACATTTCTCTACCGTTACATTCTCTGATAACCCTAAATCTTCCCGTTTTCGATCTGATTTCTCTTATTTTACTTTGATGATCATGTCTTCCTATATAGGTGGGTGTTAACCAAAATTATATAGGCGTTGCCAACCTCACTGCCCTCCTCCGAGTGTTAACATATCTTTGTGTTCGCATACGCATCCCTATACCAGTATACTCGCTCTTCAGTCAGGATGGTCGGATATTTCCGTTACAAACGTCTAGGACATGTAGAGGCTAATGAGTACATAACGTTTTGAATAGGAACCCATGTCCGGAAACGTATCCTTTCCGTTCCAAGACGGTTTCAGTTGAGATGATTATCTCATCCACTCCTACTTGAGGATTGCAGTTAGGCGTGACCGAGTACAACTGTTGTAATCAATTTGAAAAGAATGCTGAATCGTTCCGTTGTTACGCATTTTCATTACAACTTACACTTTATGGTTTACATTAATGGACAACAACAAGAACCCAGCATCTACGGCACCAGCCGCAACGTACTGATTCATTGGAATAGCGGCTCGATGTGGCGGCAAGAACGTCGTTACAAACATTGCACCTCCGAAGAATGTTCTGGTACACTCTCTCCATCCCACCTGGTGTCTCTTCAGTGTCTTGTGCAGCGGCCAGAACTCGTGCCAGCAGATATTTCTCTGTTTCTACAGGTTTCTAATAAATTAGGCTCTTCATACGACCCATATGGGCTACATCCGGTGATCGTGGCGGCCACGCGTTGGACCACCGCGGCCTATCCATCGTCTGTTGAGATGTGTCTGGAGAACCAGTGAAAAGTGAGGTGGGGCACCATCATGCTGAATCCACATTTCCTGATGGACATTCAATGTCACATCTTCTAAGAACGGGTCGAATACGTGTCGTAGGAATGCGGGGCCAGTGAGCTTGGATGGAAGGAGGTATAGTCATGGCCGTCCAGAATACCTGCATACACGTTAATTCCAAACCTGTATAGAAATCCCTGAACATGCGTGGCATGAAGGGTTTCCTCCGCCCAGACATGGCTATTTCGAGCATTCAGAACACACTCCCTTGTGAACGTACATTCATTTATGAAGAGAACACGGAAACAGGGGGCAGGTCGATGGGACGGTGCAGGAACCATGTGCAGAAGGCGTTGTGGAAAATCTGCTGGACTCATAGCGTGTACCCTTTGTAAGTAGTACGGATGTAATTTTTGCTTATGCAGAACGTCCAACACGGTAATGTGACTAACAGGCTTTGCTCGCACAATTGTTCTATTACTCGTTGGCGGGCTGTCTTCAATGCGACGTAGTACAACTTCTTCAGATTCCGTGTGCCACGGATTTCACACACGCCGCAGCAAACCATGTTTCACTATGTGGGCTAACTCGCCGTCCGTCGGTTTTTCATCTTTTCCATCTACGCTCTTTGGACTTCTGTTAACTTTAAATATTGTAACGTGGTACGGAAATTTATTCAGAATACAAACAATTTTACCAGGATCCCTGAGTTCATAAACACCTTTACTTAACCAGACAAAATTTCTGCTGCGGTGGAGTAGCCGAGTGGTCTAAAGCGCCTCGCTGCGGAGCGCGCAGTTGCTCGCCGTCAGGGTTCGAGTCCTCCCTGGGGCATGGATGTGTGTGCTGTCCTTAGGTTAGTTTACCTTAGTTTAAGTAGTTTGTAAGATACGGACTGTTCACCACTCAGTTTAGTCCGATATATTTACAAACATTTGAACAAAATATCAGATAATAATTGCTGTCGCTACCCATACACGATCCCCTTTGATCTACTACATTACTATTAATATGCGCGATTACTTTTCCACAGAAGTCGTTCTGAACGGCGTCGCCGTGAAGCACCAGAGTCCTTCCCCCTCACGGTGAAGGTTCCCGTTCCTCGTAGCCGTTTTGTAACTTGGGAAAAAAGTTCGTGTGATGGAGTGAGACGTTGTGGAAAACGTCTGTTACCTCCAGCTTCGCCATACACATGGATCATGTCTGTGTATTCCACAAACGTGTACTGCACCATGGGTACTCAGTCGGCAATGCACAGGCATTGATTCGGTCTCAAATAAAATCAGACAATAATTGACTTGTGGTGCTGCTTTGACGTAGTACACATCATCGTGTCTACCCTGTTGCATTCTAGGACTCCGAGGCGTATCTGTCACTAAGCACACGTTGAGGAGATACACACCTGAACAGAAACTGTCGTAGAACGTAAACGATACATTTCCGGATATGGTTTCCTATTCAGAATGTTATGTACTCACTACCCTCTACACGTCCTAGAAAATGGAAATTTCCGACCACCCTATACTATTTGCCACAACGAAATCCTGTCTCGTAATCTTGCAGAAAATCTAAAGGAATTCTGGTCATATGTGAATTACACTAGTGGCAATACACAAACAATACCTTCAGTAGGCGATATCAATGGTAATACTATCGATGACAGTACTGCTAAGGCAGAATTACTAAACACAGCTTTCCGAAATTCGTTCATCAAAGAAAAGTGAACATTCCAGAATTCAATCCAAGAACAGCTGCCAGATTGCGAAACTTAGAAGTAGATATTCCTGGAGTAGTAAAACAACTTAAGTCACTAAACAAATCTTCCGGGCCGTATTGTATACCAACTAGATTCCTCTGAGAGTATGAGGATGCAATAGCTCCGTACTTAGCTATAATTTACAACCGATCACTCAGAAAAATATCCGTACCCAAAGATTGAAAATTTGCCCAAGTTACTCAAATATTCAAGAAAGGCAATAGGAGTGATCCCCAAAATTACAGGCCAATCTCATTGTCATCGATTTGCAGTAGGATTTTAGAACATGTACTTTGATCGAACATTATGAACTACCTCGAAGAGAACGACCTATTAACCAATAGTCAACAAGGATTCAGAAATTATCCCTCTTGCGAAACACACCTTGCCCTTTATTCACGTGAAGTGATAAGTGCCATAGACAAGGGATCTCAAATCGATTACATATTTCTGGATTTCCGGAATCTTTTGACACTGTACCCCACAAGCGGCTTCTAATGAAATTGCGTGCTTATGGAATATCTCCCCAACTGTGCGATTGGATTCGCGATTTCCCAACAGAAAGGACAGAGTTCGTTGTAATTGACAGTAAGTCATGAAGTAAAACAGAAGTGATAGCTGGCGTTCCCCAGGGAAGAGTTATAGGTCCTCTACTCTTCCTTGTGTTTATAAACGATTCAGGAGACAATCTGAATAGCTCTCTTAGACTGTTCGCGGATGATGCTGTCCTTTATTGGTTAGTGAAGTCAACAGAGGATCAAAAGCAACTGCAAAGCGATTCATATAAAATTTCTTCATGGTGAGCAAATTGGCAATTGACACTAAATAAAGAAAAGTGTGAAGTAATACACATGAGCACTAAAAGAAATCCGCTGAACTTCAATTACGAGATAAATCAGTCAAACCTTAAGGTCGTAAATTCTACCAAATACCTAGGAGTTACAATTACGAACAACTTCGACTGGAGAGAACACATAGAAAATATTGTGGGGAAGGCGAACCGATGATTACGTTTCATTGACAGAACTCTTCGAAGATGCACCAGCTTCACCAAAGAGACTGCCTACATCACACTTGTGCGTCCTCTCCTGGAGTACTGTTGCCCCATGTGGGACCCTCACCATGTGGGAGTGGCGCAAGACATTGAGAAGGTTCAGAGAAAGGCACCTCGTTTTGTTTTATCACGTTACGGAGGGGAAAGCTTCACGGAAGTGTTGCACAAATTGGGGTGGAAATCATTAAAAGAAAGACGTTATTCATTGCGGCGTGATCTGTTTCCGAAGTTTCAATCACCGAATTTTACTTCTGAATGTGAAAATATTTTGCTAGCACCCACCTACTTAGGGAGACATGACCATCCCAATAAAATAAGAGAAATCAGATCGAAAACGGAACGATTTAGGTGTTCTTTCTTCCCGTGCGCTATTAGAGAACGGAACGGTAGAAAAAAGTTATGAAAGTGGATAATGAACCCTCTGACAGGCACTTAAATGTGATTTGCAGAGTATCTATGTAGATGTAGACTACAACATACTCGAAGGGTAGCGGAATCGGTGGGTGGCAATTGTGTAGTATTACTTTTCAGCTGTATTCTCACTGTCCGCTTTGTGCCTTCGGCGCCGCCGTTCTTCCGCGAGTGCCGTATGCTGGTGGTGTCGCCCTTGAGGAGTCGGCTTTCAGCCTTTGGACAGACGCTGGCGGGGTGCTTCGTTAGCCCTCTTGAGGTGGCGGTGCTACCCCTCGGCGTGGCTACGTGATCGCCTTGCGGAGAGCGCTGCTGATGAATCCGCTGTACCGTGGTGCTGCCCCGGCAGCCCTAATCGAAACACTGTCGTAATGAACATGCCGCCGACAGCAGGCCGCGTGATTGCCCGTATTGTCCACCCGAACCCCGCAATACAAATTCGCGCCACCTGCTTGCCTAACGGTAATTACCAACAAGTGCGCCAGATAACGCTGCCGAACTCAATCGAGCTTTTGTTCCCGCTGCATTAGCCAGCACCGTTCTGCTGCGGCATGCCTTTAGATATCTGTAGTAATTTCATCTGAATACCTCTTCATATTTACCTGTCGAAGCTAAAACATTGATTGTAAATAAGGAACGTTTACAAATGAATGTACCCAGGGGATTCAAGTGTGGTCAGCTTTAAATATGTTGCACAGTCGCCCAAAGCAGGGTACAAACTTTTTTTATGTACAGTATCTGACAAATTTCGGTGAACAGTCCTATAACATTAACGAAGATGAACTATGATCTGCAGTCACATTTGCTTCGAAATAGTCACCTCCCGTAACTATGTACCGCTAAGCTCTGCGAAATATGTCCTGAACATTGTGCACGAAATATTGCTTTGGGATGGTGTTCAAAAGCCTATTCACGTTGCTTGGATGTCGGGAAAATCGTCAAATCTGTTTGCTGTCAAAGCGAATTTTAGTCTAAGGAACAGGAGGAATTCAGGAGGATTGAGAGCCAGCGAGTATGGTGGATGTTCAAATTGCGTTATTCCCTTTTTTGCGCCTGTATTACGCCTCCCGGAGAAACTCATGGTTCTTTTGTGAGTTAGTGCATGGCGGGCACGGGGACCTCAGGTAATGCAGTCTTCATTCCTTCTTTCTTCTGTAGTCTGCCTTTTTTTTCTTACTCTCCTTTCCTATGCTCAATCTTTGACCTCCCCACAGTGGGGCTGATGACCTACGTAGCTTCGTCCCCCTGTTCCAACCAACCAAGCAATCGACTAACCAACTGTTTTACGATATTGCCTGTGTGTGGACGAGTGTTCTCGTGCAACTTCAACCATAGTCGCCCGTTCTGAATCCTCTAGACTTCTTCCTATTTCATCGAATCAAACTCGCTTTGAGAGATTAAAAGGTGTTCCTGACATCGAAGTAAACTTCACGAGACTTTTGAACACCATCTCAAAGAAGACTTCGTACAAAGTTGCGGGGACATGTATTCTAACAGTAGTTCTACAAAACTCCGTATCAGGCAGGAATTTGAATTCAGGACCTTTGCCTTTTTTGGGTAAGCGCTCTATCGACCGAGCTACCTTCTCTTGCACCACAGCCAATCTTTAGAGCTTTAGATATGCCAGTACGTCCGAACAAGTGCTCCTGACGGACTGGCACTACAGCAAGAAAGGATGTTGAGGAGACCTGGCTTAGATGTAGAATGGAAATTTCATCCTGGAAACATCCCGAATGTGTGGGACACCCATGTCTCCCCAGTATCCTTTCTTCCTGTAGCTCTAATCATGCGAGTTTAGCAGGAGAATTTCTCTGAGGTTCTGGCAGAACTAAGGCAGTGATGACAGACCGTGAGACTTTCACAAGTCGCTCAGTCAATAGAGCGTTTACCCGCTAAAGACAAAGGTATTGAGCTTAAATCCCGTTCTGTACCACAATTTCAAAGTACCAGGAAGTCTTATATCAACACACACTCCTTTGCAGAATAAAAGTTGCTCATGGAAAACATCTGTACTTTTTAATTTAGGTTACAACAGTGTATCCTATTTGGTAGAAAAAAATTAAAATGAACTCACCTTCAGTCATAAAATTGTGTCTCTAGATGAGGAGTTTGTGTTGGTGATTAGTTATACACACAAATCTACTCCAGCACAGACAATTATCGTACTGCATCATACTTACTTTTAATAAACCCAGGCCTTTAAACATGTATACAAAATCATAGAGGCATCTGATGCTGAGCCCTCGGGGCTGGAAATGCATTATGTGCAATAAATGAACGTGTTTGTGACAAGGCGATTTAATTTCATTTTACTGAAGTACAACAGTCACGGAACATCACTGGTAATAATGGACAAATCATATTGTGTCCTGTCGATGGGAGTAACTATTAATAAAACATGGAATATATAATTTTCAAAGAAATACCGACAAACTTTGTTTCCTTAAAGGTCACCCACCTGCAGAGCTTCTGCCCAAAGCGGTTAGACTTCGTTCCTTCATCAGGTGTTTCATTGCCAAGTAGATGATTAATTTTTACAGTAAAGGAAGCTACAGACAGGGAAAGTCGAAGTGTTGTTTAAAAATATATTCAGAATAAGGCACATTAGTTAGAGGTAGACCTGTCAGAAGTTTTTATAAACAGAACACTTGATCACTAAATACAGACGAGACTGGACGAGAAATATACTTGCTGTAGGACAAGTCGGTAATACATTGATTTGCCGGCCGCGGTGGCCGAGGAGACTGAGGCGCTCCAGTCACGGTCTGCACGGCTACTACGGTCGGGGGTTCAAATCCCCCCTCGGGCATGGATATTTTGTGCCGTCCTAGTTCGTAAGTAGTTCATAAGTAGTTTGTAAGTTTAGGGACTGATGAGCCCGCAGTTAAGTCCCATAGACTATACAAACATTTGAACATTTTTGAATGCATTGATTTAAATTTAAGGGGATGATCATTCTTCAGAGGGAGCTCACAGATGAAAGAGAACTAGTCATGGGTTATGAGACCGTTCAAGAAACAGATGTCGGACAAAGGTAACTATCACGCTAAATACCGTTTTGCACACCCTCATCTGACGTTGCAAATACAGCGATAGCACTATCATAATCGTCGCAATAGCGGAATACATCGAATCACGCTACGAGTACGTCGAGGATTGCTAAGACAGACTGTTCCCAAAGTAATGAGAAACACTTGGTACTCATTGACGAAAATTGAAGCACGCCGTCCTCGCGATGTTGACACCACTAGAAACTGCAACGAACGAGACTGGAGAGATGCTCCGCAGACACGGCTCCTGTGCACTTTCACAGTATGCAAATAGGTCCCTGTAGGCAACCTAGCGGATGAATGGAGGGGTAGACGGTACTTCTGTCCCTCTCCGCGGGCAGCGGCTGACTTCCGAACTTCCTGGCGTGAATTTCCGAAACCTACCTAGATTGCGCCATGTTCTGCGTTTTCTGTATCAATTACACTACTGGCCATTAAAATTGCTACACCAAGTAGAAATGCAGATGATAAATGGATATTCATTGGAAAAATATATTATACTAAAACTGACATGCGATTAGATTTTCTCGCAATTTCGATGCATAGATCCTGAGAAATCAGTACCCAGAACAACCACCTCTGATCGTAATAACGGCCTTGATACGCCTTGATATTGACTCAAACAGAGCTTGGATGGCGTGTACAGGTACAGATGCCCATGCAACTTCAACACGATACCACAGTTCATTAAAAGTAGTGACTGGCGTATTGTGACGAGCTAGTTGCTCGGCCACCATAGACCAATCGATGACAGATCTGGACAATGTGTTGGCCAGGGCAGCAGTCGAACATTTTCCGTATCCAAAAAGGCCTGCACAGGACCTTCAACATGTGGTCGTGCATTATCCTGCTGAAATGTAAGGTTTCGCAGGGATCGAATGAAGGGTAGAGCAACGAGTCGTAACACATCTGAATTGTAGCGGCCACTATTCAAAGTGCCGTCGATACGAACAAGAGGTGACAGAGACGTGTAACTATTGGCACCCCATACCATCACGCCGGGTGATACGCCAGTATGGCGTTGACGATTACACGCTTCCAATGTGCGCTCACCGCGATGTCGCCGAACACGGATGCGACCATCATGATGCTGTAAACAGTACCTGGTTTCATACGAAAAATGACGTTTTACCATTCGTGCACCCATGTTCGACGTTGCGTACACCATCGCGTGCGCTCCTGTCTGTGATGTAGCGTCAAGGGTAACCGCAGTAATGGTCTCCCAGCAGATAGTCGATGCTGCTGCAAAGGTTGCGAACTGTTCCTACAGATGGTTGTTATCTTGCAAACGTCCCCATCTGTTGACTTAGGAATCGACATGTGGCTGCACGATCCGTTACAGCCATGGGAATAAGATGCCTGTCATCCCCACTGCTAGTGATACGAAACCGTTGGGATCTAGCACGGCATTCCGTATTGCCCTTCTGTACCCACCGATTCCATATTCTGCTAACAGACATTGATCAACATCGGAAACCTGATGGTACGCATTTCTCATCCTTACACGAGGCATCACAACAACCTTTCAGCAGGCAACGCCGGTCAACTGCTGTTTGTGTATGAGAAATTGCTTGGAAACCTACCTCATGTCAGCACGTTGTAGGTGTTGCCACAGGCGCCAACATTTTGTGAATGCTCTGAGAAACTATTCATTTGCATATCACAACATCTTCTTCCTGTCGGTTAAATGTCGTGTTTGTAGCACGTCATCTCCGTGGTGTAGCAATCTTAATGGCCAGGAGAGTAAATGGGGAAAGCGAAAATTCTCTTGTCCGCTCTTCTAAATAGGTAATAAAGTGATATGTCTTTGGACGTGAAAACATTAATTTAATAGTGTTAATGATTCAATGAAGTTTGAATGACTATTACTTAATTGATCAGCCTGTATTTGGTATAAGATTTATCGCAATTTAATTTGGGATTAGAGTCTGTGTTCAGAACTAAAGTATTGATTTTATAGCACTCTCTGTCTGATGACTGGCGTAGGCAGATTTTGCGAACTGGCCAAGTGTCTTTTAATGCCTTTGTACGTTATAGCGTTGCAATATCAACTCCTTCCTCCCGTTATGAATACAAAATGAATTATATATGATGAAGTGATACTCCAAAGACGTATTTGTCAAAAATAATGTAGAAATATCGATCTTCACGCATTCGACATGTGTCCACCTCATCTGATGCGCGTATCGCCTTATTTTTACTTTTGTCCTGTCCGTGACAAATTCGTCTTAAAATACTACTTGATTACATGTGGTTGAATTTCTTGTTTAAAAAGCTATATGTTTTAGAGAAAGAGAGTAGCAACGTCAGCTACACATATATTTTGATATTAGTCAAATGCCAAGATGAAAAACTAAATAGTGGGAGGGGCAGAATTAATTAAAACCTTTCCGACGAATCTGGGGGCATTATAAAGTATATAAAAAGCCTGGAAGATTGTACTGTAGCATTTGTTTATATTTGTTACATTTTCAACAATATATTTTGCAAATATATTGAGCTAAATCTTTCAAGGGGTTGCTTCTCCCACCAACGGAACGGAACCACTTAATGGCAGTATGGGCACGTATGAAATAATATGCGAATCTTATTTTATTCCACTACAACATATTGAAATTCGATCCCAGTGACAGGCTTACATTTCAGTTAAATGAAAACCTTATAGAATCACCTCTCGTCTGTCTGGCCTTGTGATTAAAACTTTTTCTCTCCAGAGCAGGTACTGTTTATCAAGTTGCGATATGATACAAACTGAGGTCTATAGTCCCTTTGCAGTGTAAGGTAATGAAGCTACTGATTTGAAGCAATCAAAAGGTACGACGTATGCTTTATACTCGCAAACTAATCAGAACCTACAGGTTAAAGGATAAAAAAGCAGCCCTTGGTTGCAAATTAAAAATATTTGACCTGATTTCGGCAATGACTATGATTGCGTTAATCAGAAATTATAAAATGAAACAAGTCACATAATAAAATATAAACATCAGCTGCAAAGCTTACGCCACAAAATTAAAAAAATAAATTTTTAGTAAAAGCTAGCCACTATGGGGTGCACGTCTGCACGGAGGCATCAGGCAGTTTCACGTTGTAACGGTCGGTGACAATAGCAGCTATGTTTAAAATTTTAACCTACAGGGTTTTTTTTTTTTTTTTTTTTTTTTTTTTTTTGCAGGGAAGCCAAACCAGTCTTGGACCAACCCGCCACTGCCCGCACCGAAACTAAGTTTATTGTGCGGTAACCTACAGGTTAATTTCTGCTGTGACCCGGAATTATGGAATTTTAAAAGTAACGATATTTTATGGTAATGGGAAAACACTGTATATTGTTGGTTTGTTGTTACATCAAATCAATAATATTTTTTTGCAATTACTCTCTTAATCTATTAAACATCTCAGAAAACACTGTAGAGACTCTGATTTGGTTGTAAGTAATTGGTGATTCAGTGACAATATGTGTGTATATTATAAAAGTTTAGTTATATCATCTAGTTCTCTGTTACGATAAAGACCCAACTGCTGTGAAAACTAAGCCACTTGTCTTGTAGCGGTGACAGACATTAGGCAGCCAGATTTTCAAGTTGGCTAAATTCTGCACTTCCCACTGACGTTCTCTGCCTAGGACACGTACAACTGTAATGTATCAAAATAAATCATTACTGTTAACTGTTGTGAATTGGAATATCCAATTTGATATGAGGTTGAGAACCCTCCCCCCTCCCCCAAAAAACATTGTCATAGCTGTTAAGTTTTATTATACAGTATTTATCATGTATAAGTGTAAATATTTTTTGTATATGTAATACCTTAATATGCATGGCGATCAGACTGCTGGTAGTCTTATCTCAGAAAATAGTTGTCCCATACAAGAAACACAAATGTTGCAAACCGTTGTTTCTGTTTTGCAACATCTGGGCCGTACGTGTACGACGATTGCCCGTATAGGATTTCACTGCAGTAGGCTTGCTGACAGCTTTCCCCTAGAACATAGGCATCCTGGCGCTACAAATACATATAGGTACCACCTAATCTGAAAACGTGCGAGTTTTATTAAAAGAGTTGTCATGGTTATCAACATTTCTGAATGTAAGAAGTATGGATGCTATGGAAAGGTAGGGAACGTAATCGTAATGTTATGGTGATCCGTATGGCCGAGTAGAGATAGGTGGGGGGGGGGGGGGGGGGGGGGGACATTGCCCATAACATGTAAACAAATGTAACACGAAGCAACCATGATCACTAACTCTTCGGGTTATACCATTTTCAGGTGGTACAAGTGACATGTAGAAAGATTTTTGTTACTAAACGGACCTTGACTAACAGCATGAGAAGCGGTAGTACAAGATATGCTACTAAATAAAAATACCAACAGTAAATGTAAAAAAAAGAGATTTGCATAAATAAGGCGCGATGCGAATATTTGAATAAAGAAAAGTCATGCAAAATGGTAAAATACGGTAGTGCATATAATGACGTATTATTTGTAAAGGGCGTCAAATTGTTACTTTTCGAAACATTAGGGCATGCAGTCTGAATATTGCCAACACAATACCACTATGAACGTACGTCAATATGGAATACTGGAAGAGAAAAAGGCAGCGTTAGAGCCCATGTTCAATTGGAATCCGTTATATTTATTTATTAGTCCGCCTTGTAGCCAAATTTTCACAGTTTCATTGAGAAGACAGTCCCAGAAGATTTGCTGCAACATCTCTGTTGAGGATGCAGTGCTCTGTCACAAAGAATTTTGTTAGATGTTGTTTGGCGTTTATGGTTGCTGCTTCTCGCTTGAGGGGTTGGGGTAGTGGTTGGTGGACATCAATTAATTCCTGAAACGATTAGGGGGAGGGGGTGTGGAGGGGATCCAGTCGAATTTCATGTGAGGTCTCGGAGTTTTGATTTCTCCATTGATAAATTTCTACTACTACTCTACGCTTCAGAATCCGTCTTGCGGTATGTTCATGAGGATATTGTGTAACAGTACCAATTCCGCATTTTCTTTTTCCAGTCACTTAATGTACGCGGGAAGGGCTACGAACGGTTGGTTTTCGTGTGGTTTCGGCAATTTTAATTTTATCTTTACGGTATTTTTGCGAGAAGTACGCACGAGTGAGAAACATTTTTAACAGAGCTAGGAATGTATGATCTTAAAAATTGTAAGTAGATCATAACGTTGTGTGGAACTCACATTTGACAAGATGCAATGACAAGCTTCTTGGGAATGGTCACGTGCTTTACGCCACATGCCAGAGAATGCGCAGCCGCTCCTACTCGAGATTCGCGTTTTCCCTCGGACATTGGTGTGTGTGTGTGTGGGGGGGGGGGGGGGGGTTTCCACGTCTCGTCCTAATCTAATGGATAGTTTTCAACCGAACTTCGGACAAATAATGTATAACCTCTGAAATCAATCGCTGTAGGAATAAAATCTTAAAGATGTACGATGCACTGCAAAATGCATTGAATGAATAGCGCGATTTTATTGAGCCACCATTTCGAAATGATAGCACGTAAGGGACTGCTAAAATCCTACACAAATAATCTCAAAACTCTATGAAACATTTTTCAACTGATAATCGCAACAAAATGGTAGAAAGAAAGAAGTTGATAGCTTATTGCTTTTCGCGATTCACGTACTAAATCACTGCACCTGGCATGAAGTTGTTGTTGTTGGTTGTTTTAAGGGGACTAAACAGCTAGGTTATCAGTCCCTGGCATGAAGTCAATATTTAATGGGAACAATGCAGTTTCGTCGCTTATACAACAGGCCATTATTAACTATCTCTAGGCTATTAATTGTATTCTCGATACATTTTACAAAAGCAGACCCATATACCACTGAATATACCGGGTGATCAAAACGTTATTATAAATTTGAAAACTTAATAAATCACGGAATAATGTAGATAGAGATGTAAAAATTGACACATATGCTTGGAATGACTTGGGGTTTATTAGAACAGAAAAACAACGAAGTTCAAAAAATGTCCGACTGATGGAGCTGAACAGCATAACGTCAGCGACTGCGCATGAAAATCGTCATACTTGGCCTCCCTGGCCGCAGACGATTATTGGCTTTGGGGCTACCTGAAGTCGCAAGTGTATCGTGATCGACCGACATCTCTAGGGTTGCTGCATCGGACGCCAATGCCTCACCATAACTCCGAACATACTTTACAGTGCTGATCACATTATTCCTCGACTACAGTTATTGTTGAGAAATGATGGTGAAAGTATTGAGAATTTCCTGTAAAGAACATCGTCTTTGCTTTGTCTTAATTTGCTTTGCTAATTATTGATTTTCGGATCAGATGAAGCGCCATCTGTTTTTTTGTTGTTGTTTCTTTTTTTTTCCTAATAAATCTCCATGTCATTCCAAGCATGTGAGTCAATTTCTACCTCTCTATCTACGTTTATTTCGTGATTTATTAAATTTTCAAATGTATACTGACTTTTGATTATTCGGTATGTTGGGACTTATATCATAGTACAAGAAATAGTTCAAGAGATTTCAGGTCACAAACAGTGTTTATGAAAAACCGCCTAATCATGAATTAACTTTCGTGTTATTCGTTGTTCGTCCTAACTATATTACCAATGCAATTTGTAGACAGTGTGCACACGTACCAGTGAATGCACCTTCAAAATTATATTGTAGTACGACTCATAGGTCTGGAGATATAAAGTTCTAAATCACCAAATCCACGAAATTTTCATTTGCATGATATCTTCATTACAAGCAGCATTCTCAACAAGTTTCAGAGACAGTTTCGTAATACAATGCACTCCGTAAATCGAAAATTCTTACACGGAATATAATTTAGGATTCGGGTGCAAATAAATGAAATAACAAGATTTTTTCCTCACGGTACAAACACTGACGATTGATCTAGGAGAGTTTACTGAACAGAAAAGGTCAATAGAACTTGTCACTGAACTGAGATATCGCTTGTCCGACGATTTGTCATGCCTAAATGATTAATAAAAATGTCGTGGTACACTCGATTTTTCCAGTAAACAACTTTTTTTTCGTGACTAAGGGCAACGATACTGAACTTCTTTTAAATTCTATGGACAAGGAATATACAAAACACATGAAATCCTTACAACCAAAAATTAGCATAGAAAAATTATAAAAACACAGCGCCTCCGGTGTCTGGCGCAAAATCTGTTTTGACAGCGCGAAGCTGAAACACGCGCCCATTGCATTACACTTGGAAAGTAGTACGCGTCACTCCATATGTACGCCACCGACACCAAACATCGTTAAAGAGCACAACACTAGACGAATGCGTCGCTACTAACCAGAAATGCTTCGTTTCCATGTACTTTGTTACAGAGATTGAAGTCTAACAAGCGCTGTGCCATGCAGCTACACCGCCATTGACTCACGGACAATAAAATCTCTGTGGCCATATCGCCGCATGAATACGCTGCCCCAGTGTCTCCTCATCGGGAATACCCTCTGCATGCACGGTATTTTGAGACGGGACCACAACCAGAAATCGCACGGGTTGAGATCTGGTTCACGAGCTGGCCATGTAACTGGACCTCCTCGTCCAATTCATCGGCCAGGGATGACACGATTGAGATACGTTCCAACGTTAACGGTGAAGTGGACTAGACCGGTGTAATGTATTTTGTTTCTTTGGGCAAAAGTGGTGGTGGCAAGTCCCATTTTTTTTCAGGACAAGGCCCCCCCCATACCTCCCCCCCCCCCACCCCACAAAAAAAAGGTAGAGTTGCTAGGCTGACCGCTTTTGAACGCAATAAACTTCGTCATGGTTTTGATTTATCCACAGAAAGTTGATGGATCACGATTCAGTGATAATGGTGAGGTAACCAGACGTTCGATACCTTAAAATCCGCGAATCTGTACTCGAAGAGAAGATGATAAATTGGTCACAGAGACAGAGCGACCCAGACTGCCCCTTTCTAAAACATCAGGGAAATAGGGACCTTCACATTTTCCTGGATAGTCGAAAATTACTCTCAGACGATTAAACGGCTATGGAATCGGCTCCCATCGTGCTCTAAGGAACCAATATACTGGCAATTGTTTGTTCCTGGGAAAATGTCGATTGGAGGAAAGTCGTTTTCACAGATGATTGCACAATTGAGTCCACTAACAGAGGTCCTGTGTTTGTTTACCGCACAGATAGCCAAGATATGTCGCCCGCTTCGTCACTACATGCGCTAAAAGCGGGCGCATGTGTGAAATGTTTGGGCCTGAATTCTTATATCTGTGTGCAGGAACAATAGAACGAATCCAATACCAGATCAATTCTGCATTGTATGAACATTTTCTTGAAAATGTAATCATTCCTGGGGCTCGACTCCGGTACCCCGAAGGACTCTCACTTAGCAACGTGATGATCATTCATCGCACACCAGCATTAGGATTCAGAGCTGATTCAGGGATGAGGCCTTTTTCCTTGAAGATTCTATGCCTCGAAGAGTCTGGGCCGTTATTGATGCCAATGGCATGTGGACAAAATACAGAAGATATACGTCGTCCGCATTATATTAATTTTAATTGGATCTTATTTCAGTATAATCTCCAAAGAAGATTATTTTTAAGAAACGTCAGATTTTTTTAATGGGTGGTCAAATAAATATTACCTTCCAACTAAGATTAATGTTAGATATAGAATTGACAAACTGTAATTAGTTATTTGGTAAAGAGATTACTGAATAAAGTAAAACAATATAACTTAATAGCACAAATTAACTAAAGCAAGAAACATTTGTACTGCACCGAAAAAAGAAATAAAAAAGTAAAGGCTTTCGTGGCATCCGATTCGATGCACACCAGTTAACCAGGAAAGCCGACAGTTTATCAATGATCTACCAGTTCTTTCTCGTTAGCGTAACGGTCGAATAGTTCTACCGCACTTGAAGAACTAGTATTATACTGGAAACAACAGATAGCGGAAGGCATAGCTTTCAATCGTGTAAAACACGCGTCAGGACAGAAAATTATGCCTATATGTGATACATTTATCTTAGCTTAACACCATGTGGATTCACCATGTGGCAGTGCAAGTATTACAAATACAAGCATCCATTTTCAACATTCTTTCTGTGGCTATCATTTGTCTCGTTGTTTAGAGATTAGGCTATTAAAATGGAATATGTTTAAGAAAGTGGAATCTAGAAAAGCCTATTATTGCACAATTCATAACGAATTAATGTTAAAATTATTACCTGCACCGGTCTAAAACAATTAAGAAAAAAAAATAGATAACTCCAGTGGTACTCGAACTAACGCTTCCTTCGTAAACAGCAAGCCCATCTACTCAGCGAACGAAACATATTATGTAAGGAGCGATTCATTGTAGTAAATCTACTCACGTGGAGTTCTTCTACCTCAACCGCTGCTACGTGCTAAAATAACGTTTTTCAAACAAAAATAATTATACGTTATTAAAGCTGCTATGACTCTCGACGTATACTGTATCCTATTATATTGCTTCTATTTCATGATGTAAACACGAAGAAGAAGTTCCGCAGGCCGCTAAAGTTGGCAACACTCGCACTTAGAATGTAGGACATACCAATGCTCTGTTCTTCGATTTTAAATTATTCGGGCCATTGTACAGTCACATAGCTCTTCGAATTAGTAGTGACACAGTATGAGAAAGAGTAGGGCCTATCACCCGGCAGGAGGAAACCATGCGTACTGCAGTTGTAGCTGCACGGTACAGAGCGCATTAGACGAGTCTTTGCCACAAAGTATGATTGAATAAATGATTTCGAGCATGTAAACTGAGAATTTCCGTGCGTAAGGTCATTAGACTGTCTTGTTTCGTATCTTCTCCTCAATCAACACACGGTGTTTGTGAATGGTGGAAAAAAAGTCACCTTGTACAGGATGAGGCACTTGAAACCGTTATTCGCATTATTTGGGAGAGTACAAACCGAATATAAAAAATAGTTTCAATGAAAATTGTTCATTTAGAAGAAGGACATCCGTTTACATAAAGGTCGATCCCTCCCCCCATGCATCACTCTCGGAGGTTTGACGGGGGCGTTGTCTTTGAAATCTTAAATAGGAAACCCCATTTATGTTATTACAGTTCTCCAGAGGAAAAATGTAACTTTTGTGTGAAACATTTTTTTTCGTTTTAAGACAGACGGAACTGTAATCGTCAAAAATCAAGAGATTTGTTGCAAATTTTTGAAAAACGTTTAAATCTCAAACAAATAGAAAACGCTTTCTATTGCTTTAACGCTTCCAGTTTCAGCAAACAGTTGGTCAATACTGTGACAAGTTGCAGAAGGGACATTCCTATCTTTTGATGAGTTTCAAAAAAAAAAAAAAATGTTCAAATGTCTGTAAATCTATCGGACCAAACTACGTGGTCATCAGTCCGTAGCTTACAAACTACTTAAACCTAGGTAAACTAACCTACGGACGAACACACACACACACCCATGCCCCAGGGAGGACTCGAACCTCCGCGGCGAGCAACCGCACCGTCCGCAGCGAGGTGCTTTTTTTAGACCGCTCGGCTACTCCACCGCGGCTTGATGAGTTTCCTTGACATTTCTATTAGCAGCAACATACGAAGAAATGATATCTACTCTCTCTCTCTCTCTCTCTCTCTCTCTCTCTCTCTCTCTCTCTCTCTCTCTCTCTCTCTCTCTCTCTCTCTCTCTGCAACCGTCAACTTCGTGGGATAATTGAGAAGAGATTTATACAATCTGGATCACTAAAGTACAATGAAGAGTCTAATCATAGACTGAGATCATGATTACAGTCTCTGCTTAATTCGATTGTAGAAGGGGTCACATGATAGCATTAAAAACACAGATTACCGTAATCTGAGGTGTATATGTTTGAGATATCACCTTTTTTCTACAATTTTCAAATCATTGTCGTTTTTACCGATTACAACTCCGTCTACCATGAAACTAAAAAGAATGTTACATACTAAAGTCAACATGTTATTTTTCTGAGAATCTAAATCTGCAATAAGAAAAGTAGGGAGTTCCTATTTAACATTTCAAAGTCACTTTTCTCTCCCGCCCCCGGGCTGGTGGAGGAGGGTTGATATTTAATTTAACAGATGTCCCTCTTGAAGGTGAACAACTTGTATTGCATTTTTCTACAATACTGTACAATATGGTGGTTCTTTATGTACATATGACTACACGAGTTTATATGTGACAACAAAACGGCATATTTTAATGTGTGACAACCCACCAGTACTATCCAACTAGTTCAATGTGCATTTATGTAATAATGTTACAGTTTAGAGCAGAGACCAGGAGATGATGCCTACGTACATCGAAACCGGTCGTATATTATAAAGAAAGACGGAATACCGCGATATTGGCATTTCATTACTGACACACACACACACACACACACACACACACACACATATATATATATATATATATATATATATATATATATATATATATATATATATATATACACGATTTTTTATTTTTTTATTTATATGAATAATGTAATGCCAAGATCGTGGTATTTGGTCTTTATTTATGACAGACGACCGGTATCGATGTACATAGACATCATCTTCTGGTCTCTGTACTAAATTATAACATTATTACTGAAATGCATGCCGGCCGCGGTGGCCGCGGGGACTGAGGCGCTCCAGTCACGGTCTGTACAGCCACTACGGTCGGGGGTTCGAATCCCCCCTCGGGCATGGATATTTGTGCTGTCCTTAGTTGTAAGTAGTTCATAAGTAGTTTGTAAGTTTAGGGACTGATGACCCTGTAGTTAAGTCCCATAGACTCTACAAACATTTGAACATTTTTGAACTGAAATGCATATTCATATTATTCACAAAAATACATTTATAAGATCGCTCCCTGCAATGAGCAAATTATATAGTACAATTTTTATTTCTCTAAATACTCCGAGAAACAGATTAAGTGCGTCAATGTGCATAAATAAATTGATGTTGTAATTTGCAATCGCGATGACAATTGGTACATACTTTCAAAGTCTTGCAAAATGTGAGCATCCTTCTCGATTGTGCCAGTATGAATTTTAAAATATTCTTCGTAATTCTCTTACGTGCTTAGCTGCTACTGTGTTGAACGAGATGAACGAGGTAAGTTCATGACTCTTATCCTTTTGTATTCAACAATGTGCTTGCGCACTGCACGAAATTCGCTTGGTCCCAAAAATTTGATCACAGCCAATCATACGTTATCGTCAACACAATATGCAGTTCCCCTCGGAAGCAAAATAAGTTAGCGGAGGGAGTAGTGTGTGTGGAGAGGCACGGTGTGGAGTAACGAGGAGCACAGTGCTACGTGGAGACAGGTGCCGCACACTGGTAACTGATCCCGGAAGCGTGGGTGTCCCGCGTGCCCCGTAACTAACAAGTCGGCACGCGCTCTCGTCGGTCGCAGTGGGCGCGAACAGTTGTCAGCGACGCAGAGTCTCATCACGGCGGGTTCGGCGAACGTCGTTATCTCCGGCTGTGACAATGGCGTTAGCGTCATTACGCGGGGCGCGCTCCGAATGCGGCCCGCCTGTGATCGTGCGCGCGCTCAGCTGCGAGCGCTGCCCGGATTTTACCAGAAGCGCCCACTCGCTGCTTCCTGTCTCTGACAGTCTGATCAGAAGCACAGAGAAATATATACAGACGGGAAACCTCCGTAAGGGCCTGGTCCCACGCTCAGGGGTGCGGGGCAGGGGGTGCTGAAGCAGTTCCGTAAGATGTCCCCGGTCAGAAGCAGCCGTTTAAACCGGCCAGAACAGGCGGCAGGTAGCGGCTGTTCCCACCACCATCTCCCCTCAAACGCCAGCAAGCCGGACACAGCCATGCCCTCGTGGCAGGCGGCACGAGCCCTCCCCTCAGCCTCCCCTCCGACGTGCGAGAGGCACCCTCAGAAGTGCCTCTAGAGTAGTCAAGCCGGGAACCGCCTGACACCTGCTAGCATCTTATGGGACTACAAGGGGAGCGTAGAACATTGGTTTGGGTGGAGGGGGGGGTGCTGCTTCTCTGTATATGTTACTTTGTGTCAGAAGACAAATCGATGTGGCAAGACACAGCGAGGTTACCTAGAAACACAAAAAATGTTCAAATGTTTGTAGAGATTACGGGACTTAACTACGGGGTCATTAGTCCCTTACTTACAAACTACTTATGAGCTAGCTACAACTAAGGACGGCAGAAATATCCATGCCTGTGGGGGGATTTGAACCCCGACCGTAGTGGCCGTGCAGAGCGTGAGTGAAGCGTCGCAGTCCCCTCAGCCACCGCGGCCGGCCCTAGAAACGTGAGGTACGCGATTGTTTGTATGGAGTTTGTCTTCTGTATCTGATTTGTTGAGTGCAGTAAAGTGTATAAATAAGTTAGTGAATTAAAATGCTGTAATAAATGAAAGTGAATAATACGTGAAGTGAAAATGAATACTTCAGTGAGGCACGGCCGAGTAAAACAGCAGACCTGCGACTGCATTCCGACAGCGCGCTGACCAGCTAACGTGGCAGAATCAGCACGACATTGCCCGCCGAATGTTCACGTCTGGCGGAACGCTACCTGGGGATTTGGTTGTTTCTTTATGGGAGAGAACTGCCAGGGATGCGGCCTTTTTCCTCGAAGATTCTATGCCTCGAAGGGTCCAGGCTGTTCTCGATGCCAATGGCATGTGGACAAAATACTGAAGATACACATCATCCACATTATATTACTTTTAATTGGATCTTATCTCAGTATAACCTCCAAGGAAGATTATTTTTAAGAGACGACAGGTTTTTTTTTTTTTTTTTTTTTTTTTTTTTTTTTTTTTTTTTTGTTAAGGTTGGTCAAACATATATTATCTTCCAAAAAGATTAATTCTAGATATTGAATTGACACATTGTAATTAGTTATTTGCTAAAGAGAATACTGAATAAAGTGAAACCAATAGTATTGAATAGCAAAAAGTAGCTAAAGCAAGAAACATTTGTACTTCGCCAAAGGAAAGAAATAAAAAAGTAAAGGCTTTGGTGGGATACGATCCTATGCACACCACTTAAGCAGGAAAGCCGACACTTTATCAACGAGCTACCAGTTGTTTCTCGTCAGCGTAACGGTAGAATAGTTCTACCGGAGTTGAAGAACGAGTATTTTACAAGAAACAACAGATAGCGGAAGGCACAGCAACTCACTCGTGTAAAACACGCGTCCAGACAGAAAATTATGCCTATCTGTGATACATGTAACTTAGCTTAACACTAAAGATTCACCATGTGGCAGTGCAAGTATTACACGTACAAGCGTCCATTTTCAACATTCTTACTGTGGCTATCATTTGTCTCGTTGTTTAAAGATTAGGCTATTAAAATGGAATATGTTTAAGAAAGTGGAAACTAGGAAAGCCTATTATTACACAATTCATAATGAATTTGTGTTAAAAATTATTTCCTGCACCAGACTAAAACAATAAAGAAAATAAACAAAAAATAGATGATTCCAGAGGTAATCGAACTCACGCTCCCTTCGTAAACCGTCAGCCTATCTACACAGCCAACGAAACATATAATGTAAGAAGCGGTTCGTTGTAGTAAATCTACCCAAGTGGAGTTCTTCTACCTCACCCGTTTCTACGTTTCCAAAATGTTCAAATGTTTGTAAGGCTTAAGGGACTTGACTGCGGGGTCATCAGTCTCTAAACTTACAAACTACTTATGAACTACCTGATACTTAAGACGACTCAGTCATCGCGACGGGAGTCTCATCACGTCGGGTTGGGCGAACGTCGTTATCTTCGGCTGTGACAATGGCGTTAGCGTCATTACGCGGGGCGCGCTCTGCATGCGGCCCGCCTGTGATCCTGCGTGCGCCGAGCTTCGAGCGCTGCCCGGATTTTATCAGAAGTCCCCACTCGCTGCTTCCTGTCTCTGACAGACTAATCAGGAGACAACGCGATGTGGCAAGACACTGCGAGGTTACCTAGAAACACGAGGAACGCGATTGTTTGTATGGAGTCTCTGTCAGTTTTACAATGAGTATTCTGCGACATTGGCCCCCTACTTAGTTTGCTTTTATTGCGAATCATTAATTCAGCGCAAAGTTCCTAGTGATTGGAAAAAAACGCAGGTGACTCCCGTTTATAAGAAAGGAAAGAGAACTGACCCATACAATTACAGGCCAAAATCGTTGACATCAGTTTCATGTAGAATTTTGGAGCATATTCTCAGTTCGAATATGGTAAATTTCCTTGAAACGGAAAAGCTTCTTTCTATGAATCAGCACGGGTTTAGGAAACATCGTTCATGTGAATCGTAGCTTGCCCTTTTCTCACATGACATCTTGCGAGCCATGGATGAAGGGCAACAGGCGGATTGTGTTTTTCTCGACTTCCAAAAGGCGTTCGACGCGGTGCCACACTGCAGACTGCTAACGAAGATACGAGCTTACGGAATAGGTTCACAGATTGGTGACTGGCTGGAAGACTTCCTAAGTAATAGAACGCAGAACGTTGTTCTCGACGGCGAGTGTTCATCAGAGACGAGTGTATCATAAGGCGTGCCCCATGGGAGTGTGATAGGACCGCTATTATTTTCTATCTATATAAATGATCTGATGGACAGAGTAACTTGTAATTTGCGGCTGTTTGCTGATGATGCTGTGGTGTATGGGAGGGTGTCGTCTTTAACTGACTGGCTTAGACAAAATTTCTAGTTGGTTTGAAGAATGGCAGCAAGCTCTCAATGTAGAAAAATGTAAGGTGATGCGCATGAATAGGAAAATCAATCCCATAATATTCGAATACAGCATTAGTAGTGAGCTTCTTGATGCTGTCACGTCGTTCAAATATCTAGGCGTAACATTGCAGAGCGATAAGAAATGGAACGAACATATAAGGACAATTGTGAGTAAGGCGGACAGTCGACTTCGGTTTATTGGGAGAAATTTGCGAAGATGTACTTCATCTGTAAAGGAGACCGCGTATAAAACGCTTGTACAACCACGTCTTGAGTATTTCTCAAGTGTTGGGGACCCGCAGCAGATCAGTTCAAAGGAAGACATAGAAGCAGTTCAGAGGCGAGCAGCTAGGATTGTTACTCGTAGGTTCGACCAATGCGCGAGTGTCACGGAAATGCTCCGGCAACTCAATTGGGGTTCGCTGGAGGAAAGAAGACGTTCTTTTCGCGAATTTCTATTGAGGAAATTTAGAGGGCCGGAATTGGAAGCTGATTGTAGTACAATCTTGCTTCCGCCTACTTACATTTCGCGTAATGATCACAAAGACAAGATAAGAGAAATTAGGGCTCGTACGGAGGCATATAGGCATTCTTTTTTTCTTCGTTCTACTTGGGAGTGGAATAGGAAAGGAAAAGCCTAGTAGTGGTACAGTGTACCCTAGCCACGTACTTCTCAAAGCAATGTGACCAGAAACTAATAACCTAGTGTATTGACCTCCAGAGCAACGTGACTATCGATTTTTCTAGAACCTGTACAACGTTACAGAAGGCAACGATCCCGGAGAACGTCACCTCCATCCAGGTACATCAAATAAATTCCACGACCAAGAATACGAAGCCATAGAGTAACAGTACCGTCAGATTGGCAGTAGCGGCAGCCAAAATAGTAGAATTACTATTACGATCACCTACCAGTAGTGACATTTGCAGTCGAAGATAGAAGAAAGAAGATGGAAGAATCTGGTCGCCAACACAACGTTCAGGAAGGAGACCAGAAATGTTCAAATGTTTGTTAAGCTTATGGGACTTAACTACGGGGTCATCAGTCCCTAAACGTACAAACTACTTATCAACTACCTTATACTAAGGACGGCACAAATATCCATGCCCGAGGGGGGATCGAACCCCCGACCGTAGAGGCCGTACAGACTGTGACTGGGGCGCCTCAGTACCCTCGGCCACCGCGGCCGGCGGAAGGAGATCAACAATAACAGAGGTACTCACCCAGGGTGACTGACCGGAACAATAGGATGTGGTCTGGTCGTAAAAGTCACCTGTATTCTCCGTCAAAGTATCTCTCAGTCGAAGACTTCAGCCTGAAGATCGCTGGTTCGACCCCAGGGCAAGGATGCAATAACTTCACGCCGCGCCGCTACCTCTTGTTGTAGCACAACACTTTTAGGAGATGGGGAAATCACACACCACCGCCGCGAGGTACTTCCGCAGAATTCAAAACTAAACGTTAAAAATTATTAGAACAGTTCGTTTAATTTTGTAATAAGAATGGTAGCAAAATGTACAAAATTCGAAGTCCATTTCGTGATCACACAACAGGAAACAATCGTCAACTGAAAAGAGTTCAAGGTTTACTCCGACAAGTACCATATTAACACGTTAATTCTCGTGTAGAATCACACACTGTTCAAATTCCGAAGTGGAATGGGAAGTTAAAGTTCTTAAACCTGCACACATTAGCCTACAGCAAAGTTAGAGTTGCGACAAAGTTAAAGTTCCGACGAAGCGTCCGTTTTACGCGCAGATTCCAACTTCTCGCAAATGAATCACTTCAGCTAACCACGCAGGTCCTCCCTCTCCCAAGACGAGACATGTTCTTCAAGTCCCAAAGGAGTTGTCTATTCGCACCGTCCAAGTATTTCACTTCACCACTGGAGTCTTTTCCACCAACCACTCTCTCATTGGCAGGTTGCCATTCCCTCCAAAAGTAGCACACTGGCGTGTTTTACGGCCCAGATTACATTTTCCTGTAGTATTATGACATTTTGCAAACATTTCGGACAAAAAACAAAAAAATATAAATAATAAGAAATTATGGAAGATACGATTGCTACGCTTCTATTGTGATAACATCTTTGTACCCAATGCGTGATATCCTTTCAGACCTTTCTTCTTTTTTAACAAACAGTCAAACTTAGTTCATAGTTGAGTTTGGATTTGACAAACACACTCTTATTTCAACTTTTACCTCTCTAAACTAGTGTTTTATTATATCATCGACATTTTCAGTATCTTTTTCCGTTAAAATATCATCACCTGTCTTGCCTTGGAAGTTTGTTCTAAGTTTATTTTCTTTGCCTGTACTGGTTACGAATGACTATAGCCTGGATGGAACACAGCGTACATTTGGCGTTCGGAAATCAGTCACGTGACGTCCCTCGCCCGAAACCTTGCCCGAAACTCTTGCATAAACCATCGTATTTAACGATTGTCTTATTGTAACTCAAGCATTGTCATTCCAAGGCAATGCCGCACTGAGAATTATCAAAATCACGTCGTTCTTGTGGCAATAAATTATAATCTAATGTCTGAAAATGCCATGTTGGCAGTACATCTACATCTACATCAACATCCATACTCCGCAAACCACCCGACGGTGTGAGGCGGAGTGTACCTTGAGTACCACTATCTGTTCTCCCTCCTATTCCAGTCACGTATTATTCGCGGAAAGAAAGATTGTCGGTATGCCTCTGTGTGGGCTCTAAACTCTCTGATTTTATCTTGATGATCTCTTCGCGAGATATACGTAGGAGCAAGCAATTTATTGCTAAGACTCCTCGGTAAAGGTATGTTCTCTAAACTTCGACAGATGTCCGTACCGAGCGACAGAGTGTCTTTCCTGCAGAGTTTTCCACTGGAGTTTATCGATCATCTCCGTAACGCTTTCTCGATTACCAAATGATCCTGTAACGAAGCGCGCTGCTCTCCGTTGGATCTTTTCTACTTCCTCTATCAACCCCACCTGGTACGGATCCCACACCGGTGACCAGTATTCAAACTGTGGGCGAACAAGCGTACTGTAACCTACCTCCTTTGTTTTCGGACTGCATTTCCTTAGGATACTTCAGTGAATCAAAGTCTGGCATCTGCTTTACCGATGACTGATTTTATATGGTCGTTCCATTTTAAATCACTCCTAATGCTTACTCCTAGATGATTTATAGAATTAACTGCTTCCAGTTGCTGACCTGCTATAGTGTAGCTAAATGATACAGGATCTTTTTTTCTATGTAGTCGCACCACAATACACTTATCTAAATTGAGATTCAATTGCCATTCCTTGCACCATGCGTCAATTCGACGCAGACTCTGCAGCAGTTGTTTCCAGGTCGTGCAGTTAAAGTTATTGTCCACTAACCTGGCTTCATCTAAGGTTTCTGTTAATGGATTTAACCAACCTGGGGTTTCTAATAAACTATAATATCAGACCATAGATTCCGAATTATATCCCAATTGGTATATTTATCGTCTTCTGGGTGCCACAATCTCTTTCTTTCTTTCACTAAGCATATCAGCTTCTCACTGTCCATATCTAGCATGTGAGAACGTTGGTCGATTTGACCGAAGAAAACAAACTGATTTGAATTTCATCGACTGTCGTTCGAAGTGTCTACGTATGGGCGATTAGATCGGTTACACTGTGACCGTGCCCATAAAGGAGTACTGATTTGAAACGATCGGCCGTTTTCCGCCGATGTTCCGATCGGAGCCACTGTGGCCACAGCCTTACGCTGCACTTCCAAACCGCTTACACGGTGGCTAATGGGACTGTTTGGTGCGCCATACGTCTGGCCGCCAGGTGGGAACGGGGTGCTCAAGGTCACTGCGGCTAAACCACCTGCTGCGTGTGTGACGAGGGGTGCCTCCGCAAAATCACAGCGGTTGTTCCGCCGCGGAGGAACCGCGGGCTATAAACGCAGCCTAACGCGGCCCGAGACTCAAGCGGACACGCTCTAGCAGCGCGCCTCATGTATTTCAAACGCCAAATTCGCTCCGCAGTTTCTCCTGATGTAATTGTGTAATTGACGCATTGTGATGCAACTGACGCCATTCTTATTGTGATTTTTCATGCTATTGATTGCTTGAGAAATAATATAGGGTATCCATTCAAAAAGTATAAGTTTGTATTGAAAATACTATTTCTTTATGTTTTAGACTGACTCATAGTACCTACTTTCATAAGCCCCTGTTGTAAGTTCATGACCGTGAAAGTCATTTTCCAATATCTATTGTAGTTCCTGAGATATATGGGGTGAAAAAGTTGATTGAGACATCCTGTACAACACGCAAACACAAACGGAAACATGGAAATGCTTTCTGGTGTTGTGAAAGATATAGAAGTATAAGCGTAGTACTTAGGAGCAAAAGATTAAAAAGCAGCTTGATTTGGAACAGTTTACAGTGATGTACTGAAGTTAACACGAAAATAAACTAACGTCCTATTTCCCTATTTTAACTACGTTATTTTACACCAGTTTTACATCATTTTGCTAAACCTTCGAAACATGTGTCCTCGAATACAAGCCACTCACGTCACACAGGGTGGCAGACTGCCTACAATCCTCCTGGCCAGAAACAATTGCAAGTACTCCGCTAGGTGGCACTGTTCTACAGATGACATTTATTTTCCCTCATGCTTCACATCCACCATTCTTTCTTCTCGGATATATCATTGTGCCCCCCAATACTGATATTTCAACAGCAGTCGCAATAATTTTGTTTCATTCATAAATTGACTACATATTAAGTCATCATCCAGTGCTGCCAATGTAGCAGAGTTATAGTGATCAACAATGTAGGGAAGACATTCACTGAGTAGTCTAAACTGTTGCAAGTAATTTTCAGGTTTACCACGACGTTACTCGAAGCAGAAAGGCGCTTTATAATTTTGGAAAATAATGACGGTTATTCTTAAGCTACTCTGTCCTCCAGCAAAGATTGTCATACTTTCCACTGGAATAGAGCTTGTGATGGAGATTATAGAATGTAATGAGTGGGTGACTGATAAGACTGTTTCAAAATATAGGAGGATAAATTTTCAGTACAGATGAAGTAAGAATAAGAGAGCGTATAAATAATAATATTCAATATGTCCCTCATTTACGGTAACTTAAACGACGAATTCATTTCATTTCGACTAGGAATGTAACTCATTACGTACGATTATTCATAAGTTGTAGTATTAACGGAAATATAATTTTGTGACCTTCATTCCCAATACTTCTAGTGACGTTTATATTATGACAAATGTCACGAGCCTAAGAGCTGAGACAAAGAATTTTCTCCCTTGTACGCGTATTATATCAAAATGTAACATTAAAACTTCAGTGCAACAGCTATGTTTATATTATTCAAAAAGAAACACAAAGATAGCGAATTAATAACTTATTTAATGGGAACCAGTTTCGGAAGACTGTGCCACCATCATCTGGTCATATACATTTTATAACCTGATCATTTTATTTTAAAAAACGGATATAAAATAATAAGTACAAGATAGCACTTAGTCATCATGTAAAAATAAGTAAGTTAAAGAATGACAGTTTACAAATTACCTTGTACGCTGTCGTGTTTTAATTTATCTATGTTTAAATAATGACTAAGTGCTATGTGCTATGTTGCACTTATTAATTTATATCCATTTTTTTTAAATGGATACCTTGTAAACTGTCATGTTTTAATTTATCTATTTTATATAAGTGCTACGTTGCACGTATTATTTTATATCCATCTTTTAAAATAAAATGACCACCTTAGAAAATGTATATGACCAGATGATGGTGGCATAGTCCTCCGAAACAGGTCGTCATTAAATAAATTATTAATTTGCGATCTTGGCGTTTCATTTTTGAAGAATATGAAACCATCAGATCGCCTCCTAAACCGGCAATGTTAAGTAATGTTTATTTTTATTTTTGCAGAGACTTGGTCGACGACGCCTGAAGATGCGTGTCAACCTCCAAACTTTGTCAGCCGAGACCTGCCTTTCTACACGTTAATCAGTAAGTAGATCCTCCGATATAGTGTGTATAGTTAGTATACTCCTTGTGTAGCCTTGTGAACTCAAGAAGGGCTTCTTTCCTTTTGGCAGTAAAGTCAGTGGCAGTTTGTTGGACATCAGGACTAAGAGCTAAATATAATTACCATTTGCTAAGTCTGTTATCCTTCACGATCATATAATATTATGCAAAATTAAATTTAAAAACTTTATCCAAAATCACAGATTATAGTCAACTTTCGGAATGCATTTCTTCCATGCTGCATGGTTGAGTGCAGTAATACCCTATGTTTGTCCGGTTGTTCGTCCTACACTACAAGACTTACATCTTCCTCTTTCTTCCTCCCTCTCTACCACTGTCTGTCTCTCTCTCTCTCTCTCTCTCTCTCTCTTCCCCCCTCCCTCCCACACTCTCTCTCTCTCTCTCTCTCTCTCTCTCTCTCTCTCTCTCTCTCTCTCTCTCAACGTTTCAAGAATGTTTTGTCCACACAGTTTTCATACAGCACATGGAGAATATTTTGATATATTTCATTACAATTACACAAAAAGGAAAAACAACTCATTTTCAGTCAGACGACTCGTTGTCTGTGATGTAGGAAAATACGTAGATATTAAATAAATTCTTTGTCTGAAATCTGGGAGGCAATTTTACAATAAAATACACATAAAATTATTTATTTGTAGCTGTTACTTTTAAGAATTTTATTTGAAGAATCTGTAAGAATATTATTAATCAGCAGTAGATCAAAGTGTTCTCGATGTAATAGATTCCAGCAATTCCTTAACAACGTGCCAGTTTCACCGAAGACCTGTTGACCATGAGTGTTTGCTGGTATGTACCGGGTGTCTCATTTAACTTGACAAATCGAAATAAAAGTTTGCCTTGTTTGGGGGGCAAGTCTTTCTATCAAGTTATTAAGGACAACAGCCAAGATTGCGTCTAATTTTTATTTGTATAACAGGTTTCGGCAGTTTAACTGCCATCTTAGATTCTGCAAACATGTGCCAAATCCTACTCATAGTGACATAATAAAACAAGTAAGAGATATACAAATCTTAAAAATTCACTTTCGAAACCCACCTTCCAATTCGTTCCTCAGAACATCACAACTAAAAACTTTTAAAAACACATATCCTCGCCAACATTATTGTGGGCTTGTCATCATATAAATAGAACATCAAAAGCATCATCCTGTAATAAGATGTGCTGACTAAGTTAAAACACATCTGTCTTATCCAGCCATCCAACTCTGAAATTGGTACCAGTTGACGCTCTAGACATGACATTTGAGCATCAATTCCTGATGTCAACAACACCGATCTTATACATATGCAACGACTTCATATTTACAATATAGAAATAGACAATCAAATTGTATTTCAAAATAATTCGATTTACCTATATTTTTAAAAAAAGAAACCCACGTGTCACACAATACAGGTCATGCAATTAAAATTATAGAATATGACCATCTAAGGAAGTTGGTGCCATAAAGAAATTATGATTTTATTGATAACATTTCATAGCATTATGTTTGTTTACAATTGTTATAGCTTTTAAAACAAAATTCAAAAATTAAATGTTTTCCACAGGTGGTATTGAACGCTGATTACCTATGTGACATTACGCTTAAGCTTTGCCCTTTATCTCCGAATTTTGTGGAACGTACGCTTTAAAATTTCCACGACTGGACACCCTTGCAGTATACTACTAACTCATTCCAAACTGAATTTCTGAGACATGAATGTACTCTTGTAAGTTGAATTGATTCTGCATTTTTCCTCTCCCGCATGTTCTTGACATTTATGCTACTATGTTTGGTACTCGTGCGGTAATTAGATCTCATGTTACGACTAGTTGAATAGAAAAAAATTAATTATAACCACGTGATAGATGGACAGAGGAAAAAGGAAGTAGTCTGATGTAGAAATGTAATAAATGCTCACCCGGGAGACACGGGATGCTATGGTTAGTACACCTTATGATCAGAAGTAACTGGACACCCACAAAAACATAAGTTTCTCATATTAGGTGAATTGTGCTCCAAATACTGCCACGTACTCCTTATCAGTGACCTCAGTAGTTATTAGACGTCCTGAGAGAGCAATGGAAACATGTGCTCGTACAGCACGAAATCGCACAGGTCGGCGCTCGTCTGTTGACTGACAAGTGTCCGCCGACAGTTCAAGAAGGTAGTACAGTGTAATAGGCAGGCATGACACGACAATTCCAAACTACACCAGAATCCACTCAAAGTACTATGACAGTTTGATAGGGAGGTAAGAAAATTGGATACTATGGTTGAGAGGGTGAACCTACGCCACACATCACGCAGGCCATTGCCAAACGACGCCTCGATTCGTGTAATGAGGACAAACAATGGGCGATTGAACAGTGGAAAAAGTTGTGTGGACTGACATAATGTGGCGATCTGATGGCGGGGTATAGGTATGCGTTATTCCCGGTGAAAGTAAATTTCGGAGACGGTGGTCTTATGCTGCGGTTGTGTTTATTATGGAGTAGGCTTATTGCCCATTTTTTGCGTGTTACTATTACAGCAAAGACCTGCACCTTCGTTCTAAGCAACGTATTGCTTTCCACTGTTGAAGAGCATTTCGGGGATGACGACTGCATCTTTCAACACGATCGAGCACCTGCTCATAATGCACAGCCTTGGCGGAATGGTTACACGACAGTCATGATTCCTTCATTTCCTTACCCGGTCGCTCAGAATTTCCCAGAAATAGCAGTCGCGATACCTTCTTCATTTCCTTCATAATATTGTCCATGGGTTGACCAGGAGGGGGAATACGAGTAGGTAGCTTTGATCTTCTTGCGTCCCACACTCGCAAGAGGTGTTTGTGCACGCTGGAAGGATTTCCCATTTCTTCAGGTTGGTCTTGCATCGGGGGACGACCACTCGTAGGCGGCTGAGGGACCTCCATACATGATATTGTAGGTTTTCACCAGGAGCTGTTTCTTCTTTCGGCCCATACGTCTGCGGGCAGTGAGCTCTTCCATGTTGCGAGACGATTTGCCTCTCGTGCTCCCTCTAGTGGCGCAGCTCTAGCTAGAAAATTCTTGCGGGTTTTAAGGCGGGATCTTGCTGCCTGGTGGTATACAGAGGATGTCGGTGGTCAGTCTCCTGCTTTGTTCTCTCATTGTCTGCAGCAATGGCCATCAGGTTATCTGGTGGGGCTATTCCAACAATCGAATACAATTTCTGCACTCGTGTCGGCTTCAAGCATCCTGAGATGATTCTTGCTGTATCGCTGTCCTCGATATCGCCCTTCTTATCTTGTGGTGAGGCGTTCCACACAGAAGCACCACAGTCAGCGCAAGTGCAGAAGTCGTTAGTATGAGCGGGTTGGCTCACCAGCTGCTGCCAACCAGCTTCTTATTACGATAACATTTTTTCTCGTTCAGACGCTGCTGCCTGCTGCTGCCTAGGTAACTGGTGCTGAGCAATGTGATGTCCAGTTTATGCTGCGCGTCCCTGTTAACGACAATAAAATCCCTGTAATTGAATGGCCTGCAAAGAGTCTTGACCAGAATCTCTTAGACCACCTTTGGAATGTACGTCCTCACCGACCTACATCGACGCCTCCCCTCAGTGCAGCATTCCGGGAAGAATGGGCTGTCATATCCCAAAAACCCGTCCAGCACCTGACTGAGCGTATGCTTGCAAGAATGGAAGATGTCATCAAGGGTAAGGGCGGGGCAGCACCATATTGGACTATAGCAGCCATATACAACCGTTCTCTCAAAGAAAGATCTGTAGCAAAAGACTAGAAAGTTGCACAGGTCACACGTATATTAAAGAAAGTCAATAGGAGTAACTAAACTACGGGCCTATGTCATTGATGTCAATTTGCAGTAGGGTTTTGGAACATATCCTGTATTAAAATATTATGAATTATCTCGAACAGAATGGTCTATTGACCAAGGTCAACACGGATTTAGTAAATATCAGTCATGCAAAACACAACTAGGTCTTTACTCACACAAAGTGATGAGTGCTTTCGAAAAGCGTTCTTAAATTGATTCGGTGTTTCTGGATTTCCAGACGGCTTTTGACACCATACCTCACAAACGGCTTTTAGTCAAATTGCGTGGTTATGGTATATCACCCCAACTTTGCGACTGGATGGGGGATTTCCTGTCAGAGAGGACACAGTTTGTAGTAATCGATGGTACGTTATCCACAGGGTAGTGTTATTGGTCTTCTGCTGATCCTTATTTACGTAAACGATTTGGGAGGAAATCTAAGCAGATCTCTTAGGTTCTTTGGAGATGATTTACCGGCTAATAAAATCATGTGAAGATCAAAACCATCTGCAGAAAAATCTAAATAAGATATCAGTATGGTGTAAAAATGGACAATTGACTCTAAATAATGAGAAGTGTGAAGTCGTCCTCATGAATACGAAAAGAAATCCGTTAAATTTGTTTACAGATAAATCAATCAAAAGTGAAGGCCGCAAACTTCACAAAATACCTATAAATTACTATTACTTCAAGATTTAACTGGAAAGAACACGTAGATAATATCGTGGGAAAGGTGAACCAGAGATTGCGTTTTATTGGCAGAACCCATAAAAGATGCAACAGAACTATTAAAGAGAGACTGCATATATTACGCTTGTCCGTTTTCTTGGAGTATTGCTGCCCAGTGTGGGATTCTTATCAGGTGGTTTTGACGGAGGGCAGTTCGTTTTGTGTTGTCACGATACAGTGGAGATAGTTTTACGGAAATGATACAGGCTCTGGGATAGGAATCATTACAACAACGGCGCTTATCGCCGCGGCGTGAGCTACTTACGAAACTGCAATCGCCAACATTCTCCTCCGAATGCAAAAATATATTGTTGACTCCCACTTACATAGGTAGAAATGATCATCAGATTAAAATACGAGAAATCAGAGCTTGAACGGTCAGATTCAGGTGCTCTTTCTTCCCGCGCGCTATACGAGAATGGAATGGGAGAAAAATAATATAAAGGTGGTTCGATGAACTCTCTGCCAGGCACTAAAATATGATTTGCAGAGTATACCATGTAGATGTATATATAGATGCAGCATAAGGCAGAAGTCCTTAGGAGGTACAGTTTGGCTCCTCAGCTGCAGCCAACCAGCTTCGTAAGTATGCACATTACGATCACTGTTTTTATTTCACGTTCAGACATCGCTGCCTGTACGTTAGAGCCCTGTCCAGAGTGACACCTAGGTAGACTGGTGTTGGGCAATACTTCTCCTTTCCTCGTGATGTCCAGTTTGTGCGACGCCTCCCTGTTACATGACAATAAAATCCATGCAACTGACCGGAGTTCACCGAGTCCTGACCAGAATCCTATAGAACACCTTTGGACTGTCTTAGAATGCCTACTTCATACCAGTCCTCACCCTCCTACATCGACGTAGTGCAGCATTCCGTGAAGAATGGGCTGCCATTTCCCAAAAACTCGTCCAGCACCTGACTGAGCGTATGCCTGCAAGAATGGAAGCTGTTATCAAGGCTAAGGGCGGGCAGCACCATATTGAACTCTAGCATTACCGATGGAGGATGCCGCGAATTTTTAATTCATTTTTAGCTAGGTGTCCGGTTGCTTTTGATCATATAGTGTATGCCTCTAAGTGACAAATGCTGAGCTCGCGGGCACTTGCCGCGGAGCTGCCGGCGGCAGCAGGTGGTGATGTACTGTGCGTCACGTTGGCAGCGCCGTCGCCGCGCCGGCAGGCGTGCCCGCGCGGGGGCGTGTACGGCGTGCAGCCCAACGGCGGCGGCGGCTCGTCGTGCGGCGCGCTGCCCACCCTGGCCGTGGGCTGCCACCAGCCGGACCTCATGCAGTTCCTGCCCGCGCCCTGCCCGGAGGCGCGCCCCGACGCCGCCTCCAGTGAGTAACTCCCGATGTCGATATTTCCTTAAAAATAATCTCGAATCCAGTACATCGATATTGAATAAAATACACTAGAGTCTCGATTATCCGATCTTCTGTTATCCGACCCTTTCACCGCGCCGGGACTGTACGCATTAGCCGCGCGCCAGCGAAAAGATCAGTGACTATAATGTTCAAATGTTTGTAGAACTTATGGGACTTAACTATGGGGTCATCAGTCCCTAAGCTTACAAACTACTTATGAACTAGCTAAGACTAAGGACGGCACAAATATTTATGCCCGAGGGGGGATTCGAACCCCCGACCGTAGTGGCCGTGCAGACCGTGACTGGATTGCCTCAGTCCTCTCTGCCACCGCGGCCGGCCAGTGACTATACGTTTTGTTTGTTTTGGCGCGCGTCATTATCACTCAGTTCATTGTCGCCATCTTCTACACCACGCTTCAGTGCTAACCAAGCGGAGTCGACGAGTTGCGCTTGCTTTATTTAAAAATAAATAAATAAAAGAAAGAAAAATGTGATGACTCCAAAACAGAAAAAGGTGGTCGTTTTAATGGAAGAAAAAGCTTTAAAAAGGATAGACTGTGGTGGAAATGTATTAAATGGAAGAAAAAGCTTTAAAAAGAATAGACTATGGTGAGACTGTATCAAATGGAAAATAAAGGTTTAAAAAGGATAGACTATGGTGAAAATGTATTAAACTCTTTATGTTTGATTATTTTCCGTGTTGTCCGACTTTGCCGCGGCCGGTTTATGGTCGGATAATCGAGACTCAGCTGTATCACTATCGGCAGTTGCTATAGCAAAATAAGTATAGATATATCCAAGGATGGAAATCGATATACAGGGTGATCGTAATTTAACTTTCTAAATGATTTAAAAATAATTTTTTGTTACATGAATTTATCAATTTTTTTTAAAATGATGTTAATATTTTAAATATTGATAGGACAACTTAATTGTAAATGACTTCAAATGTTGTCATCGTAAAACATAATAAATTCTTGAACCGCGTCAGCTGTTTTTTTATTAAGATCCTCACTTTACAGATACACGACCGCTTTCACGTATCTAAAGACGCATCTTCAGGTGTTACTGCATTAAAATAACAAAAACTATAATTATTTTAAAGGATAAAAATGCAGCCCTTGGTCGCAAAAATAAAATTCTTTAACCTGGTTTCGGCAATAACTACGATTTCCTTCATCAGAAATTATAAATTATAACAAACCATATAATAAAAGTTACAACTCAGCTGTAAAGCTTACGTCACAAAATTAAACTTTTTTTTTTCTTTTATTTTTTTAGAAAGAGCTAGCCACTAAGGGCTGCACCACTAGGGGTTGCCCGCAAGGAGGAGTTCTTTCCCCTTTATTGTGGAATCTAGTGGTGAATGATCTCATTGGAGAATCAAACTCTAGGCAGTACTTTTGCCAAGGATACGCAGATGATCTTTTCATAGTAATACTTGGCAAATTTGCTGACACAGTCAAGAATATGGCACAAGGTGCGTTGGACATTGTGCAAGACTGGTGCAGAAAACAGGAACTGGGGGTTAGTCCTAAGAAGACTGTTGTTGTACCACTCACAAAGAAGCATATACAACATTCAAGTTGGAATCTAAAGCTTTTCAATGAAGCGCTACCTGTGAAGGGGACAGTGAAATATCTAGGGGTTACCCTAGATGAGAAACTGACATGGACCCCTCACATCAGGAATATTTGCTCCAAGGCAAAAGGTACTCTTGTGAGTACCAGGTGAGCTTGTGGCAATAATTGGGGCCTGTGCCCCAAGGGTATGCACTTGATATACACCACAGTGATCAGACCCAGGATCACCTATGGGGCGGTCGTGTGGTGGAAGAAGGTAGAACAGCAGGTTACTGCTAAGGAGCTTGGTAAGGTGCAGAGATTAGCCTGCTTAGCCATAACAGGCGGAATTAGCAGCACACCAACTGCTGGGATGGAAACCATGCTGGATATGCCCCCATTACACCTTTGGGTCAAGATGGAGGCAGCGGCTGATGCATGCAGACTCAAATCTGGCAACAACTGGAACTATTAGGTATATCCAGAATCACACACTAAAATAGTGAGTGAGGTAAATATAGGAAAGTTTCGGGAAATGCCTGCCGACTATATTATAAGCCCATACTGCTTCAACAAGGATTTCAATTTAACAGTTGGAGGTAGGGAGCAGTGGGAGAAAAAAAAATAGTTCGACACCGTACGGGGGATATCGTCTGGTTCACTGACGGATCAAAATCAGACCAAAGTTTTGGGGCCGGGGTATATGGGGTGCAACCAAGCCTGGAGGGCGTCATCTCTCTAGGAAAACTGGCCTCAGTATTCCAGGCCGAAATCACCGCCATCAGGGCATGTGTGGAGGAGAATTTGCGTGGGTGCTACAAAGATTGTAGCATCTATATCTATTCAGACAGCCAGGAAGCCCTGAGATCACTGCCAGCTCCTGCAACAAGATCCAAAATAATTGCAGAATATCACAGGGTTCTAGTGGAGCTAGGGGAAAGCAATAGAGTAAACCTATTGTGGGTCCCTGGCCACTCGGGGATCAGTGGCAACGAACATGCCGACAGATTAGCCAGGATAGGGGCAGAGACTCCATTTATTGGACCGGAACCTGTCCTGACAATCACCAAGGCAATGATCAAATTTGAGCTACGTAACTGGCTCAGAAGACAGCACGTAGAATATTGGACCAAAGTCCATTAACAAGAACATGGCAAGGTAATGATGCCAAAGCCATGTTTTAAAAGAAGCTCTGCAATTCTGGGTCTGAACAGGAGAGAGATTAGACTCATGGTTGTATTGCTGACAGGCCATGGGAATTTCAAAAAACACCTACGTACAATGGGAATAACAGAAGAGGACCCTAAATGTAGGATCTGTCATGACGGTGATGAAACTGCATCACATATAATCTTCGAATGCATTGCACTGGAGAATGAAAGGCACAGAATATTTGGGACAACCAGACCCGAAGAAATTGTGTCTAATAAAGAACTGGTAAAGGGACTCCTTGCACTGTTGAAATGCATTGGTTGGCTTTACTAGATATACAGGGAGCGATACCGCACAATAAACTTAGTTGCCGTGCGGGCAGTGGCGGGTTGAACCAAGACTGTTTTCGCTTCCCTGGAAAAATCAATCAATCAATCAATGGGCTGCACGGAGGCAACAGACTGGCGCTTGGTAAGAGGAGTAGTGAATAGGTAGACGTTACCTCAATAGTGGAATCTAGTAGCCGCAGTTACAGATAGGTCACTGCACAGTTCTCAATACTGTTTCTCTCTGTACAATAGCCTAGTTGTAATTGCGGCTACTAGAGGGCACTACTGAGGTAACGTGTACCTGTTCACAACTCCACTTAGCAAGCACCAGTCTGTTGTCTAAGTGCAAGCGGGCAGCACATAGTGGCTAGCTCTTAATAATTCTTTTTAAATTTTGTGAAATAAGCTTTACAGCTCAGTTGTAAGTTTTATAATGTGACTTGTTATAATTTACAATTTCTGATGAAGGCAATCATAGTTATTGCCGAAACCAGGTTAAAGCGACCGAGAGTTGCATTTTTATCCTTTGACGTTGTAACGCTCGCTAAGAATAGCAGCTATGTTAAAAATTTTATCGTGTATGACGAAGCAATTCTTTTTTGCCTTGTGGTACTGACGGAAATTTACACAAGTATTCGATTCTTCCATCATTCAGTTACGCCACGATCACAAACTCCGTTTGAAAAAGTTAGTGAATAGAAGACGTGAGAAACGACATACCAGTAATGAGGCTACGTACGAAGTAAGAATATCTTCTGAAAATATGAACACCTCTCCTAGCAGCTCCAAGCGAAAAAATAGTGAGATGAATGGTGCATACTATAGTGATGAATCTCGGTACACTGGATCTAGGTTAATAGACCTTGAATTATTGACTGCAGCAGTGAAATTTCGTTGTATTTGTGAGACGTGTGGTAGTGATATCATTCAGATCATTTGCGTCTGTTACAGTTGTCAGAATTGCAACTTACGATGTATTTCTTGTATTTAATGATGGGAGCATAAAGATATTAGAAAGAATAGCTTAAAAATAGGAAATTTTACTCAAGACATCCTCAGAAAAATAGATGTACTGCTCGCCTCTGCAGCTGAAAAGTCAGTTGAAGCCCTGGTAAGGGAAAGAAGACAGATAAGAAGAAACCAAAATGGAAACCTTGAAAGAAAAGTCGATCCAAAGTGCAAATGTGTTGCCTTCTCAAGAAGTGGTATAAGTAAAATAGTTGGTTTGAACTTTAAAATGCGTTTCCTGAATTCTATGAATGCTAGAATTCTATGAATGCTAGAATTATTAAATTTTGTTCACATGTTTCTATAGATCTAATAAATGTTGACACAAGAGCAAATTTTAAATTCTGACTGCAAGATTAGATATGGGGCAAAGTCCTTGTAATTTTGCATGAATTTAAAGTTGTACTTGCGGAATTACAATGAAAATATTATAAAAATTCTCCTATTTTGACCTATTCCGAAAGCCTCACGAGAGAAGCTTACAACATGTAAAGAGATGAAACAGAGTAATTTTTGTACAAATCCCTTTAACACTTTCTGACGAAAAGGAACACACATTATTTTTTGAAAATAAAATTTCACATTTCATTAAAAAACATTGAATATACAGGGTGTTACAAAAAGGTACGGCCAAACTTTCAGGAAACATTCCTCACACACAAAAAGAAAATATTGTTATGTGGAAATGTGGCTGGAAACGCTTAATTTCCATGTTAGAGCTCATTTTAGTATTTCTCTTTAAATGTATATTTGAATAATTCGTGCAGACAATTGTCAAAATACCCAATTGTTTCGTTAGTATGTACTGTACTTTCTCGATTCACCGCCAGTTTGCCCAATTGAAGGAAGGTAATGTTGACTTCAGTGCATGTGTTCATGTTCTTCCACCTACGCTCACTGGAGCAGGTTATCATGATTTCATATGGGATTCTCTACCTGTGCTGCTAGAACATCTGCCTTTACAAGTACGACACACCATGTGGTTCATGCACGATGGAGCTCCTGCACATTTCAGTCTACGTGTTCGTACGCTTCTCAACAACAGATTCGGTGACCGATGGATCGGTTGAGGTGGACCAATTCCATGGCCTCCACGCTCTCCTGACCTCAACTCTCCTGACTTTCATGTATGGGGGCATTTGAAAGCTCTTGTCTAAGCAACCCCGGTACCAAATGTAGAGACTCTTCGTGCTCGTATTGTGGACGGCTGTGATACAATACGACATTCTCCAGGGCTGCATCAGCGCATCAGGGATTCCATGCGACGGAGGGTGGATGCATGTATCCTCGCTACCGGAGGACATTTTGAACATTTTCTTTAACAAAGTGTTTGCAGTCCCGCTGGTACATTCTGTTTCTTTTTCCATTCCATGATTAATGTGATTTGAAGAGAAGTAATAAAATGAGCTCTAACATAGAAATTAAGCGTTTCCGGACACATGTCCACATACATATTTTCTTTCTTTGTGTGTGAGGAATGTTTCCTGAAAGTTTGGCGGTACCTTTTTGTAACACCCTGTATATGATCAAAGGATTTTATATGTAAATGTGTTACTTTCCTGTCAAACGTGGTACAAAATTTCATTGCCATATCCCCAAAACTATGGATTTGGTGTGTGTTTCATCAACTTCCACCTTAAACTATTATTTTAATATCTCCTCCAAACTTTCATTATCTTTTTCCGTTCAAATATTATCAGCCTCTCGACGTGATAATTTTTCCTATTTTTCAACTTTATTTACTTTGCCTGTGCTGCGTCACGTAAAATCTAGTTACAGCGTCAAATCGACGCTATCTGAAACGACGCGAGTTATGGAAACAACATAACAGAGCAAAGGTGTTTAGAATACATTTATTCAATTTTCGTCTCATATGGGCGGTTAAGAAATCATTTGGAGATAACTTTCCTGCTGTCTAAAGGCCATCAAAAGCGCCTATTTTTAGTGTTACTGTTTTTTTTTTTTCTCCGAAATATTTGAAATAGGGAGGTACTAGTCGCTTTCGGCAAACAATTACGTCAGTAAAAGTAGGTGCCGATCGGTTGAATGGAGCGACCTAAAAAATGGGAACGCGTTACAGAGAGAGTATCAAATAGCCGTTATTTTTTGCAAATATCTCTCAAACGGTACGAGAAATGAGCTGTCAAAAGGCGATTAGAAATAGCTCAATTTTAATATTACTGCCGTAACACGAGTCTACCAGTATAAACACTGTGAAAATTGAACAACTGATGGTGATTTATGCGTCAGAATGTGCAAAATAAAAAACCCGTCAGGCGCACGACCCATTCAAGTTTCGTTCACGGCTTTCCTCATTCTGCGTCTGAACAGTTCACCATGATTGTCTCAATGACGGATCGCACTCTCCTTGTAAAGCTGTTTTCATGAGATTTTTAGTGTGCAGTTTCGAACACTGAAGGGTTTGAAGAAAGGCGTTGGTACGATTGCCGTGGGTATGGAGAAAATGATTCAGAAATTCGGAAGGACAGGTTCCGTTGGTGTGCAACTTGGTAGATGGGGTAAACGTTTCGATGTCACTGGAGGAAGTATCCACAGCAATTCAGGATGAGTCAAAATTTTGAAATGTTGTCAAGCTTAAGGGACACAACAGCGGTGTCGTCAGTCCCTAAATGTAAGAACTACTTATGAACTACGATATGAACGTATCCGCCGCGGCTCATGAGGAGACGATTAGTGGTGAGCAAACGGGTAGTCCACGGAGGTATTTTCTATGTTTGTAAAGTTATGCGACCTAAATGCAGTGGTCATCGGTTCCTAAACTTACAGACTACTTAAACAAACGTATCCAAAGAACAACACAGCCACGCCCGAGAGAGGTCTCCAACCTATGACGGCGAATGGCCGCGCGTACCGCAGCAAGGCGTCTTAGCGCGCACGGCTATTCCCCGCGGCATAGCACGGAGAATTGCCTGAAAATTAGACAAACCTAGGAGCACGGTGCGTAAAATCCTATAAAACATCCCTCGTTGCTATCCATGTGCACCAGTTTCTTCCTTCTGATCTGCCAGCTAGAGAGACGTTTGATTTAGAACTTTTTCCTTGCGTGGAACTGGACGATGAATATGCTTGGAATATCTTGACAGACGATACGCACTTTCATCTGATAGGATATACAGAACTGTCGAATATGAGCCACAGAAAATCCGCATGCAAACCAACCATTACTGCTTCATCCTTAAAAGGTTATTGTGTGGTGCGGGTTTACTGCATCATTTTTCATAGGGATCTATTTATACCATAGTTATATAAATTTCCGGTCATGTTACCTGTACCGTCACTGGTAACCGCTATCAGTGTCTTTTCCTCAGTCAAAGTCATTCCGGCTCTCCAATAGCGTGGATGTGTGACTGGGATCGTTTTTATGCAAGTTGGCGTACCTTCACACATTGAAGCTCCAGTTAAGCAGATGCTGAAGTGCCATTTCGTGAATGCAACAATTATCAGCCGATGCTTCCCTTCAGCCTGGCCGTCCCCATCATCAGATCGTAATTCCTGTGACTTCTCGCTGTGGGGCTGTCTGAAGAGTGTTGTGTTCAGTGTTCCGATTGCAAACATAGCCCAGTGGACGCAGGCACTGCGCAACACTTCGATCGGTTCTGAAACTTGTAGAAAACGTTGGTCAGCACATTGAACATACTTTGTGCCAATCACGCGGAAATTAAAATTCTAATTTCATTTTTATTGTTGCTTTTTATGCGGTCCTTGATCTCAGGACAGTTAAAAACCGATTTTCTTCCATCGCATAATATATGATCTTGTCGTGTAATGGGCTTGCGTAACTAACAGTATCAGACCACTCCACGCATGTATACTGAGTAGTACAATTTGTTTAATGTCTTACACCTTAGACATAGTTGTATGATTCATGTGTCATTTGTGGTCAACAACTATTAAATTATGATGGTTACAATGCCATCTACTGATCAGTTCTAACAATATTTTTCTTCTTCCGTGCGTTTTTCCCCTTCTCCGACAATATCCCTTTGCAAGTTTACGTCATTATGACCAATGTGGTTGTTTTTACGGGTTTTTAAAGTTCAAATTTAATTATAAACAGGCAATAGGCTATTTAAATCATCACTGACTATTTTCATAATTCAGTAGATAATAAATTACAAGCAACGGGCATTTCCTGTGATCTGTCAAAGGCATTTCATTGTGTGAACTACAACATCCTTCTAAGTAAATTAGAATTCTATGGTGTCACAGACAGTGTTGCAAAATAGTTCGTATTACCTTGCTAACAGGAGACAAAGGGTGTCAGTGCAAGGGACTATAAATTAAGCCTTCAGTCACCATCAGATTGGGAAAAAATTACATGTATTGTCCCACAAGGATGCATCTAAGGGCCACCGCTTTTTTTTTTTTTTTTTTTTTTTTTTTTTTTTTTTTTTTTGTGTACATTAATGACATCTGATGCTTTACACTGCCAGATGCACAGTTGGTTTTGTTTGCAGATGGTACAAGTATTACAATAAGTACCACATCGAGCATAGTTCTAGAAAGGTCCGCTAATTATATTTTCATGCAAATTGATAAATAGCCATCTCATTGACATTATAATTTGGAAAGACTCACTACTTGCAAATTTTTCCATACAACATACGCATAAACTACGAAGAAGAGCAGATAGAAGAATTTGATAGTATTAAATTCCTGGGATTTCAGCTTGATAACAACGTCATTTGGAAGGACACACGGGACTGCAGAAACGCCTTAACAAACGTCTATTTGCAATTCGAATGTTTTCAGACGCAGGCGACATAAAAGTAAAGAAAGCTTTCATACTTTGCATACTTTCATTACATACTGCCTTTTGGTATAATGTTTTGGGGTAGCTCTTGAGGTCAAATAAAAATTTTCAGAGTCCAAAAGCGTGTAATATGTATTATTTGTGGAAAAAATTCACGCACATCCAGTAGACGCCTCTTCAAAGAACTGCGCGTACTGACTACTGCCTCTCTGTGTATTTTGCCGCGATGGAGTCGCAGAGCATTCCAAGGCGCCTAGTTGCAAAGAGCGCCACTGCTCGCCGTCGGAGGTCCGAGTCCTCTCTCTGGCATGGGTGTATTTGTTGTCCTTAGTATAACTTAAAGTAGTTCGTGAGCCTATGGAATGATGACCAGAGTAGTTAAGTGTCATAAATTTATAAACATTTTAACATTTTCAGTATATGTTTTCCTTAATGAAAATAAGTAAATTGTCCCTCTTTTTGCAACAAACAGCACAGTTCATACATACAATATTAGAAACAAGAACTGTCTACAAAAGGACTTGACTTCAGAAAGGGTTCCACTACCTAGGAACATAGATTCTCAAAAATTTTCCCGCAAACTAAATATTTAGCGACAAATAAAAATCAATTTGACTTTGTCCATCTTAAATACGGACCGGGGGCTTCAGCTGTATACCTTATAACGAAAAATAATACCATCAGCTGTGATCAACATATTTACTTAGCAACCAGTTTGGACGGTCAATGCCGTTATCTTCAGGCCCTTAAAATACGAAACCTTCATATTGCTTGATTACAGTCCATATAACTGGTATCGCACATTCGTCCAATCTTACAGCAACAAGGAACAACAGGGACTCATTTGGAAGGACACTCCACGGGACTGCAGAAACGCCTTAACAAACGTTGATTTGCAATTGGAGCGTTAGCAGACGTAGGCGACATAAAAGTAGAAAGAGCTATCATAATTTACATACTCTCTATTGTTCCTCGTTGCTGTAAGATTGGACGAATGTGCGATACCAGCTATGTTGACTGTAATCCAGCAATATGCAGGTTTCTTATTTTAAGGGGCTGAAAATAACGGCATTGCCCGTCGAAACTGGTATATTATTATTACTATATTATATTATTTTTCGTTACAGAATAAAGATCATTCTAAGAATAGCGTAAAAGAGTTACTAGGGGCTAACTCCTTCTGCTCCATTGACGGATTATTGAATAGAACCAAATTATAGAAAATATAAAAAAAGCCAAGCTCGCTGATCATCAATTTTTATTTAAGACGAGCGGTTTCGCTGAACTATGTCAGCATCATCTGGTCCAATAAAAGCATTTTTCAAGCCCATAATCTTGCAATGTAATCAGTTGCTATATAACATAATTTACAGTGCATAGGTGCACTATGTAATTACAATGAAACATAATTATCTCAGTGGGTGACAATAGCAAACTATTGTCACTCACTGTGATAATTATGTTTTATTATAATGACATGGTGCACCTATGCACTATTGTCACTCATTGTGATAATTATGTTTTATTATAATGACATAATGCACCTATGTACTGTAAATTATGTTATATAGCAACCGATTACATTGCAAGATTATGGCCTTGTAAAATGCTTTTATTGGACCAGATGATGCTGACACAGTTCACCGAAACCGGTCGTCATAAATAAAAATTGATGATCAGTGATCTTGCCTTTTTTATATCTTTCTACACAATATCATAATTGGATCGCCTCCTAGAACGTAAACAAACAGAACCAAATTATATGTTGTACGTATTCAGACTGTTAGTATTATTATATCGCCTAAAAAGATTGCCATGTTCCACATCGACGAGGATCTCTTCAATACGGATATATAGGACGAACAGGTAATCTAATGTAAACCTGTAGAAAATGCTTGTAGAAATTAAATCCAAAGACTGTTTTTGAAAGATTATCTCTCATGATGCAACCAATTACGGCATTCCAGTCAGTTCATTTTCAGGTCCTTAGATGGTTACCAAAATGGTTACCAAAACGTCGAATAGCAATTTGATTCTGAAAACATATCATAAATGTCTAGTACATAATCATTGTACATGTGTAAAGAAAACTGAAGAACAAAACAAATTGGTATAGCGATGCTTAATCAAACACAGCGACGCGTAAACAATCGACGGCGATACGGTCAGCAACGCCAAAATAAAACAAGTGTGTGGCGCAAGCGTTAGACCGGTTACTGCTGCTACAGTAGTACGATATCACGATCCAAGTGACTTTGTTCGCGGTGTTAGAAGTCAGCGGTCGAGAGATGAGACACAGCGTTTCCGTGGAGCGACGAGGTAGAGATTTTCCCGTGCGACTGTTTCACGAGTGTTCCACCAGTATCGGAAATCTCATAAAACATTAAATCTCTGACATCTCTGTGACCGGAAAAAGATCCTCCAAGGACGATGAGCCACGTGGAATGGCCGCGCCGTGTACGGCATCCTGCTATGTACAGGGCGGCCGTTGCCTAGTTTGTATGTCTGAGGACTGATGACCATAGCTGTGTCATATATTGATAATTACTGTCTAAATTCCTGAGCGCTGTGTGAAGCCAAAGGGACGCACTTCAAGCTGAGAAATAGAGACCATCGCATATAACAGCCTAAATTGGACCCATACAGCTTACGGGATGTAGGCGGTAAAGAAACTTACATGTGAACTGCAGATGTCCTCAGCCACCGTCCTAGGGTAGAGGGTTTTCTTTCGGAGAATTGCAAGGTAACTTCATTTAGCGTCTACATGCTGTTGTAAGACGCTAATAGGTACTTGGTTGCTAACAGGCACGTCTTAACCCAGATAGCGCGCAATTATTTTTGCTTTAATTTTTTCTCAGAAGCTGTTAATTACCTTCATATGACTGAACAAGTTGTTATCAGTGATTTTTTTTCACAATCACGTCATTAATTTTGCAATACTGCCCTTCTTTCTGGAAGGAGGTCAAAATGAATGTTTTATGATTTTAATCTGATGAATCATTAATATTAGAACAACACTTAAGATGAAATATATACATATAAATGTCTCAAAAACTGAATAAAGTTCAAGAAATATAAACTCAACTACGAGGAAGTCTTCAGTATCTTCTGTATGAACCTCAACTTTGAAGCTGTATCCAACCACTTTGCAATCGACAATACAAGCAAAAAATGATCTGCAATGGGAGTAGGAGATTCAAAGAAATAAAATAAGACACTGTGCACGAAATCTTACAGACAAGAATAAAAAGTAAGCCACCGTTCTCTTTCTTTTGGAAGGACGTCAGCGCTATCTGGGTTAAAGTACGTAGAAAAGTTGATACCCCTCCCAGGGAACAGCAACGTTAGTGGTTTCACGAGCCTAAAGTGAGATGGCAAAGTCTTAGTGTAGTAGTATTAGTACATGGGATGCAATAAATATATTTTCATTTACACAGTGAGTTCTCTAAGTCTCCGGAACTAGTGTCTCCGAAATCCGAATCTCTCGTGGATGCCTATTACTTGCCTTCCTTTCCGCTCTGGACCAATAACCCCTTTTCTCTCTTCTCTATTAGGAAACGACAGCTATTGGGTTCAAATACATTTGGAGAATGTAGACTGAAGAGAATGGTTCAACGCGTCACAAGTGAATCTCTTCCGCAAATTGCTACGGATTTCGAAGTTGCGCCATCGAAACGTGTCAGCGTGAAATCCATTAAAAAAAAAGTCACTGATATGGGTTTTAGGAGCCAAAGGCAGACTCATATACCCTTGTTGATTACACGACACAAAGGTTTACGCCTTACCTGTGCCTGTCAACACCGACATTGGAGTGTTTGTAAACACGTTTACTGGTCTGATGTATGTGGTTTTGCAATTTTATCGAGTGGATAGACGTGTATGGAGACAACCCCATGAAGCCATGGACCCTGAACGTCAGCAGGAGACCTAGCTGGTGGAGGTTCTGTAATTGTGTGGTGCGTGTGCAGCTGGAAGACATTGGACCCTTGATACGTCTAGATACGACTCTGACAGGTGACAAGTACGTACGCAACCTGGGTAATCACGTGTATCCATTCATGTCCATCTTTCATTCCGTCGGACAATGCAACACCTACATATCCAGAATTGCTACAGAGTGGCTTCAGGAAAACTCTTGTGAGTCCAAACACCTTGGCGGACCACCAGACTCCGCTAACATGAATATTATTGAGCATATCTGCAATGCTTTGCAACGTGCTGTCCACAAGACTTCTGTATACGCTTAAGTATTTATAGACACTCCTGTAGTATATATCGTATTAATTCCCTCCAACACTACTTCAGACAATAGCCGAGTACATATCACGTCGTATTGCAGCACTTCAGTGTGCTAGCTACATAATATTACGTAGGTGTTCCAATTTACTTTTCAGTACAGCATCATTAACAGGGCCCCGGTGGAGTAGCCGAGCGGTCTAAAGCGTCTCGCTGCGGAGCGCGCGGTTGCTCATCGTGGAGGTTCGAGTCCTCCCTGGGGCATGGGTGTGTGTGTTGTCCTTAGGTTAGTTTACCTAGGTTTAAGTAGTTTGTAAGCTACGGACTGATGACCACGCAGTTTGGTCCGATAGGTTTACAAATCATTAACAGGTGTTGGCAAAACATACATATAAATCCAGTGAGGTGCACAATTGTGTCGCTGTAATAAAATGCGTCACCCAGGATGACTACAGTGAAACATACACTAACGCTATGTGAGGGGATTTCCATTCGAGTGGGAAACAGATATGGCAGAGTATAGGAGGTTGGTTGGTACCGTGGATTCTTAGGTTATGCATCCCAAATTATAAGATTACCCCCATGTAATAAAAAGCTTTAAACCCCCCTTGTGGACAGCATTAGAATCAAATGACGCATATGTCATACTGTCTACTCATTAACATTTGTAACTTATACAGACTTTTAGTACGGATAATAAATTTCAAAATTTAGATCACTTCAAATTGGGCAGATCTGGTAACGTGCAAAATATCAAACTCATATTCAAGGTCTTGTCACATATTCTGCAACATATCTCGCGTGACTGCGCCAATGACACTTCTGAATGCTTTTTAGAATGTTATGAAGAAGTGTCTTTTGCACACAATATCTTTAACGTGCCCGCAAAGAAAGGACTGTGAGTTGATTTTGTGGGCTATGGAATTGGGTCCTCTCTGTCAATCAACTTATTGTGAAAGTTTTATTAAGAAAACAGCAGAGTTCTAGATCCTAATGACGAGCATCGCTTTTTTATTGATAGATGTTACTGTCTTGCATGTCCAGCGTTTCGAGTTACATAAATTTCAAGGGAGATTCACTTTAAATCACAATGTAAATTAACCTTTGGACTTTCCTCAAGACTTCTCGTATGAAGGTTTTATGATCTCCGGATCCAGATATTATGGTAGTTAAGTGAGTCACAAAATATTAAATGCAGCCCCATCTGAGAAGCAAACACGCTTCAAGAAATCATTTTCCTCATCCAAACAGTAGAGAATATCGATTGGAAATTAACTCTTTTGGGCGATCATCTGATTGTAATGCGTGAACATCTACGCTCTTGTATGTATACAGATTCAGACTGTTGTGAATTCAGATATACACTGCATTGAAATACATTCATATTTCATATTATTTCTTACGCAATCAAAATCATGAAAAATCACAAAAAATTGGGGCTGTTAGCATCGTATTAATTCAATTTCATCCGGAAACAGTGCGAAGTTGACGCTTGAAATACATGAACCGCGCAGCTGGAGAATAACCGCGCTTCAAGCGAGACTCAATGTACAGTCTCGGACGTGTTAGCTGCGCACTTCATGTATTTTAAGAGTCAACTTCACTTCGCATTTTCTCAGGATGCAGTAACTTATTTCGGTACAATCAACCTCATTATTTTTGTGATTTTTCGTGCTATTGATTGCATAAGAAATAATTTAGTGTATCCGCTTAAAAAAGTAAGTTTTTGTTAAAAAATAATATCGGTTTAATTTTTAGAATGTCTCATAACACTTTCATGAGTCCCTACCGTACGTTCATGACTGTAAACATCGATTTCCAATATCTGTTGTGATTCCAGATATACTGTCTGTGAATAGTGGAATAGAACACCCTTTATATTGTTTCAGGACGAATAGTAAGAATGTTAGGAGGTGGGGTAGTACAGATGAATTGCAATAAAATACCGTAACACATGCGTTTAGTTTTTATTGATTACGCAACAAATGCAACCCAAGGAAAGAGAGAGAGACAGAGAGAGAGAAACTTATGACAAAGGAAAATAAGGACATTTTCACTGATTCTTCTGTCGGTTCTTGGTGAACATAATCACATTGAATTAAAAGCATAAATTTGCGTTTGAAAATGTCCTCACTTGCCTTTGATTTACGTTTGTTTGGGTTACATAGTAACAACTGTATCAATGTGCTCAATAGAAATTGGACATTTGTAACATAGCATTTTACTCCAATTTTTTTTTATTTTTTTATTGTTGGGCCTGCAGCATCATAAATGTCTTTGGAAGTCATTGTAATTGAAAGTTCCGGATTGATTCTTATATTTTATTCAATAGCGTTACAGATGATTCAACAGTTTGTCATTATCAAGCGCGTCTACGATGTTTGGACGTTATATGCTGACATCTGGCGAAACTGATGTATAAACTGTACGGAAATATTCACGTATTTAGTAGTTGGATACGGTTTTTAACTGTCAGGTTTTATGCAGCTTTTTACGCTAAATTATGAAATTAAAGAAAACTTTTATATTTTGCGTAATTAACAACAGCTCTGCCAGAAGTGTTTACATAATATAGTAATCGACTCATATTTACATGCATTTAGTCCATTACTATATGTATGTAAACATCTTTGGTAGATATGTTGTTAATTACGCAAAATATAAAAGTTTTCTTTAATTTAACGTTTTATCGTAAAAAGCTTCATAAAACCTAACAGCTAAAACCGTATCCGTACAGTTTCTCCGATAGTTACGTCGGATGGGAGCATATAACGTCCTAACATTGTAGACGTGCTTGATAATGACAAACTGTTGAAAGAGCTGTAGCGCTATTGAATAAAATATAAGCACCAATCCGGAACTTTCCTTACAATGTTACTCTAATTTGTCTGGACTGTCACCTCTTATTCACTACTCCTGCCGAAACCCTTTTTGATACTGTCAAATTCTGCCACACAACGGAATGTGATACTTTGAAAGGTATTTAAATTTTACCTGAATACGTTCGTTACATCACGCTCTTACTGTAAATAAAACTTACGAACCTGATTCATTATTTATTTATCTGTGGCGCTTTGACGTTAAAAATTAACTTTCTTTCGACGGTTGCGTAGTTGGGTGATATCGAACATATGACTGTCTATTTTCCGTAAACAGATGTTACATATGAAGAAAGCTTTGCGCCCTCGATAAATCCGTCATTTCGCTGCATTTTTATTATGCTGCAGTATAATGCTGGCTGAGACGGCGTAGCATGCCAGAAAGTTTACTGCGGCAAGCAGAAAGTAATTTACGAGGCAACTGTACGAAAAATAACCCAGTTAAAGCATTCCAAGCCATAAATTTAAGTCTTTTCCTTTCCTTTCCAACGAAAAAAAAATGGACGACTGCAAATTTTTTTACTTACCGTTCTCTCGTGGAACAATGACGCTGACGTATTTAACCGAAAGTTCCACGTGACATGCGTATGAAGTACCCAAATGAGAGCACAATGTGTTTGTAGGCTGAGTGGAATCGTTTGGCGACACCAAAAAATATAGATAAAATGTCATATGCAGGCATCGGAATACTGAATATATGTCTAGGATGCTTTCGCGAATTTCAGTGAGGAAGTTACTCAGTATGTTCAATTAATATGCCAGTGTGTGCGCTGTTCAACAAATTTATTTGAATATTTTAACAAAGACAGACTGAAACTATGAAATACAATCAAAGTGGACTGATTACTGTAATATGAGGGTGAACTTAATGTTCTACATGAAAATGCAGTAGTTTTGTATATTTCATTCTGTATTTGTAACATTAATAAAGGTCATACAGTGACCGAAATCTGTGACAATATAGAAAACGTATCTGACTGATTGGTGTTATCTTCTCCATACATGAAAAAATATATTTATAAAGCCACTTCCGGAAATATAGTTCTAATGGTAATGATGAATTATTTAATGCAGTGATGAGATTGTGCAAGCGTTACATTATTATACACTACCTAAACGTATATGATATCCAAGCTGTCTTCCTTCTTTTTCTCCCATGACATTAAGGAAACTGATTCATACCTCTGTACTTATCAATTCAGATCATTTGCACGTTTACATGTCTCCTATAAATTTACTTTGCGCGACTTTATTTCATTCTAAGATTAATTCGTGTATTTGCCCTTCACTCTTGATGAGTGACAAGAGCGATTTTTTTATAATTAATAATTTTTTAGTCTGGTAAGATCTTAACAATTGATGGAAGTTGTGTAATTAAAAATGTCTCCATACCGACATATATCAACGGCCCTGAAATTTCTGCCCTGCAGCAATCATGAGATTATTAATTAAAAATCTGTGTTCACGTCGGCAGTATTTATCGTTCCGTAAAACGATGAAGCGAAATGAATGATCTCAACCTGATTACTGAAGTCTCATAGTAAGTACTATTCTTTCTTTCATGAGCACAAGCGAGTCCGTGTACATGCTGCAAGTAATGAGACTACGTAATGAGTTCTAGTGTTTGGAGTAACACGTGATAAAGTCAACAACGTCAAAGAGAGACCGCATGACGACACTGTGGTCCACTGTAGCGCATAGGTGGCGCTGTGGTATGGTACCATGTCAGTTAGTGTCTCTTTCCTGCAAGAGACAGTTGAGTGCATGCAGTGGAAGCAGACGTACAGTCGTTGTTGTGACGGTGAGTTAATTGCGCCAGTTGGACTTTGACATATCACAGTCTGAGCACCGGACAATCATCAAGCTCTGCCAAAAGTAGGCAAAAGTGCTGCCGAAATATTTTAAATGATGCAGCAGGTGTATGGTGAGAACGCTTTGAATCGCAGTGCTGTGTTTAGACGGCACCGACATTTTGTACATTGACAGGACAGTTTGGAAGATGATGTGCTTACTTGTTGTTGTAGGAATATGTAAAGGGGACTAAAGTGCTGAGTCATGAGTCCCCTAATGTGCGTAAGGGTCGGCAATGAACATTTCGAAAGGAACGCAAGATCCAGGAAGAGAAAACGTAGGTGCGTGCTAACCACTCCCAATTGGTAGACGCTCTCGCAGCAGACGTAGGGGCCAGCCATGGTCCTTGCCACAAAATCCTGACGGACGATTTCAACATGTTCAAATGTTTGTAGACCTAGGGGACAGACTTGCGATGGTCTCTAAACTTAATAATTATTTAACCTGACTTACGCTAAGGACAACACAAATACACCCATGCCAGAAGGAGGCTCGAACCTCCGGCGGGAGCTGCCTGTCTTCTTGTTATTCAGCACAGTAAAAAATGTTCAAATGTTTGTAAAGCTTAATGGACTTAACTGCGGGGCCATCAGTTACTAAACTTACAAACTACTTTCATATCAGAGCACACTTCGCTGCAGAGTGAAAGATTCATTCTGGAAACGTCCCTTAGGTTGCCATGTCTCCACCATATCCTTTTTTCGAGGAATGCTAGTCTTGCATGGTTCGCAGGAGAGCTTCTGTGAAGTTTGGAAAGTAGGAGGCGAGGTACTGGTGGAAGTAAAGCTGTGAGGCGGCATCGTGAGTCGTGTGGGGATAGCACAGTCGGTAGTGCGCTTGCCCGGGAAAGGCAAAGGTCCCAGGTTCGAGTCCCGGTTCTGGCAAACAATTTTAATCTGCCAGAAAGTTTCATATCAGCGCACACTCCACTGCAGAGTGAAAGATTCATTCTACTCATGAACTACCTTATACTAAAGACGACACAAACATTCATGCCCGAAGGGCGTTCGAAAACCCGACGGCGGACGGCCGCGCGCACCGCAACACGGCGCTCCAGTACGCGCGCCTAATCCGCCGCGGCCCAGTATAGTATGATATGATTCCTGTCGCAAGACCAACGTGATGATTGCATGACGATTTGTATTGACCTTATCAGTTGTGCGGATGATGATTTGACGCTTTTCACCCGGATAATAACTGGAGACGAAAGATAGTGTTTCCAAAAATGTTCAAATGTTTGTTAAGCTTACAGGATTAACTTCGAGTTCATCCGTCCCTAAACTTACAAACTACTTATAAACTAACTTATGCTAAAGACGAAAATATATGCCCGAGGGAGGATTCGTACCGCCGACGGGGACCGGCCTCGAGCATTGGACCATAGCGCCTCAGTGCGCTCGTCCACTCCGCCGCGATAGTGTTTCCTTTACGAACTGCAACTGAAGCGACAATCAGTCACCTGTAATGCGGCAGCGTGTGCAGCATACAGAGTCGTGTGGGTGCCCAACCTCCTGACAGAACTTACTAAATGTACCACATATATGTGACATTGAATATCAACTCAAGCTTGTTTGAAGTACAACAAGTAGTAGGCGGAACCGGATGTCACTGACAAAATTATGTACTATCACATTCCAGGATATTTAATATACGGCTTATGCTGTGTTTATAACCCGCGCTGCCTCCGCGCCGGAGCCGCCACTGTGATTTTGCGGAGGCTCCACTCGTCATTCACACAGCAGGTGTTCCAACCGCAGTGACTTCGAGCACCCCATTGCCACCTGGCGGCCAGACACATGGTGCACCGAACAGCCCCATTAGCCACCGTGTAAGTGCAGCCGCTGGTATTTTGACGCCGTAGCGAAAGAACGGATGGGCCACTGCCACAGCCGCGCCTATAAACAGGGCCCACGCTGCCTTATGAGAAACAGCGCACTGCCAAACCACCGCGATTCCGCCGCCGCGGAGCAACCGCGGGCTGTAAACACAGCTTTAGTGTCAGAGAATTCGTATATCTGACAGAAAGGCTTTGAATAGATGAAATGTGGGAAGTTTCGCTTCTATGTTTGTACTTACATTACATTAAAATCCCACAGTAACGAATTTGATCTAAGCGTCATGTGATCGAACTCACTACAGTTACAAAAATAAATAAATAAATAAAATAAAAAATAAAAAAAAAATTGGAAAAGTCCCGGATGTAGGTTGTTCACTAAGTTTATTGAAAATGATACTCTCTTTAGCTCTTGTGTTACGTTATCGGGATATATTTCGCTGCATTGGATTTTTCGTTGCATAGCACACGAGTCCAAGTAACCTCAATATCAACAACCTGCACGTGCAATACACAGCTTTCACCATTGGAAAATGTCGGTATTGAAGGTGAGTGACAGATAAATATCTGAACGTTTTACGTCTAACACATTACGAAAATAACAAGAAAGCAAAATAGTTGAAGTAACCAAGTTCATAACTGTGGAGAAGTGACGAGATCAATAGAAACTAGATTTGAGGTTGAAGCGAGAAACCAGAGCCATAAAATTTGGACATTTTCCATTAAAAAACAAATGCAAATGACTGTACACGAGGAAACGTATCCAATATTTTGTGTAATGAGTGTTTTACAGCTTACAAAATGTTCATGAACATAGGCAAAAATTTAAAAATTTCATTTAGTTTGTGAGCTGAGATCAACGTCGTGGTCACAATGATCAGTGCCACAAATTTAAGCGTAAACATGGCGTGGAATAAAAGCAGGAATGCACAACTAGCGAGTTACTTTTAGTGACATAACTAAGGAACGCAAATTTTTATTGCTATCTTGAGACATGTTTCAAAGAGAGTTCTTGTTATGAGCCGGAACTGCACAAATTCATTATGTAAATTGAACAAGGTCCTCAACAGTTGCTGTATGTACAATCCTAAACGTACAAACGGCTTCGGAATCTAGACTTCTCTCACCAAGCATAGAAAGGGTTTCTTGATCAGTTCCCCATGCAGACATACTGGCCTCGAACAACAAGTAAATATGTTACTTTGCTTGGAACTTTGTCCTGGATTGAAATTTGATACCAAATGTTGTCAAAAATAACAATGCAAGTTTGCGGTAAGCAGTCTGTAACCACTTCATTTGAAATGTCCAACTTTGTATCTTTGGGTGGTGATAGGCAGATTAAACAACTCATTTTAATGTAGCATTGACTCCGCAGACTGAAAATACAGTTACTGATCTAGTGTGGAATATAATGTTAGATTACGTTCTATAGTAACAGCCTCTGGTCACAGTTATGTTTGTTTCATTGTGAGTTGAGCGGTCTGATATGCTGCACCACGAATTCCTCTTATATCAGTGTCTTCCTCTAACAATACCACTTCCAACCCCACTTCTTCTACTATCCGTTGGATGCGTCTGCTATCCCCTTGTTCTCTTCATTTATTAGAGATTATACATTCAGATATTTTTTCAATAACACGCAGTCAATACCGTCGTTTTCAAATAGTGTTAGTTATGTACTGCACCTGAGACATTATTATATTCAAACTAGCTTAACCCTTTCAGACCTGATTTTTTTCTCTGTGAAGGAAATTATTTTTAATGCTGTAATACACTTAAGTTAAATTTTCAATGATTCTAGAAGGAAGATTTATTCAATTATATGCAACCATTTTCATCCTACAACACTGCGTATACTGTAAAACAAGGCTTTTTTAAGGGCTAAATTAATTAATTTTGTAGTACCAACTGTTGTACTAAATCAACTGATCGTTCAATAACTACAATGTTTGTTTGTATAGCCTATGGGACTTAACTACGGGATCATCAGTCCCTAAACTTACAATCTACTTATGAACTACTTACGAACTATGACGGCACAAATATCCATGCCTGAGGGGGGATTCGAACCCCCGACCGTAGTGGCCGAACAGACCGTGACTGGAGCGCCTTAGTCTCCTCGGCCACCGCGGCCGGCAGTAACTACATCGCAAAATAACAGGTACTACTTTCAGTTATACAGTGGAATACAAGTAACCCACAAACCCACAATTTCCGTGTTTTCTGAAGTTCGCAAACTGCTGCGCAGTGCAACACCCGCTTCTTAATATTTCTATAGAGATCTTCCGCAGGTGGCAGTAATTGTGCATGACGAAATGATTGAACACTCAGGTATACATCTTCTTTCCATTGAGGAAAAACGCTTCCGAACAATCTTAGACAACGTAGAAGTTATGTACACATTTGTAGCCAGAGGGTCCGAAAGGGTTAATTCCCGCTGCTTCGCACGAGTAGACTGGGTGGTCTGCATTGCTTGTTTCTACTTCTAAATGTAAATTTTCATAGATTTAGGTTTAAAAATGTTTCCCTAATCAAGTATTTCGATACAACTTGCCACCCCCTTTTAGACCACTGTTGACAGAATTAAAAAACCCGAAACATATTTTTAAAATTCTAACCATGCTTTCAAATCCAAATTTTCGCATTTCCAGCATCAAAATAGTCTTAGTTGCACCAGTAAAAGATTTTCCATTATTTTACCTGCTTACTGGTTGAATCTCCAAAAATATCGAAACACTTGTTTTTAAAATTCCAATCAAAAATCTAAATACGAAGTTTTGTAATTCTTGCTTCAAAATTGCCTGAATAGCAACGTATTTTCAAGAAACCGTTAAACCCCTGTTTCACCCCTTAGGGAGATACCACCGCGCCTCATGTATTTCAAACGTCAACTTCGCTTCGTTCTCTGTTTGCAAGCGATGCATTGCGTTGCAACAAAAACCATTCTTATTGTGATTTTTCATGCTATTGATTGCATAAGAAGTAATATGGGGTATCCATTTTAAAAAATTGCGTTGAAAATATTTCTTTACGTATTTCACTGTAGTGTTTTTAAAGAAAACGCCTTTTGCTGATGCAAATGAAGGGTTTTATTTTTATAATTCACCCTTACGCGTTTCGCCTTTGTCACAAGGCATCATCAGTGGGTGTCAGCACTTGCTACTCCATAACAGTCTCTTTCCAGCAACAGGTCGAAATGTTCCACTGTTTTCTGAAAAACGTTGCATTTTTCTGGTTCCACTGTCATCTGCTGCTTTACTGTGTCCACTGTATTTTGTTTTGTAGTCTACAAGAAACGTAATATTTCTTTACGTTTTTGTCTCACACTACCTAATTTCATAAGTCCCTACCACGTTCATGACTGTGAAAGTCGGTTTTGAATATCTCGTGTAGTTGCAGAGATATCTGGGGTGTAAAGTTGAGTGGGACAGACTGTATTACAGGGTGGTCCACTGATAGTGACCGGGCCAAATATCTCACGAAATAAGCATCAAACGAAAAAACTACAAAGAACAAAACTTTTATAGCTTGAAGGGGGAAACAGATGGCGCTATGGTTGGCCCGCTAGATGCCGCTGCCATAGGTCAAACGGATTTCAACTGCATTTTTAAAAAATAGGTACCCCCATTTTTATTACATATTCGTCTAGTATGTCAATAAATATGAATGTTTTATTTGGAAAAGTTTTATCGGTTTGTGATAGATGGCGCTGTAATTTGACAAACATATTGCTCACAATTTTAGAATAATAGTGGGTGACAGGTAGCTGTTTTAAATTAAAAAAAAAGAACATAGGTATGTTTGAACTTTATTTCGGTTGTTCAAATGCGACACATGTACTTTTGTGAAGTTATCATACATTATGAGAATGCATAATGTTACTGCGTGATTACCTATAATTACCTCATGACTTCAATAAATGCTCAAAAGGATGTCCTTCAAGTTCAATGCATTTGGCAATACGCGTAACGAAATTCCTCTCAACAGCGAGTAGTTCGCTTTCAGTAACGTTCTCACATGCATTGACAATGCGCTGAAGCATGTTTTCAGGCGTTGTCGGTGAATAACGATAACAACTAACCCAGGTTCGAATCCCGGTTCCGGCACACAATTTTAATCTGCCAGGAAGTTTCATATCAGCGCACACTCCGCTGCAGAGTGAAAGTTTCATTTTGGAAAACATCCCCTAGGCTGTGGCTAAGCCATGTCTCCACCATATCCTTTCTTCCAGGAGTGCTAGTCTTGCAAGTTTCGCAGGAGAACTTCTGTGAAGTTTGGAAAGTAGGAGGCGAGGTACTGGCGGAAGTAAAGTTGTGAGGCGGCATCGTGAGTCGTGTCGGGGTAGCTCAGTGGTAGAGCGCTTGCCCGCGAAAGGCAAAGGTCCCAGGTTCGAGTCCCGGTTCCGGCACACAATTTTAATCTGCCAGGAAGTTTCATATCAGCGCACACTCCGCTGCAGAGTGAAAGTTTCATTCTGGGAACTAACCTTCAGTTTTCCCCACAGAAAGAAATAAAGAAATCCGGGGATGTAAGATCCGGTGAACGTGCGGGCCATGGTATGCTGCTTCTACCACTAATTCACCTGTCATTAAATATTCCATTTACGACAGCTTCAACTGCACGCGAGTGATGTGCCGGACATCCATCATGTTGAAAGTACATCGCCATTCTGTCATGCAGTGAAACATCTTTCAGTAAAATAGGTAGACCATTACGTAAGAGATCAGCATACATTGCACAATTTAGATTGCCATCGATTAAAAAAGGGGCCAATTATCCTTCCTCACATAATGCCGCACCATACAGTAACCAGCCAAGGTCGCTGATGTTACACTTGTGGATTTGTGTTGCCCAATAGTGTATATTAATTCGGTTTATGTTACCTCTGTTTGTGAATGACACTTCGTCAGTAAACAGGACGCGTGAAAACAAACCTATTATCGTCTCGTAATTTATTTTGTACCCAGTGGCAAAACTGTACACGACTTTCAAAATTTTCGTCATGGTGCTTAGAAATATGGTACGGATGAAATTTATGTTGATGTAGAATTACCAACACCGAACGTTTTTGAGATTCGAGATTCTTGCTCAATTTGGCTGTTACTGATGTGCGGATTAGCCGCAACTGCAGATCATTAGTTGCCGGTCGTGGTTCATGTTTCAATTGTCGCTGAACACTTCCTGTCTCTTTAAATAACGTAACTATTCGACGAAAGGATGGGACACTTGAATGATGTCTTCCAGGATAGCGATCAAGATACATAGCACAGGCCCATTGGCCATGTTGATCACAATAGCCATACATAAATACCATATCGACCTTACGCGATACCACGTACTTACACGTTTGTGACTATTACAGCGCCATCTATCAGAAAGCGAAAAAAGTGTTCCAAATAAAACATTCAAATTTGTTGACGTATTAGTCTAATATAAAATAAAAATAGGGGTTTTTTGGTTTTCTGTTGGCTTTCTTGATGACGACATCCTCCTGCGTAGTCCCTGCCCGGAGATCCGAATGGGGGACTATTTTACCTCCGGAATATTTTACCCAGGAAGACGCCATCATCATATAGTCATACAGTAGAGCTCCATATCCTCGGGAGAAGTAACGACTGTAGTTTCCCCTTGCTTTCAGTCGTTCGCAATAACTGCATGGCAAAGCCATGTTTGCTGATTTTACAAGGCCAGCTCAGTCAATCATCCAGACTGATGCCCCTAAAACTACTGAAAAAGATGATGCCCCTCTTCAGGAACCACACGTTTGTCTGGCCTCTCCACAGATACCCCTCCACTGTGGTTGCACCTATGGTACGGATATCTGAATCGTTGAGGCACGCAAGCCACCCCACCTCGGCAATGTCTGTGGTCCATGGGGGTGGATAAATAAGGGTACGTATTTAAAACAGATGGCGTTATGACTGGCCCGCTAGATGGCGCTGCCATAGGTCAAAGGGATATCAACTGGATTATTTTTAAATACGTAAAAATAGGGGTAAGTATTTTAAAAAAATCGCACTGACTTGTTTTACGGCCCACTTTGGAGTTGTATTTTTATAAGTTTTTGCAAACATTTTGGAGCAAAATAATAATCTAAATAATAAAAATTAATTAACAAGAGCGTCTGAAACCCTTTTAGGAAAAAAAAAAAAAAAAATTAGCGTCACAGTCTAACGCCTTGCACACTACGCTACGGCTATCAATCAAATTTTATGTCGTATAATCTCATACTATTGATGGACGTTGTTAACTGATGCTAATATGGCATTTATAGACACTATCATTTATCGTACGAACAAGGATGTCTTTTTGTCAATTCTTCAGTGCGCCATTGCTTTGAAATGACAACGTGTAAGTTACAAGAAGAAAATCATCAAATACGCGCAAGATGGCGTATGCCATAGAGAGTTCTGCGCGAGGAATTCACGTGACATCTCCTAACAGCTGGTTTTCGTTAATTCCATGGAAGGTGTCAAATCTCCGTTATTTTTGCAAATATGTCTCAAACGATACGAGATATGAAAAAAAAACATAAAGGAGCTAAGTTGTAGAGAATTTTCTCCTCTACCAATTATGTTATTCAATTTTCGTGTCAGATGAACGGTTCGTTTGCAATTACAATTATATTACAAATGGCTTTTTGAGTATTACTACCGTATTTTTAGTCCGAAAAATTTGAAATAGGGAGGTTTTAGTCTCCGGCGGCTTACAATCATGTCTGTAAAATTTGGTGTTGATCGGTTGAACGGTTCGTCTTAAAAACAGGGAACACATTACGGATAGACATACAGACGGACATACAGACAGACATACATCCCAAAATCGAGGTTATTTTTGCAAATATCTTTGAAACGCTACGAAATATGAAAAAAGTTGTAGAGAATTTTCTCCTCTACAAATTAGGTTATTCAATTTTCTTGTCAGATCAATTGTTAAACCGTTATTTTCATTTAAATTTCGAGCTGTCAAAAGACGATCGCAAAGGCTAACTTTTACTGTTACTACCGTAACCTAAAGTGGGCCAATAATGAAGTTGATTTCTGTTTGACCTATGGCAGCGTCATCTACTGGGCCAATCATAGCGCCATCTCTTCTCCCTCTTCAAGCTAGAAAAGTTTTGTTCTTTACAGTTTTTCGTTTGATGCTTATTTCGTGAGCTATTTGGCCCCGTCACTATGAATGGACCACCCTGTATATGTGACCATTAATGTCAAACAATCTTTTTGATTGTAATGAGAGAAACTAGCTGGATTACAAAGTGGAGATACACAGTTGGAAGGTCAAGACGATTCATTTCACATATGTCAGTGGTGTAGGCAATGGCATCGCATGCAGCCTGAGAGCGGTCACTCAGGCGGTGACCTCGCCGCCCTGGCCGGCCGGGCAGAGCGGCGCGGCGCTCCCTTTAAGTCGTAAGACGGTCGGCTCGCGGGGCCACGTCCCGCCCCCGCCATGAATTATTGAGACGGGGGTAATTGCTGGGACTGGCCGCGTAAACGGTCGCGAATGGGCCCTTTTACGGCCTTGTGCGTGTGTGTGTGTGCCGCAGCGTACTCGTGCCACGGCTCGTGGGAGGAGGCGGGGCGCAGCCTGGTCGTGGCGGCGCCCATGTCGCGCGGCTCGGGCGCCGCGCGCCGCCACTGCTTCGTCTTCAGCTCGGCGGGAGGCCCGCGGCCGCTGCAGGTGGCCAGCGTGACGCACTCCTGCCACCGCGACGTCGCCGCCAGCGCCGCCTGGGCCTTCAACCTCACCGACATGGGTAAGCCGCTCCAGCACCTCTCCACCAGCCGTCTACACATGTCTAGGCTACTATTACACGACCAGAACTCCAGTTTAGATTCTCAGTGACACATTTTGGGGTTAACGAAAATGGCAATACCAGCCCTATAATTTCACCTGTAACGTCAAGAAGATGATATTTCAGTCCTCTGCAACCCAAGGTACCCCTGAGAGCTACAACACCAAGAAGAATCGCTTCTCGACCTTAGGAAAGATCAATGTTTCCAGAATGAAACTTTCACTCTGCAGCGGAGTGTGCGCTGAAATGAAACTTCCTGGCAGATTAAAATTGTGTGCCGGAACCGCACACTCCGCTGCAGAGTGAAAGTTTCATTCTGGAAACAACCCTTAGGCTGTGGCTAAGCCATGTCTCCACCGTATCCTTTCTTCCAGGAGTGCTAGTCTTGCATGGTTCGCAGGAGAGCTTCTGTGAAGTTTGGAAAGTAGGAGGCGAGGTACTGGCGGAAGTAGAGTTGTGAGGCGGCATCTTGAGTCGTGTCGGGGTAGCTCAGTGGTAGAGCGCTTGCCCCTAAAGGCAAAGGTCCCAGGTTCGAGTCCCGGTTCCGGCACACAATTTTAATCTGCCAGGAAGTTTCAAGATCAAAGTTTTTTTTTTTTTTTTCGCGAAAAGGAAAGGATTAACTTTATTTAATTATGATAATACACCAAAACATCTCCTTGAATATTAAATTTCATCGCAATAGACCTTCAACCTTAGTCCAAATATGAACTCCCTCGTCGGCGGAAACACGTCTTCTATTCCGTGTACTCAATCATAATGGTTTATCAGCAACAACGTAAGACGTAACAGAACCTTTGTTAGATACCTCGCCGATACTCCAAGTCCGAAAGGCAATAATATCCCTCTCTGAGAAAGACTCAAGACCACCTTTCGAAGCATCACTAGTCCGTACAAAGGCCACAGTAAGCCAACCAGATCCACCAAAAACTTCAGTTGTTTTAATACTAAAGTCAAAACGTGTCCCAACAAACGTAATGGGACCATGCATAACTTCCGCCTGGGCTGATGTTGCAACCCCTGAAACGCCAGGAGTAATATTAAAAGTATCGATAGCCTTATAAACAGGCAGACGAGAGCGTCGAAATCGTCTCCTATAACGAGGCATCTCTGAATCCGTTCAATGCTGTTGCCTGTGCAGCAGCTCCACGACGACTGACGCTGTCTAACCGGAAACGCGCCTTATATAGCGCTCTGTTTCAGTCCTACACAATATGACCACCAACATATCTCTCATTACATAAATAACATTAATTTTTAAGTAAAGTCATTTAAGCAATGTACTTATGTGCCACAGTCACTATATTACTTATAATATCGTTGATAGAATGTTCCGCTGGTTCTTGGTAGAATATTTGGTACACAATCATTAATAAAAATACGACAATATTGCAATATGCCACAATTTTTATTGTTTAGTGCAAACTAGTTCTCGGCTGTTACGCCATCATCAGGTACAAAGGTTACTACAACAAAAGTCAAGGCAAAGATATTACGATATGTGAGTCAAAGACTCACATAGGCAAGAAAAAGATACTCGTTGTTAGGATGGTATATTAAGAAGTGGTCAAGTAGCTAAGAAAAATATTGTGACTGGGCGGCGACATGGTTTGGTTTGGTGACGGGGGCGACAGTTGTATTGACTTCGTTTTATATTTGGTTTTAGCTTGCGACTTTTAAGCTGTAGATTATGTCTTGATTTTCACGGTTGTATTGGATGTATAGGTTCAAAATTCCATTTGTCACCTCAGTATGAAAATTAATTTTGCTAGACCTGGTCTTTCTTCGCAGTTAATAAAATTTATATCGTTGTTGAATTTGAAATCACCCAACATACAAAGAAGGGAACAGATATTCCGAAGGAGTGGAAATCTTTTGGCTTTGTGCTGGAAAGACAAAAGATATGTATATATGCTAAGTACAAGACACAGGGGCAGAAATGATATAAGTATGATGACAGAAGATGTAAACAAAAAACAAAAACTTGCTTGTGTTGTGGAGTACAACAAAAAGAAGGCCGGGGTTGATCTGTCCGATCAAAGGATGTCATACAGGGCTTTCGAACATAGAACAGTGAAATGGTGGAAGAAACTTGCATTTCACTGTCTCCTTATGGTGCCTGGTCTATGCATGTATTCTCCATAACAAAATAAAAGCTGAGGAGATGCCTCTATCCAAGTTCATAAAGGTGTTGTGTGCAGAATTGTCAATGTGTGACGACGGTACTCCCAAACCAGCTTCCGATAGAGGCCACCTGAGCAGGTTATCTGCAGGAAAGCATTTTCTAGAAAAAATTCCACCTCCCAAAATAATGCGTATATATATATATATATATATATGTAATAAGTGTTTTTATCAGTGTTTTATTATTGTAAGTGGAATAAAAGCTTTTCTACTACAAGCATGATGTAAAAACTTTATGATTTCCGTAAACTTTTTTCTTTTTCCCAAAATATGACATTGTTTGAAAATATGTGGAAAAGGCAGTAAACATTCAAAGAAACTGAAAGTAGTTAATCAGGAAGAAGAAGTCCAACGCTTTCAGAAAAGGTTATTACTACATTAAATTTTGTCTAGTTTTTCTAATACAAAATACTAAATATTGCTAAAAAACACCTGGCATTCTTAGAAATGGCGCAGTTTACAGGGCCAACAGTCAAAGTGTTAAAATAAAATCATTTAAACAATGTACGTTTGTTGCACAGTGACTATATTACTAATAATATCGTTGATAGAATGTTCCGCTGGTTCTTGGTAGAATATTTGATACACGATCATTAATAAAAACACGACAATATTGGAATATTCCACAATATTTATTGTTTAGTACAAACTAGTTCTCGGCTGTTACGCCATCATCGGGTATAAGGGTTACTATAACAAAAGTCAAGGCAAAGATATTACATCTGCGTCAAAGACTCACGTAGACAAGAAAAAGATACTCGTTGTTAGGAGGATGTATTAAGAAGTGGTCAAAAATTATTAATAATTAACTAAGTAGCTAAGAAAAATATTGTGACTGGGCGGCGACATGGTTTGGTTTGGCGACTGGGACGCCGCCAACGCCGCTTGGGCCTTCAACCTCACCGACATGGGTAAGCACGCCGCACCTCTCCAGCAGCCATCTCCAGGTTTCTAGACTACTATTATAGGACCACTACTCCAGTTTCGACTCAAAGTGACACGCTTTGGGATTAACGAAAATTGCAGTACCAGCCATATAATTTGATCTGTAACGTCATCAAGATGTTGGACACCCCTATTTCAGTCATATACAATATAACTATCACGATATCTCTCATTGCATAAATAACATTAAAAAAATAGGTCTCTTAAACAATGCACTTATGTGGCTCAGTCCTATATTACGTATAATATTAATATAAGGCTAAGATTTTACGACATGTAAATCAATCACATAGATAAGCAAAAGATACACGTTGTTAAGATGGTATATTAAGAAGTGGTCCACAATTATTAATTGTTGACTAATTAGCTAAGAAAATAAGTGACAGTTTGAAAAATAAATTACATTGTATTTGTTACAAAAATAAGCGATAATTTGGAAAAGTTAATAACATGACGATTGGTACACGGTTGTTTGATTGTAAAAGGCCTTTGTAAACTTTTCGAAAGGTGATAAAGATATGTGTGACACTATAAGATTGTTACAAAAGAAATAGGATTTACAAAATATTTACACACAGAGTGAAGGTACATGTAACTATTCATAAAAGTTTTTCAGCCTATTGGTAAACTAATTCTCAGACAGGGTGAAGGAACGTGTAACATTCGTAACAGTTTGGTAGGCCAATTGGAGAACTATATAGAACAAATTATTCCATATGACTTCCAGTAAACAATTACACATATAAAATGTGATAAACATTAAGTCAGACTAATAATAAAACCTAGGCACATTGGATAAAATTTCCTAAAGGTGATAAAGAGAAGTATGTCTCAGTAAAAAAACACAACAAACCAAAATGGCCTACATTGTTTATTCACAGACAGGGTGAAGGAATAGGTAAATTATCATAACAGTTTCTTAGGTACATGGGTAAACTTATATATATGATTTATTTCAGATGACTTCCAATAAATGACAATACTAAAAAAATATATATAATGAACGTTTAGTGAAAATAAAAATATAATGAAAATAGAAACCTAGGCTTATGGTAGTGGGGATAATGGCAAGTTAAATTACTACATTGTTTCCAGAAGTTAGGTAAAATGAATATGGTAGTACTTGGACCTGTGCCAAGAGTGATTGACCCAGTGTAGCATAACTGTAATATGTTCAGTAGCGTGGCCGTAAAAATCGATGTTTGAATTTTGGCATCGGGAACCCCACAAAGTGATCAGCCTTACCAGATTTTAAGATAATGAAAGTTTGAGCACGATTGGAGAACGTTAACTCGTTCCGATGGGCGCTCAGAGTTACAAAAAACGAGAGTGGGCCGACTAGCGACATTTGCGGGCCATATCTCCGGAACCTCGCATTAGTTCTCTTAATTTATGTGTCAAATGAGTGGCAATATTATTGTATGTATGTATATTCTATACATATTTAGTGCTACTTCTGATGGAAGCAAGCTGTAACAGTGACAAGCTGTGACAAATTAGATAATTCTCTTAGTACGTTATTTTTACATCTAAATTCCAATACCAATATTCTGTGGTAATGTATATTATCATGTTTTCCCAGATTAAGAGAAAATAGTAGAACAATAGCTTTAACTTCCGCCATGAGTGACAGAACCAAGGATAAAATTTTCTTTGGAGGCTATGCGACTCACCACGTAACAGTTTGTAAATTTCCTTCTAATCGTCAGGTTTTGGCTACTTTGTTCTACCATTTGCGTACTGTGAAACGATATCGGCAAGAATTGCCATAAAAGAATTACAACTTTTCTGGGGAAAGGTCGGATTCCGAAAATGATTGAGCAAATTCTTTGATGTCTCAATTTCAAAAGAAAAATTGTATACGGCGAACAGTGTCCTAAATCAGACCGAGTCCGAGACAGAAAATTGCAGAATTATAAACCCGAAATTTCGAAGACACCATCTGGAAGACCTACGTAGTTCAGGATTATCTGGTTTAATTACTTAGGGGACGGTGAATTTCGTTGAGCGTTACCACATTAACGTGATTTTCTGAGAGAACTCTTTAACGAAGGGTTAGGGATTGTGAAAGTCGTTAATGATATGATAGAAAGAGGAGTGAAATTAATTGTAGACTTTAATAATCTTCTCACCAATGATGAGGAACAGAAACAATATGTTTTTCAAGTACTACACCAACACCGATAGCTGTATCTTGATAATTCAAAAAACACTTTGAGCCAACCTATGAATAGATTTCATTGTATCCTATGGCAAACGATGAAATGTCACTCTGTTTTCTAATTAAATTGATAAATGTAAAAATCAAGAAATCAGTCATTTTATTCCATCACAATTTATTTCATAGTTTGAAAATTGTTAAATAATTCTCATACCATAATTTCGTTAATAGAGGTTCTTGGTCACACGTGATGGAAAAGACTACTATTGCTCAATTGGACTGTAAGTAGCAACAAACATATATAGAGTATAAATTACTTAGAACAATACTGCCCTTCAATTGACTCATAAATCATGAAAAAATAATGGGGACTTCCGGATATACTACGCGCAAATGTCGCTAGTCGGCTCTCGCGCGTTTTTTGTAACTCTAAGCACCCAGCAGCACGGGTTAACATTATCCAATCATGCTCAAACTTTCACTACATTAAAATCTTCAAAGACTGATCATACTGTGGGGTTTCCGTTGATAAAATTCCGGAAAAAATTTTTCCGTATATCACTGCGGTCACCCTAATGTCCAGTTTTGTAAAATGGTAAAATGTATCCTGGTGGAACTGCTAAACACAAAAATATATTTCTTTATTTTGTACAACTAGTTTAGTGAAGCTATGTCACCAGTTTCAAGTACATCTATATCACCAGAGATATGTTTTAATCGTCTCCTAAAAAAACTCTTCAATTAATTAATGTACTGACTCTGTACTAAAACAAATGATTATAAAATAAACATAATAAAAATGAAACATCCTGTCTGAAATAATGGTTTCCTACATAAGGTTGTAACACCATTCGTGTAATAAGAGAACGGGTCTGGGCTGAATTCTGAGAACAAGCAGATTTCCAGTCTCTCTCTCCCTAGTCTCTCTCTCTCTCTCTCTCTCTCTCTCTCTCTCTCTCCCTCCCTAGTCTTCCTCTCTCTCCCTTATCTTACTCTGTCTCTGTAGTCTTTCTCTCGCTCCCAAGTCTTTATATTCTTCCCCCCCCCCAGTCTCTCTCTCTCTCTCTCTCTCTCTCTCTCTCTCTCTCTCTCTCTCTCTCTCTCTCTCTCTCTCCCTCTCCCCACTCTCACTCTCTCCCTAGTCTTTCTCTCTCCCCAGTCTTTCTCCATCTCCCTAGTCTCTCTCTCTCGCTCTCCTCAGTCTTTCTCTCTGATCCTGCAATTTCTCTCTGACCCTGCACTTTCTCTCTTTCCATAGACTTTTCTCTCTCTTTATCTCCCCCCAGTCTTTCTCTCCCCCCAGTCTTTCTCTCTCTCGCCACCCTTTTTGTCCCCACTATTTCTCTCTCTCCCAAATCTTTCCCTCTCTCTCTTCCCCAGTCTTTCTCTCTCTATCCCCGAGTCTTTCTCTCTCCCCCAGTCTTTGTCGCTACCCCCAGTCTTTTTCTCTTCCCCAGTCTTTCTCTCTCTCTCTCTCTCTCTCTCTCTTCCCAGTCTGCCTCCCTCTCACTCTCCGGTGTTTCACTCTCTCCCCAGTGTTTCTCTCTCTCCCCAGTGTTTCGCTCCCCAGTCTTTCTCTCTCTCCTCAGTCTCTGTCTCTGTCTTTCCCTTCCTCCCTATCTCTCTCTCTCTCTCTCTCTCTCTCTCTCTCTCTCTCTCCTCCCTCCCTCTCTAGTCTTTCTTCAGTCTTTCTCTCCCCAGTCTCTCTATCCCCCCTTTCTCCCTCTCTCTTCCTTTTCATCTGTACGGTGTGAAAGCGTCGATAAGAACTATAAAGACGTGGGAGGTGACCATTGCCGCCCTGTGTGTATTGTTTCAGGCGAGTGTACAAGCAGCTCGTCGGCGGTGTCCCTGCTGACGTCTCTCCCGCCATACACAGCAGTGCTGCTGGTTGCCAGCCTGTGGTTGGCGCATGCGCAACGCAGGTGATGGTAACTGGCCGGCCTCCGACTGTACCGCCTAGCGGACCTGAGCGCCGCACCAGCCGCGCATGTGCCGGAGGGGTCTTCGGAAGGGGGACGAGACTTGGTGGCGGAACTCAAGGCTGACAGTGTGACAGCTTCACACGGCAAGAGCTTAAAAGACTTTCTTCACTTTACTACAGAGGAACTTTGTACACGGCGACTTCTCTCCACGGACCGCGGTACTTTACTTTATCCTCGCCAAGTTAGCTCAAATCTATACCTGACAGAGACGAGCGAACGGAAGCGTTACTTCCTATTCTGACACGCTACAGCTTTCTCGTTTTCTCTACCAATATTCTGTTGTTTGAATTTCCTCGCGCAGGAGGAGACTGCACTTACAAACTTTCCTTTTCTGATCTCTTTTACCTCAAGCAAATTTTCCGACCGCGCATTACCTTCAGAAGTCTTCTGTTTCCATAATTCAAACTCAACTACGTACTTTGTTTACTGTATCCGAGATAGGTGACACATTTTGATACAATAAGCACCTCGAATTTAGACCAAGTACAGTCTGTCTGTGAACTCATGACCTGGCTTCGAGTCTCCACTCGACCACCCCAGCTACATGACAAGCCGCACCTAGAGGGTGTTTCACAAAGTTGTACCAGCCCTTGCGCGCGCTTTAAATCAGTGTCGACCCGTTTAGCGTTTCTTTATTTATAAATAAATTAGTTGACGCGATACAGAACAGAGCAGACTACTGCCTTCATCCAGGATACATCATTATTAAATTATATAACGAAGGAGCGGTAGTCGTAAATCATACAGCACACAACAGTACCAATTATATGCAAAAAAGCGAAGTTACTCTGTGGAGTGTAAACTTTATTCCTATAGATAAATCAAAGGTTTAGAGAATCACTCCACTCCATCCTAGTACAGCAACCGTAATGATTTCGGCAAAAACAGTCTTGCTTGCACAAATACGATTCTTTACCTCATTCTCATGTGTCGCCGTTCAACTGTTCTAGACGTCATCAGTCGATCTGGGGAAATTATGAACTTCTTTAAAAATCAGCAATTGACTTAAAAGTAAATAAAAGTGTCCATATGTAACACGTACTTGTAATAGGGAAAGTTTAAACGGGTGAAACTAAAGGTTGCATAACCACATTTACGTTTCAGGGGGAAGTGTAATGTATAAAACTGAATTTATACCACTAAAAATTGTGGCTTAGAGAATAGAATACTTCACTTAAAAGTCACTCAAGATCGCAATTTATTTAATGGTTACCGGTTTCAGCAACTGAAATGGCAATCCTCTTACCACTACAACCATAGTGTTGGCTACCGGTTGCGCTAAGCAGAGGCTGCTTGAATGGTATATCTAGACTGTCAACGTAGCAGGCATGGTAGCGAGTGCTTCGACAGACCGCACGGAGCCGCTCGTGCGTAGGAAAGTAAACATCGCGTGTTCAACAGTCAAGTTGTTCCACTCTCAAGCGATGCCTGGCATAATTAAATATGTATGTTATTTCAAATTTTTAGTGGGTCTGACGCCTTACAACCCGAGTAAAAGTATATTATTCACTAAGTCGAATTTTTGAGTGGTATTTTATAAGTTCTGTTTAATACCCCACACTTTCCCCCTCAAACGTTAATCTGGTCCTGTGACCTGTAGTTTAACCAGCATCAACTTTCCATATAACAACTACGTCTTACATATGGACATTTTATATATTTTTAAGTAAATTGCTGTTTTTAAACAAGGTTGTAATTTCCCCAGAAAGTCTGATGACGCCTAGAAAAGTTGAAGCGCGTGACATGTAAACAATAGATAAAATTTTATTTGTGCAACAAATACTATTTTTATGAACAAAGGGTTTATTGAGTGGAATACACGTTTGAAGAAAGGTCTTGAAGACGAAAATGACACCTTTGGTGACCCAGCACGTAAGTCGATCAAACCGGTGATAAATTGAAAGAATTGTGAAAATTTTATCCATGAAGAATTCATCTCAACTTACGTGACTTTCCCTTTATAGGACATAGGAAAAGATCCGATACCAGTTTTTAACACCTTTCACTCTTGCCATTCCCAATTGTTTTACTTGTATTTGTTTAGTAATCATTAAATATATGTTTTTGCTTAACAGTGAAGTAGAATACTGAATTCAGTAACACGTAAATAAATCTTTATCGTCTTTTAGTGTAACAAAGGCCACTATCGCTTGCATAGAAATTATTTATATCAAGTGTTTAGTTTCAGCAGATCTGGAAGCCATCCTCAAGAAGATTTTCACGAAATTCCTTGCCGTCTGCATTAGACGCTGGTCAGACGTAGTGACCATTTGGATGCACTTGAAAATAATATAAATGTATTGACCACACTTAGCAACTTATTTATGCCTTAATCGTTTTGTCTTACGTCATTTTCGAAGCCTAAGCTTTTTTAAAACTTCTCCTTAAAATAATATGTGTAACAGTCATGCGTCATTACACATAAAACCGAAGTTTACAGTACATATCCCAAGACCATCTCTGATACAAAGACAAGTGATTGTCAGGGGATATGTATGGGGATATTTATTTTAAACATTAGTTTTATATGTAATGACGTAGGTTGCTGACACATATTACATTAAGGAGAATTTTTTTAACAAAGCTTTGCATTCGAAAATGACGAAAGTCAAAACGCGTAAGGAAAAAATGCATTACTAAGAGTGCGACAAGACATATATATTATTATGAAGTATTTTCATGTAATCATTAAAGTCATCCTCTACAGTGGTAGAAACTGTTAGCTTTGATACACAACATGTTTTATTTCATGTTTCATGCACTTGACGTTAGTCTGTGGAGACAGTTTTATTAATTTTTTCTCCCTCGTGACGATGTGGTAGAGGTTTCATGAAAATCTTCTGAAGACGGTACTTAGATCCAAATTTTGTAAATCTGTACGACTTAACTACTGTGGTTTTCATTTCCAAGGCATACAAACAACTTGAACTATACTAACCGAAAGACACCACACACACAACTGTGCCCGAGGGAGGACTCAAACTTCTGTCAGCGAAGGTCCTTGGCACGCAAGGCTATTTCGCCGCGGCAGCAGTTACTCTGCCGAAATAAATCGTGTAATGCAAATAATCCCCAAGGAAGCGATTTTGGCTTTTGGTACAATAAATCACACAATCATGTGCATATTATATAGAATTTATAGTGAACCTAAATCAGTCGGTGCCAAGTAAATCAGTTTCAATTGTAATAACTGGTCTCTACAACGTACTATGAACATTTGCCAAATCACTGTCAGAGAAGACTCTGATGATTATGATATCACAATTCGCTCTTTACCGCAAGCCATCGTATTCGTGATGATGTAACGCTCGTTACACGGCAAATACCGCTGACTCTACACGTTTTATTGCGATGCATTACCCTCAGCCATTGTTTCTCATTAAGTAATACTCCCTGATCTGAATAAAGCTGGTAACTACTCATGCGAACCGAATTGACGTAAATCACTGCACACTTCACTGCAAAAATAGACCCGAAGTGGGCAACATATATTTAGTGCCTCTCAAGGACATTTGCATAGTTATTCCGGCAAAGGCCACAAAACCAAGAGCGATGCTCGGCCGTGAGTTTACAAACAGACTATAGCGTGGTTTTGTTATAACATTTCCAATAACCCATCCTTTACATAACAATTCACAAATACGCACTTCTGGAATTTCGTTTCGGCAAATAGGTTTGCACAAAAGTAAAGCGAATTTCTCATTTGTGATTACTAACTCATGTTACTGCTATTTATGTATTAGTACACGTGCATAAACAGAACTCCGTTAAACAAAACTGGTGTGTAAATATATTGCGTAATATTTAAGGGCATTCCGAAGCGAAAAGTTTCTGTTGCTCACAGGTGTTGATTCTTTTACGCATCCTTCACTTGATGTTGATACAATGTAATAAATGTTATTTTCGTAAAATATTAGAGTTAGCTTGTTGACGGTTTATAATACTTCGAATGACGCGCAGTTTTCTTGCCCGGGTCCGTGCAAATATCTCCAATTTAGGGACCAGTCTAGAGAATCACATCCATTACCTGCCGCCAGCTACACATATGCATGTGTTTCAGGGCTAACTTGCATGTTGGGTTGATTAGCAGTTAACACTAATCGAATAAAGTGCTTACTTATTATCGCAAAGAATGAAAACCACTGTAAAGTTATAACACATTCAAAGCTATAAGTTTCATGAATTATGAACTAGGAGTTAATTAAAAAAAGAAGGAAGATTGAGGCTTTCCCTCTTTACCATCGAGAATTTGACAGATCGGTCGTAAAACTGCAGGAAGCTAACCTCGTCATCGAAAGATACATACACGACTGATGTATATCCGTATCAGAGGTATACAACTCGCAGCCTCCACTATTTACGGTGTAATAGTTGGAAACTTTTAATAGGTCAGGTAGTTCCAACGGGACTTCTGACATCCACGTTGATGAATACATCCTTGGACGAGTCATCTCTTATAAAACTGATAAGCGGGATATGGTGTACATGGCATTCTGCAGACCAAACGTGTGCAGATGAGATTTAGACGAAAAACTGGGAGTTAGTTCGCATGCTACAACGAAGTAGTAGCAAAGTGGATAGATTCCGCAACGTGCTGCGTTTCGTTTGCAGTGCGCTTCAATTATAACAAAGAGCACACAAGTTTATTACTTGGGCAACCACAGCTGTTCGAATTCGTGCTAAAATGAACACATATAGCTGTTAAGTAGTATTTTATTTGGACGGCTGTTAAAGAGCTTAAAGCTGCATGAAAAAATTAAAGCAGCCTTATAATGCAAAATTTAAAACCAATAAATGAAAATTACTTACCTCTGTGCCGAAGTAACCTGTAGTGACGCCCGCTAATTTTATCTTAAAACTGAAGTATCTGGTGTGTACAGTATCCAATGTGGTAACTGTGGAATGAGATACATAGGCCACATTGGGCAGTAATGTAAAACAATCCGCGAACAACTTAATTAGGCCAACTCGAAATTAGCCTTTAAAGTAACATACAGTTACGAACATGGTCTTCGTTCTATTTATTAAACACCACCAGGAGGAAAATGAAGTTCGAGAATATGGTTAGTAAGAAACCCATAAAAAGAGAACACTCTGCGGTATTCTAAACAATTTTGGTTGATAAGAGTAATTTAATTTCCTGTACCTTATTACTTTCTGTATGCATTTTGGTACCTCTTTATCCAACTATAATGAGGCCTTCTTTCTTGTACAGTGAGCTACTATAATGATATACTTACCTTTGTAATTTAGGTCCTTAGTTTCTAGATACAAATTTTTATTACGAAGAAATTATCTAATTCACAGTTCAATATCACATAGCTCGTATTACAGGATATATATTCCTGTGCAAATTCATCAGCGTTCCCAATCGCACGTAATCCCATTGCTTTAGTATACAGCTCCATTACTCTTCCCTCCGACATAACTAGTGCATTTGCAATTCTCGTGCAGTTATGCGTTTCGGAGATTCATTTTAGTTTTTCCGTCTAGCAGGTTTCCCACTAACTAATGGAGTAATAGAATCCGATATGTTTACCCTCAGTTCGGTCTACTTGGTTGCTGAGCGTCTTAGAATGGTTTTATTACGTTTTAACATTTTTAGTCATTTTAACACCATTGAACTTACATTTTAATGCCTTGTAGGAATAAGTTTCATAAATGGAGGAAGAAAAGAAGCGAAATTGATGAACTGTTTTAACTCAAACAAAATAACAACCTCGAATATAATGGAATGCAAAGAAGAGAAAAATGCTGTTTGGTGAAGACACTGAGAAGAGGTGGAATGAGTACGTTTTGCAGCTGTATGCTGGAACACCTCTTTCTGAAGACATAACAGGTGGAAAAAGAGGAAGCAGACAAAGATGACAAAGGAGACGAAATTGTGCAAGAAGAGTCTGCAATGATCTTAAAAACATACGGGAGAAAAAAGCATCACGTGTTGATGACACATCAATAATACTAATTAGGTTCATACACAACGCAGGAGGGATGCAGACAAATTTCCAGAAATTCGCCATTGTTCCTACAAAGAAAAAGGTGGCAGTTACGAAATGTGAACTGTACAGAACGTTAAAATCCATGCATCGTAAACATAATAATACTTCTGATACTGGCATTATAAAATGAAAGCAGCGTTATAATCCAAAATTTAAAATCAATTAAATAGCTAAATACAATAAAATAAATGATAATTACTTACATATGAGTACAAGTAACCCATTCAGACTACCCCAAAGTTTCTCTTAAATTTGAAGCATCTGGTATTTACAGCATATAATGTGGTGATTGTAGAATGAGATACATAGGTCAAACTGGGTATTCATTAAAAACACGGATCCGTCAAGAGTTTCATTTGGTCAACTCGAAGTCAGTCATTAACGAACATATGCGTGAAACGGAACACACAGTTACAAATATGATCTTCACTTTATCTATTAAACACCATCAGGAGAAAGGCATGTTTACAAACTTCATTATGAAGTTCAGATTCTTGGCAGTAAGGAAACCAAATGTATAAATAATGAGATAACGCGCTGTGGTATTCTAAACAATTATGGTTGAAAAGTGGACTTGAATTCTATGTATCTTATAATTTTCTGTATGCATATTTCTACCCCCTTAACTATATTGAGGTCATCTTTCTTGCTAATTGCGCTACTATAATAACAGTCTTTATTTATTGACGTTCTTTGTTTTTAGATACAATGTTTTATTGATAAGCTCTCCAATATTCGCAATTAAAAGTCCCAGGGCTCGTATTACATGATTCCCTTTACAAATTCACAAGCGCTTCCTGTTGTATGTAAACGCGTCGGTTTAATAAGCAGTTTATATGCTCTTTCCTGCGACGTTTGTAATTGTAAGCAGTGTTGCATTCCTGACAGTCAATTTCCGTTCTTTGTCTCCTAGGTTTATCACTGACTGGTAGTCTCTTAGTATCCTAAATGCTTACTCTGAGTTTGGTATACGTGGTTCGTGAGTGTCTTACAATGGGATTACTAGGTTTTAACACTTTCGTCCCTTTTATTATCTTTGAACTTACAAATTGACACTAGGTAGGCATAATATTCATAAATAGCTGCAGAAAACATTCGAAATTAATGAACTGCGTTAAGTCACACAACAACAACAATCTCGAATACGATGAAATACAAGGAAGGGGAAATGTGTTTGATGAAGACATTGTGAGGAGATGGAATAAACACTTTCAGGAGTTGTATGGCGGAACACCTCTTTCGGAGGACTTATAGGAAAAAAAGAGGAAGCGAACGAAGATGACAAAGTAGACGAGATTCTGCAAGAGTTACGGAACAACAAGCAGCGCGTATTGAATCAAAAGTGCTGATGACCGCATGAAAATGATACTGCTGAAATCAATTAGGTTAATTTGAGACACAGGAGAGACTTTCAGAAATTCACCAATGTTTCTACGCAGAAGAAAGCGGCACTTACTAAGTGCAAACTGTCACGAACCTTCAGATTATGTACCAAAAATTCTCATCATAATAATTCTGAAGAGAATTGAAAACGTGTCGTAGGATATGATGACAGAAAGCTCGAATTGCCAAGGGGATTGGGAACAAGAGAAGCCATTCTGACACTGGGAATCCTTATGAAAGAGCGAATATTGCCTTTGTAGATCGGGAAAAATAAATCTGATATGTTACCTGGCAAGAGGTGTTCAACGGACTGAAGGAAATATGTATAAAGTACAAAATTATATGTATGGCAGTTTCTTTAACTGCATGTTGGCTGTGATTCGGAAAAATAGGAGCAAGGAGCAAAAACCTGGAAAGGTGTTTGACAAGGATGTGTATACTTATACGCAAAACTTACATCCAGGATGCTGTACACCAAGTTCGCGAGACTGCTGTGATGGGGGATCAAAATCGATGTGGATAGAATATAGACATACTGCTTTCCGCAGCTGACGTTGCTGCTAACTATTTGAAAGGTTTTCTCTCTTACAAGGAGACAACATGAATATCGGATTTTTGTATTTAAAAAAAAATTTATAGTACGCAATCGACGAAAGCCATTCCATGTAATTCTCAAAAATTCTCGAGAAAATCGACTTTGATTATTTTTTAGTATCTTTAATTATATAAGAGAATAAAAATGTGAAAATCGCCGTGGCTCCTCAGTGGCGTTGTAGGTTGACAACCGGTAGAATATTAGGAAACATAGTTAGAATCTCAAAATTACTTATTTATTTTTTGTTGTTGTACTTTGTACTATTTACATATAAAATACGTAAAATATTTCGTATTTAACACTTAGGCTGCCCTAATTGTCTGATTAATGTTTTTAATATGAAAGGTTATTAATAATGATGATTCCAACATTAAAAAAAGGCAATGACTTTTTTACAGTATTCACTTCTGTTTTATTTTTTACTGTTAATATTTTCGAAACGTTATTAAGAATAAGGTTTCAACTACAAAAAACATCCCAATTACATTTTTTACGTTATGCACTTCATTAGTACTTGACGATGGTTGCCTTTGCATTTTCGAGAATTGCTGAAAAAAACGTAATTTTGTGATGTTTATTTAACAGAAACCATCATTTTTAAAATCGTTGTGTAAAATAACGAAAATGTGTGCAATATTCATAAAACATCACGATCACATATGTGGTAATTACCATGTATTTTTCGAATTTAATGTTTAAATGGTGTAGATAACAAAATACGAAAATCCGATATCTATGTGGTCTCTTTATTAGTCTGCATGTAGTCCTTACTGCATCGCCTATTATGGAAGATTCCGATATGATATGAGGTGGAAAGGCTTTTCAGCCACAGCCTCTCTCTCTCTATCTCTCACTCACTCACTCTCTCTCTCAATTACTCTCTCTCTCTCTCTCTCTCTCTCACACACACACACACACACACTCAGGTAGAGTTGTCAACTGACCCAAGTCTGCAGACACGCGCACGCCCCTTGTCGCTTTACAGAGTTCGAAACGACCCTTGTATTTGCAGCGCCATCGGTCTAGATTATCCGCTGAATAGACGTGCGACTCGCAGCGAGGCGACGAGCCGCTACGCGCGTGTCGCCGCGGAGAGAATCCAGCGCGTCGCGACGCGCTGCTCTGATTAAGCCTGGAGGTCTCCGGAATCCGGCCTCTAATTTGCGGTGACGAGTTTCCAGGCCTCTGTGTCGCGAAATGCGTCGCGACGCTGCCTGCCACCCGCGGAACGCGCTGCGCGCTACGTGCCCGCGCGCACGCGCACAACGGACGTGACCCGCGGAATTTCGGCGCCGTAGAAATTACCATTACGGAGAAGCGATTGCCAATCTTATTACCTGGAAACAAAAGACGAACTTATATGAAACTTAATTTTAAACAGCGTTTCCATTACGTGCATCTCGGTCCAGGATCACAAACATCTAACAAATTAAGAACTTTGTATGACGGGTAACCACAGTTAAAATATTTATACATAATTAAGAAACTTTCACACAGTTAAAAATCAGGTGTTAAAATTGTAAGAGTCTGAAGGAAAGTCCTTGGTCCACTTGAGCTGTTATCTATTTAAAAACATTTATTTAAATAACACCTCAAGTGGACCCAGGACTTTCATTCAGACTCTTACAATTTTAACACCTAATTTTTAATCGTGTGAAAGTTTCTTAATTATGTAGTCACAAATTAAGTTCAAAACGTTTTTTATTAATAAAGTGCAGTTGTAGGGCTTAAAACGATCTCTTGATTTCTTATTTAGGTCTTAAATATAGATTACTTGTCTATTTTTTGTTTAGCCAACGGCCTTGCCATACTGAATACACTTGGCAGGGGGTGACGCTGTTTGCGTCCTTGTGACGCCAATTGAGCGGCTGCCTACTTGAGAAGTAGCGACTCCAGCCGCGATAACCGACAACGGCTGGGAGTGCGGGGCGATGACCACGTCCCCGTCCATGCCGCATCCGATGACGCATTCGGGCGCAGGATGATACGGCATTCGGTCGGTACCCAATGGACTTTTCGAGCCCTACGTGGCACGGAGTTTAGTTCAGTTTAGGTTTAGCTGTATATCGAATGAACGATTAGAAACCCTGAAAAACCGGAATTTCTGTCTCGGTAACGATGGTGTTCACAAACTTGCTATTTACTACAAAGTTAACGTTGCGTAAGTCAGAAAAGTACTTGATTGTGTAATTAAACAAAATAATTTCTTTTCAGGACGTATCAATCTTTTGGACACAAACACTTATTCGAATATGGGCTACATTTTGTAAGAGGACAGAGAGAGGTACAGTATCGGCTTTAGAATTATTTTTGTTCATGAAGTATTACCGTGTTATAATTTTTAAGATTTTGTTAATGAAAGAAAATATTCGTGGACAGTTTTTGATCCTTACAATTAATAAAATTCCACAGAGAATTGTCATTTTTATGGGCGATAAGATAAATGGATTTATTATATAAAACTACAACCCAAATTCAATTCAAAACGGTTTTGATAAATTAAGATCGAACTTTGGACTCAGGTCAAATAAATTGTAGGGGTTTATAACGGTCTTATTTCGGCTATAAATATGGATAACTTGCTACCTTTCTTACAATCAGATATCCTTAATAACCTGGTTCTCTATAACACTTTAACGTTGATATTTTAAAACTTGCTACACATGTCAAGTGTAGCGCGCCGTTTGTCAAAAAGTACTTGTTTAAAAAATTTAGCAAATTAATTATTTTTTCTTACGTATCGATTTTTTGGACACAAACTCGGAATGGGCTACATCTTCTACAATAACGGTTTTAGACTTACTTTTGTTCTTGAAGTGTTGTGCTACCGTAGTATAATTTTAAGACTTTTAAAATTTCAAAAATTCCATTGAGAATTTTCAAAACCAGGCAATATTGATTTATTACATAAAACAACAATCAAGATCACTAGTCATTTTTAGTTCGATAACTGATTTCGGCAGATGATACTATCATCTTCAGATCTTTCACATACACGACATCACATAGGAAACCTTGTTCAAATCAAGTTTGTCACCGACACTGCTATTTGTACATCGTTACACAAATAAAATGTTTCCTACATCTTGTCACACTTAATTGTTCTTTGTCAAATTAAAGCAAATTATTTGAGTAATTGTTTTAACTAGACCAAAACAACATCATTTTGTCGCAAGATTGCGGGAAACTTTTTATTTTCATAAAAATATACCAATGGCAGTATTGGTGAAGAATCTTTCCTTCTAGTTTCCTTTGTGATGTCGTGTATGTGAAAGATCTGACGATAGCAGTTTAAACTACCGAAATTACTCATCTAAATAAAAAATAACTAGTTATCTTGGCTGTTGTATTATATGAATAAAAAAATTACACAATAGCACAACAGCACTCTTTACGAAATCAAAGTGCCTAAAACTGCTAGTTACGACAATTCTCTGAGACGATATAGGTAATTTCCGGAAAGGACTCCTTTTCAAAAATAGACATTTCTTGAAAAATTCTTCACATAACGTTTGAAAGTAATTTTCTGTGAAATTCTGCTATATACTTTAAAGAAACGGCAAGTTTGAGAACGTCAACATTAACGAGCTCTAGAAATCCGTTTTTTAGCATTTCCCGCTACAGCTCGAAACGTAAAAGAACCGATAGATAGATACTTTTATGCTCTACAACTCATTTACCTCTTCTGCATCGGAGCTATAGTTTTTCACTTAGTTACAGAAAGATCGAAGAATGCAGTACGGTACTTAAAAGGATTTTTGGTGTTTCTATGCGTTTCAACTGTTTTGGGGCATCATCAGATAATATAAATGAGATGCAGTGAACCACCAACAGTCAAAGCTACCGAGAATTAAAATTTAAAATTATTGAGAATTTTACACCTTAATTCGCAGCTTTCGCTGAAAATGGTTCACCACATTTCTTTTATATGGTGCCCCGAAAGGATAAACGCGTCATATATATATATATATATATATATATATATATATATATATATATATATATATATATATTCGCAACCATGCTGGAATTATTTCATCAAATTTACAACAGCATGCTGCACCAGCCGTTAAAATGCAATGGAACCAATTTTACTCAGAATTTTTATTTCTAGTTTTGTGAATTTTTTTCTTTTTTTTTTCTTTTTTTTCTCATGTTCGTCATCTTGGATCGTGTTTCATGAAGCACAGACATCATAAAAATTTAATACCCTGTCGGCTAATAGTTTTTGATTGCAGATAATAATTTTTACAATATAACCTTAGGACGTCACACAATGCTTGGACAAGAAATTGACGGTTGCGCCTAGCGTGCGACAGAGTTGTATACCAGGGCGGGAGACTTGCAGGGGGCTAAGTTTTGCACGGGCCTGGGGCAAGCCGCCACCACCGGCGGCGTTGTACAGGGCGCTTTTATTTTTCACGTTTATTGGGCCAGCGCAGCGTGAGTGTATGTATCGGTAGGCTTACAGAAACGAGACAATACGGAGATTGAATCCTCGAGAGAAGACTGCAAGGTACCTTGTTGATGTTGTTGATTAGTGTTTTAAAAAAAAAGTTTCTCGGTGTGAACGATGAAAAATTAACTTCCTGTTGTGCGCTAACATATCTATAAAGAAATAATATTGTCGTACGCTCCTCTGTCATATTTTGTGTGTTAACGAAACAAATTCAGTGCAGACGTCTGCGTCCGATCGGACGTCGTTCTCCTTTGACTTCTGTTGCTTCAAACCATTTACTGTTATTATAAATGTGTCGATTTGAAAAAAGTTTCAGATATTGCATATTCGTCGTACATTTAAATGTTTGTGCAAAGAAATATGTGTGTACAATTGTTTGTAACATATCTTCTGTGTTAAATATGTATATAATAAATATATCATTGTGTCAGAAACTTGTGTTTGTTATCTCTGAAACATGGTTATGTTGTCATTGTGTCATTACGCCAAGAAGTGCCGTATTTTGATACCGGCATATTTGCCATCAGTTATAGAGGGTGACTTCTTGGCCTTGCAACAAGTATAGGGATTGATCGAGGAGAGATAAACGAACAAAAACATGTTTAAAACTCTTGTTTCCATAGTAGAAGTTATTTATTCCACTATAGTTTGTAACAGAGATTGCGGTCTAATACATTTGGTACCAAGCAGCCAAAGTTGTGGTACGTGTTCAAAATGGTTACCTTGTACGTAGAAGCATGCTGCCTTTAACGTGGGAGAGTTGCATCCGAACGAGCCAAGGAAGTGACGTCAAAATGACGTAGCCGACCGTCTATGTCAAACATCCCGAGGTCTGTTCGGGGTGCAAGCTCTGTGCTGCAGAGACGCCATCTTATCTTTCGTATTTTCATGATTTTTTCCTTATAACTCGCGTGCTGCTATTTCAAAGAAACGGCAGACTCAAGAGGTAGAAAAATTACGCCATTCTTAGAACGATTAATTGTAAACTAGAGTAAAAAAAGGCATTGTCTGGCAACCCTTGCTATTGATGGGAATCAGGAACAGAGACAATCGGCGTTGGTGCTTGTAGCACAGTGGATAAACACGGTATGTTGAGGAGCTGATGAGCGTGGCTGGTGGTTATCTTCACGCTTCCGACGTTTTCTTTTTACCTTAAGTCCTAAAAGTTTTCTAACAAAATTACTGTTTAAATAGAATTTGCATTCTCCGATATTTCGACGTATTTACATGTGCAAACGCTTTTTCTAAAAAGTTCGTTTGTTCTATTTAGTGAACATGCCTTGCAATATGGTCGAACAAATTGTAAACATTGTCGCCTGAACTACCTGCACATAAACTGCTGACACAATGTAATAATAAATGTTGTAAATGTCAAGCTGCTTCAAATAATTTTATATATAGATGACGTACTAGAATTCTGTGGCAACTGTAGTTTCTTAATGAGACTGAACTGCCTCGTTCCTTCTTTGCACATTTGTTATGTACGTTTTTATGTTCTATATCTAATGTTTATGAGATAATTAATTGTGCTAATACTGTAGCTTATTTGACGGAGCTCAAGAGCTTTGTCTATATTTTGTAATCTATGTATGAAACTATTTTGTAACAGCATGTCATTTGCAACATTCACTATAACAGTGAGTCCGCACTGTGCAGGTATTACTCGTTCACCTTACAATTGCAGATAGCAGAACGCGGAACTAATCGTTTATCTGCTCCGCATCTAGACACGTTAACCCACTGCACTACAGGGAGAATATATCCGAAGCGTCTCTGTTTCCCTTTACGAAATTTATCAGGGGTTACCCGCTAATATGGTATTTACAATTAATCGTACTAATAACGACCTTGCACCCGGACAAACCTCGGGATGTTTGACAGGAGCGGCCGGCTACGTTATTTTTATGTCAGTTTCTTGGCTCGTTAGGGTGCAAACAGACTCTCCCTCTTTGACACACGAGCGCTAAAATCGTATTGGTGTCAATACTGCACGAATGCGCTGTTCCATTTTCTCCAGAGCTGAAACGGGCTCTGCACACACGATACGTTTGAGATGATCTCATAACTATAAATCGCACGGGTTGTAATCCGGTGAACGAGCAGGCCTCGTATCTAGAGGTCAGGGAAGTCACGCTTGTGAAGCTTCTCGACGTTTACGGCAAAGTGTGCTGGAGCAACATCATGTAGCAGCCACGTATCCCTTCGAATCATCAATGGCACAGTATGATGATCAGAACCACCGTCTAGAAGGAAATCGTGTATACTGCAACTAATGGTACAAAGCGAAATAGACCGCAGTCTCCGCATAAAAAGAAAAAAATGAATAAATGGAACCCACGCATTTTCGGGGATATGCTCATTAGCATTTTTCATTCTGTATTTTCTCCTCAATCAGTACATATAGTTCGTACTTGCTGAGAAAAATCACGCAGTTCCACTTATACCCGTCAGTTTCTACCTTATTTACCTAAAGAACTCATTTAAGTACACATTTTGACTACATCCAAATGTTGGACCACATAGTATAGAAAACAAACATTTAATATATCCCTCATATGCATTACAGCGGAGTACAGAGACATACCTAAGTAGTTTTGTAATACATCTGAGTTCAACGTCCGTAATATTACGTTGTTATCCGCAGCGTGAAGACTGCCGCGCCCGTAAAATTACGTTAGTTGCATCTTGGATGTGCCTCGCCAGTAATATTACGGGCGGTTCTCCTTCTCCAGCACATAATATTACTGTCCGTGCAGTTCTCAAGTGGAAACGAACACTTGTAATAACAGGTTCTATCACTGCTGAGGAACTTGCAGCTCCTACTTCATTTCACACCATCTCGGAGCAACGTCCTGAAGATGGCCCAAAACTAATCGATAATTAACAGCTTCTTTTTATATTTAAAACATATATTTTTAGTCCCTTCTGTCCTGTTTTTCCCACAGTTGCTATATTATATTATTATAGTGTAGGTATTTCGGTTATCCGTCTATACAACTGATTTAATATTTTATAAAATCAGTTGCATATACGAGTAACCAAAATACCTACACTATAATAATATAAAAACACATAATTTACTCATCTTAGGGATCGATTGTATTTTATAAAGTTAAGGATAGATGCGAACATCGCAATTTTTTAATTTATTCAAAATGTTCAAATGTTTGTTAAGCTTATGGGACTTAAGTACGAGGTCATCAGTCCCTAAACTTACAAACTACTTATGAACTACTTACGAACTAGGACGGCACAAATTTCCATGCCCGAGGGGGGATTCGAACCCCCGACCGTAGTGGCCGTGCTGACCGTGACTGAAGCGCCTCAGTCACCTCGGCCACCGCGGCCGGCTTTAATTTATTCATATCAAACAGTACACCTACCAGATTTTATGTGGAGCATTGTTATAAGTAGTTTTCGTCAATGAGGTAGGTAACCAGTTTTCTTAGAAATTTTGAGATTATGTTTTATTTGTTTTTCTACTTTATAAATTGTTCTTAACTTGTAATAACTGCATGTCACAACATTTTTTGTACATGTTTCCTACAGATCAGATGATGACACAATAGTGCGTCGAAACCGCTCGTATTGAATAAATAAAATTAAAAATTTGATCTTGACATGTATCCTTCATTTAAGAGAAATTGATACGGGCGCTGTTTCCCCAAAGGAAACAAAAATGTATTCAAAAATATGTCCGCCAATTGACTGATTGTTATATATTGAAGTACTAGCAGAAAACACGTTTTGCGCGAGTAACGTATTTATTCCAGTCTTAAGTCCTTCTCCTATCCCCTATGTTGCACACCTCTTCCCCCTTTCTCTGTTTATCTCCTCCTCCTCTCCCTCCTCATTCCATCTCCCCCTCCCACCATTATGTGCAAGTCCTCCTCCTTTCTCTATCGACCCTCTCCTCCCCCCTCTTCTGTTCCTTGCCTCCTGCCCCTGCCTGTTAAAAAGGACATAAATCTGGCCAACATTCACGGTAATCGGTGAAGCGAAATTTATTGCAAAGTATCCTCTGCCCAGTACAATGCCTTGGCTTCCAGAGTATAAAGAACCTTCCCCAACAAAACATACTTATATGTGCCGGCCTCCATGGTAATTCGTGAAACGGAGTCAACGTTGTAGCAATGTATGAAACAGTGTGTAGACAGTCATCTGCGTCGAAGATTGCAAAATTTAATCGAGATCGGAATAAAACAGTAGATTTCTATGTAAATTAACCTCCTACATGCAACCAACAAAATATTATGCAGTGAAGTGTCTAGTTTTGAAGGCCAAGTGTGGAAAATTTCATAAAATTTGGAACAAAACTAGAGATTTATAATAACTACAAACACACAAATACAAGGACCTATACATAAAGATCTATAATTCGGCCTGAGGCCCTTTCAAAGTGCTACACTGCAATCATCTAATATGAGATTAATTTTTGTTTCTTTACCTGTTTGTTCGATGCGATTGCGATGAAATTTTGCACTCTGCCACGCTGGAGTAGCCGAGTGGTCTGGAGCGCTACGTTACTGATCGCGCGGCCTCGCGCGTTGGAGATTAGAATCCTCCCTTGGGCATAGATATGTGTGTGTGTGTGTGTGTGTTGTCCTTGGGTTAATTTGACTTATTTTAAGTAGTTTGTAAGACTAAGGACTGGTGACCAATGAAGTTTGGTCGCACAGAATTACAACAGAATTACAAACATTTCAACTATTTTTTTTTCACTCAGTCGATATAAAATTGTGTATTGTGCATGGCGGGGAAGGGGAGGGGGAGGCAGTGTACGTTACCTCTCTGGAAAAAAAAATTATTTTATTCCGATCTTGATGAAATTTTTCACACTTAGTTTTCAAAAGAATAGGAATCACCGCCTACCTAATGTTGCATACGGTGCATCGTTGCATGGTACACTCTTTGACAAAAAACCTGGCCGCCGGCCGGCCGCCGCTGAGCCTAAGTCCGAGCCGATCGCGACATTGGACAATGAAAGTGGCCGCGCTGATTCGCTCTAAGTCCGGCTATCTGCACAATCTGGCAACACTGTAGACTGCGGTAGTTCATACAGTACTACTTGTGTGCTGTTAGCAAACGACTCGCGGTCAGCTACATCCGTGGTCTCGCGGTAAAGTGCACGACTTGCATGTGAAGGTACCAGTGATCGAAACCGACTGTTGACAGGATTTTTAATTTCTCGTCCCTCGTGCGTGCTGATGCCACATGTGTAAGGGGAGCATAACGTATTTCACTTTTGATACGCTGTTAATAACATTTCGGCCCAATAACATCGCCGCAGCACTTGGCAGAGCTCTCCGCGGCCCATACACCTCGCCGGCAGCAGAGGTGGCGGCGCTACACAGCGCTGCCTCGCCCTCTGCCCACAGTGCCTGCTGCCGCTCATCGCCCTGCATCTCTTAAAATGCTGTAATGTTGCAGGTTGCGATGTGTATTTCAGACACGATATCAACGGAGCAGACCACCCATTTTGAATGGTGAGCATATTATTACACTAATACATAATACATTAGAGAGTCAAAACATTGTCATAGTCATTTATCCAATTAAATTGCACTCTACGATGGTTAATAGTTATTTGTGGTTTAAATCGCGATCCTTTTCCTTTCAGGAAAGCCCTTCATGTAATTTGTTATTGTCATCACTTCATACGTTTTCATCGAGACACAGTGGATAACTGTACTACAATGTTTAGTGTCGTTGTTTGATTCCTTATGGTAAATGTATGAGCTAAATTATGTGAATACGTTTCAGCGCACGTTCTAAAGCAACACAGGCACACTGCAAGGTTTGTGTCTTCATGTCTAATTTCTACTGCAGATATTTTGTATGAACGAACTATATTAATCATTATGTTCACTTCCTCTGTAAGCATCCCCTAGCATGTGGGTCCTAAGGAAATAGTAACAATTCGTATCGATAAAAGTCAATTCGAATTCCTTCAAAGACGTTTGCATGGTGAAGCAAAGAAGACATCTAATACAATTTCCGTAATTTTGAGTCGACCTTTCTGAAAGCCTTATTGTATCAAGCTTTTCTTCTGATTCCATTAAAGAGTTTCTCCTTGCAATCCGCAGCGTATAAAGTAAAATAAAACAAAGTAAAACGAAATACCACCGCCAAACGCACGGTCTCCAACCAGGAGTAGAACTGCCGACTCACACCACAGTTGCATTGCGAGACACAAGCAGAACCACACAGCCAACCACCCGCTGACGACTGGTGCCCTCAGTCTCTCACATATTGAATGCTGAGCCTCTAACGTATCTAGAAAGTTAACCTGAAAGTCACCTATGCGAATTACAGCATTCCTTAAGTGCAAAAGTTAAATTTCTATCTCTTATACCACATGGGCATTATACAGCAGAGTCATGAAAGTAGAAGAGGAATGTCAAGTGAACATAGTGAGACAATTCAGTACTACTTGCGGAAGTAACTGCACTGTCACAGTGTTGCCAAATATTAGCAACGATGTTGCCAGTTCTTAGCTGCACTAGGAAGATCTGTGTAGCGATAAGCGACGCGAAATCGCGCTCGTCTCATACGGGCTTCTAGAGGGGAGTATCGTATTTTGGTTAATACGCGGCGCTATCTCCTGATAATTGCCATCGTCACACTTTAGGATGCAGATATTTAATTCATCCAAAGAGGCCGAAACCAGTGTTCATATTTTTTGAAGCTTAACAGCATTATTATATAATTTCGTGAAATTACTATCGAAGTTAAACATACTGATATTGTTCTTGCAACATACGGCTGGTCAAAGACTACGATATGTATACTTCCATCACGATTTCAGTCTTCCCCCCCTCCCCCAAAAATAAAGACTAAAACAATTACTTTGTTATATTTCAGCAAAAGTTACTTTTTTCATTTTTCATGAAAAGTTACTGTAAAGCAACGCTGCCCCATGCGTCAAGAAAAACTTGAAAGTGACTGCGTTTCAAAATGCAGCCTTACGACCGTACAAGAAATATTTCAAATGCTGGTTTGTTTGAAAGCCAGAAAAACATAATTAACTGATTATGTGTGCAACAAAGTAATTAGTTCATTTGGGGATTCAGAAGACAGGATACTTAAAATTACGGCCATGAACTCCGAAACTAAACTGTATATGTGAGAAATGTGCAATTCTGAGGTTTTTCATCTGTAAACATATACATATAATGCATAGATTACTAACCAGCTTAATGATTTCGCAGTTTTACAGCCTTGTTGGGAAACAAATGATGATGAGAATCTCTTTGTTGACACACTGCAATTAGTTTTGGTATTTCGTTGCTGATTGCCGTTTATGACACTTTTCGGAGGAGAAAAATAGAGCTGAAGCCACACACATCACTAGTACAACGATATCTCACTTATCCACTTTGCTTGCTGTAGATCAGGAGACGAGAATGGCGCCACCGAGCTAAACTGAGAGCACTGGTTCAGTTGTCTGACATTTGTTGGCAGTTAATATAGACAGTCCCGACATAAAACACAAAATTGTTTGCACTTTAAACAGGGGTCGACCTTCCTGCGGTCGAAAATTTAATTCAGGATAACAGAGTCATATTAATTCAATGACTAAACTCATATCCTCAAGAATATTGGAAAATACCTCGAATGCTGGAAATGAGGAAACGATCAGAGTTGTCTAGCGTCGTAAACGAGACTCCCAAACAATAGCAAGAACTTCTTGGGCATCCCACAATATCCTCATTCCTACAAACAGCAAGCTAACTGGCATTTAGCCATGCTTCGCTGCCAAAGCCCATTATAAGTAAGCCTTCAGTCCGAAAGCAGACAACAGCATTGAAAAATACTGATGAATAGACGACTTACCCTCATCAACGTCCGGGGAAAGTTTCTTTTAACAAAACAAAGAAAGTGCAAAACGACTACTTTCTCCAAAATTCCAAAGGACTGTTGTCAGTCTTGTCATACGCGGCTCAGATTCCAGGAATATCACAAAAATGAGCATCTGGCGTTTACCGTCCTAGAGCAGCTATTATGCAAGTTTTTACCGTTAATCATAAAACTCACCAGACGGTTTTTGCTGAAGAATATAGCGACTTCTATTAGATCCCGGTAACCTTTCCCGACTAGAAACTGTTTTTTTTTTTTTTTGTTTTTTTTTTTCGTGTAGTGATGCCCCTGTTTAGGTGAATTACTGTTTAATGTTGCTTCAGAAGAACTTTTTCCCTTAAATATTTTTTTCTTTGCAGGTGATTCAAAGTAATTGTAATAATTAGTTTCCCTTCAAATTAATCCATTTATTCGATCTGCTATTTGTAAAGTAATTGCAACCGCGAAAAGTGAAATTGTACTATAAACCAAATAGTTTGGTTACTTTACGTTTATCGTCCATGGGCAGAACGCTTCCGTCTGAAATATCTCCACGAAAGGCAGAGAAGCGGACGGTTCTCTGTCATAGTAGAGTTCGGCTCGGGTAGCCGGTCCTCTGTGGAGAAGAGATTAATTGTATGTTGAAGAAAGAAGTCATATCTAAGAAACTTGCCTATTAATTTCATTTTATTCCTGTATTTAAATTTTTCAGGCTTATATTCTCACAAAATAATGAGAGATCTTTTTCTCTGCAAGTAGCTACCTTTGGTCGTTTCCGACCGCATTACATTTTCCGTTCTCTTTAGATGGATTATACTTTGTCTCTGCCGGTCCCAGATCTCACGCCGAAAGAAAAATGTCCTCCACATCATTCATTTCGCAGGAGGCGATCGTATATTTACCATTGGTATATTTACTTGTACGAATATTGTTCGCAACCGTAAATAGTTTGCTCTTGCTGTTCGTCTCCTTAATTTTCCCTATAACTCTCCTCGTGAAGTGGATGAACTGCTGTGCTTTATTATTGTTAGTACCATTAGTGTTTATTTCAAGTTGAGCTTTGATTTTGTATTTTTTATTACCGTTACATTTGTTTGTTCAGTATGTTTCACAGTATTGAAGCTCAACAAGTTCTCATATCCATTAACATAAGCTTGTTAGAACTAATGTATAACGATCATTTTTGTCTTGTTTCATCCGTAAAACTTCCTCTCAAAATATGGAACACTTATTTTAACACCCTTCATTTGAAACCGATATGTAGGCAGAGGAAATTCACGACTTACTCATTTAATTAACTTCATTGATAATGATAATTTAGATCAGATTTATTTACAATTTTTTTACTCAGACCATTTAATTTTTTTAATAGCGGTAAAATTACAGTCCTCTGCATTCTGCGGCATCTGTTCTAAAGGAATGAATAAGAGATACGTCAATACGTTTATTTACCATCTTTTAACAAGCAACTGCTTTCTATACTACTGATTTAAACCATGGCACATTTCATCGATCAATTTTCATTTTAATCGTTGTAACACGTATTTATTAGGTTGCTTTATTGTCTGTTGTGTGTTTGTTACAAATTTTACAATTGATTTTACACTAACGATAGGCCAGAAACTCAATTGACGTAGATCAGTACCGTGTGTCAATGCAATATTCACTCGCATTCGTTTTTACGTGTTGGTGTACTGGTAACACACTGGATTCATATTCGCTGCACGGCGCTTCGAACTGGCCTTCGGCCATTTGGATTTGAATTTTCCATGATTTTGCTAAATAAGTCTACGCAAATGCCGGAATGGTCCCTGCGGCAGGGTACGGCGGATTTCCTTCCACATCCTTATCATAACAAACCTCAACCTTCCTTCTTTCTTTCGTGTCTCGTGTGAAATACGTTGTTTATGTTTCCGTGTGTTGGTACAAATTTTGCAGTTCATTTCAAACCAAGTTCCCACTGAACAAGAGACCTTAAACTTTCAACTTAACTTAGAACTGGATGACACTGCTACATTAACGCCATTTCTTAATTGGTGTGTGTGGTGGAGGGCACTTTTTATACAACTGCTGTTTCCTCCTGTTTCTCTTCCAGTCGTGAATTGTTCGCCGTTAAAACAATGTCTGGTAAGACTTAATGTGAGTTCATATCGTCTTATCTTTTCCGTGACTAATACGTAAGGGGGGTCAGGTGAAATAGAAATAAAACAAATTTATCTAATGTCTCTGTTGTATTCTCATGAAAACGTTTGAAAATGAATGCAAAATTTCACACATACAAAATTTGAAAAGTGTAAAACAATCATTTAAATGAAAAATGCATGTAAAATGGTTTTAAAATAGACTAAGATGTATAAAGTAACTTTTGTCCATTCGAAAATTGCTATCGCGTTAAATATAGTTCCAAAAATAATTTCGAATTTTTAATAGCTATGTCAGTCATCATAGTAACACTGGAACGTAAAGTGTTCTTGCATCATGAGTAATGCTAGCAGTAGCGGTTATTCGCCATCGACTTGCAGGGTAATTTATTTCATTAACTTTCTGAAGTCGATAAGAGGTATGATGCGGCGGCGGCAGCCACGGTCGTTTTGGTAAATGCAGCACAACGAGCGAGCGAAGGCGCGCACATTTGGAAACGGAGAAGGCGGAGCGCGCCTGCTGGAGGGAAAGGATAGCTGTCATTCTGAATACACGAAGCCATCAAACGGATTCTAACAGATGTTCGGTAGACCTCCCCGAACTTTCGCGTTGTGACTGTAACATCAGAAATAAATGAAATTCACGAATTGTATTGAATGGTTAGTAAATTAATGTCGTCCGCTATCTGCCGACGATACCGATCGAATTATAATCTATCGACGTGAGATACATGGCACCTAAAAGTCACCATGAAGTTTGACCTCTGAAACCTATCACCGCGCTGTAGTGAGCAGATTGCAACTAAAACTATGTCTGCAACGCATCCGGCCATCAGACTACGTAACATTTTATGAAATCAACGAGGCAGGCAACAGTAAGACAGATTCGGAATATATCGAGCATCTCATCAAGGAACGTGCTAAAAATTTTGATTCAAATGGAACGCTATTTAACGTAGCAAGATGTCCTATCAATAACAGGTCGCCGGCCGCGGTGGCCGAGGAGACTGAGGCGCTCCAGTCACGGTCTGCACGGCCATTACGGTCGGGGATTCGAATCCCCCCTCGGGCATGGATATTTGTGCCGTCCTAGTTCGTAAGTAGTTCATAAGTAGTTTGTAAGTTTAGGGACTGATGACCCCGTAGTTAAGTCCCATACACTATACAAACATTTGAACATTTTGAATAACAGGTCGCTTGTAATTTCCATATTGATCTGGAGACATTTTATTTTATCAGGAAGCAAAATCAAAGGAAACTGGTCAGAATTTGAGCATTTTCAAAGACTTTTCTGCGACAAATTGTGAGTCTTTTTGCTATTTAATGGAGTAAAGTAAACATAACGATAAGGCCTATATAGGATACAACCATAAACCCAGAAACAAAACTGGAAAAACCCTCAATGAGGTATTCATTGATATTTTCTTTACTCTTTTAAAATAGCTGGCCACATGGCACATTTGGAGGGCACAGTGTCTCGAGCATGAGTGGAATTACGCATCCTAACATGCAGGACGCCAGCTACATAAACTCGTTCATCTGGCCACTAATATAATCAAAATTTTCCAACGTCGTAACTAGAGTCTATTGTTTCGCAAATTTGACATCATGTAGATGTGAGTCCGATTTGTAATTCTGCAAACAGTTGACTATTTCTTGTCACTTCCATTAAAAATTTTAAAAAATTAATATCAGAATATGCACATTGTAGTAGTTAGCTGAATTGTGTTCAAGAAGATCGTTTCATACATTAACTACTCCTACTCTCTTTCACGTTGCGAGCAATCTTCCTCAGCTGTGAGTAAATCAATGACGTAAGGTTTACAGCAGTAATGTCCAGCTGTATAATAGTCACTTTCTAAACACCTAGCTCATTTCGAAATCGGGTCAGTTTTGTTGCAAAAGCTGGATCTTATCAATTCGTCTCGTTATGTCTTTCAAATGTTCAAATGTTTGTCAAGCTCAAGGGACTTAACTGCTGGGTCATCAGTCCCTAAACGTACAAACTACATGTGAACCACCTTATACTAAAGACGACACAAACTGCCATGCCCGAGAGGGGATTCGAATCCCCGACGGGGAACTGCCTCTCGCATCGTAGCATAGCGCCTCGATGCGCTCGGCCGCTCCGCAGCGGCGTTACGTCTTTAAATTATCCGCTTACTGACAACAAAACCATTCGTGCCAACTGTCTCCTGGCAACCTCATAGTAGATGCCATAGCCACCTACTTCAAGAATATCAAGTGACATCACAAACAAAACGAAATAACATTTTCTTAAATTAATTTATCAGTTGTTCTAAAATGGTGGAAAATTTTCAATATTGATAGAACAACTTATTTGTAAATTACTTCAAACATTACCATCCCATAAAGTAAATAATAAATTCTGAAGCCGCGTCAGCTGTCCTTGCTTTACAGGTCCATGACGGTTTTCATGTTTTTAAAGACCCATCCTCAGGTGTTAAATTTTTTTCATATGAAAATTTATTACAGAGACCCAACGTTCTAATCGCTTTCATCTGTCATGGAAATAAAATTTCATTAAATAGGCCCTGATATATGGAACGAGTCCAACAGAAATTATTACTGTCATTCGCTATAAAAATCAAGGACGATAAAAATTAGGACAAACAGTCGCGTAATTTTGATTACTGTATTGTCCATGAAACCAGTAGATTGCCGACGAAGTGAAGGTGTACAAACTAAAGATGACTGTATAAAGAACCGAAATACTGGTAGAAACGGGTTTGTATTTTGTTCGTCTTTGCATCACGTTTGCGGCAAAGTAAAAGACTTACGAATATGCACAACCACCCACTTTCTTTCTTTTTTTCTTAGCTTCAAGATGACTAAATTCAATACAAGTTTGCCTAAACATGATTTGTTTATTCCACTGCATCGATGCTTCGGGTATAATTCCATAATAGATGCTCATGTAGGTAATATTCCTCGAATGTGAGACGCACATGATAAGACTCAACGTAGATACAGTCCGTTTTCGAACAACAGTGCCTAGTATCATTGTAGAAAATGATCGTTCGCACAAGTTTTTCGTTTTGTTATAAAAAGTTCTCACTGAAAGTTGGTGAGGGTAAGTGTTTGATATCTTATTGTATAGTGACAGGTGGGGCAACATTCATTTCCAGTAACATTTAATGAGAAAAAAATAGCTTTTGTCGAAATCTAACAAAGCAATTGTTTTAGTCTTTTTAGGGGGGGGGGGGGCGGTGAAACTGAAATCGTGATGGAAGTATACATATCTTAGTCTTTGACCTGCCGTATGTTGCAAGAACAATATCAGTATGTTTAACTTCGATAGTATATTTCACGAAATTATATCATAATGCTGTTAAGCTTCAAAAAATATGAACACTGGTTTCGGCCTCTTTGGACGAATTAAATATCTGCATCCTAAAGTGTGACGATGGCAACTATCAGGAGATAGCGCCGCGTATTAACCAAATACGATACTCCCCTCTAGAAGCCCGTATGAGACGAGCGCGATTTCGCGTCGCTTATCGCTACACAGGTCTTCCTAGTGCAGCTAAGAACTGGCAACATCGTTGCTAATATTTGGCAACACTGTGACAGTGCAGTTACTTCCGCAAGTAGTACTGAATTGTCTCACTATGTTCACTTGACATTCCTCTTCTACTTTCATGACTCTGCTGTATAATGCCCATGTGGTATAAGAGATAGAAATTTAACTTTTGCACTTAAGGATGCTGTAATTCGCATAGGTGACTTTCAGGTTAACTTTCTAGATACGTTAGATGCTCAGCATTCAATATGTGAGAGACTGAGGGCACCAGTCGTCAGCGGGTGGTTGTGTCTCGCAATGCAACTGTGGTGTGAGTCGGCAGTTCTACTCCTGGTTGGAGACCGTGCGTTTGGCGGTGGTATTTCGTTTTACTTTGTTTTATTTTACTTTATACGCTGCGGATTGCAAGGAGAAAACTCTTTAATGGAATCAGAAGAAAAGCTTGATACAATAAGGCTTTCAGAAAGGTCGACTCAAAATTACGGAAATTGTATTAGATGTCTTCTTTGCTTCACCATGCAAACGCCTTTGAAGGAATTCGAATTGACTTTTATCGATACGAATTGTTACTATTTCCTTAGGACCCCACATGCTAGGGGATGCTTACAGAGGAAGTGAACATAATGATTAATATAGTTCGTTCATACAAAATATCTGCAGTAGAATTAGACATGAAGACACAAACCTTGCAGTGTGCCTGTGTTGCTTTAGAACGTGCGCTGAAACGTATTCACATAATTTAGCTCATACATTTACCATAAGGAATCAAACAACGACACTAAACATTGTAGTGCAGTTATCCACTGTGTCTCGATGGAAACGTATGAAGTGATGACAATAACAAATTACATGAAGGGCTTTCCTGAAAGGAAAAGGATCGCGATTTAAACCCACAAATAAGTATTAACCATCGTAGACTGCAATTTAATTGGATAAATGACTATGACAATGTTTTGACTCTCTAATGTATTATGTATTAGTGTAATAATATGCTCATCATTCAAAATGGGTGGTCCTGCTCCGTTGATATCGTGTCTGAAATACACATCGCAACCTGCAACATTACAGCATTTTAAGAGATGCAGGGCGATGAGCGGCAGCAGGCGCTGTGGGCAGAGGGCGAGGCAGCGCTGTGTAGCGCCGCCACCGCTGCTGCCGGCGAGGTGTATGGGCCGCGGAGAGCTCTGCCAAGTGCTGCGGCGATGTTATTGGGCCGAAATGTTATTAACAGCGTATCAAAAGTGAAATACGTTATGCATATGCTCCCCTTACACTTGTGGCATCAGCACGCACGAGGGACGAGAAATTAAAAATCCTGTCAACAGTCGGTTTCGATCACTAGTACCTTCACATGCAAGTCGCGCACTTTACCGCGAGACCACGGATGTAGCTGCCCGAGTCGTTTGCTAGCAGCACACAAGTAGTACTGTATGAACTACCGCAGTCTACAGTGTTGCCAGATTGTGCAGATAGCCGGACTTAGAGCGAATCAGCGCGGCCACTTTTATTGTCCAATGTCGCGATCGGCTCGGACTTAGGCTCAGCGGCGGCCGGCCGGCGGCCAGGTTTTTTGTCAAAGAGTGTACCTTTCAATCACCATGAAAGTTAATAGAGTTACATAATTTCTCACTGATGGAGGAGGCAACGGGCTGAAAAAAAGGTTGGCGAAAAAAAGGGTAGGAGGAGATGAAAAGCCAGAGGAGAAAATATTCAGGAAGTAGAGGAGATGGACACAAAAGGTAAGAGAAGACAGACAGAAAGAGAAAAGGGAAGGAGAGATGGACGTAAGGCTGGAATAAATAAGTACCCGGCTAGTACACTCCTGGCCATTACAGTAGCTATACCACGAAGATGACGTGCTACAGACAGGAATAAGAGGCTGCCATATGTAAATGATTAGCTTTCCAGATCAAACACACAAGTTTGGCGCTAGTGGCGACACCTACAACGTGCTGACGTGAGGAAAGTTTCCAACCGATTTTCTCATACACAAACAGCAGTTCACCGGCGTTGCCTCGCGAAACGTTGTTGTGATGCCACGTGTAAGGAGGAGAAATGCGTACCATCACGTTTCCGACTTTGATAAGGTTCGGTTAGTAGCCTAATGCGATTGCGGTATATCGTATCGTGACATTTCTGTTCGCGTTGGTCGTGATCCAATGACTGTTAGCAGTATGTGGTATCGGTTGGTTCAGGAGGGTAGTAGGGAACGCCGTGCTGGATCCCAACGGCCTCGTATCACTAGCAGTCGAGGTGACAGGCATCTTATCCGCATGGTGGTAACGTATCGTGCAGCCACGTCTCGATCCATGAGTCAACATATGTGGACGTTTGCAAGAGAACAACAACCTGCACGAACAGTTTGACGACGTTTTCAGCAGCATGGACTATCAGCTCGGAGTCCATGGCTGCAGTTACCCTTGACGCTGCATCACAGACAGGAGTGCCTGCGATGGTGTACGGGACGAACCTGGGTGTACGAATGGCAAAACGTAATTTTTTCGGAGGAATCCATCATGATGGTCGCATCCGTGTTTGGCGACATCGCGGTGAACGCACATTGGAAGCGTGTATTCGTCATCGCCATACTGGCGTATCACTCGGCGTGATGGTATGGGGTGTCATTGGGTACACGTCTTGGTCACCTCTTGTTCGCATCGACGGCACTATGATGGCCGTTACGTTTCAGATGTGTTACGACCCGTGGCTCTACCCTTCATTCGATCCCTGCGAAACCCATCATTTCAGCAGGATAATGCACGACCACATGTTGCCGGTCCTGTACGGGCCTTTCTGGATACGGAATATGTTCGACTGCTGCCCTGGTCAGCACGTTCTTCAGATAACTCACCAATTAAAAACGTCTGGTCAATGGTGACCGAGCAACTGGCTCGTCACAATATGCCAGTTCACTACTCTTGATGAACTGTGCTATTGTGTTGAGACTGCATGGGCATCTGTACCTGTACACGCCATCCAAGCTCTGTTTGACCCAATTCGCAGGCGTATCAAGGCGGTTATTATGGCTAGAGGTGGTCGTTCTGGGTACTGATTCCTCAGGATCTATGCACCCAAATTGCGTGAAAATTAATCACATTTCAGTTCTAGTATAATATATTTGTCCATTTGTAGCGGGGGCAGTATGGCGTGGACTAGGCGGTTTTTTGGGATAGAGGGCTTCGGGGAAAAACAAAATGGGCAATCTCAAAGGGTGCAGATCTAGGAACTATCGGTATAACAATTGTAAATTGTCGTAGCTGTGTCGGGAAAGTACCAGAACTCGAAGCGTTAATAGAAAGCACCGAATCACACATCATCGTAGGCAGTGAAAGTTGGCTCAAACCTGAAATATGTTCAGCAGACGTTTTTGCAAAATATCTGTTTGCAGAAAGGATAGAGTAAACAAAATAGGTAGAGGCGTGTTTGTCACTGTCAAAAGTAGTCTTTCGTGTAGCGAAGTTGAAGTTGATAGTACCTGTGAGTTATTATGGATAGAGGTTGTACCTGAAAATCGCAAGAAGTTAATAATTGGTTCCTTTTATCGGCCTCCCGACTCTAACGATACAATAGCAGAAAGCTTCAAAGAAAACTTGAGTCAAATTACATAAACGTACCCGACTCATTCGACAATAGTAGGCGGAGATTTTAATTTATCCTCAATCTGTTGGTGAAATTATATTTTCAAATCAGGAGGTACGCATAAAACATCGTGTGAAGTTGTACTCAACGCATTCTCCGAGAATTACTTCGAACAATTAGTCCATGAGCCAACTAGAATTGTAAATGGATGTGAAAACACTCTTGATCTTTTAGCAACAAACAATCCTGAGCTCATAACGAGCAACAAAACGGATACAGGTATTAGTGAACACAGAGCTGTCGTAGCGAGATTGAATATCGAAAGTACCAAAACTACCAAAAATAAACGAAACGTATATTTGTTCCGGAAAGCTGATAAAAATAAAATGCATTGCTTCTTGATAGCTTCCACTCGTTCCTAACAGTAAATGTAGGTGTAGACCAGATGTGGCTTAAATTCAAAGAAGTGTTATCCAAATAAATTATTAAAAGTAGGAGGTGATCGTCCTTGGTACACAAAACAGGTCAAGACACTGTTGCAAAAGAAACGAAAAAGCGACGGAAAAGGCATATTAAATTTAAACAAACTCAAAATCCCCAGGATTGGCGATCCTACACAGAAGCTCGAAATTTAGCGAGGACTTCAATGCGAGATGCCTACAATACTTATCACAACGAAACTCTTTCTCGAAATTTGGCTGAATACCCTAAGAGATTTTTGTCATATGTTAAATATACTAGGGGCAAAACACAAACAATACCTTCACTACGTGATAGTAATGGCGATCCTGCCGACGACAGCGCTACTAAAGCAGAGTTACTAAACATAGCTTTTAGAAACTCATTCACCAAAGAAGACGAAATCAATATCCCAGATTTCGAAATACGAAGAGAGGCCGCAATGAGTAACGTAGAAATCATCGGAGTAGTGCAGCAACTAAACTGACTTAACAAGAAAAAGTCTTCTGGTCCGGATTGTATACCCATAAGATTTCTATCTGATTAGGCTGAAGCGATAGCTCCTTATTTAACAGCCATTACAACCGCTCTCTCAAACAAGGATCTGTACCACAAAAGTTTGGAAAGTTGCACAGGTCACACCTACATTCAAGAAAGCCAATAGGAGTAACCCATTAAACTACAGGCCTATTTTATTGACTTCAATTTGCAGCAGGGTTTTGGAAGATATCCTGTATTCAAATATTATGAATTATCTCGAACATAATGATCTATTAGCCCAACATGGATTTAGTAAATATCGTTCATGCGAAACACAACTAGCTCTTTACTCACACGAAGTGATGTGTGCTATCGACAAGGGTTCGCAAATTTATTTCGTATTCCTTGATTTCCAGAAGACTTTTGACACCGTACCTTACAAACAGCTTTTAATCAAATTGTGTGGTTACGGTATATCGCCCCAAATTTGCAACTGGATTGGGGATTTTCTCTCAGAGAGGACACAGTTCGCAGTAATCGGCGGTAAGGCATCGACTGAAACAGAGATGATATCGGGCGTTCCACAGGGTAGTGTTATTGGTCCTCTGCTGTTCCTTATTCACATAACCGATTTAGGGGAATATCTAAGTAGCTCTCTTAGGTTGTTTGCAGATGACGCCGTCATTTACCGTCTAGTAAAACCATCTGAAGATCAAAACCAACTGAACGATATGAATATCAGTATGGTGTAAAAATTGGCAGTTGACTCTAAATAATGAAAAGTGTGAAGTTGTCTACATGAGTACGAAAAGAAATCCGTTAAATGTTTTTACAAGATAAATCAATCTTACGTGTAAGCCGTAAACTCCACAAAATACCTAGGAATTACAATTACTTCTGACTTAAATTGGAAAGAACATGTAGATAATGTCGTGGGAAAGGCGAACCAGGGACTGCGTTTTATTGGCAGAATCCTTAAAAGATGCAGCAGAACTACTAAAGAAACTGCATACACTACGCTTGTACGTCCTTTTATGGAGTATTGCTGCCCGGTGTGGGATCCTTATCACGTGAGATTGACGGAGAACATCGAAAGAGCCCAAAGAAGGGCAGCTAGTTTCGTATTGTCACGATACAGGGAGACAGCGTTACGGAAATGATACAGGATCTGGGATGGGAATCATTACAACAACGGAGCTTATCGCTGCGGCGTGGGCTACTTACGGAACTACAATCGCCAACATCCTCCTCCAAATGCAAAAATATATTGTTGACTCCCACTTACATAGGTAGAAATGATCATCAGAATAAAATACGAGAAATCAGAGCCCGAACGGAGATATTCAGGTGTTCTTTCTTCCCGCGCGCTATTCGAGAATGGAATGGGAGGTAAAATAGTATAACGGTGGTTCGATGAACCCTCTTCCAGGCACTTGAATGTGATTTGCAGAGTATCCCAAGTAGACGTAGATGAATACCCGTTTATCATCTACATTTCATCTTGGTGTAGCAATTTTAATGGCCACTATTGTATATCATAAACATCATCAGACTGGGATGTGACCAAGTCATTCTACTGTCTCAGACAGTGACTTCGGTCATCCGCAAATCTGCAGATTTTTGTTGTATACTCCATTTTCTAACTTTCCAATGACCTAAGGGAAAATAATAGATAGTGCATAAAAAGTATCATCAGTCAAATGGCGGGAAAGCTTCGGCCATGTAGTCGCGCCGAGGAGCTGTTGGCTTGGTGGTTTGTGTGCAACTCTGTATCGAGTTGTACCATTAATAATAATAAAAAAAGATCCAACTGAAAATAGAAAAAAATTGTACAAATTTTACAGTCAGGCTTTTTGTAAACAAACACAATAACTCTTCCATTCATATAAATAAATAGCCTGTACATGCAAAATCAAATTTTTCCTACCGTTTTAATTATCGTGATGAAAAGTTACAAAGCACCACAATAGACAAGTAAATACTATACCTTATAAATACTATAAATAAATGCTATACCTTATGGCCGTGTAAAAAAGCACATTTTTTAATGAATACGTAACGAAGGTACAATGTAGAAAATAACCTACAATTAATGAAAGAGCCTGCGGAATTGGACTGACAATGAGGTAAGTAGATTTGTATATATGGCTGGAAATCAAACTGACATTTAGAAGAGCAAGCAATGTAGATCCACATTTCAAGAGTGAGAGGCAAAAGTTTATCGATGATTTCCATTCTGAATGCACCAAGGAAGATCATTTTTGTTTCTGAGGAAAAGTACTCTGCGAATTACAGGTAAGTTGAATATCACGGTGTCGCAACCAGCATTTGGATCTGGAGGGGGCTAATTTTTAAAAAATAAAGCTCTTTGTATTTATTAATGTATGACCTATTTTATCACTTTTTTATAAATCTACCTATTATATTACGAAAACAATTAAATAATAAATAAAATGAGTAGATTCGCATTAATTTGAAAGTGCAACAGGGAGCAAAGTGGTGGAAATGGAGTGTATATCATAAGCTCGTAAAATAAAGTAGCAGCTTCTATGTTACTAGGCACATAGAACGAGCTTGAATGTTTAAACATGAGACTCTATGAGTAAAAAATTGAACTAAAACAACACTACTGTCGATCAAAAGATTCCACTAGCCGCTGACCTACTAAGCAGCGGGTCACCGCATATGAACAATCGGCTCGTAGCTTCAGCATGGCAGTAACAGTGGCGGCAGCATCAAGGCTGGTCGCTGATGCATCAAAACTGCCCACGGTAACAGCAGAATACTTTCTCAGTGGCGGTATCACTTTGGCGACCCATTGACACTTTCAATTGTGCTTGGCAAATTATAGGTACGTTGGATTTATTACACGTTTACTATTTCAAATTTCCGGTGCCGATAAGTTAAAAAATAAAAACATGAAAACAATAAAAAATAATGAAATAAAAAAAAACTTTGGGGTAGGGTTGGGGGCATCAGCCAAATTACCCCACCTCTCATGGAAAATTCATTTTTACTACGACTAAGTCCAGTCAACATTACGGTTAATAATTCTATAATTTGATACTCAATGAAGATAAATTGTGTTCAACAGGGATATACACAGGTTAAGATTACACTGCTAAAGATCTGTTTCATACATTAATGAAGATATACTTTAAACATGCAGTAAATTCTTCACGCACAAAAAAAATCAACGGAAAACAATACAATACTTTTTCTGTTAGAAAGAGATATGGAAATTTTGTGAACGATGAAATACACACTTTTCAGCTGAAATAATTAACGTGTATACTATTGTGATCTAAATACATCACTTAAAACATAAGTTTTCATAAATATGATAGGAAAACAAAACGTTGTACCATAAGATATGTAGACACATGCAAGACATCGAGAAGCGGATTGTCCTCGACTTTCGCAGGTAAGTGACCAAATAAGACATTTCATGGCAAACTCTTTACTGTAAGAATTCTTGCCTGGGGATGGTCCTAGGTTGGAATCACGGTCAGGTACATAGTTATAAGATACCAGAAAGTTTCAACCCTGTACTGTTTCTGATAATAAATTAGTCGGTATGGTAAGAACACCCAGAGCGTTTTTCCTTGGAAGGCTTCCATTTTAGATGCTGATACATCGACGTAACGTACAAAGGCATTTCATTTATAGACCCAATCATTTTCAAGTATACTTTCTCTTGGAATACGTTTGAGGTTCGGCAAGTGTGAGGTTCTCAATCAAGGTTGACAATTTGCGTCGTTTCACATTAAAAATGTGTCTTGGTTGAGGATGCAACATGCTTTTATTCTATGCCCAAGCGACAAGAAAGACACTTATCAAAATAGAACTAAGTAAACACAATAACGAGTTTAGGTATAATCACAGTCTAATATATACATTCACGACACTCCCACATTTTTTATTTATTATTTATTTATTTATTTATTTATTTATTTATTACATCTTGACAGTAGCACTCCAAGCATCCGAAAAGCTGTATTTCTGAATACAATACCGGATGAGTGCGAGTAGTACCGCCTACATCGAGTTTAACGTAGTTTTTACAACGGATAACTGTATTTAGTGCTATACAAATTGGTAACAACTAAAAACTAATGCCATATTTGCCTTTGTTACCTTTCTTAAGAAACCTGGGAAGGTATGAAACGGTGGAGGACAGGACAGTTTATTTGTGTTTCTCTTGCAACTTTCAGGTATTTACTCAAGAATTTTATTTAGTATTAAGAACAAAAAATGGCCAGTAAACACTAGAAGACCTGACCTTTCGCAGAAATACGTTGCTTTTCTACTGAGGAACATTAAGGATTCTTCACTACATTTCCAGTCCAATCATGGGGTTTGGAACGTATATGAAAAACAATGTCCACATTATTTAATGTATAAATGAACTATAATGTTCCAATTAAGGAAATGTAAAGACAATATCAAAGCTGCTAACTTTTTACAATAGCGATTCAATTCCCTTAACATTTCTTATCTTTATGTAGTTTTAAAAAAAATTACATTTTCACTGTTGAAATAATATATGAATATTTATAACTAAATATAAAATCTTTAATGTTAAACTCTAAGCTAGTTAGGCCAACCACCACAACTATAGTTGACGAAAAAATCCTCATACACGTGACAACAAACGTCAAAAGCTATAAAACTGTGTCCCAACAAATAAGAAACAGATTCCACAATTTTTTATACATCTGAACCACAAATGGCAAGAATACTTAACAGTCGTTTTTTAAGCAAACTCAATTCCATTAAGTGTATAACAAACACGATAGAAGTCTTAAAATGCAAACAGGAATTTATATTTTTCTTACATTTATATTCTCTTAAATTTAGTAGAATACGCTGTAAATATATAAATATTCGTAAGTATTTCCTCATGAATCAGTTATTGTGTATACCACAGGATCGATGAAATTCGGCTGTTTTCACATTTATTTCCTGATTATTTGTGTCTTTGATATTTTACTAACGCTTGTAATTCAAAAATTATAGTAACCTTTCCGTTTATTATGTGGAAAAATAATAATGAACAAATATTACACTCATAGCGGCTTGCCTACCGCTAGGAGCGCTAGTGTCGTTTCAACTGTCAGTCGGTAACAACTATCACAGCAGAGAGTTTCGAGACTGTATACTGTGCTATAACTACACCAATGTTCATCAGTAACGACAGAAAACCCTGGGAAACAGGAAATATGAATGTATGGAACAACAATCATTTTACAGTCTACATTGTTTGCATTCCACGCATTCACTCTGATGCAATCATAACACGAATACCAAACATACTTTGTTCGATAATTGTATCATGAGAAGTAAGTAAACAGTCCAACACAACGAATAAGAAATGATAAATGACTTTTCTCAGGACGAGAGCGCGCACTAATGTAAAATTCGTAAGTAAAATTGGACCTCAATGAACCAGTAGTGTCCTCTTGATATATGACAACATGACTTATTTCCTTTTCAATACTATGCAACAATATTAAACAAATTGCAGAATTTTGCGTCATATCATTTAGGGGTGAAAGACAATAAGCGGAAACTGGTAAGTAATGTGGAGTTGACCTCTAAATCTCACGAGAGATAGAATCTTAAGTAACGGTACAGTAGACAAATAGTTACAGCGGAATTGGCCAATAACTGGATCTCTGTGATTTCTAGCGTTTAGTACTCACCATATGACAGCTGGTATAGAAATTTATCAGATAACCTGAGCATCGATCATCGACTGGTTTTAGGAGATATATTCATTTACCGTCGAGTAAAGTCACCAACTGCAAAATGATGTAGACAAGGTTTTATACTGTCCAAGAAGTGGCAAATGTCCCTAAATAATGGAATCAAAGCCAAGACTGTCTTTCTTTACGGAAAAAGAAACTCTGTCACATCCTGATTAAAATGCTGACTAAGAAGCTATGCAAGATTCAAATGTAATCGAAATTGGTTCGGCGGTTTGATGACTCTGACGTATTGTGTAAGCATCGTATTCATTATGTTGAATCGTATTACGTACAACAAATCAACCATTCAAAGGAAGGTCTTTACGTCTGTTATTAGAAGGTATTTAGCTACCCAAATAACAAAACTCATCAACTACTTCTATTGTGTCATCACGTAACGTAATTCCTTCAGCATCTCATGATTTTGCTACTTTACATTCCATTATCCTTGTTATACACCGCATGGGAGTAGTACGTGGTGTAAGGCATCATGCTACGGGCCGAGCAGCCGATACCGCCGGATATTGAAGCCCTCCGTCGAGCATGTGTGTGTGTGTATGTGTGTGTGTGTGTGTGTTGTCATTAGTATATGTTTGTTTAAGTAGTTTGTAAGTGTAGGGAATTGATGTTGTTTGTAGAGCTTATGGGACTGAAGTCTAGCGAATGATGACCATAGCACTTTGGCCGAACAGCTTTACAAACATTTTTAATCTTAGTTTTACCCTTGTTAACGTCAATCTTACAACCTCAATTCAGAACACTGTCAATTCTGTTCCTTCCTCTTCCAGGTTCTTTGCTGTCTCTGACAATTAAATTTTATCGGCAAACCGCATCATTTTCATTTCTTCACTCTGAACGTTAACTCTTCCTCCAAACTTCCCCTTGCATTCCTTGCTCAAAGTACAGCTCGAATAACGTTGGGGAAAGGCTACAAACTTATGTTACTCCCTTCCCAACCACTGCGACCCTTTCATGCCATTCTCTTTCTCCAAACTTCCCCTTGCATTCCTTGCTCAAAGTACAGCTCGAATAACGTTGGGGAAAGGCTACAAACTTATGTTACTTCCTACCCAACCACTTCGACCCTTTCATGCCATTCTACTCTAATAACTGTCATCTGATTTTTGCACAAGTTGAATATAACTCTCGCCTCCCTGTATTTTACCCCTGCTACCGTCACAATGTCAAGGAGTGTATTTCAGCTGTGGTGTCTGTTCTTTCGGACATGTCGGAAAATGAGTGTTTGTGTAATAGTGCGCAGTGTAAAGTAGAAAATTTATATCTGGCGGGAGACGTATGTAATCAGTGCAGATATGGTGATCGATGTGTCTCCAATGGTGTAGTGGTCAGCACAACTGCTTAGAAATCCAGAGGCCCGGGATCGAAACCCGGCTGAGTACACATTTTCAACATAACCCATTTCACAGTTAATGTCACCATTCCATGAATATGAGAAGAAGTTGTATATAACTCTACGTTAACTATATTTTCCCCTGCTACCTTTGAAAGAACGTATACCAGTCAAAATTGTCAAAACCTTTCTCCAAAGCCACAAAAGCTGGAAAGGTAAGTTTGCATTTCATTAACCTATCTTCTATGATATGTCGTAATATGAGCTTCTCGTGTACCAACAGCGGTCATAAATCCAAACTGATCTGCTCGAAGGTAATATTCCACCAGTTTTTTCGATTTGTCTGTAAAAAATTCATATTAATAATTTGCAACCATAACTTAATAAACTTATGGGTCTGTTATTTTCGCACATGTCTGCACTTGTTTTCTATGGAATTGGAATTATTAAATTATTCTTGAAGTCTGAGCGTATTTCCCATTCGTTGCACACAAGGAGGAACAACTTCGTGACTGGCTCTCCCAGCGATATCAGCGGTTCGGACGCAATATCATCTACTCCCTAGGTCTTCTTTCGCTTCAAAACTTTCAGCACTTTGTGAAATATTTCTCGCAGTATTGGGTCTCCTATCTCATCTTCTTTTTCTGTCTCTTCCTTTTCCATAATACTACCTGGCAGTTCATTTCCCTTGTAAAGACTCTCTATATATTCCACCTATCAGCCTTCCCTTCACTGCATAGCACTAGTTTTCCACCTGAGTTCTTGATAGTCATGCAATTACGTTTCTTGTCTCCAAACGTCTATTTTATTTTCGCACAGGCACCCTTGTTATACAATTTGCTATGTTCTTTAATTTGTCCTCTAGCTCCTTCTGTAACCACTCTGTACTTCATGTCAACCAAATTTTTCAGCCGTCTGTATTCCCTTTAGTCTGCTTCACTTGATGCGATTTTATATTTTCTCCTGTCATTAATAAAGTTCAGCATCTACTTTGTTATCACAGGTTATCTTTTAGACTATATCCTTCCAGCAATATGAACCTCTGCGGCTCTCACTATTGTCTCTCAGAAAGCTACCGCTTCTTCTTTACTATATTACTTTCCCCCGTTTTGGTCAATTCTTCTGTCTTTCAAAATTCTCGACAATGTCTGGTTTCTTCAATTTATGCGGGTATTCCATCTCCTTAATTTTCTACCTTTCTCCAGTTTCTTAATTTTTAATAATTTCTTACAGTTTAAAACCTGTTGTCTAAACCTGTACGTTACCCTTATGGAATCAATCTGGTTCCCTGCTGTGTCTCCCACTTTTTTGTTTCTTAACCAAATGTTTGTGATGACTAAATTGTAATCTGCACAAAATTCGAACAGGCGACCTCCTCTTTCGTTCTTTTTCCCCGGTGCATAAAATATTAAGAAACCTTATTTTAGAAAAGACGGCATTTGATGGAAAACTTCGTACGGTTTACAGTGCAATTCAAGTGCAATGTCGGATCACACTGAAGAATTCCATGAGATAATATGAAAAACAGTTGTTGTTGTTGTGGTCTTCAGTCCGGAGACTGGTTTGATGCAGCTCTCCACAATACCCTATCCTGAGCAAGCCTCTTCATCTCCACATAACGGCAACCTACATCTGTCTGAATCTGGTTACTGTATCCATCTCCTTGTCTTCCTCTGCGATTTTTACCCCATACACTTCCCTCCAACGCTAAATTCACAATTCCTTGATGTCTAAGAATGTGTCCTACCAATCTATCCCTTCTTTTAGTTAAGGTATGCCAGAAATTTCTGTTATCCCCAAGTCTGTTCAGTACCTCCTCATTCAGTACCTCCTCATCCTTCAGTAGCACCATATTTCAAAAGCCTCAATCCTCTTCCTGTCCGCACTGTTTATCGTTCATGTCTCACTCCCATACGAGGCAACACTCCATACAAATACCTTCAGAAAGGACTTCCTTAGGCTTAAATCAATATTCGATGTTGACAAATTTCTCTTTTTCAAGAACGCTTTTCTACCCATAGTCATTCTGCATTTTATATCCTCTGTACTGCGACGATCATTTGTTGTTTTACTGCCCAAGTAACAAATCTCATCTATCTCCTTTATTGCTTCGTTTCCCAATCTAATTCCTTCAGCATCACCTGATTTTCTTAGACTGCACTCCATTACCCTAGTTTTTCTCTTGTTAATCTTCATATTATAAGCATTTTTCAGCACACTGTCAATTCCGTTCAATTGCTCTTCCAGGTCCTTTGCGGTATCTGACAGAATTACTATGTCGTCAGCAAAACACAATGTTTTTAATTCTTCACCCTGAACTTTAATTCCTTCTCCAAATTTCTCCTTGGTTTCCTTTATAGCTTGCTCAATGTACAAATTGAATAACAATGGAGAAAGACTACAAACCTGTCTTACTCCCTTTCCAACCACTGCATCCCTTTCATGCCCTTCACTCTGACAACCGCTGTCTGGTTTTTGTAAAAGTTGTAAATAACTTTACACTCCCTATATTTTACTCCTGCTTGCTGCAGAACTTGAAAGAGTTTATTCCAATCAACATTGTGAAAAGTCTTCTCCAAATCTACAAAAGCTAGAAATGTAGGTTTGCCTTTTCTTAATCTATCTTCTAGGATAAGCCGTAAAGTGAGTATTGCCTCCCGTGTTCCTACATTTCTCCTGAACCCAAACTGATCTTCCCCGAGGTCGGCTTCTACCAGCATTTCCATCCTTCTGTATATAATTCGTGTTAATATTTTGCAACCATGACTTATTAAACTGATGGTTCTGTAGTTTTCACACTTTTCTGCACCTGCTTTCTTTGGGATGGGGATTATAACATTTTTCTTAAATTCTGAGGGTACATCGCCTGTCTCATACATCTTACACACCAGGTGAAACAGGTTTGTCATGGTTGGCTCTCCTAGAGACTTCAGGAGCTCTGAGGGAATATCATCTACTCCAGGGGCCTTGTTTCGACTTAGGTCTTTCATGGCTCTGTCAAATTCTTCTCTCAGTACAGTATCTTCTATTTCATCTTCATCTACATCCCCTTTCCTTCCTACAATATTGTCTCGAAGTTCATTTCCTTTGTAGAGCCCCTCTATATACTCTTTCCACCTTTCAGCTTTCCCTTCTTTGCTGAGAACTGGTTTTCCATCAGTGTCCTTGATATTCAAAGAGCTGTTTTTCTTATCTCCAAATGTTTCTTTTATTTTCCTGTAGCCTGTATCTATTTTTCCCCTATTTATACATTCTTCTACATCCTTGCATTTGTCTTCTAGCCACTCCTGCTTAGCCATTTTGCACTTCCTGTCAATCTCATTTCTTAGTCGTCTGTACTCCATTATGCCTGTTTCAATAACTGCATTTTTCTATTTTCTTCTTTCATCGATTAAATTTAGTATCGCCTGTGATATACAAGGATTTTTTGTAGGTCTTGCCTTCCTACCTATTTTGTCCTCTGCTACCTTCACTATTTCATCTCTCAATTTTACCCATTCCTCCTCTAACCTGTTTCTGTCAATTGTTGCCTAAAGCTCCCTCTGAAATTCTTGAGAACTTCAGGTTCCTTCAATTTATCCAGGTCCCATCTCCTTATTTTCCTACCTTTTTGTAGTTTCTTCAGTTTCAGCCTACAGTTCATAACCAACAAGTTATGGTCAGAGTCTATTTCTCCCCCTGGGTATGTCTTACACTGTAAAACCTGGTTCCGAAATCTATGTCTTACCATTATAAAATCTATCTGGTATCTCCCGGTGTCTCCTGGTCTCTTCCACGTATACAACCTTCTTTTGTGATTCTTGAACCAGGTGTTTGTTGTAAATAAATTATGTTCTGTGCAAAATTCTACCAGGCAGCTTCCTCTTTCATTCCTTTTGCACAGACCATATTCACCTACTATCTTCCCTTCCCTTCCTTGTCCTACTACCGAATTCCAGTCTCCCATAACAATTAAGTTTTCCTCTCCCTTAATTGTCTGAATAATTTCCTTTAGCTCCTCATATATTTCTTCGATTTCCTCATCATCGACAGAGCTAGTTGGCATATAAACCTGTACTACTGTTGTCGGTGTTGGCTTCGTATCTATCTTGACAATGATAATGCGATCACTGTGCTGCCCATAGTAGTTTACCCGCATTCCTATTTTCTTATTCATTATCAATCCTACTCCTGTGATACCACCAATTGATTTTGTATTTATAATCCTGTACTCACCTGAGCAGAAATGCTGTTCATCCTTCCACCGAACTTCACTAACCCCCACTGTATCTAACTTCAACCTATCCATTTCCCTTTTTAAATTTTCTAATTTTCCTACTCGATTAAGGGATCTAACATTCCACGCCCCGGCCCGTAGAATGCCAGTATTGTCTTTTCTGATGATCACATCTTCCTTAGTAGTCCCCGCCCGGGGATCTGAATGGGGGACTATTTTACCTCCTGAATATTTTACCCAAGAGGATGTCATCATCATATGTTCATACAGTAGAGCTGCATGTCCTCGGGAAAAATAACGGCTGTAGTTTCCCCTTGCTTTCAGCCATTAGCAGTAACTGTGTGTCTAAGCCACATTAGCTGATGTTACAAGGCCAGCTCAGACAATCAAAAACAATTATACCAGTCTTATTAAAAATATAGGAAATGAAGTGAGTGAACTTTTTGAACTCTTAAAGTATATAAATAACAATAAACACAAAACTGATCAGAATGTAATGAGTGCTGTATTGATATTCATAGAATGATCCATAAAAGATAAGATATTGTATGATTTAACATATTATTGTTCAAAGAAGTTTCGGGCGTGCAGCCGTATAAAGTTTTCTTCTTCTAATATTTCGGTTGAGAAACGTTCAGCCATCTTCATACGTAAATTATGTCTGTGGTTGCATGATCGATTGCTGCGGAGAAATCGATGTATTATGATCTGTGCTGTGGCGGCGTCTTTGTAAATTTATTAAAGAAAGTGCCGGATTCCATGATTTATCTAAACTGAAGCCACTGTCCCTGTTAATTAAATTCGTCTCCAAGCGAATTTCTATTGCTTCTTTCACTACTGAGTCCCAGAAAGATGAAGTGGAAGCTAAAATTTTGACGTTTTCGTACGTCATGGAATGTCCAGTATCAAGACAGTGCTCAGCGACTGGCGATTTATTTGGTTGTAAAAGACGGGTATATCTCTTGTGTTCCGTGCACCTTTCCTGCACTGTACGTGTCGTCTGTCCTATGTACGAAAGGCCACATTCACATTGGATCTTGTAAACCCCGGCCTTCCGGAGCTCTAAATCATCCTTGTTAGAACCCAAAAGTGCTGCTGTCTTTGGTGGGGGTCGAAAAATTACTTTAACATCGTGTTTGTTCATAATCCGTACAATTTTCGACGACAGGCACCCAACATATGGCAGAAAAGCCATAGATTTAAAACTTTTTGCATCGTCTTCCGTATTCTTTGCACGTACCGTTGGCTTTGTTCGTAGTGCCTTATGTATCTGTTGTGGAGAGTACCCGTTTGCTTCAAAGACTCTCTTCAGGTGTAGAAGCTCGTCCTGCAGACTGCTCCAAGACTCTAAGTGTGGTGTCGCACAAGTACAAAGTGCGCGCCACCTACTATCGCCGCGCGCCGCCATGCACGCACGGCGCGGCGTTCTTACGACGACAGCCATGAGCGCCCTCTGCGACAACGCCGCTCGTGGCCACCACTGAAGGACATCGGGCACTTGGGATTGAGTTAGCAACCAGTTAGGACCTTCGTAATCAGATAGGCACCAGTGAAGACTTTGCTATCGTACAGGCACTAGGCAGGCCTCTAACAACTATGTATCAACATTCTGCAGTACTATGTAAAAGTTAAGTATTGTTACATTCTGTGCAATATATACCTCTTTCTAATTTACTCTAGTGTTTATAGTTTCTGGATGCTCCCCTCCGTACCTTCACCAGCGTGCTATCTATATTCCTGTGTCGGTCTATTCCACTCGGCCACCGACACCTACGACGAGGCTGGGACACAAAAGCGGCGACGAAGTTGGGACACAAAAGTGGCGACGAGGAGTGATAGAACCTTGGACCAGCCCGCTTATAGCAACCAGACAGCAGCAGTCGGAGCACGCAAAAATTGCTCCCGCCTACCCACCCTTATTATAACAATTTTGGGGAAAGATATTTTGTTACGTGTTTTGTGGACTTTTATGTTGCAGAGCGTCCTCTTTCATATTGCATTTGTGTTTTGTTATAATTTACTTGTATGCGCGGCGCCTAATCGGTCAGCATGGCCACTACCCCGAACCCAAACTTAATGGAAATTATTCAGTTACAGACGGCGCAAATCACTCAACTACTGCAGGCCGTGTCGCAGTTGACGGCACAGGCTGCTCACCAACAACAACAGCCGTCACACAGCAGCCCACACCTGCCGCCGTACCGCTCCCTACGTTCCGCCAGTACAATGAACGTGAGGAAGAATGTAGCGACTACTTCGCACAGTTTCAAGAACTCGTCGCGGCTCATCAAATTACAGGTCAGAGAGTGAAGAACCTTTTCTTATCGATTGTGGGCCCCCGGACCTTCGTAGTATTGCAAAAACTTTTCCCTCACGCCTCTCCTCGTGATGTAGACTTTGAACAAATTGTAGATGCACTGAATGCTCATTACGAGAGGAAAGTTCTCGTAGCCGCTGCGCGGTACCGATTTTTCAGACTTAAAAAATTACCGCAGCAGTCACACCAAGAGTGGATTACGGAATTGAAGGGCTTAACCCGCCAATGTAAATTTACTTGCTCTTGTGGACTTTCGTATAGTGACGTGATGTTGAGGGATGCGATTACGCAGAATATTCAGGACCCCAGAATTAGAGCAGCAATTCTGAAACAGTCTGACCCCTCATTAGACAGTGTACTGCAGCTTATAGAAGCGCATGATACTTTTGACTTAGCAGATGTAGAAATGCAAAGCCACAGTGTAAATTCAGTGCGCCGCAACGGACGCTTTCCTAGCCGTAGTTCTCAGTATAGCACTGGTGATTCTTATTTTTCTACCAGCCGTGCTGAACAGACAGTGAACAGTAGCCAGTGTAAAAGTGCGACACACAGGTCGCCCCGTCGTGTTAGAAACAGTGATTTGAATAACGGGCGCCAACGCTCATTTCAGAAAAACGTACGTAAATCTTGCCCCCAGTGTGTGTCTCGCCACAAGCGTGCTCATTGCCCTAGTCGCAACGCAACCTGTTATCAATGTGGCAAATCAGGACATGTACAGTCTGTGTGTATGCAAATTAAAAACTCAAAGAACGGTACCGTTAGAAACAATGCTTCGCAGAGTGCGAGAACAGTTCATTCTGTAAATGTTATACGGGCTGTCGAATTGAACAGTGCTTTCCTTGGTTCTCAATTGCAAGAAAGTAGTTCTGCGCCTATAGCAAAACTATATAGTGCACCACGTAGCAAGCGCCGACGAGCGCGTAAAACAGTGCAACGGAAAAGGGTTCGGGACAAGCAAAATGACTATGAACAGTGCATTCCTGTAGTGAAAATAGTGCCTTCTGCAACTGCTCCTAGTAATAGTGCCCAGTACTGTGTAGCTAGTGACAGTAGACATCAAGTAGCTACACAAAAGTGTAGTGCAGTAGTTAGTACATCTGGAGTAGCTTCGCATGCTTGCGCGGACGCCGATCCGGCGGTAGTGCCATCTAGTGACAGTGTTGTTAATCCGCTGCGTGCCGAGTCTGCGCCGCTTCCTTCACTACGTGGCCCGCGCATACGCAGCACACAAACCGTAGCAGACGTTGCCCACATTCGCGCACCTGTCGTGCGCCAGAAGCACAAACTTTTTGTAAATCTCTCCATAGAAAATAAGACTATGCAATTTCAGCTTGATACTGGTTCCGCTGTTACATTAATTAATAAAGATACTTATGAACTTCTGGGTTCGCCAAAATTGTCGCCGTCACAGCAAGTGTTAACAGCTTATACAGGTGAAAATATTCCCATGCTAGGAACATGTAGCCTGCCCGCCTCTTTTCAAGGTGTAACAAAAACAGTTGCTTTTGTAGTTCTTCAGGCCAAATCGACACAGAACATTTTTGGACTAGATGCTTTTGACTTGTTTGGTTTATCAATTCAAAGAGATGTGCTTCAAATTTCGTCAATAGTGCCTCAGGATAAAATCAGTGCATTGTGTGACAAATATAGTGACCTGTTTTCGCCGGAACTAGGTTGTGCAAAAGACTTCGTGGCACATGTAACTTTAAAAGAATCTGCAGTTCCAAATTTTCGTAAAGCTAGACCAGTGCCTATCGCATTGCGTGATTCAGTTGCCGAAGAACTTAAACGTTGGCAAGATAGTGGGGTGATTTCTCCTGTTTCTGCGAGTCAGTGGGCCTCGCCTATAGTAATTATACCCAAGCCGTCAGGAAAACTTCGTCTCTGTGCGGACTTCAAATCAACAGTGAACAGTCAAACAATTGTAGACACTTACCCTCTGCCCAGACCTGAGGAACTGATGGACAAATTAGGACAGTCTCGCTTCTTTTCCAAGATTGATTTAGCAGAGGCATACTTACAGATTCCACTTGATGACGAGTCAAAAAAGTTTTTCGTCATTAATACTCACATGGGCCTTTTTCAATTTCAACGCCTACCCTTTGGCAGTTCTTCCGCTCCCGCTATTTTTCAGCGCTTTTTTGGAACAGCTGACAGTTTCTGTACCGTGTTGTTCGAACTATTTAGATGATATTGTGGTATCCGGACGTACAGTTGAAGAACATTTAGCAAACCTGGAGTGCCTTTTCAAAGTGTTGACTGCAGCAGGTCTAGGTTGTAATAAAGCAAAGTGTTCGTTTTTTCAAACTGAAATAGAGTACCTGGGCCATGTGATTAATGCCCAAGGAATTCATCCCTTACAGTCACATCTTCGAGCAATCAAAGACTTGCCTCCTCCTAAGAATGTGCATGAATTGCAAGCAGTGATGGGAAAGCTTAACTATTATTTCAGGTTTATTCCCAATGCCTCTCAGATTGCAGCTCCACTGCATCACTTACGTAGGAAGAATGTTCCTTTTGTATGGTATAAAGATTGTCAGGTTGCCTTTGACAAACTAAAGTCTGCACTACTCAGTGATGCATGTTTGATTCCCTTTGACCCACAGAAGCCTGTAGTGTTAGCAGTTGACGCCTCGTCGTACGGTCTGGGTGCCGTTCTGTCGCATCGTATTGGATGTCACGATCGTCCTATTGCCTTTGCATCCATGAACTCAACGACAGCTTCTAGTACAATCAGTGCCTTAACATCAGTGTTTTGCATCGAAGGCTTGCCTGAAACTATCGTCAGTGACAATGGACCTCAGTTTGTTAGTGCGGAATTTCAACAGTTTTGTCGCGTGAATGGCATTCAGCATATCACCACCGCACCTTTTCACCCTCAGTCCAATGGTGAAGCAGAACGTTTCGTTCGAACATTCAAGTCTCACATGGAGAAGATGAAAGGTCAGCACTCCAGGCAGCAAGCTCTTCAAATTTTCCTGTCTACGTATCGGTGCATGCCACGTGACGGCCCGTCTCCTGCCGAGCTGCTACATGGCCGCCGTCACCGCACTCTCCTTCACCTGCTGCAGCCTCCCACGCACCGAGTCGGTTCGTATGGCGCTACGCGTTTTCAGGTTTCTACGCCGGTGCTGTACAGGGTGTTTGCTTGCAACAAGAAGAAATTGTTACCGGGCACCATTCAGCGCGTGCTCGGTCGCAATATGTATGTTGTACGTTCTTCCACAGGGTCGGAGCTGCGGCGCCACGCAAACCAATTGCGTTTGCACAGGCCGCGCGATCCTGTCTCCGGTTTCTTGATTCCAGACACAGTTCACCGCCAGGGAGCACATCCACATCGTTCGTCGACGGGTCCAGCGTCCCCGGACTACGAGATCGTCCCGATGGAGATTGACGCGACTCCGCCGCTGTCGCCGCCGCAGATGACAGCGTCACCGAGAGGGACTCCGGGACCGTGCGGCCCCCCCCCCCCCCCAGCTTGGGCCACGCACCTCAGATGACCTGCTCCCTCTGGGCGGAGGCGGGGGCGGGCGCCCTTCCGCTGGTTTTCGCGGGTTTTCCAGCGGATCGCAAGGTGTATACCGGGGCGCGGACGGCGTCTCGATCCCAGCCTCAGCTACGACGCCCGTACCACCAGTAACGCCCCCACCCAGTGCCGTCGCCGTGGCCCTCAGCCATACGCCACGACGGCGCGGCGGTTTGGGGGGGAGGGGTGTGGTGTCGCACAAGTACAAAGTGCGCGCCACCTACTTTCGCCGCGCGCCGCCATGCACGCACGGCGCGGCGTTCTTACGACGACAGCCACGAGCGCCCTCTGCGACAACGCCGCTCGTGGCCACCACTGAAGGACATCGGGCACTTGGGACTGAGTTAGCAACCAGTTAGGACCTTCGTATTCAGATAGGCACCAGTAAAGACTTTGCTATCGTACAGGCACTAGGCAGGCCTCTAACAACTATGTATCAACATTCTGCAGTACTATGTAAAAGTTAAGTATTGTTACATTCTGTGCAATATATATCTCTTTCTAATTTACTCTAGTGTTTATAGTTTCTGGCTGCTCCCCTCCGTACCTGCACCAGCGTGCTATCTATATTCCTATGTCGGTCTATTCCACTTGGCCACCGACACCTACGACGAGGCTGGGACACAAAAGCGGCGACGAAGTTGGGACACAAAACTAAGGACTTCCAAAGATCCACAAAAAGGATGTCCCATTGCGTCCTATAGTGAGCAACATTGGCTCTCCTAACTATGATTGTGCCAAACATTTAGCGTCGTTATTAAGGCCATTGGTGGGAAAATGTGCTCATCACATACGTAACTCCGCTGACTTCATTGCCAAACTAAAATCTTTGAAATTGGACAGCTCTGAATTGTCAGTCAGTTTTGATGTCCTTATTTACCAAGGTTCCTCTTTTAGACTCATTGTCTCTTATTGGCAAGAACTTTGACAAAGTGATTTCAGCTTTGTTTAAACATGTCATGACCTCGACATATTTTTTATTCAATAACGAGTTCTTTGAACAAACTGACGGTGTCGCCATGGGTAGTCCCTTGTCCTCCTTGGTGGCCAATATGTTTGTGGAGGACTTCGAGGAAAAGGTGCTGGAATCTGCCAGATTTAAGCCCACAGTGTTCTGGAGGTATGTTGATGACTCATTCGTTGTGTGGCCTCACGGTGAAGACAAGTTACAAGAATTTTTAAACCACCTGGACTCCATCCATAACCAAATCCAGTTTACAATGGAAGTCGAAAAAGATGGATGCCTTCCATTTCTGGATGTGATGGTACGACGTAAAGACGATGGCACCTTAGGACATTCAGTATATAGAAAACCGACGCATACCGATTTATACATACATGCAAATAGCTGCCATCATCCATCACAGACGATGAGTGTTCTTAGAACACTGGTCCATAGAGCACACGTCATTGCTGATGAGAGCAGTCTGCAGGACGAGCTTCTACACCTGAAGAGAGTCTTTGAAGCAAACAGGTACTCTGCACAACAGATACATAAGGCACTACGAACAAAGCCAACGGTACGTGCAAAGAATACGGAAGATGATGCAAAAAGTTTTAAATCTATGGCTTTTCTGCCATATGTTGGGAACCTGTCGTCGAAAATCGTACGGATTATGAACAAACACGATGTTAAAGTAATTTTTCGACCCCCACCAAAGACAGCAGCACTTTTGGGTTCTATAAAGGATGATTTGGAGCTCCGGAAGGCCGGGGTTTACAAGATCCCATGTGAATGTGGCCTTTCGTACATAGGACAGACGACACGTACAGTGCAGGAAAGGTGCACGGAACACAAGAAATATACCCGTCTTTTACAACCAAATAAATCGCCAGTGGCTGAGTACTGTCTTGATACTGGACATTCCATGACGTACGAAAACGTCAAAATTTTAGCTTCCACTTCATCTTTCTGGGACTCAGTAGTGAAAGAAGCAATAGAAATTCGCTTGGGGACGAATTTAATTAACAGGGACAGTGGCTTCAGTTTAGATAAATCATGGAATCCGGCACTTTCTTTAATAAATTTACAAAGACGCCGCCACAGCACAGATCATAATACATCGATTTCTCCGCAGCAATCGACCATGCAGCCACATATATAATTTACATATATGTGTACTTCCTTGCCGCCGAGTAACATCTTTGGCGCCTTGTTGTATCTGTGGCCGCATGCGCAGTAGCGCGGCCTGCGCGTTTATAAGCACGGAGCGTGTGCTGGAGCGTCAGTCTTCGACTCGTCTCTGAAGATGGCTCATCGTTTCTCAGCCGAAATATTAGAAGAAGAAAACTTTATACGGCTGAACGCCCGAAATTTTTTTGAACAGTCATTGCGCCGCGAAAACATGTAGATGCATAACATATTATAATTTTTAGTTTTTTGGTTTCATTGATTTATACAATATAAGTATCAATCTTGTAAAAGCAAGTCTAGGATAAGTAACTTTGCACAGATATTCTTTGGGGGAAAGCTATAACATCTGAGGTCTTTATATATATAAAGCAGAGTGTCCGTATGTTTGTGTGTTTGTGTACTTGTTTCTGTGTACGTATTGCATACAAATCTCCAGTTTCGTTCCAGTCTTTGATATTTCGCACACTTAAGCTTATACCTACTAGGACGGTCGCCGTATGTGTAAGAATCACTTACGACACATAGTTCACGAGATATAACTTAATAAACAACACGAATTGGAAGAAACTGCAAATTAATGTGACGAGACTTCATAAATACACTATATGAGAATGTCAATATTAAGCGACCCTAAACACGTTTCAAACACATATTAAACTTTTTCTAACCATATCAAAATAATGATAGGAAAATTTTTTCTCGCATACTACTTTCCTGCTGTTCATGGAACAAACTACGACATTCGGTATGACGTTGCAGTTTATACTTTCTACACTACAAAGTGTAGTCGTAGGATAAATGTTTAAATGTTTGTAAAGCTTATGGGACTTAACTACGGGGTCATCAGTCCCTCAACTTACAAACTACTTATGAACTACTTACGAACTAGGACGGCACAAATATCCATGCCCGAGGGGGGATTCGAATCCCCGACCGTAATGGCCGTGCAGACCGTGACTGAAGCGCCTCAGTCCCCTCGGCCACCGCGGCCGGCTAGTCGTAGGATATTTTATAGATAGTATACACATATACAGACGAATGTAGTTTAGCAATTGTATCATAGTACGACTCATAGTTCACGAGATATAAGAACAATAACAGTAACGTTTATAGAAATCCGCCCCATCACGCATCCGGTTTTAAGGTAATTCTTCTTTACAACCAACTCCGTTCGAAACGGATTTTACAGCACTTATACAAATGAATATATAACTGTAAAATTATACTATTGTAAGACATATAATTCGATAAATATGGGATTATATATACTGCGATTGGTAAAATCTTGCCACTTCATGCAACACTTATTCTGGTCAGTTTAAACAAATTTCTGGAAAGCCGACAGTAGTGTTGACAACTTTGACCTCTGAAGCGCACACGGATGCTGGCGACAGAAATAGAGTTCAAGCGAGTTATAAGGAAAGGAAGATAATGAAACAGAGGACCTTACATCTAACGAATACCCATTATTTACGACAAGAGACAGCAGTTTCCAGTGAGATTTGCATTTTCTGTTACGATTAATAAACCACAGGGCAATCTGTTAAATACTTTGCAATGGATTTGACATGCCCATGTTTCTCACATGGACAACTTTATTTCACTTGCTCAGGGGTGGCCTCACCTAAGAAATTATTCATATAACATCATGGACAAGTAACAAGAAATGTTTTGCATAGTGAATTAAAGGAATGTAAGAAGGTTACATATCATTTGTATTTACACTAGCTGAACCACGGCTGCTTCGCATGCGTAGGCTGGTTGGTCTGCACCAGTTGTTTCTTTTTAATCCTGATGAAGAATCCATAACTTAAATTTCGTAGTTATAGCTTGAAATTTGAGTTCACAGAACCATATTTTTGAAAATCAATTTTTGCATCTCGTATTTCCCCCTCTTATTGGTCGATTTCCAAAAATACCGAAACACGTGTCTTTTAAATTCGAACCCCGAATCCAAATCCGAAAATTTTTAATTTTAACTTCAAAATTGCCTAAATAGCAACAGATTTTCGAAAAACACCCCCTCTCCAATTTAACCCTCTTGATGGTTGAATTTCCAAAAATACTGAAACACGTATTTTTTAAATCATAACGGACAACACAAATACGAATTTTTGTAGCTATAGCTTCAAAATTGTCTTGACAACAATGTGTTTTCGAAAAGAATTTTTTGATCCCCTCTTTTACCCCCTTAGTCGTTGAATTTCCAAAAATGTCGAAACACGTGTCTTTTTAATCATGATCAAGAGTCCATATCCTAGGTTTAGTAGTTATAGCTTGAAATTTGAGTTAACAGCAACATTTTTTGAAAATCAATTTTTTACTCCCATATTGGTTGAATTTCAAAAACTGCCGAAACACATGTCTTTTAAATTCGAACCCAGAAATAGCAACATATTTTCGAAAAACACCCCCTCTCCAAATTAACCCAACTGATGGTTGAATTTCCAAAAATACCGGAACACGTATATTTAACGTCTAACAAACTATACAAATATCGATTTTTGCAGCTCTAGCTTCAAAATTGTATCAACAGCAACGTGTTATCAAAAATAATTTTTGATCCTCTATTTAACCCTCTTACCTGTAGAATTTCCAAAAATCCTGACCAAGATTCCATATCCGGAGTTTCGTAGTTGTAGCTTAAAATTTGAGTTAACAGCAACATATTTTTTGAAAATCAATTTTTGCGTCACCTATTTTACCCCCTTATTTGTCGAATTTCAAAAAATGCCGAAACACGTGTCTTTTAAATTCGAACCCTGAATTAAAATCCGAAATTTTGTAGTTCTAGCTTAAAAATTGCCTAAATAGTTACGTATTTTCAAAAAACGTTCCACCCCCTATTTCATCCCCTTACGGACGAAATATCGAAAAATCGCTTCTTAAATGACGCCTACAGAGTAAGATCAGCACCCTCCACAAATTTCAAGTTTCTATCTTCAGTGGTTTGTGCTGGGTGATGATGAGTCATTCAGTCAGTCAATCAGTCAGTCAGTCAATCGGGACATTTCCTTTTATATATAGAAATTACTATATTTCTTAATTTTCTATATTATGTTAGACAACCTTATTTCTTAAATATTCTCTAATAAATATAACATGCTTAAGAAAAAAGGAAATGGACCGGGAGAGAAGAGATAAGATAAGTACTAACTCAAGGCTTGAATAAATAGATAAATACCTGGGCAATGCCGGGTTTTCAGATAGTTAATTATTAATAAGTAAGTCGATGAGCTCTGATCAAGTAAGATGCATAGAATGAACATAGATTAGGCATAAGTAATAAAAATGTGTGGCCTTCTTCATTTATGTGAAAGAGGGTTTCTTCTATTTTCTGAAGTGATTCACCTCAAAATGTACATCTACACCTACATGGGATACTCTGCAAATCACATTTAATTGCCTGGCAGAGGGTTCATTGAAACCACATTCATACTATTCATCTACCATTCCATTCTCGAATAGCGCGCGGGAAGAAAGAACACCTGAATCTCTCTGTTCGAGCTCTGATTTCTCGTATTTTATTCTGATGATCTGCCGGCCGCAGTGGCCGAGGGGACTGAGGCGCTCCAGTCACGGTCTGCACGGCCACTACGGTCGGGGGTTCGAATCCCCTCTAGAGCATGGATATTTGTGTCGTCCTTAGTATTAGTTAGTTCATAAGCAGTTTGTAAGTTTAGGGACTGATGACCCCATAGTTAAGTCCCATAAGCTGTACAAACATTTGAATATTTCAATCTGATTATCATTACTACCTATGGTAGTGGGAGTCAACGATATATTTTCGCATTCGGAGGAAAATGTTGGCGATCTGAGTTTCGTAAGTAGCCTACGCCGCAGCGATAAGCGCCGTTGTTGTAATGATTCCCATCCCAGATCCTGTATCATTTCCGTAACGCTGTTTCCCCAATATCGTGACAATACGAAACGAGCTGCCCTTCCTTGGACTCTTTCGATGCCCTCCGCCAAATCCACGTGATAAGGATCCCACATTGGCAGCAGTACTCCAGAAAAGGATGGTCAATCGTAGTGTATGGAGTTTCTTTAGTAGTTCTGTTGCAACTTTTAAGGGTTCTGCCAATAAAACGCAGTCTCCAGTTCACCTTTCCCCGACATTATCTACGTCCTCTTTCCAATTTAAGTCTGAAGTAATAGTAATTCCTAGGTATTTAGCGGAATTTACGGCCTTCACATTCGATTGATTTATCTTGTAAACAAAGTTTAACAGATTTATTTTCGTACTCATGTGGACAGCTTCACACTTCTCATTATTTTGAGTTAACTGACACTTTTTACACCATACATGCTTAATTGTGTGGTGTGCGTAAAAAAGGTAATCACTATTAGGATGGAAGGATCCATTTTTAGAGCGTACATTGCCGGTCGGTCAGCTTGCTGCAGGCTTGCAGCGCCCTGGAGGCGATTGCGAGTAGTTTTTGTGTTGGCGTGTATTCTGGGAATGTACCACTAGTCGCGGGCTACGGCAGTGGGCAGACTGTCACCAGCCTGCCTGCCAGGCGGCCACGGCTGCTAGGCGACAGTTCCGACCGCCGTCAATTAAGGCCCCCCTGCCGCTGCCGCTGCCGCTGCCACTGCCGCCTCCTCGCTCATCTACATTATTTATCCAACAACCCCTGACCTTTGGCCCGCGTTCCTGCGGGCCGACCTCGCCACACAGCAGGTATTGACATCTTGAAAGTGCTTTCGCTCTGCTCTCCGTTCTTTCGAATTGCTCCTTTGAGTTCAGTACCTACCGCTTCCCGTCGTTACAATTTCATGAAACTACCTTTAGTTTTGTCTACCGGATGTAAATAAATAATTATTAACTCGGGAGCATACATAAGGTATGTGCCATATTATTTATTTTTGGCCCACTTTAGATTACAGTGTGCGCCTCGGTTGCATATTGGTGTAGAGTGCCAGACTACAAATCCAAAGGTCACGGGTTCGACCCCCGGCAGCTCCTAGGATTTTTATCTGTAACTTTCCACTTCTTTCACCTCTGGCAGTATTGCTCATTTGAAAAATACCGAGTAGGACCGTCCTTCCTAACCCACGTTAAACTGTAGGTCCCCCTATAACTGGCTGGGTAAGTCGGTTTCGAAGGTCGGAGGAAGGCAATGGCATACCACCTCCAAACCACTGTGGTGTTCAACCCAATCTTCGAATTGTTGACTGCTTTACCTTTACCTTAGATTACGGTAGTAACACTAAAAGTGGACCTTGGCGATCGCCTTTTGACAGCTCGAAATCTAACCCTTCTATGTATGACCTATATTTTTTGCACATTTACATACCCTGGGTCCATTGGACCTGTTACGTCTAATATGAAAATTTAAATGAAAATAAGTGTTTTGTGGATGTTATCATGCACTAATATTTTTATTTGAAGGTTCATTAGTATAATATAAGAAAGCTGTGGCTATTTTAATGATTTTAGCTGCTTTTAAAATATGTAAGTTTAGTCCTGAATAAATTAATAGGTTATATTATGAAAACTGATACAGACAACACCAATATTATTTTTCACAGTGTTCAAATAGGTGATTTTGCCACTGACAAAGCATGAATCATTTTAAAAAAAATATCACATTAGTTTGGTGGTCCTGGTATAAAATTCACCACATTCTGAACAGGCGTTTTATTTTGCACTGGGGGCCTTTCACTCCATAGCCTCTTCAGTCTATAAGTGCACATATGTGCACCTTAGTTCGTAAACTGTTTTCTCTGTCTGCGGCGTATTTTGTGTGCTCAGACCGCGAGTGCACCTTTTTGCTTTCAAATGACGCCACTTGAATAGCCCTTGCAGTAGTACTTCTGGAGCTACACGAATCAGAAGCTTGATATTAGCGAAGCTGGCAGCCCGGCAGCGTCGTTATGACAGCAAGTAACAAGTAAATAATACATAAAGGTTTATGTGTTTATCTTTGTTGTAGTGAATGAAAAGTGAAGTTTCAAGAATCATATGAAATACAGCAAATGTGAATTATTTCAATTTTCCTGGGGAATAAATGCCGATGTTTTCATAATACACATTCGTGTTCCTTGGTTCTTAATGTGCACTTTTACAATAGCTCTGTACTTCATAACGTACCATATTTTGGCAGCTCATGTGCTAAGTGATAAAGATATATCACGCATAATAAAGAGAAGTGTTGCAGAATATTCAAATTCTGTATCTGAGGATGATTTATTTGCTGTAATGAATAGACAGCGCACGAATTCTGACTCCCACGTGATGCTCCTAAAGAATTTCAGTCTCAACACATTGAAGATTTAATGGATCCATAAGAGGTTTAACGTGAAGAGCTATTTGGTTGGTATTGGTATACTTTGAAAAAAATGTACTTTTTTTTCTTTCTTTATTTGTAAGAAAATGTGTAAATTTTCACATCAAATTTTAAGAAAAATGTAGGTTTGGTGCCTATCCATGGTTAGTTCGTTACTTTTTTGACCGTCTGACATTGACAAATCTCTGGAGAGGAAAGTGATTCCAGTGGACCCAAAGGAGACTTGGAATCTTTCACTGAATTCTTTCCAGTTAAATTCCGAGAGGTTGTGACAGTTGAATTCCTAGAGGTTGTGACATATTAGACAAACCTCAAATCTGTTCAGACTAGTTCACTTAGTTTCAAAGCAACCGCCTCAGAAATTTTGCATCATATTGGGGATAAAGTGGTCATGGGGACCCATACAAAACCATCTGGCAGTAACAAATACATGAAAATATGTGTTGTAAAATTTCGTTTTGTAAATAAAATATGTGGGTTGTACAAATACAACATACTGTAATTAATGTTACCCTTAAATACAGTATGTTCCCTTAAGAAAATTTAAGAAATACACAATTGTGTACCATTCACGTTCAAAAAATGAAAATTTTCCAATTTGCAAAAGAGAGAAATATGGTGCCTAAGCAACCTAATGAACAAAAAAAAACATTGACATTTTCAAAATTTTAAATTAACTTTGGCACTGGGACTGAAGAGGATAGCACACCATTTAGAGCAATATAAACGTTAGCACTTTCACTGCTTATTTATCCTGAGACATTATTATCTACATCATTATCTTCACCACCACCACTACGTGGTTCTTCATACAAAGTGTCGTATGACACTGCCTAAAGAACAGCTTCATGGTTTTCATCCGAAGCAGAACTTATATCTGAAAGCAAATCGTCATCTTCAGCTACCCATTGAGTAACAACTGATTCAAAATTTGGGCTTGAAAAACGTATGCTATCCTCTTTCCTGCTCCTTATTTTAGATGCAGAACCTGACATTGTCTGAAAAATAATAATATGAATAAATAACCTCAGTACTTTCTTCTGCTATGGAGTGTAGAAATATAGTGGCTCTTCATGTTATTTTTAGTGTTACCAATAACACTACTGTTGTGTAGCAAACTCCTACAGTCTCTCTGTACAGCGTCACACACTAATAACCACCCACTGCGATATTTTGACACTCACAACACAGAAGTATGCTATCTGACAGGTGAACATGCCAAGTTATAACAATACGTTTTCTGCGATCATAACAATGCATATGTGTGGCAATAAAGTATTCTCGGTACTCCAACAAAATGTAATTGATTACAACCCAGTCTAATTTAACAACACTTTAGCGTAAACCACAAGGTCCGTCGGACCCAGGTTATGTAAATGTGTAGTATAAAGAAGAAAATTAAAGTGGCACTTAAACTAATAATGTGTTACTGAATATTGCCAGAGAGCATACCTGAACGGTTGGTACTCAATTTCAAGTCTTTAATAGACAAATTAAAAATTAAAATTGTTTCCAGGGTCCATTGGACCATACTAGGGTTAAAAGAAAATAACAGATTAACCGCTCATCTGACACGTTATTGTTGTTGTGTACATTAGTCCGGAGTCCGGGTTGATTCAGCTCTCCACACTACTCTATCCTGAGCGACTCTCTTCATCTCCTCATAAGAACGGCACCCCACATCCATCTGAATCTGTATACTGTATTCGTCTCTTGATCTCACTCTGCTATTTTTCTGCCACAAACTTCCCTCCAGTAGTAAGTTTACGATTCCTTTATGTACATGAATGTGTCCTACGAATCGATTCCTTCTTTTAGTCAAGGTATGCCTAAAATTTTTTTCTCCCCAGTTGTGTTCAGTACCTCTTCATTAGCAATCTACCCACCGAATCGTCAACATTCTTTTTTACTGCCACATTTAAAAAAACCTCTATCCTCTTCCTTACTATTTATCGTATAAGTTACACTCCCGCACATGGCAACACTCCACACAAATGCAGTCGACTTCCTTAAATTTAAATTAATATTCCTTGTTAAACTTCACTTTTTCAAATACGCTTCTCTTCCCATTGCCATTCTGCATTTTATATCGTCTGTACTGCTACCATCATATATCACTTAACTGCTCAAGAAACAAACCTTATCTACCACTTTTTTATTTCGTTATATAATCTAATTTCTTCAGCGTCGCCTGATTTTCTAAGACTGGATTCCATTACCCTTGTTTTTCTCTTGATAACATTCATCTTACACGCTCCTTTCAAACACTGTCCATTCCGTTCAATTGCTCTTCCAGGTTCTTTGTTGTCTCGGACAGAATTTCAATGTCATTAGCAAAACGAAATATTTTTATTTCTTCACCCTGAAATTTAATTCCTTCTACAAATTTCTCTCCTCTTTCCTCCACCTTTTCATGTATTTCTCTAATGTTGGTTAATGTACAAGTTGTAAATGACCTCCCTACAATCCCCTGCTGACTTCAGGATTTCAAAGAGTGGTTTCCAATCAACGTTGTCAAAAACTTTCTTCACATCTTTAACAGCTAGAAATATAGGTTTTCCTTTTCTTAATCTATCTTCTAAGATAAGGCGTGACTATTGCCTCCTGTCTTCCTACAGTTCTCCCGAATCCGAACAGATTTTCCAAGAGGTCAGCATCTATCAGCCTATCCACCCTTCTGTGAATAATTCGCGTTAAAATTTTGAAACTATGACTTATTAAAATGATAGTTCTGTAATTTTCACACCTGTCTGCTTCTACTTTCTTTGGAATGGGGTTTATTACATATTTCTTAAAGTCTGAGGGTATTTCGCTTGTCACATACATCTTACTCACCAGGTGATATAGTATTGTCGTGGCTGGTTCTCACAGAAACTGAAGTAGCTTCGAGTGAATGTCACATACTCCAAGGGCCTTGTTTCGACTTAGGTCATTCAGTGCACTGTCAAATTCATCTCTCAGTATAGTATCTGCAATTTTATCTTCATCTACTTCCTCTTCCCTTACTACGATATCGTCTCGAAGTTCATCCTTTTGTAGAGCCCCTCTACATCCTCTTTGTAATTTTCAGCTTTTCCTTCTTTACTCAGAACTGATTTTCCATCTGAGTTCTTGATAATCGTACGGCTATTTTTCTTGTCTCCAAATGTCTCTTTAATTTTCCTGGAAGCGATATCTATTTCTCCCTTATTTATACAGTCTTCCACAGATTTCTAGCCACTCCTGCCTAGCCATTTTGCACTTCCTGTCAATCTCATCTGTACCCTCTTTTTACCAGCTTCATTTAATGCTTTGTCATATCTTCCCTGTCACTAATTAACCAAGATAGCGCGGAATTATTATCGATTTAATTTTTTTCTCAGAAGCTGTTAATTTTCTTCATATAACCTGATGTTCCTTTATTAATTCTGCCCAATAGGAAACGTGGATGAATGCTTACAACTTAACAGTTTTGCCAGCTGTCAAGAACGAAAGGTATATCTGTTATCGCGCTTCGCTTTTGAGAATTGTAGTATTACCGCGAGGAGGTGGAAGTGTATTAAAATGTTCAATCTTTTAACTTTTTCATCAAATTTTTAGAACAGTTCCTCAATTTACCAAGGGGTTCCTAATACAATAAATGTTTGTTTCATTGTAATTGTATTTTCTTTAAACTTCAAAGAATCGATGAATACCCCCCATTTATTTATCCCCCGATTTATTAATCAAATACGGAGAGAACGCAGGAATTACTTAACGGAAAAGATATACATGTTTTCCATTTATTAATTCCTTTAAAAAGTCTTTCTCTTGTGCTTCTGGTTTTTAATGTTTCATTTTGCTGATTACTACAATTATCAACGAACATTAGCCGATACATATACGACCGAGGAAAATGTCATTGTTAAGAGCTAATAATTAGTTTCTAGAGCAGGTAAAAGTGGCGGAGACTTCCATTATTACTGTATTCTTAATTTTGTGTAGCAGAAACTGTTACCTGATTAACAAAAACATTCCACTGAGAATTCGAATAAAAACATAGCAGAACACAAATATTTCCTAGACTTACGTTTCTTTTAATAGGCGAGATGTGATATCTTTTAATATGTTGTATTCAGCTCTATGGCACAAATTTACCTTTTCCATTTATTTGATTGCGTCTCGATATTATTCCTAGCCATCCAGTCTCTAACGGATGTGCATAAAAAATGATCTTAAATATTAAAAGGCTCGCAGCACTACTAGGAATAACAAGAGATAACGAAGATAATTATTAAAATGTCTCACGACTCCGAGGTTCCAGAGCATTCGCGAGCGCCAGCTGTAATTAACTCTGCAAAGTTTATTGGGTCAGGAAAACACTGATATTTAATATCACAGGAACTGCCCTTGCAGCAATGTAACTTCCGACGGAAAATTCTTCGCCAATTACGTCATATTAACGTCTAATTCAATGCAGGCAATGCATTCTGTTACATATCAGATATTAGTCTTCAATTGTAATAATAAAAGCAAAATATAAAAGCTATTATCACAGTCTAACATAGTAAGTCGCAAAACTCTCTAGGGGAAAAGTGCAGCTGAAGGGATGCAACAAGACGAGTAGTTGCCTTAGTATATCCTAATCATTAACCTTAATTTGGCACACGCGGTAATCACGAGAAGAAAAAGTATTATGTTACTTAAATTAAATGTGTGTGCCCATGTCAACAGATTTATTTTATTTTCAAAATATAGTTTCTGGTTTGTACGTAACATTGCCCAAAAATTTCTCATGGTTGTACAGTATCAATACTAGAGTGTTGTTCTTATGACTGTAGAAATTATTTTATTTTGGACGATTTCATGTGAAACGTGTCAAAACAAGTCCCTTTGATGCAAAGTTCAGAAAAATCCCATGATTTCCACATTTTACAGTCACGTATACCTGAAGACAAAATTTGCAAATTCCTTTTGGCCCATAATCTGTCAAGTGACGACATATTGTCATATCTGTCATACCTTAAATCATTGATTGGACCTCTTTTGGACTCATTGCCCATTTTGTAGTGGTATAACAGGCCCCCTCTTTCCAATAAATAGTCAATTTTCAGTCTCCCAAACGAGAACTCGTCAACAGGTTTCTATAATAAATGAACTTCAAGGCTTCGTTTTTCTCTTTTAAAAGCAGTTTTCCATGTATTACGAAAAATATCGTCAGAAAATTGGAAAAAAAGTATCTAGATAACTTATGCCTGGGATATCCTCTAAAGATTCAGTTAGTTGCTAAACTTTTCTCAGAAGACAACGAAATATCACTTTATTGGAGAGTTTAAATGTTAGTTTGAAGCACTGCTGTCCATCCAAAGATGAAACTTGAAAGATGTTTCAGAAAAACCAAGCGCAATTTTGATGTTGCTTGAGAGCAACATTGCCAAATAAAGGGTTAAACGCTATTGTACATTTTCTAATACAAAAATGAAAACGTCGTTAAAGTAATCCGTTAATGGCAACCTATAATAAGAAAATTTCAGTACAGGGTAAATCATACGGCTCACAATAGCTGAGTCGTAATCGTATCGTCCAAATACATTTTAAAAGTAGAAATGAATAGCAATCTGATGCACTCAAGTACAAAAGGAGCTGATTATAATTATATTCATGTCATCGAAGCGTACTTTTACATTCATGAGTTTAGATTTAGCGGATTTCGAACATTGTGATATTTTTTAAAACCAGCCTTTTTAAAGACTAGGTAGTACATCCCCTTAGAAACGCTCCTTTCACTTTGTTCTTGCTTCTGTCTCTTGCGTATACCCACAACTTCTTATTAAGTACATGGTAGGTACCCTACTGCATTTATTCAAGAATGTGAAGTACTAATATTAACATTTTATGCACAGAAATATTCTTTATTTGTAGCTACCCATTCACTTTTTGAACTAGTCGGTTACCGCAAAAATATGTCGGTGTATAGGCTATAACCCTACCCATCCTATACCACCGGTTAGTATACGATAATTAGAAAAATTGACCCGTGTGCCTAATTATCTCAATTGGGTGGAAAAGCTATCGGTAATGAAGCCGATGATGTAACGGAGGCTATAACAGGAACGTTGCTAAATCTCTTTGGTAAACAACAACGATCGACAGTAATAAAGAAAGTGGGAAGTAAAATTTGGAATGAAATGAATAATGTTTAAAAAAAAAATTGCGGAACAAACGGGACACGGGGATTAATTTTAAAAAATTAATAAGTTATTGATTTACGGTCGCCAGCTCGTTGTACGAGCAAATAATTTGGTGGGATCTCAATAATAGCAAAGTTAATTAACAACGTGAAAAAATTATGTAAAATTGTGGGTGGGCTGGAAATCAGAGTATGCGCGTCAAATCCGGTACGAAAGACACTGACAATCTACTAATTACTGAGAAATAGTTCATTAACAGAGCGGTTGAATATAAGAGAGTGAAATGTAAACAATAGCCACGCAAATGCAACATGCAGCACATCACGCAAAACTCTCACCTTAATACTTGCTATTTACAACTTTAAATAATTTATTGTTTATATAAGTACCAGAAATTATTTACCAGCGAGTACCCATGTGCATTATCAATAATCAAGTTGTAACTGAACTATTAACTGTACTAATGGCAAGCTCAAAAATTAATTAATGGCTTGTCATGATAATAGTGAATATTTGGAAAAGAACTATTTAACCCTCTGATTAACTTTTGCTCTTTCTTTAATTAGGAATTATTAGCACTTCAAACACTTGCAAATAATCACTCTTTTCACTAATCAGTACTTGAAAGTAAAAACCTTACCTCAAAATAATATGCAATGGAAAACAATTAATCTTTTGCACATTTATTGAAATACCTCTTGAGATTGAAAATTAGTCTAGCAGTTTCATTCTACTTAGCAACATATTGATTAGCAATACTGACATAAGCTACATTTAGTAATACTTTTCTGAACAATTTATTATTAATCACTGTCACATTGTCTTTAATGACTTTGATTTTTAGTTTTCTATAACTTTGTGAATATTCTCGGTAAAACAATGAATGAGAAAGGAACCTGTCTGGACAATGACTATGGGTAATGATTTTTAAACACAGGTTCACAAATAACAGTGTTCACTATTGCATAATTATCACTAATACGCTGGTTAGCTGTAAATGCTGAGACAACCTAGACAGATCTTACGGATTTTGGTGCTGATAGGAAACTGTTGCCACTTAACAATTAGCAAACACAGGCTATTCTTGGCGACGAATGTTAATTACAATTTTGGGCCCACAGCATTCCTCTTGATGCATTTATTAGTTATTTGAGCTGTGCCCGTATGAATAAATAATATTGCCTGTTCGCCGTCTCCTCCACTAGTGCCAATCCAAAACGCATTCTTCATCACGTACTTTTGCCGTACACCAGAGGTGGGCAATGGGCGAGCCGCGCTCTTGAAGCCGCCTGCCTGAGCGGGAGCAGAGCCGCGAGCAGCTGACATCCATCACGTGGTTCCTGCTGAAACGACTAGGTGGCGTTATGCGCAGCCAACGCTCTGACGTAGCCGTAGAAATGCACCTGGCTGAGTGCGTCATAAAATAACTTATAAAGATAATAGTGCACACTCTTTAGTATGCAACTCGAATGAACAGATTCCACTGCTAGGGGTATCTCCTGAAAAATGCTATTATGTTTATAAGTAAGTAACTTATAAACATAATACTGGAAACTTCTCTCTAAAATGTCCAGCGTGTGCAGTCGAGCCGGCAAATATCTTATAAAGATAAGAGCGCTTTTTTTTTTATTTTTTATTTTATTTTTTTTTTTTTCAGAAGACACCGCTAACAGTGCCATCTGTTAGTTCGAATTTTGTACTTCATGGTTTTCATTATAATCTATGATATTACGTTATGGTACAGTACAGTGTGGAGTTGAAATGGCTTGTCGGATCGGCGCGGTTAAGCGGCGTTCTATTTTCCAGTTCAACTCTAGTTGGGAGTGTGGTTACTTGTTCACTGAAAGCGAAGGAGGAGCAAAATATTTGGTATGTGGTAAAATACTAAGCATAAAAAAGTACAATTTAGAACGCCACTATAGAACATATCAATTCAACCAGAAGGTGAAATGCGATTTAATATTCTTAATAATCTACGCGAGGAAGGAAGTAAAGTAGAGGTATGTATTATAATGCTGTACCTAGTTACGAGATAACTTAATCACAGTGTTTTGCTTAATAAAACCAATTTTCCTTTGAAATGACAACTCTGTTAATTTCTTACACAGGAATGTGATGCCTCATCCTGCGATGCAGCTGTTCGTGCTAGTTACAAATAGCTTTGCTGATAGCTCGTACTTCCCGACCATTTTGCGACGGTGAATTTTTGAAGCAGAGTTTGGAAGTAGTAGTAGACGAACAAAGTCCACAGTTATCACGTTCTTTCGCAAGTTTGAGTCTGTCGCGGCGTACTATAACTCGCCGTATCGAACGTTTGTCAGGTGCGCCAGCAAGCATGCAGACCTCTAGTGGCAACTAGAATGACTACCGGCCGAGCGCGAACGCTGCTCTTTTTCCAGTCTGAGCCGGAGCGCTGCTCATTGAGCCGATTTGTGCCCACCTCTGCCGTACACCATTGCGCGCACCGACTCACTATTCCGTCTGTCCGTCTGTCCGCTATTACTTCTCAACAACAACTCCTACTCTCGCTGTGCGACTCTGCGCTACCAGCGATAAAACTCCCTACTCAAAGATGATTCTATACAATAGCAAAGCCCTTGCCTTGCTAACCCAGCATGTCTACTACAGTTACAGTATTATTTTGACATATACGGAAATTAGCAGGAGAATTCAAATATGTTACAGAAACAAAATATACAAATACATAATAAATTACAAAAAATAGAAAAAATGAGGAAAATACATGAATTATCGTTTCACATCAAATACTGTACGCACACATGATTGAAAAACGGCGTTGGTCACTGTGTTGTTATGTCACATATACTCCACGTTTCATTGGTCTATATTGCCATATAGATCCAAGAAAACGTCCAGACTCAAACAAAGAGTGATCAGTGACATGCATGAAAAACACAAAACAAATCAATTTAGTCAACACTACATCAAGATATTATCACACAGGATCAAATTCAACTGTGTCCATTATTATCATCTACACATTAAATGTACCTAATTACTCACATAGGATGAAATCGCTATGTCCTCACACAATAACTAACCAATACAAGATCAAAAAACCTTTCTCACATAGCAAAATTATCTGTGTCCTCTCTCACTAATTATTGATTAACTGAAATACTTTATTAACCAACTCACATAGATAAATCACTATGTTCTCCACAATATTCAATTAACGCCCAATTAAAATCTTATTCACACAGCATAAAATTATCCGCGTCATTAAATAATAACACTAATAACTTTTCTTCCAGAAACTGATTTGCATCTCAGTACTAAATTTCTCGCTCGTTCTAATTACCGTTGAATTAATTGGTACCAGCACTGTGTTGTGCCCCACTTCCATTTTATTACTTTGCCTGTATGTGCACCATCTCCAAAGGCACACAACTTCGAATTCAGCCTAGCTTGATAAAATTTTTGTAGTTTTTATCAGTCACCTGCAACTTAAATACCCAGTCTAAGTACATCTGAAGTCACAAGCACTTCATACAAATGAAATCAGAGAATAAAAAAATTATTTACAGAAACATTTAGTATACATACTCTAATTAAGCACTTAAATTTGCTAATTACTTTAATGATGGGTCACTGAATAGTTTGCTGCAATTATTTTAAGCAGCCCATACTTAATTTCGGGGCACCTAGGGAAATCTCAGTCTTTAATCAGCCTACATCATTTCGCTAATGATCCTTCACAAATTACATTTCTTTATTAACTGGTTTATTATTCCTACCCTGTTATGGTTGTAAATCAGTGACGTTCCGCACACTGAATTTTTTACCTGATTGCGGGTACACCAGATAATAAGCATTAGGGTGAGGAATACTTTGAATTTCAAACTATTATAAATAAATTTAAATTTTGCAATCTCATTATATATTTCGCTAGATTCCTCGTGCATTATCACGAGAACCTTGTCATGAATTTTGAATTTTACTGGTTTCAAATTCTCGTCGTGCCTTTAGATCCGTGCTTGAGCACGCTTATTCATTTGCTCTCTCAACATCTCCTTCTTCCACGTGATATCTAATTCTTGCCGCGGTGGAAAATTAATAAGTTCCTTCACTACACTTTTCGGTCTCATTCCCAGCATTATCTCATAAGGAGTGCACCCAGTACTCTCGTGGGACAGCGAGTTCATAATTAGCTCAATGTCAGACACATACTTGCCCCACGCTTTATGATTGTTGTGGCAGTATGTTGTGAAATATATGCCCAGCTCACGTATATACCGTTCTGCAGGGTTACTTGAAGGGTGATAGACTGATATGTGGATAACTTCCACCCTTTCACCTTTCATACCTTCCGTCCAAAGCTTAGAAATGAATTGAGGCCCGTTGTCGGATAATATTGATTTTGGCTTTCTTATTTTTTGAAAATAGTCCATCAGCTTACTGTAAACTGCTCTAGCAGTAGCTTTACGTAATGTGTACAGCTTAACAAATTTAGTAAACTTATCTAATACAACCAAAATGTACGCGAAATTTCCAGTTGTTTTCGGAAGAGGACCATATAAATCTGTTGCTAATATCTCCAGGCTATCCTTGGGCTGAAAACTCTGCATGGGTCCTCGGTTCGTCATATTAGCTACTTTTACTTTTTGGCATCCGTCACAAGCCCTCACGCAATCTGTTACCGTCTCCATCACATTGCCGAAAACCACAGACTCAGTTATCTTGTCTGCGCACTTTTTCGCTCCGCAGTGACCGTAAGCTAAATGAAAATAGTCAGTGAGCTCCGTCACGTATTTATTTGGCCAACAGACGCGCCACTCTTCCGTATCTAAGTTCTTACGTCCGTACAGTATGCCGTCGTAAATCTGGTAATACCTGCGCAGTTTTTCGCCTCTTTTATTTATCGCGTCGAATTCGACTTTAATTAATTTCCAAATTTCGTCATCATTTTGATGTCGGCGCATGTTCTTACATATGTTCTCAATTTTCTTTTTGCCTTCAACCTCCTTCAAATACATTATTTTAAATAAGCCTTCTGATTGCTCTTCATTAACGACACCATCCGCATCGTACGGCATTCTCGTCGGTGCGTCGACCACGCAATTGCCTACGCCCTTAATATGGCAGATATCATAATCAAATTGTTGCATAAATAGCGCCAATCTCCTTAATCGGTCGTTGCAACAATCGACAGGTTTTCAAAAACGTCAACGCCTTGCGGTCAGTTTGCACAATAACCTTGTGCCCCCACAAGAAACATTTGAATTTTTTAAAGCCCCAAACAGTAGCTACGGCTTCCCTCTCACATTCACACTTCCTTATTTTCAAAGTCATCCCGCCGCGTATCAGCGCGTCTAATACCTTATTCAACGATTTGCAGTGCTCTTCCCACGAAGACGTTGCAATTAACATGTCATCCATATAGATTGTAATCTTAGAACCAAGTTCTTTATTTAATACATCGTCTAATACACGGATGAACACTGATACTGACGTGTTCAATCCGAACGGAATGACTTTATACTGATAACACTTTCCTGCAAATTGGAAGGCTGTCAGTTTCCTCGACTCTTATTCCATGGCAATTTGCCAATATCCTGCCGTGAGATCAAGGCTAGTCATATACTTCACGATGTGAAACTTTTGCAAACTCATCGTCTATACATTCCCGGCGATCAGTTTCGCGTTTGACTACCTTGTTCAATTCTCTCGCGTCTATTACTATTCTAACACTGCCATATTTCTTAAATCCAAAACCATTGGTTTGTTGTACGGACTTTTAGATCTTTCGATTATTCCCCATTCTTCCATTCTGTTTATTTCGTTTTGTACTGCTTCCTTCCGAGCTAACGGCACCTGATATACTGGTCCGATAAATGGCATATGCGGCACAGTTTCAATTTCATATTCAAATCCCCGTAATTTACTAGGTTTGTTTGAAAACACTTACCTATTGTTGAACAAAATCTGATGTAATTCTGCTTACATTTTCTACTATGGTTTTGAAATCATCGTCGGTCGGTTGCAGTGCATTCAAATTTCTGATATGATAACGATCTGAACCGCCACTTAACCCTCCATACACCGGCAACGTAATTAGACGCAACCCGAAAATCTTCATTCTTTGTCACCCTGTCCATCTCATCAAAACCTATTTCCATTTTACAGTTTTCCACGGAAAACGATACAACCTTACTGCCACAATCAATTACCACTTTATATTTCACCATCCAACCAATTCCTACTATCATATCAGTACTCAATTGAGGTACTACCAAAAACTCCTGTTCAAATACACAACATTTAATAGAAAACTGTAACAACACTTCTGATTTAATTGGTTTGCTGCATGCTCCGGTAGCACCGATCACTTTCACGCCTCTTACAGGCATCTCTACTATTTCCGTTAATTTCTTTAACTGTTAATAATATGACTGAACACTGCACTAATTTGGCTTCCAATATCGACTAAAACTTGTACGTTCGTTCCATGAACTTTAACCGTAACCATGATTTGATCGTACCTTTTAGTTTCATCACCTTTGTCTTTCCACAACAAATCCTGTTCCACGTCTAAATTATCCCATAATAAAGCGTCCTGTTCGAACTTCACAACCTCCTTTTTCCTCCCCTGATTGACATAGCACACATTTTATATCACACATCTCTGATAATTCAGCGAGTTCATCTTCACTTTCATTTTCGTCCGGTCGTATCACGTTTGCTTTGACCTCGTACACATTGTGATCATCTGTTTCGCTCGTTAATGTCGTTCGGCCATCAAAACGAGCAAGGACTCCCGACACATCACTTCCGGCTGCCCGTCGAACGTGGTCGCTTTCGTCGTAATCGAGAATGACACCGATACAAGCTTCGTTTGTCGACACTTCCCGTGCCCCTTTTTCTCCCCTACACTCAATAACCTCATCATTATTTCCCATTACACTTTAATTAACGGTATTCATGTTGCGCGAAACTTCTCTCAACGTGCCCGCTCCTTTCAAACAATCATTTTCACTATCGCAATGCTTAACTTCATCTTTCTTCACTGCAAAATTTACTTTCCTACCTTCCCTTTTCCATGATTCTATACCTTCATACATCTTACCGCATGTATCAGCCAATGCCGGTTATCGACTTCCATATCCAACACGCTATACATGGCATTTGGGACTTTCGTGACCGGAAGTTGCATCACAATCTTCGCCGGTCCATTATCTTGCCGCGCATAATCCTTTTCCACTTCGATAACAATTCCGACTTCGCTGGCTACTACATCTGATTCCGTATGCGTACGCATTCCTTTCGCGTGAACTCGCTCGCAGTCGTATGTTTCATCTAGGCGGTTGCCGGGCACTTTGTCATTATTTTCGCGGCAATCGTTCCTTTGTTGATGGGGCCGCGCATGGTCACCCGCAGTAATTTGCCTCTCTACTGTTGCGGCTCCTCGTTTTTTGGGAATTAATCGTCACACTTCAAACTCGTTATTTCGGGTTACCGTAATTATTTTTGTTTTTATTGGAGTTATTGTTGCCGTGTTACCGGTTGTCACTATTTCGATACCACACATCCATGTCGCCCACTTTCCTTAAGAAAGAAGCTTTGTCGTTGTCGCCCATTAAGTAACCGCGAACACTCCACGGTAACTTTTCGCGCAGCACGGCCATCGTGCTTCGCTCGGACATTTGATCTTTTACATGCTCAATTTTCCTGCATAGACTCCCGCAGTACGTTTTCATGTTTGTGTCTTTACTCGGTCGGTACGGAGGAGAATGCATAAATTCTTGGAGCACTTCGTCCTGTTTTTCGGCGGAACAGTACTTCTCTTCAAATTTTGCCAAAAATTCCTTTAACGTTTTACAGTTATCTGCAGCATTCACAACCCAGCTACTAGCGTAACCACTCAATCGGGTTCTCGGTATTCTAATACGCTCTTCCTCAGGTAACGCAGAAGGTATAATCTTTCTGCACGCCTCCATGAAAATCACTGGGTGCACGTTACCTTTCGGGTCGCACTTCTCGATTTCCAGGCTCACATGGTTGGGGTACACGCCACCTAACGTGAATGTGGTAGCCAAACTCTTTACGGTTTCTAGACTCTTCACTTGTTCTTTAATTTCCACCAGCTTTTGATTAACGTTAGATTCTAAAGTCTGAGCCTTATTTTGCACATCAATATTGACTTTAATTACCGTTTCTTGTAACTTCGTTTCTGTCTCGTCCTGAACCTTCACGATTTGTCCCTGTAATGTATTTACAGAATTATTCAGTTCAGTACGTATTTCCTCTTGTTTGTTACTGACAGGCCTCACTTCACGATCATCTTTAGTTTCGACCTCTTCTCGAATCTTTTCTGCCTTTTCTTCTATACTCTTTATTATCCCTTCTATGGACCTGAACTTTTCAGTTAACTGACTACTCACACTGTCATAAAGATACTGTCTCTGCTTTTTAATTTCATTAGTCATTAAATTATTCACGCATTCCAATTCGCTATTAAACTTTTTATCTAAACTCGTAATTTTACTGTCCATCTGTCCAGTCAGGGTTTTCAATTGTTCACTAATTATGGTGTCCAGAGAATTTATTTTCCTGTCAAAGGAAATTTTTTTGTCATTTGACTTGACTGCTTCAAACTACTGTCCAACGAACTAATTCTTTGATTACCAGATCAGCTTGATAACTCAATTTTATTGTTCAATGATTGTATTGCATGCAATAACGCACTTAAATCTATTGGTTCCATAATATACTCTTTATTTGATACCAATTCTGGTATCACATCTACCTGGGCTGTACGATTAATATTTTCCGTAAATGTGTCATCCAAACCCTGATCATATTCTGGAATTTCTTATTTTATCGTCACTCCACTTATGCATTTCGTTTTCACATCAAGACTGTGTCAAAGTCGGTGCTTCGCTCGCCGCCAAACAATGCGGAAATCGCAATTTATAGTGGCTTGGGCTCCAGCCTCTGTAGTCGCTGTGCCGCCCGCATTGTCGAATTCGACACTGTTGTTTGGTCTACCTTATTTAAATTTTTATTATTATTATTATTATTATTATTATTATTATTATTATTATTATTATTATTTTATCTTCACAATCTATTCAAATCCTAAGATTACGAGGCTCAGGACGAGTGAAGTACTGTCCTGTCCACTACGGTCGCCACGTATACATCTACCCGTCCTACACCACCGGTTAGTATAGGATAATTAGAAAAATTGACCCGTGTGCCTAATTATCTTAATTGGGTGGAAACGCTATCGGTAATGAAGCTGATGATATAGCGGAGGCTATAACCGGAACGTTGCTGTATCTCTTTGGTAAACAACAACGATCTATAGTAATAAAGAAAGTGGAAAGTATAATTTGGAGTAAAATGATTAATGTTTAAATAAAAAAAATGCGAAACAAACGGGACATGGGGATTAATTTTTAAAAACTATCCTTGTAATAGTTCTCGTACAAGGGAGGAGTTGTGCTAGTTTCGAGTCCCATATGGCCGTTTGTGACGTAATACCACGCTCTTTATAGAAGCGGAAGATGACATTCGTGATTTAGTGAATTTAGCGTCGTATCAAAGCATCCAGTTTAATACGAGCGAGGCGAGCACTTTAACATTGCCTGATCAGAAAATATAGAACTACATAACTGCATGCCTACCCCTCAGCACCATTCTACGACGTACTCAGCAGCTCGGTCTGCTGTAGAATGCCAGAAACCTCTCATTGCGCACGCTCCATGGCCCTCCCAAAGAGCCCAGCCTCACTCATAGCCAACCTTTAACTCCCTGCCGAGACAAATGCCGCCGCGAACTATGCCGACCACCGTTTGCCCAGCAAAAGGGTAGTGTTTTGGCGTAAAAGCAGATGGCAAAGTATACAAATCGCTGACGAAGCACCGAACTACCATAAAACGAGGCGCTAGCGGCAAGTGTTAATGCCAAATCATCACAGAACAGCCATACAACATTAACGCAACAGTTTAAACCCACAGATACATTACGATTCAGTCATACACAGGGAAAGTATACTCTAAAATGTTTAAAATAATAAAGTAGGGCACTTAGTACTTTATTGGAGGACATAACCAAGTTTCACAATTCAAATGGAACATGACCACTTCATTTAGTAGACGTGTTTCAATATATGTATATATATATATATATATATATATATAAACATTCGCTCGGAAGCATTCATTTTATTAAGATTCTCATAAGGAAGATTTGCTTATTACGGATCAATAGAGAATTTCCTCCACAAATTCATTGACTACTTCTACGTATTGTAACAGGGCAATGTTTCATGCTTCCCTCTGCTCTATCTCTATTGCCTGCACACTTAGAAGTCGTTACTTTGTCTATCACTCTCAACTCATAACCATATGCCTCCGAGATTTTCCGTCTTTATATGTTCATCGTCGATGACCTAGTCAAACCGTGAAGGTCGGATATTTTCTAGGTAGGTTGACGGTAGAAAAGACTCGAAAATACCTGTGGCGAGGCTTACCATCAAAGACAGAAAACAGTTTTGTTTTTACCTACACTGAATATAATGTTTTACTGCACTGTTGACAGACATGTTGGTATATAGAGAAAGATAGCCTGCCGGCCGCGGTGGCTGATGGGACTGCGGCGCGCCAGTCACGGTCTGCACGGACACTACGGTCGGGGGTTCGAATCCCCCCACGGGCATGGATATTCGTGCCATCGCTAGTATTAGCTAGTTCATAAGTAGTTTGTAAGTTTAGGGACTGATGACCCAGTAGTTAAGTCCCGTAAGCTATACAAATGACTGAACATTTTGAAACATAGCCTCCACGTTCACCGGATTATTTGCACTCATTTAAAATGAGTTATTTCAAAGTGCATATTGTTATATGCTCTCAGAATTAAGATTCTATATGGACGAAGCTATTTCACTATTTGGAAACAGAATGTCACATATCTGTCACAGTTGTCATCTGTAATTAGGTAACTTTAGATCGGCAGAGAACATAGCAGTCGTTGCAACAGTCCTTTTCGAAGAATTTGAAAGAAAAAGTGCTATTCCTTCCTTTCTGCATTCGACCTTTGTGAAACGAGGTGACCATTTTGATACACCTAAAATAACTTTGCCTTGACTTCATCTACAGTTTATTAAGACCGGGCTCGTTTCGACATACGGCATTATCAAAGGCTATAAAAACAATGGCATTAATATTCCACCCAGCACTTCTATGAAACATAACGAACAAGTAAGATTGACTTTACACTCACTATTAAAAATTAAGAAAATCCCCTTAAAGCTATTAGTGTCATGGACATATCACACATAAAATATGTTTACAATACACCCCAGAACATATCTGTAGGATGGTCAAGTGCATACTGAAGTCCGCTTGTCTATTACTATGCGTAAAATCCGCCAGATGGCGATACTGACTTTCTGCTTCCCTCTCTCGCTCCACACACACCCACTGCGAGAGTGAAGGTCGGGGTGAGAGTTTAAAATAGGAAAAGTTTAATTTTTAAAACTCACAACCACCAACTGCAAACCAAATTCCTAAACATGCAAAAACACTGGATCTGTGATTGCTACTGTTTGACTCGTTTTCTAGGGGATGATATCACACGTTCGCAGCTTTCCTTCCCTGCATATGATTAAAAAAAATTAATAATAAAGTCAAGTTCATGAGAGAAATGGGTGTACTAAATAATATTTTTCAAAACACGTAAAAGTTCACTTTATGTTGTTTATTTCACAATATTAGAACCCTGTGGCTGATACGTCTGTACATCAACACATTTACCAAATAAAGTTATAGCGCGTGAGCCCCCAGACAAAATGAATATTTGTCGCAAATTGTTTTCACACCATGTGGCTGTCTCAAACACGGTTTATGTTCATGCCTATGCGACGATACGTGTTACATTAAAAAATCACAGTCACTTTAATTCAATGCGATGCACACCTTGTTCCACCGGCTAAATATTCACAAACACACAGTAGCACTCGATTCAACTTGGTCCAGTCTACGATGAGCAACCACACGTGGCGATTGCCACACACAAATCTATAACCTCCACCTGCAGATCCACATGCCGACTGATGCCGAGCGACGCCGCCCGGCCAGCTACCCCACTCGCTCCCGACTCGTCACTTCCTGCCCACGCGCGCGCGCGCGCGCCAATAGCTCAACCGCCGGGTTTTTTCCCCTACGTCATCAACTTCCCCATGTGAACTGTTCTAACCGACTTCCAACGTACAGCGCTCAGCCAACACATTTCTAAAACTTTACTTAAAATCAAAATAATTACACTACACATAAAATAAATGTCTTCTTAAGTTTTTATATTGGTATAAACATCCTTTGTACTATTTATCATAATCGTGCAATTTCTTATATCAAAGATAAGTGATTTAACTGAATACTTCAAAATAAAGTACACAAGATTAATAGAAAATAAAATGAGAAATAGTTAATATATTATTTTTATAAACAAACATTGTCATGCTAGTTGTGTAACTGTCTTGTATTCATTGGTAATTTATTACTTTTCATTGTCAATGAAACATATTACGCCAGATGTGACTATATCAGCTAATGTATTGTTTATTTATCAACAGGCTATTTTGTAATGAGGGCCTTAAAGGTTCCTAACTGCATCGTATTACTTCAAATGCCAGTAGTATTAGAATATTTTATTTCACGCTGTGCACTGCACTGTGCCTGGCACTCGCCGTTGTCCCTCTCTCCCCTCACCGGAAACGAAACTGGAAAATCCTAAGCTGGAACAAGCCACCAACGTCGGCCTGCTCGCTGGCCTCCCGTCAGCTACAAGCACACAGCAAATCTCAACGTGGAGAATTGCTACCTATGGCCTAACTATAAATGTTGTCACCCAACTGTGTACACACATTGCTACCATAATTAATAAGATTAAAATTGTGTAACATTTAGCGCATTGGCATGGTCAATTTTTGCAGTGAACTTCATACTGTTTAATTATCAAATGCTATTAATTACCAATATTTCTATTGGGCGGTAATCTCACGCCACTCATTCTCTCTCTCTCTCTCTCTCTCTCTCTCTCTCTCTCTCTCTCTCTCTCTCTCTGTGTGTGTGTGTGTTTTTATACATTTTTAAATAGCTTTTCTGGTAAATAACAGAACTTTTAAAATCATTAAGTACTGTTCAAAACTGTTTCCTCTTACAAGGGGAGGCCGTCAATTGTGAAATTCAGATTCGATTCATACTGCGCATAATAAAAGCTCATGGCCAGAGGTGTAATTTGGCAAAGCACCGAGATGTACGTCTCAGTCGTTGTCGAGAAAATAGACAATTAAAAAAACCGTTGTGGTGAAATACTCTCTACGATTAATAATTTTCCACAGTGTCGTGGCGCAGCGGTAAGCGCTCGGGTTGGTAATCCGAAAGTCGCCGGATCGAATCTCGCGGCATGTAACTGTTTTTATTATTTGTTTTTTCGAACCAAAGTGATAGTTATCATAGAAATATGGAAAGCAGAAAACAGCACGACATCGAGCACATCTGATAAACGATGCATTTTTACAAGAACACTTGGTTTTTTTTAAATTATCCTTTGGGAAACACACCTGATTGACATTCTAAAAAATTGTTCTATCGTTCGTCAGGTTTGACTTACACTATACGTATTCGTTTCGGAATATCGTTTATACTTCTTCCGTTAACTATACGTTGTAAACATTATGAAGACACTTAATAACATTTGTGAAATACAACGAGTAAATGATGTTCGAAGTCGCCAGTTGCATATAATAACTTGTTTGAAAGTCGTTTGTCGTGGAAACGCTGGCGACTTCGAATATCAAATGTTATTAATCAAATGCTATTAATTGTCTATGTGTGTGTGTATATATTTGAATTACAAAAAAACAATTGATAAATAAAATTGCATGCCCCGAGATTCGATCTGGCGATCTTCGGATTACGAACCCTAGCGCTTACCGCTACGCCACGCCTCTGTACAGCATTACTAATCGTAGCGAGTATTTCACCGCAACGGCTTTTTTCCAATTGTCGATTTTCTCGACAACGGCTGAGAAGTGCATCTTGGTGCTTTGCCAAATTAAACCTCTGGCCATGAGCTTTCATTATGCGCAGTATGAATCGAATCTGGATTTCACAATTGGCGGCCTTGTTAGACTATAAAATTTTAGATGAGGGCTACACAAAACATTTTGTGTTACAAAATGTAACACAAAATGTAATAGGACCGCTATTATTTTCTATCTATATAAATGATCTGATGGACACAGTAAGTTGTAATTTGCGGCTGTTTGCTGATCATGCTGTGGTGTATGGTAGGGTGTCGTCTGTAACTGACAGTAATAGCATACCGGATGACTTAGACAAAATTTCTAGTTGGTGCGAAGAATGGCAGCTAGCTCTCAATGTAGAAAAATATAAGGTGATGCGCATGAGTAGAAAAAACAATGCTATAATGTTCGAATACAGCGGTAGTAGTGAGCTTCTTGATGCTGTTGCGTCGTTCAAATATCTAGGCGTAACATTGCAGAGCGATATGAAATGGAACGAGCATGTAAGGACAGTTGTGAGTAAGGCGGGCAGCCGACTTCTGTTTATTGGGAGAATTTTGGGAAGCTGTACTTCACCTGTAAAGGAGACCGCGTATAAAACGCTTGTACGACCACGTCTTGAGTATTGCTCAATTATTTGGGACCCGCAGCAGATCGGTTTGAAGGAAGACATAGAGGCGGTTCAGAGGCGAGCAGCTAGATTTGTTACTGGTAGGTTCGACCAATGCGCGAGTGTCACGGAAGTGCTCCGGCAACTCAATTGGGGATCGCTGGTAGAAAGACGACGTTCTTTTCGTGAATTTCTGTTAAGTAAATTTAGAGGGCCGGAATTTGAAGCTGAGTGTAGTACGATCTTGCTGCCGCCTACTTACATTTCGCGTAAAGATCACAAAGACAAGATAAGAGGAATTAGGGCTCGTACGGAGGCATATAGGCATTCTTTTTTTCCTCGTTCAATTTGGGAGTGGAATAGGAAAGGAAATGCCTAGTAGTGGTACAGTGAACCCTCCGCCACGCACCTTACGGTGAATTGCGGAGTATGTATGTAGATGTAGATGTAGTTGACATATTCAGGTCAGACAGTATTAAGTAAAACACTGCTGACAAACATCAAAATTACAGAATCCAGATGAGGGAAAACGTGGCACTGGGGGTGGAGGAGAGGCAAGTGAGGGGAGAAGCATACATAAAAGAGCTGCGAAAATCACTCAGTGGTGGTTTTCAGAACATACAAGCTTGAATCTTGCTTCTCATTTTTCATAAATAATTCCATCACACAAATAAGAGTTCTCACTTCTTTGGCATTACAAAAAGGGAAAGTGATACCAGTTGAGTTGCGGGGGTGGGTGATGGGGAGGAGATGTAAGATTATTTGAGGGTGTAGAGGGCATAGTGGTTAAGATAGCAGTTTATAGAGAATAAAATGATTAACTTAAAATGTTGGCTTTGTACCTGCAGTACATTGTATCAAAGTAGTTTCACATTTATATAAAATTGATTAATATTTGTAAGAGGAGCTGAGTCAGTAAGAACTGTGTATAGTTTTACAGTTCTTCCCCACTCAGCTCCTCTTACAAATATTAATCAATTTCATATAAATGTGAAACTACTTTGATACAATGTACTGCAGGTACTAAGCCAACATTGTAAGTTAATCATTTTATTTTATCCTCTTTAAATTGCTCTCATAACCTCTCTGTCCTCTGCACCCACAAATAACCTTATATCTCCTCCCCACCACTCACCCCCATAACTCAACTGGTATCACTTTTACTTCTTGTAATGTCACAGAGGTAAGAATTCTTATTTGTGTTGTAGAGTTATTTGTCACTTAAAAAAGCCGTCATTTTTCCGATAAGTTGTTGTAATTAAAATACTTCTTAACGAATATCAGCCTAGATCACGTTAAAAACGTTTTTTTTTATTTCACTAGTTTCATCAAAGCTGGTTGTCATTTTCAAATGAAAAAAAAAGCTACATTGCGCATGTACATGAAAATGCTGCTCTACTTCGTGGTCTAAGACGTGGATTTAATCGTAACAGAACATTACCAAAAGCAAGTGACACAACTGAAGGATATTTCGTCAGACTGCTGATACCAACTGTTGGACAACTGTTGTTTGATCAGCAGTAACTGCTTGGATGTCTTGTATTTGGCACACACTCTTTTGTTTCTGAAAGCCAGCAGTAAATTGAAATAGAATGGTGAGAAACCAAAGGACAATAGAAAGTAACATAGTTGCAGCAAATACAAATCACCACATGTAAATATCCTTACTCTTGTACAACAACATAACTTAGATTTCGAAAATCGCTCTTAGCATCAGTGTGCATGTACATTTCAGCCTGTAAATATATAACTGCATATAATACATCATTGTACAACTCCATGTAATATAATTGGAAACAGCTTTACTTATATACTTTGTATACACAATATGTTATGAAATTGCGCTCTTTGTGATGGATTTTAATTTGTTTGACATCATCGCTCCTAGATGCAGCTAGTATAACTTTGTAAACCTCCATTTACGATAATATATGACATTATACTTAAGTTGTTTATGATTGATTTTCAACCGTTTGATGTCTGCGCCACCTATAGGCAGCAAGATTATCTTCGTATACAGCCATTTAAGATAACATGTGTCATTGTACTTCATAAGTTAGCCATGGAACCAAGTTATGGTTTCAGTTACAGATTACCATGTACTTACACGTCAAATGTAATACCTTATGACATGTTTTTATATATTTATGGATAGGTAATTATAATATTAGGTAGGCTGTGCTGTAAATGAGATTGTATATTTTGTTTTCACAGTGATTATAGTGTATTGTAATTGTATTACAGGCATTTGCTGGACATCAGTCAAGTATTAAAATTTTCAAATGTTTCTTAAGCTTAAGGGACTTAACTGCAGGCTCATCAGTCCCTAAACTTACAAACTACTTATGAACTAACTTATACTAAAGGCAGCACAAACATCCTTGCCCGAGGGAGGTTTCGAACACCCGACAGGTAGCGGCCTCGCTTACCGCAGCATAGCGCCTGAATGCGCTTGGCCTCTTCGCCGCGGCCTGGTAAAGGCTCTCATAACTTGTGAGTAGTGGTGTCTCACCACTCTAGTTGAGACTACTGCTGACTTTCAGAAACGAATGAGTGTGTGCCTAATATAATATGACATCCAGGCAATTACTGCTGATCAAACAACAGCTATTCAACAGTTGGTATCAGCAGCCATACGAAATATCCTTTAGTTGTGTCACTTGCTCTTGGCAATATTCTGTTACGATAAAATCCATTGTTAGAAGACGAAATTCAGCAGCGTGTTGATGTACATATCCATTGTAGCTTTTAAGTTACACTTTTGTTCACATGAATATGGCAACAAGCTTTACTGAAACTAGTTGTGAAATGAAAGAAAATTCTTTTCTAACGTGATCTAGGCTAATGTTCTTTCATAAAGATGTTAATTAAAAGTGTTATTTGTGATATATGACAAGAAAAATGCAACCTTGTATGTTATAGAAACCACTGAGTGATTTTCGCAGCTCTTTTATGTATGTTTCTCCCCTCACCTGCCGGCCCTCCCCCGACTCCCACATTTTCCCTCGTCTGGATTCTGTAATTTTGGTGTTTGTCAGCAGTGTTTTACTTAATACTACCCGACCTAAATATGTCAACTATAGTGTAACAGATAATGTTTTGTGTAGCACTCATTTGAAATTGTATAGTTTAAGAGAAAACATTTTTGAACAGTACTCAATTATTTTAAAAGTTTTATACTGCACCTATGTAAAATACAATAATTTAACAAAAAAAAGCTATTTAAAATATATAAAAAAGCACACAGAGAGAGAATGAGTTTGTGTTAAAATGTTCAAATGTTTGTTAAGCTTAAGGGACTTAACTACGGGGTCATCAGTCCCTGAACTTACAAACTACTTATGAAGTACCTACAACTAAGAACGGCACAAATATCCATGCCCGAGGGGGGATTCGAAACCCCGACCGTAGTGGCCGTGCAGACCGTGACTGAAGCGCCTCAGTCACCTCGGCCACCGCGTCCTGCACGAGTGTGTGTGTGTGTGTGTGTGTGTGTGTGTGTCTGGAGAGAGAGGGAAGCAGAAAGTCAGTATCGCCATCTGGCGGATTTTCCGCATAGTAACAGACTGTTAAGCAGACTTCAGTATGCACTTTACCATCCTACAGATATGTTCTGAGGTGGATAGTAAACGTCTATTATGTGTGACATATGTCTATGACACTAATAGTTTTAAGGTTTTTGTTCAATTTTTAATAGTTTTGGTGAGTGTAAAGTTAGTGTTACTTGTTCGTTATGTTTTATCAAAGTGCTGGATGGAATATTAATACCATTGTCTTTTTATAGCATTTGATAATGACGTATGTCGAAACGCGTAAGGCCTTCATAAAGTGCAATTGTGGTCAAGACAGTTAAAATTATTTTAAGTTATATGCTGACATCGATACGGCGGTCTTACGGCAATACAATCAGACTGTGTGCGGTCATAAATTAAAATAGTTTAAATGTTCAAATGTTTGGAAATCTCTGGGACTTAACAATTCTGATCACAGTCCCCAGGCTTACAAACTACTTAACTTATGCTAAGGATAACAAATATACCCATCCCCGAGGGAGGAGTCGAACCTCCGACGGCGAGCAGCGGCGCGCTCCACAGCTAGGCGCCTTGGAACGCTCGCCAGTCCACTGCGGCTTTAGAATAGTAATTCCACATGCTATAATCATGCACTATTACGCACATAAGTTGAATTTTGGTTTATGGCCGGCAGTGTCTTTTATGAGTGTATGCGAAGTGTTTCTTGTTAGTAGTTGGTAACATCTTCCAAAAAGACTAACTTCTTAGGTACAACAGTGGAGAAGTAACTTCAGAAGCTGCTTCAACAAAGTGGATTTACTCAATTCAAGTGGTACAAACACTGGCAGGTCGTAGGGTTAAAGAATTATATGAGAAAATATCGGAAAATCTAGAAATTTTCATACAACCGTTAGTAATGAAGCATCTTGATTTCTTGTGATCTTACGAGAATTTCTGTATTTCCATAAGTGACTGTTGGAAGTAGTGTTTTTCCTATCAGCTCCTGTCCATGACCTCTTGCGCCGCTAGCAATCGAAGATGATGGAATATCCAGTCTACTTTCATGAGTCTCCGTGATTACAGTATATTTCCCAAGGTGAAAGATCCACTGCAGTGCATCATATACAGCATATACCTTATGAACATTTGGCAGAAATACATATATAACGCTGTTGATTACATTGAATATGTGTAACTACCAGTTTAATCAGGCACTTTCAGAGAAAATTAATAGTTCTCATTACTTTTATACTGACCTTGTATTATATTCCAATGAAAAATAAAAAACAGAAAAATGTGTAAATGATGACTACAGAAGGCTGCACCGCGAAATTTTACATAGGTTTTATCATGTAAAATTAAATGTTAACTTTTATTTGCTGCTTTACTTATAGTTTACCTGAAGTATTTGACAAAATTTGAATCAATCAATTTAAATGTGTTTTCTCGGTTGTGTTGGAATAAATAGTTAGTAGTTTTTTTTGATATTGCCAAATTTAAGTATGAAGTGAGTTTCTGTGTTTGCGTCATAAAGGAGTATAAAGAACGGTCGGAAAAAAATTAGTTATGCGTCAAGCACATGTAAGATGATATTCATTGTAAGAATTCATTCGACCAATACCTAAAAATTGCTCCTCAGTGTAGAACCTGGACCAGTTGGGATTGATGTAGCAGGTAGAAAACATCGAAATGAGATCAGCACCCTTTGTTACTGCCGAATAGCGTAAGTACTCTGACGAACTGATCATCTATATTAGCTCTTCATTGTTGTGGCCTGACACTGTAGCACTGATAATGTGTGGAGCGCAGATTTTCATGTAATATGAAATTTCATGTAAATCAATTAACTGTATTTACAGCAGATTTATATTACTGTTCATTATAAATATACACCTACAGCAGTTCGTTAAATGGGTTATAGAACTTCCCAACAATGACGTCTTGTTAAGATTTACTATACACATAAATATGTTTGGGAGCAGAGGGGTCAACATTCATATTTGTTATTATGACTGCTTTAAGACCAAGGTGATCACACACCATATTAGAGAGCAACGAGAATCACATTTGCACTATTATGGTAGCCCCATGGTGCCTCGCTCTACTTAAACGCCATGTAAACCTGACGTAGAGTGTTGACACAATAAAATATCATACTGTATAACGCACAAATTTTTACCATTATATGTGGAAAGAAATACGTTACCGTGTGTACATTGTGTATGATATCTCAACTGACCCTGTTATTGTTTCCAGTAGAGTATATTTTGAACGGTAGGGACAAAAGTTGGCACCTTTGACTTACTCCCTTTTATTCTGAGGACTACACTACTGGTTTTAATTTCTTATTCTTCTTTCTTGTTTCTTTTCCATATTATGTATTGCACGTCTTTCCCGCAGTTTACTCCTATTTTTCTCAGAATTTCGAACAGCTTCCAATAATTTACATTGTCAAACTTTTTTTTCTAAATTGACAGATCCTATGAACGTCTGTTGGTCTTTCTTCAGTCATACTTTCAGTATGATGCTGTTTGTCAAGAGTGTTTCTCTCGTGCCTTGATGTCTGTCAAATCGAAACTGATTGTCATATAACATATACTCAGTTTCCTTTAACATCTTAATTTTTTTTTTCTTTTTTGTGTCGCGGCGGAGAGGCCGTGCACATTGATGCGCAATGCTCCGATGCGCGAGGCCGTTTCCTGTCAGAGGTTCGAATCCTCCCTCGGGCATGGATGTTTGTGCTGTCTTTAGTATAAGTTAGTTTATAAATAGTTTGTAAGTTTAGTGACCGATGACCCTGTAGTTAAGTCCCATAACCTTAACAAACATTTGAACATTCTTTTGAATTTGGTTTTTGTCTGTAGTTTTGATGCACGAGCTGTTAATCTCATTTCGCGGTAGTTCTCACATATTGATGTATTTGATACTGTGTACTTCATATTTTTACGATGGGATGATGGTCGTTGTCAGTTTGATATATTCTACACACCAATTCGAATAGACCTTTGGTTGTCAGTTGAGCCAATAATTTTTGAAATTGTGATGGAATATTATTCATGCCTTCTGCCTAATTTGGTATCAAGGATCTTTCAAATTATGACTCTCCTGCGTCTTCCATACCAACACACATTTCTTCTTCTATCACATCATCAGACAAATCTTCCCCTTCATAAAGGCCCTTAATGTACTCTTCCGTATTTCTGCTGCCTCTTCTTCTTTTTACAATGTGATTCCCACTGCACGCTTAATAATACTACCCCTGTTTTTAATTTCACCGAACGTTATTTTATATCACTTCTTCCAAAGATAATTGCCTTTTGGATCACAATTTTGGGTAGCCATCTCGTCTTGGCTTCCGTGTATTTTATGTGTATGTCATTCTTAAATATATCTGCATTCATGAATTTCACTGATCATTTTTGTACTTCTTTTGTACGTCGATCAGCTGAAGAATGTTTCCTATCAGTCATGGTTTCTTCACAGTTACCTTCCAGGTATCAATGTTTCTCTTTCCACCATGAATGGTTGCCTTTTTTCGATATGCCCGCTTCCTCACTGCTTTTGTATTCCATTCACCTCCACGATGGTACATTCGGTCGATTCTCTTATGCTTGTCTACGTTTCATCGTGATTAAATTCTGAGTTGAGTCAAAATCGTCTCCTGGAAACGCCTCATTCTTACCGAAAGTTGAACTACTATCGCTGCGAAGAGCTTCTTTAGATTGAAATAGATAGTGATTGATAGTCGAACTCTGAACTAATGGAGGTCTGCTTAGTCTTACATAGTTAAGTTCAAACTATGTTAATCACGCTTACAGAATGTGGACTAGTAGCGTCTTGGCGTAGCAAAACGCTGTTAGTGAAGAGGAGATATTACACAAAGTTTAATTACTGGAAGTGGAGTGAAAATGTTGCGTTCAAATTAACCAGTATTCTGTATCATTAGTTATTTTTGTCCTATGATGGCGTATGTTGATATCCTGATATTGTCTTCTTTTAGATTGATTTCCGCTAGTTGTGACGCGTGCCGATCGGCTGAATTTAGAGAAGTCACAAATTCTAGAATTTTGTCTTTCAAGGCCTGCAGTGAGACATTAAAGGTACTTGATTCTAGACTTTACGGAAGCTGCTCCTATTTTAGAGATATCGCACAATATTATAAAGTCTTAAATAAATAACAATTGAGGGCATCTGGACGTGAACGGGTTGCATTTTCATATAATGCTTTCGGTGCACATTACTCCTGATATACAAAGCGGAAGAAGTTGCGAATTTGTACTAACACTGAATAGCATTTACCCAAGCTGTAATGGGAAATTTATGAAATATATGATACAGTTTTAAAAATTACAGTATTTTTTCTAATACACTCCTGGCTACCAAAATTGCTTCACAACGAGGATGACGTGCTACAGACGCGAAATTTAACCGACAGGAGGAAGATGCTGTGATATGCAAATGTTTAGCTTTTCAGAACTTTCACACAAGGTTGGCGTCGATAGCGAGCCTTTTACGTGCTGACATGAGGAAAGTTTAAACTGATTTCTCATACACAAACAGCAGTTGACCGGCGTTGCCTGGTGAAACGTTGTTGTGATGCCTCGTGTAAGGAAGAGAAATACGTACCATCACTTTCCTACATTGATAAAGGTCGGATTGTAGCCTATCAAGGCATTGCTGCCCGCAGTGGTCGCGATCCAATGACTTTTAGCAGAATATGGAATCGGTGAGTTCAAGAGGGCAATACGGGACGCCGTGCTGGATCCCAATGGCCCAGTATCACTAGCAGTCGAGATGACAGGCAACTTATCCGCATGGCTGTAACTTATCATGCAGCCACGTCTCGATCCCTGAATCCACAGATGGAGACGTTTACAAGAAAACAATCATTTGCATTAACAGTAGAAGACGTTTGCAGCAGCATGAACTATCAGCTTGGAGACCATGGCTGCGGTTACCCTTGACGCTGCATCACAGACAGGTGCGCCTGCGTTGGTGTAGGCAACAACAAACCTGGGTGCACGAAATGCAAAACGTCATTTTTTTCGGATGAATCCAGGTTCTGTTTACAGCATCATGATGGTCGTATCCGTTTTTGGCGCCATCGCGGTGAACGCAGATAGGAAGCAAGTATTCGTCATCGCCAAACTGGTGTATCGCCCGGAGTGATGGTATGAGTTGCCATTGGTTAGACGTCTCGGTCACCTCCTGTTCCCATCGACGGCAGTTTGAACAGTGGCCGTTATATTTCAGATGTGTTACGACCCGTGGCTCTACCCTTCATTCGATCTCTGCGAAACCCTGCATTTCAGCAGGATAACGCACGACCGCATGTTGCAGGTCCTGTGAGGGCCATTCTGGATGCGGGAAATGTTAGACTGCTGCCTTGGCCAGCACATTCGTCTGGTCAATGGTGGCCGAGCAACTGGCTCGTCACAATAAGCCAGTCACTACTCTTGATGAACTGCATGGGCATCTGTAACTGTACACGCCATCCAAGCTCTGTTTGACTTAATGCCCGGTCGTATCAAGACCGTTATTACGGCCAGATGTGATTGTTCTGAGTACTGATTTCTCAGGATCTATACACCTAAATTGCGTGAAAATGTAATTCCATGTCAGTTCTAGTATAATATATTTGTCCAATTTATACCCGCATTTCTTCTTGGTGTAGAAATTTTAATGGCCAGTAGTGTAGATGATTTCATAATAAACGTTCGCATTCTCGAACCATTTTCTGATGCATCGTCTTTTTAATACCGATTAGACTGTATCAGCCTACTGTCAATATTAATAGCAACACATTATGCCTCTTGATTTGTAGTTTGGAGTATATCGCAGGAAAAAGAAAAAACCTTATTTCACTGCATTACTATTTTGTCTAAAAATTACCGTTAAAATTATATACAGAATGACAAACACACATAATTTCTTCAGTGTATTAGGCATAATACAAGATACTTCAATTGGGAGAAATTTGGTGAACATAGTTGCAACCATTAAGACGGTGTATGAATCCTAATGTTCTGAAAATGTAGTTTGGAGAAAATGAGAAAAAAATGTTCACAGAGTTTTAGACACACCGTATGTTTCTTACAGAACATTGCAGTGGCATAATTTGGCTTGAAGACTTTTCAGGAGTCTTTTATTCACTCTGAACTCTTTAGTGGTGGCTTCCGCAGCCGTTTCTGCATCAACTAGTTGCTGACAATCTATGGCAGTCAGAGCAGCTATCATTAGGCCTACCTTGTTGGATGCCTAATTTGTCAATAACTTTTTTCCTGCTAATTACACCGTCATTGAAACAGATGACACCTCCCATCACACCCATTTTGAGTACTGTCCATCCAACAAACACTGTTTTCGGTATTCTTTGCCACACGCAGCTGTTGAAACTCCCATTAGGATTTTGTCTACGGCCACAGACGTTTGCTACGCATTTTTTTTTCATCTGCAAGGTCCCTGCATATTGGCTTTATTGTTTCCATGACTCTGGCAGGCATGGAACGTTTCTGGTGATATTCCTTGCCTGAAGAATCAGCATGACCAGTGTGCAGAAACTTGTTCAAAGAGCGTTTAAGACTGTAATAACTATTTAAAAGTAAATATACCATTATTTGTAAACGAGAGAAATTTGTCAGGTGGAGTATTTTTTTCTTCTATTTTTCACTCATTTTCACGTCGAGGTTCCCTTAAAGGGAATGGACGATCTCAGCTGCAATGTAGGTGTTGTGCGAAGAGAATTCATGGAATCATGTGCCACTCCGGGACTCGAACCCGGATTTCCACGTAACTACTTCGGTCATATGGACACACGTAACGTATGATTTAAATTTTTATGTGTCATAAATTTTCTAAATTGCCGCTGTAGAATCACCCTGTGATGTCTCTTCCTACGGATATGCATATCGTTCTCTGTGTCGAAGTGATTTGTGACTTGAGTCTCGTTGCTAGACACTGGAGGCCGGCAGTGACAGGTCAACTGTGAGAATATGAAGTCCCAGGGTAAGTTGCAGACTAATGAACTTAAAAATTAGTGTCGAAGTAAACACTGTGCTGTATAAGACGAACATTTTTATAGAATAGTGTCAGTAACAAGGGTTACCTTAGGTGTTGTTGGAGACTTCGGAATGCGGAGCAGGTATAAAAGACGGGAGTATCTCGCTGCGGAAAGTATAGAAGACAAAGCAATATCTGGAGTAGTTGCTAATACGAAATAAGCGGCAGGGAGGTCGGATGGCAAGAAATATGAAATAATGGAAAGTACAACGAATAAAAAGAATTAGTACGCCCGGAAAGGCGACGTGCAGCGTCCCCTGGAGAAACGATATTAATATTCAGTGACGCCTTACTATCAAAAACTTAAGCGTCGTGATGTCAAAGATATAATCAAAGACTGAACTGTTTTTCACAACAAAGAAATTTTAATATCCTCGCAAATATTATCTCACTTCTTTGTTCGAGAACTATATATATGCCATTTGTAATTTGTAATCTTTCTTGTCTTGTTCTTGTTCATGTCGCGTCGTGTCTTGAAAGGGCGATACCATTATAATTTTGCGAGAGTGGCTGTTAGGTTGTTTTTCTCACGAATACTCTTCAAGGTCTGTTAAACGATTGTAAAATGTCAGATACGATCTTAAATAGATATGTTAAACAGAATATCGTGTTCTTCATGCTAACATAACCCAAACAGACATTTTAATCATTTTTCAGGATCTTAACTCTTCAAGGTCTGTTAAACGATTGTAAAATGTCAGATACGATCTTAAATAGATATGTTAAACAGAATATCGTGTTCTTCATGCTAACATAACCCAAACAGACATTTTAATCATTTTTCAGGATCTTAACTCTTCAAGGTCTGTTAAACGATTGTAAAATGTCAGATACGATCTTAAATAGATATGTTAAACAGAATATCGTGTTCTTCATGCTAACATAACCCAAACAGACATTTTAATCATTTTTCAGGATCTTAATTCCAGTTGCAGCATCTTCAACATGGGCCGCTGAACTGCTGTCGCCAGCCGCCATTTCATAGTTAATTCTAGTAAATAATTATTAAACGATTCAGGGACGGAAGTTGAGGTAAAATATGACTTTTAAGAAATATTTTTCAGCTTGACCTACGATCCTGGACGGAGACAGAATCTTAATGAAATTTACGTAAGTAGGTCTACGGAGCAAACAGAGGAGAATTACAGAAGTGTTTTCTGTATTGTGGCGTAGGACAGATGTTGAGTTAGCAACACTTACACAAGTGACAGGCAATTCTCATGCTTCGAATAGCCAGTGATTAGTGAAACGTTTTATTAATTTCTTCAATATACAGTTTCATCATCATTTTACGTAACAGTACAGCCTTAAATATTTCCATTAAAATCAGTTATTTGACTAATTCAGTCTATTTGCAATAAAAATAAAGTCGTAACATAATGCTGTATATATTCGTTCAGCAAATTTCAATTCAGGTAAGGTACAGCGTAGTAGTTTATTTATTTATTTACTTGTTTTATTTTTATTTATTTATTATTATTATTTTCCTAGGACGCCACAGACTTTGATTTTGAGTTGATTACGACAGATGTCACCTACAGGATCGTGATGTATTGATGATGGGTTCAATTTCATCCACCAAAACAGATAGCGTAGAGATATTGCTGACCCAGTGATATCTGTGGGGACCGATGGCCACAGCAGTTATATTCCAAAGCTTAACAAACATTTGGACATTATCTGTGTACACCCTTTAATACAGCAAGTACATAGCCATAATATATTTATTTTATGCATTCATTTTACCGCCGGCCGCGGTGGCCGAGGGGACTGAGGCGCTCCAATCACGGCCACGGTTCGAATCCCCCTCGGGCATGGATATTTGTGCCGTCCTAGTTCGTAAGTAGTTCATGAGTAGTTTGTAAGTTTAGGGACTGAAGACCCCGTAGTTAAGTCCCATAAGCTTAACAAACATTTGAACATTTTTTGATTTATTTTACGTGGTAAAATTAGGGCGTTCAGGCCCTCTCTTACAGCTAACTAGGCTTACTCAAAGTGAACAATTTCTTTAGTACATTACAAACAATCAATGTATAATACAAGTATTAAAGTAAAATAATTATTAGTAGAATATAAATGTAACAATAATATATAATTATAAGAATAAAAAATATAATGATAACAATAATAGTGACAATAATAATAATTATTATTACTTTGTAAAGGACAGTAAGCATGTTTCATATTGCGGACATCAGCCTTATTACCATTTAGCAATTACCTTGTTATGTTCTTAGATTGTGAGTTATTCACATCAAGAAGAAACAAAAGACGATAGAATATAGTGAGATAGGTATAGAAGAAGTAGACTGGTTATAGGAGGAGAAATAGAATGATAAGATTCAAAGCTATGACGTAGAGAAGAGAGAAAGAACTGATTCGATAATAACAATGGAGGCTATGCCGTCGTTAATATGTGAATTTTGAGTGGTTCAGGGTAAGACGTAGATTACATAGGCTTACTCAACAATGTTCCATACTCATATGTGCGTTCCATACTCATATGGCTCAGATGGAGAACGACACGGAGAAAGATTTAGTGTTGTGTGAAGGTTCTACCAAGATGCTAGACGTATCCGATCTGGTATTGCGGATGTGGAATGATGACAAGATAAGTATTGCGGGCACTTGTGGCTGAGAAATCGATGAAGTCAGCACAGCGTTCGAAAATCGCGCCACTTACGTAGACGCATACAACCTATCTGGGTATATGAAGGACTGATATGATCGAACAACCGTATATTGCACACATACATAACGCAAGCATTCATCACTATCCCGAGGCGTCTCGAATTTTCACTGTGCCGTGTTGAACTACATCACAGAAGATTTGGCAAGACAAGTAATTCTCAGTGTGATATCAATGTATGAAGCAAAGAGGCGCCATGTCTTGGAAATTCACTTGTGCTTGTCACAGCCAACTGAACGAGTATGAAATGAGTCAATCCGTGGCCTCCCGAGTGGCGGAATAGTCCTTTCGGAAAATTGCCTCACAAGTTGGACGTCATTTCTGCAACGTTACTGGCTGTCATGTTGACGTGAACATTCTAACACCGGTAGATGAGGGTCTGAACGTTCACCCAGCACAAACGTCCGCCTACGTAATCGTATTGCAAGGGTTTTGTAAGGAAAACATTCTCCTCGGCTTTGCTAAAAAATCAACCACAATAAGGTTTAAAAATATATATATATTTATGAAAATGGCCATAAGGACGTTATTAAATATAATCCTTACAAGGACGTTATCAAAAATATAATCCTGAAGGTATCATTGTGCAACACAGTAACAAGTTGTACAATAGCAAGCGCTTTGGAGTCGTCAGTCGAATTCATACTTGTAGTAACATTGTTCCAATCTAGGAAAATAGTCAAGCAACTTTCGTCAATTCGAAAGTGTTTTCTCTTTGCAAGGAGCTCCATATGTATGGCGAAACTGAATACAAGTTTAAGACTAATCGCATCACAGGTATAAACACCCTGTGTTCAGCTAACAGGGAACACCTTTTAATCCTAACGTTTTGAAGGTTACATCATCAGTGACAGATGGTACAGCTACCACAGCACAGATAAGACGATTTGTGAGCCCAGAAGTATCAACTCGAACTTTTGAAGAACAGATACAAGCAGTAGGTCTACAAGCTCGCACACCTTTAGCCAATCTTACACTCAAGCCGCAGCATCCATGTTGACGCATCGGCTGTTGCCATCAGAGGATCACTTGCAAGAATACAATGGCGGGCTGTAGACTTCAGTGGATTCTGTCCGTACGCAAGCGATTTTGCGTACGACGTAGACATGATGATCGTTGTCCGACACACGCGGGACACACCCCAGGGCTTATGGTCAGAGGTGCAAGCTACAATAACCACATCACCTACGATTTCAATGAAAGGAACGCTTCCCAGAGGTCCTTAGGTGCAGATCCGAGATTTTTCCGACGTTGCAATAGGAAGGTTATGTTTTGTTCCACACGAATAATGCTCACGAACATAACATACTGAGTAATTAAGAAGCGGACTGCTAAGTATGTTATCGGTAGGTTTGATCAATGTGCGAGTGTTAACCCTTTGAGTCAATTCTTATGAAATCGGCTTTAGAAAAATTAAAATCCAGTCTTTTTCTGTACTAATACAGTTCAGTAAACATCAAAATATGTGAAACTTCCTGGCATATTAAAATTGTGTGCCGGAACCGGGACTCGAACCTTGGACCTTTGCCTTTTGCGGGCAATTTTAATCTGCCAGGAAGTTTCATATCAGCGCACACTCCACTGCAGAGTGAAAGTTTCATTCTATCAAAATATGTGTTTAAAATTTTTTTCGAACTATTGATTTTTCATGTCAGGTATGTCATGCACAACACAGACCTTTGTATCGAGGTATTTTATTACTTGGACGCTATTTTGTTGATAGTTAACACTTCCAGATCAATAATGCTAGCATAATCTTTGACACAACACCAAAGAAAACACAATTCACCGTTGGAATAAATTTAAAGAGACGACACATACGTTCATACTCTCAGCCAAGCGCAGACTCCAAGATGGACAGATTAATGCCTCAGAAGTGGCTACACGCCAAGAGGCAAAATGTCGTACTAGAAGCATGTTGTTCATCAACAAAGAAGCAACTTTAAGGACTGATGCTCAAAATACGGTATAAATCAACTTTTAATACGTTGTTGTCCAAGAAACAACACTGGGCTCGAAAGGGTTAAAGAGCTCTGTTGAGAACATATGTAAACCGAAGAACGGAGGGCGACGATCTTTCTGAGAAGCAGTGTTGCGGAATTTACAGGGTCTAAAATTAAAAGTGACTTCAGAACGATTTTACTTACAAAAACAGTACAACAATAAGAGAAATTACTGCTCGTACAGAGACGTAAAGGCATTCGTTTTCTCTCATTCTACACTGGTCAAAACAATCTGGGTGTTAGTTGAGATATATAAGTTATAAAGTATTGTCATCGCTGAATGAAGTACAATGATTTGTCGAGATAGGGGTAATTATAGAAAGTTTCTGCGGACGGGAATGGGTTTGACATGTGTTTACTCTCCAAACGAATTACACAAAGAGATGGATTCAGATAGTGTATTAAGCAGGTATTGCAATGCAATAAGAAAGTTATTTACCCGAAGCTATGGCATGGATAGCAATAGGAAAGTTAGAAGCGAGGCAGACACAATGGGAGGATGCTGCAGCTATTGGAGTGCCCCGAAGTGCAGTTTACAAGACATTAACTCAGTCTCCGTCAACATGATACATTAAAAGAAAGCAAGGACACGGGTAACACCAGCAAGAGGTAATCGTTATCGCCGGTTAACAACCCGTAGAGACTGAATGCAATTCAGACGTAACGCCTACTACAGTCAGCAACAGGACGTGCAATATCTGCACAAACAGTCGCAAATCGCCTTCGGGAATTTGGTCTCTATGCACAGAGGCATATGGTATGTATCTCAATAAAAGCGCAAGATCTTTTCGCTTGCAGAAACTGTGCTGAGGAATATCAGGATTGGGGTCGTAACAAATGATGCCGGGTTCTGTTCAAGATTGTGTGTTCGGCCAGCCAGTCGTCGTTTCCTCACCTGGAGAGAAAGTGGAACTCGGAACAATCATGCTTATGTGCAGGAAACATCACCATATCATGGTGCTGGATGAATGCTGTGGACAAGAGTCAGCACTGGTGGACGTAGGTCAGTGAGCGTGGACAATGGCGCTTTGACTGCTCAGAGGTATAGAGATAAGAAGCTTCGACGTTGAGTTGTGCTCTATGCTGGTGCCATAGCAGGTGGGTTCATTCTGGGGGACGATAACGCTCGTCCCCACAGGGCTACACTTGTGGACAACATGCTTGTAACTTAGGAACTGAATGAATGGAGTGACCAGCTTGTTCACCGGACATGAATGCGATTGATCATGTCTGGGATGCACTTGGCAGACCCATGACAGCCATATCAACAACACGTCCCTCGACGTTTGCAGAAATGGGTATTGCACTCATGTCAAAAAGACTAAATATCAAGAGATGACTGATAATCTCATATTGTCCTTGCCACGAAAGTGTACAACCAGTAATGGCCGTCCAAGTTGATCAAACTATTATGGTGGCCCCATGGTAACTAACTTTAAGTAAACGTTATGTAAACCTCAAGTAAAGAGCTGTGTTGCTCCTCAAGAGACTGGTCAGCTCCTCACAGGGACATGATCTTTATTGATCCAAACCAGTCATTAGTATAAAATAAAATATCGTATTGCGATCTACAACTGCTGCAATTACTATATTATTCTCAAGTAAAGAGTTGAGACAGCAAAATATCATACTGTATCACACACAAATTGAAATTGTACGCAACTTCTGAATGAAGTCAGTTAGCATATATACAGGGTGTTTCACTAAGTGTGTTTGCCTCTGTAACTTATAAAATAATGGGTGACGGGAAATTTTAATGCGGTAAGTCAACACAAGCAATGTTACACTTTCTGCGGAGCTAGGAACATAATTTATTGTATCATTTTCAAAAGAGTTACAGCACAAAGATATATTTTTTAAATGGAACAATAGTTTTTTCTATCGCGCATTGGAATCGTTGAAACTAGCTGCGTCCAAATAAATTCAAACTACATTCCTATCACTATTAGTTTGGGAGCTACAACCCTTCAAAGTTTCAGGGGCAGATACCACACGCTGTACATAATACATGGCTGTATGGTGGGTGATGGATGTTATAGGGGGTGGGAAGTTGATTTACATGAGATGTTCAAATGTGTATCCATGTTCCTCAATGCATAATGCAATGCGCCGTCGAAAGGATCTGCGGACGAGATATACCATTGCTGGTGTGAAGAAGCGACATGCGCCCTCAATGCGCCGTTTCAGATCATCTGGGGATGTGGGCTCACAAAAAGAAATCTACTTGTGTTAAATCCGGCGACCTTGCGAGCCATGAATGAGGACCATGGCTCCCCAGCCATCTTCCTGCAAACCTGTTGTTTAGTTCTTCCACAACAGCACGCGCAGAATGGGCTGGGTGACCATCGTGCTGCATCCACATATGGACTCTCGTGTGTAGACACACATGTTCAAGGAGACCACCCAAACTGTCGGCTATAAAAGCGCGATATAACTCAACTTTCAGTGTACCTAGGAAGTAGTGTGGACCGATGATTTCATCCCCAAGGATTCCTCACCATACGTTAATAGACCACCTACGTTGACGGTCGGCAGGTCGTACCCACCGAGAATTGTCTGCGGCCCAGTAGGGCATGTTATTGCGATTCACTGCACCACAATTTGTGAACGTGGACGCATCAGAGAACTTAACACTTTGTAAAGACTCCAGCGTGAAGTTACGCATGGCCCCCTCTTGCACGGAAATCGTTACCATGCAGCTCCTGGGTCAGTGACAGGCGGTACGAGTGAAACCTGTGGCCGTGTACTATACGTCACACAGATGTGAGACTGACAGCAGCGACTGCAGCAACGGCTCGTAAGCAGACATCAGGATCGTGGTGTAGTGCATCTAAAACAAACACCTCAGTCTTCTCACTTCTTGCAGGTCTTCGTCTGTTACTGCGGCGCATTACCAAGCTACCTGTTTCCCGAAGTCGTTGTTCGGCACGTAAGAACGTAATGGCTGTCGGGGCTTTTCGCCTAGGATATCTCACGGCATACGCCGTGGCTGCTTCCATGGCATCGTGTCGGCACTCGCCGAGCATCAGCAACATGTCAACGTACTCGTTGTTCGTGTATGTCATCGTCATCCGATGTCAGTAACTGTGGTATATTGAGCCCCGGATGTTTGTGTGGCTCCAACTGTCGGGTATACGGCCGTATGCGGCGACAGTCAGCAGTCTAACAGCTCATCTAGGAAGCTTCTCGCTCCGTGACACCGGCAACGTTACAACTCGGCCGCACCACATTTAGAATATGCATTGCATTATGCGCAGCGTTTGTGGTATCTGCCCCTGAAACTTTGAAGTGTTGTAGCTCCCAAACTAACAGTGATAGGAATGTAGTTAAAAATGATTTAGACCCAGCTGGTTTCAACGAATCCAATGCACGATAGAAAAAACTATTGTTCCATTTAAAAGATTATATGTAAACTCTTTGGAAAATGATACAATAAACTATGTTCATAGCTCCGCAGAAAGTGTAACATTTCCTGTGTTGGCCTACCGCATTAAAATTTCCCGTCACCTATTATTTTATATGTTACAGAGGCAAAAAAACTTAGTGAAACACCCTGTATATATATATAAATTGTGTATGATATCTCACCTGATCCCCTAACTGCATTGAGCAGTGTATTTGGAAGAGGAACAGAACAAGTAATGGGTTGTAGTGGAACGAGGTACCCTCCGCCGTGCCGCGTAGGGTAAAATTCGCTATATGTGTACAGATGTAAAATAGTGTGATACGTCTCGGGTGGCGTTTGCATTTCGAATCTGACCATCTGAACTGGTTCCAGAACATTATGCGTCAGTCTAAGGACTATAAAACTGACTTTGGAGGACATCGATTTTCTGAATCGATGCGACTTTCCATTTACCGGAAAAGTTGTCACAATTCGAACGTGTGGCATGTGTCCACTTGAAAAGGGAGTCTCGTAAAAATACATGTCTTTTGTGTCCGATCGATGGTGACTGGTTCTGTGAAAATGGGTATGTTTGTCAACATCCTCCTCAAGACGTACAATAACTTCCCTGGCTAGCAAGATCTCATGGGCTGTTTCCAATGGGGAAACTGTAGGGTGTGATGGGATAAAAAATGACACGTGCGACTTGTCAACCTAGAACTGATGCAAAATTACGTAAACAGGTCGAGCAAGCCAGCCATAGCGGATCGTATGACAGTATTCTCCATCGGTATGATCGAATAAATGCCAGAACCGGCACCTGTATTGACGCCTGTGGAGGGTACAACACGTACTAATATGTGTCTTTCACCATGGATTAACACTCGGTGCCTCTGTATCGCTTGAGTCTTTGACCTGTAAATGTAAGGAGTTCATGTACACCATATACATCTTGAGTAAATTGGAAGATTATTAGAAAATGTACTAATTTTCATTTCCCACAGTTTATACGAGGGTGAGGCAGTAAATAAGTCGAAAACCGAGTTTGACACGCCAGTACTGCGTTTACAAGTCTGAGAATTGCTTTACTTTTCAGCTGAATCACCTGTAAATTTAAATACTCGTCCCATCGAGAAGACTTTAGAAGCCTGCAGCTTGGAATTTTTGTGGTGGCGTTTGCATCCTATAAGTTACGCTCTTCACCTGTATCCTTATTTGTTTTCTTAAACTGCTGCAACCCACATTACCGACGTGTCGCAGTGGTAGGGAAATACCCCTACACAGCGTGCAGTACTGGCCTAAGTTTGCGACTGATTTATTGACTCAACCTCATATAGCGCAGTGTTGAGGACTACTGTACATGTGGTAATATGAAGCGCTTCTCTTCGATTTATAGGCTGCTTATCTCGCCCACTTGCAAAATACTGTGTTTCAGAGAGTACTGGAGACATAAAATAGAAACATCTGTGATAAAATTTCACTGTAAGATTCAATATAACATTCTGTGGAGAACGACGCATGATAGAGAACCCTAAGGCTTTTGCAAGGACGATACAAATGCAGCGGGGCCAGCACTCTGGAGACATCGACAGTATTTCTCTAGCAGTATTGGCTCCTCGTGACCTAAAGAGAAATTTAGCCATCCCGTGTCGCTGCAGGCATAAACCCGCGGCGGTTGTGGAGATCTGCCGTAGGGAAATTCCGCAGGTCCTCTCCCTGCGGCCTAGGACAATGCAGATGCGGTCCCTCGGGGAGACAGCCCGGGGCGAACTGGTAATGGAACGTTGGCTGCGAGGACAGCAATGTCTGGTTAGGCGCAACGTCTACAAGCCCCCATCCCACTGTCTTGCAGCTCAGAGAAAGTGCGTAACACTTTGGCTTTATGGGTCACCTACGTACAAGCTGAAAGTGTTACGTAATTCGGGTCAGATGTTTCTTGAAACTTGTATACAGGAGACTAGAATAACTAGTTTACACAATGAAGGGTTAGTCTAAATTATTCATCAGGTAAGTTCGAAAAGCGTACCTCGTGGCTTTCGTGCACTGTAGGTGAAAGGCCTGTGACGGAAATGAAAATTCTGCGGCATTGGAGTAGAATCATGGTCGTTTGTTATCATATGTGAAGTAGTTCAAATGTTCAAACGTTTGTTAAGCTCATAGGACTTAACTACGGGGTCATCTGTCCCTAAACTTACAAACTACTTATGAACTACTTACGAAATAGGACGGCACAAATATCCATGCCCCAGGGGGGATGGGAAACCACGACCGCAGTGGCCGTGCTGACCGTGACTGGAGCGCCTCAGTCACCTCGGCCACCGCGGCCGGCTGTGAAGTAGTCCTCGGTTATTAGCGTTCAGCTTACCTTCTCCCCCCCCCCCCCCAATTCAAATACGGAACACATGCAACTGGTCATCGGAGCATTACGCAATACTGTAGCTGTTAAAACATACTGGTTGTTTACGTAAAGGAAAAACAAGAGGCGAGCTCCTGTCTCAGAGGTAATCGTGGGGTGCTTGAGACAGAGCACTTTGCGTAAGCCACAAATGTCAACTGTACGTGTAGACCGTGAATATTTCACAGGAGACAGTGTATAAGTATAGCAGACCGACATAGTTTGTCTTAATAACGATATTATTTATAATAAAAAATATTGTAGATTCACAGCCACCTTGTTGTAATTATGAACTAGCTCTTTACTCACGCAAAATGATGAGTGCTATCGGCAAGGGATTTCAAATCGAAAACGTATTTCTAGATTTCGAGAAGGCTTTTTTGACACAGTAACTTACAAACGGCTGTTAATCAAATTGCGTGGTTATGGAATATCGCCACAGAATTATTACTGGATGGAGGATTTACTGTCAGTAATCGATGGTATGGCATCGACTAAAACAGAGGTGACATCCGGCGTTCCACAGGGTAGAGTTATTGGTCCCCTGCTGTTCCTTATCTACATAAACGATCTGGGAGAAAATCTGAGCACCTCTCTTAGGTTGTTTGTTTGCAGATGACGCCGTCATTTATCGTCTAGTAAAGAAATCTGAAGATGTAAACCAACTGAAGAATACTCTACATATCAGTATGGTGTAAAAGTGGGTAATTCATTCTAAATAATGAGTAGTGTGAAGTCATCCACATGAGTACGAACAGAAATCCGTTAAACTTTGTTTACAAGATAAATCAATAAAATGTTAAGTCCGTGAACTCCATTACATAGCTAGGAATAACTTTTACTTCAGACATAAACTGTAAAGAACACGTTGATAATGTCGTGGGAAAGTTTTATTGGCAGAACCCACAAAAAATGCAAAAGAACTACCAAAGAGACTGCATACACTGCCCTTGTCGGAAGCCATCGAAAGAGTCCAGAGAAGGGCAGCTCGTTGTGTATTGTCACGATACAGGGGAGACAGCGTCACTGAAATAATACAGGATCTGGTGGGATGGGAATCAATAAAACAACGGCATTTATCGCTGCGGCGTCCTCTATTTACGACACTCCAATCGCCAACATTCTCCTCCGAATACAAAAATATATTGTTGACTTCCACATAAAAATAGGTAGAAATGATCATCAGAATAAAATACCAGAAATCAGGGCTCTAACGGAGAGATTCAGGTGTTCTTTCTTCCAGCGCGCTATTCGAGAACGAAATAAAATGTTCAAATGTTTGTTAAGCTTGAGGGACTTAACTGCGGGGTCATCAATCCCTAAACTTAAAAACTACTTATGACGTACCTTATACTAAAGACGACACAAACATCCATGCCCGAGGGGGGGATTCGAACTCCCGACCGTAGCGGCCGTGCAGACTGTGACTGGAGCGCCGCAGACCGCTCGGCCACTGTATCCGCAGATATTATATATGTGGGTGATGCGAGCATCCCAGGATTAGTAGACGGCAGTTCAGTCTTGAAGGCAGACGTGTGTTGCATGTGCAATGAAATCAAGTGAGACGATAGCTGATGAACATAGCCGCAGAAGCCGCCGTGATGGACTCTGAAATATTTTCCGACGTATGTGGACTTTGATTTTAAAACAGTTATCGGAACTCAGAAAGTTGTTGTCGCATTCTGACATGGGATTTTTGGAGAGAACAACGAACTTCAACAGCAATCATTTTAGGAACATTATCCAAGTGATTAAACATTCATATAGCTGTTTTGTTAGCAATATTTGGGACTCAAACTAATCATACCAGATTAACGGATTTAGTGGTTCTCGCCAGACGTAAACATGCAGTGGCATATAAACAATTTTAGTAAAAATGCAAACCTCATGTTATAGTGCGGTGTTTAGTAGATGCCGCCCCAGTTAAACATTCCCTGACGTTGAGATTGAAAGTTTAGTTTTACAAATAAATGTATACGTGTATGGACAGAACGAGCCGAAAGTAGTAGGAATAAGTCATTCCCTATTACAAAGTTCGTTAGTTTAAGGGTCCTTACAGATACAATACCAGTGCCCGGAACTTTTTATTTAACTAATTGCGACACTCAATTTATACCGCTTTAAGTCTCTGATCATAAATTTACAAAAATAGCGCAGATAAGTAGGGTTTCTAGCAGAATAAGAAAATTATTGAAAAATAGAGTTATTGACCATATTCTTCATAGACAATAATAGAATTGGGAAAAGAAAAGTATTAATAAGTATGAAAGCAATATTCCACCATTGTGGTTTGTAAAATGTCATGTTCCGGCTGTGAAACGTAATATGTTGAATGCACAGTATGCAATTTTTATGTTTTAGAGAGCAAACAACAGGTACTTTACGCAACAAATCGTTATATGGCCACCTTTTAAAGCGTCACAACCATGCTGAGGGGCGCATAACTGCTGCGGCGGAGCGGCCGAACGCGTTGAGGCGCTATGTTCTGATGCATGAGGCCGTTCCCCTTTGTGGGTTCGAATCCCCCCTCGGTAACGGTGGTTTGTACTGTCTTTAGTATAAGGTAGTTCATAAGTAGTTTGTAAGTTTAGGGACTGATGACCCCGTAGTTAAGTCCCATAGACTATACAAACATTTTTTGAAACATTTGAACATTTGATGCCTAACTAAATCGTGATAATTCTCCACATCGCATTAAAAGACTGTTACTAAATAATAAAGAAGACATTGAAATCTAAAATAAGTACAAAAATAATTTTACGTCCGTATTGAACGAGCAGTTCTCGCGAAGATATTTTCGTCATTTCTTTGATGACTTGCTATACAATACTGTATTCTCCTGTTTCCATACCTCAAATAGACACATTTACTAATAAGCAACATTTGTTACTGTTCAGTGTTTCTGGCCTAACAACTAATTACTTTTGTAAATTTATCTGTTTCTTAGTATTTTAATCTCTCACTCTCCTATTCCACAGTAGACATCAAATTTTGCTTTATTGGTTCGTAAGTTTACTGGCGCAAAAACTAAGGGTCCTTTTAAATATCTTTTAATTCTAATATTTTAATATCTGCAGTACACGTTTCTAAAATATAGGGTGTTTCAAAAGGGACTTTCCAACTTCGAAAATTAATATATATTTATTAAAAAGAGGTAAAGAGATGGTTTAAGTGTTGTTTCAAAGCGAAACATGAAGTTCTAACTCGCTGCCGGCCGCGGTGACCGAGGGGACTGAGGCACTCCAGTCACGGTCTGCACGGCCGCTATGGTCGGGGGTTCGAATCCCCCCTCGGGCATGGATATTTGTGCCGTCCTTGTTCGTAAGTAGTTCATAAGCAGTTTGTAAGTTTAGGGACTGATAACCACGTAGTTAAGTCCCATAGACTATACAAACATTTGATCATTTTTTTTCTAACTCGCGTAGTTCGTAGTGCAGAATCGTGATGCAACAAGCGATAGCGGCAGTTATGTTAAAGATGGCTGCCTTCACTGGAGCTAGCTGTGTATTTGGTTTGAAGAATCAACGTCGGCGACAACAGTTCAGCGTAAATTTAGTACCAAGTATGCTAAAGATCCTTCTAGTAGGGGTACAATTTATGAGTGGCATAAATGTTTTGTAGAAACGATGTGCTCAGTTAGACATAAGAAAGTACCAGGTTGTCCAAGCACATCTGACGAAGTCGTTGAGCAAGTGAGACAGAGTTTTGTCAACAGCCCTACGAAATCGACCCGCCGTGCATCTCGTGAACTGCCAGGCCCACATACAACATTTTGGCGTGTGCTGAGAAAATGTTTGCATTTGAAACCGTATGATTGTCGCTTTTACAAGCAATTAAAGACGCTGATAAAATTGCCCAGAAGAACTTCTGTGCGGATATATTAGACCGCGTGGATGATGACGAACATTTCTTGGACAACATAACCTTTTCGGACGCGTCAACTTTTCACTTAAGTAACAAGGTTAACACATATAAATGTAGGATTTGTTTCTTTTTTTTTTTTTTTCAAGAACAAACCATCAACGGGATAGTGTACCTGGTATGTTGCCACAAATTTTGATACCACAGATCGATGACGACAAAGAACGAAATATTTACTTCGTACAAGATGGAGCACCACCACACTGACTGACGTCCGGGATTTTCTCAATGACCGTTTTCCAGGTAAATGGATCGGCCGTGCTGCGCCAATTGCACGGCCTGCCCGTTTTCCAGAACTGACCCCGCTAGACGTTTTCTTCTGGGGCTTCATCAAAGTTAAGGTGCACCTACCTGCCTTGCCGGCCTCTCTACCGTAACTTAGACCAAGAATCTACGCCGCCACTGAGCACGTTACACCTGCAATGCTCAGGCGACTTTGGGAAGAAATCAGTTACCGATGGGATGCCTGCAGGATAACCAACGGAAGAAACATCGAACACTTTTAGTTTAAGGTAAAAACCGGATGTGTTTCCTTTGAAGCAACACTAAAACCAGGTCTGTACCTCTTTTTAATAAATTAATATGAATTTTAAAACTTGTAAACTCCCTTTTGAATCACCCTGGATACTGTACTATGATTTTAGAACATCTTCAATTTGTTTTAATATTGTGACCTTTCTCTAAAACTGCTGCCATTTTCACTGTTTTTAATGTTTTACATGTATTTTGCCTAACAACTAATTACATTTATAACTGAATATGTTACCCATACTTTAATGCACTTAATCTTGTCTTTATTAGTATTATGACCATTCTTAATTCTGCTGCTGTACTTTCCTTCCCATAATTACCATTCTCCATGTAAACAGAAATTTTTTTCTTACTTTTCATTCTCTTTAACATGTTTTACAAAGTACATTGTACTTTAATTTAACTTTAAGACTAATTTCACACTAATCAAGGTATTTTCATATGCTGATATGTTATACTTTATAACTTGTAATATCTCGGCTGGTGACGGTTTTGTTCAGGGACTTTGCCGATGGAAGAATTTCCAAACGGCAGTATCCAGCCGGCCTGGGGGGACGAGACGGAGCCAGCAGGAGCCACCCCCAGCTCTCACCTTCACCACCGGCTGCCGCGCCGCATTCTCCCGCTCCAGGGGGCAGCCTGACGAATTGCAGTGGCTTTCTCATAAGAATGTACACTGCGAAACCGGCCTGACATTAGGAGCATGCAGTTAAATGGCGACAACGGACGCAGGAAAGAGAGGCCCTAACAATGAAATGGCCTCGATAGCGTGTGTGCAGATACCAGAGGAGTCGTTTCCAAAAAAGCGACGGAATCGCAGATAAACAGTGGACCCGGCAGAAGGGAAGAAAACTAAACCGCTGCAGTGTACACGTGCGTGAATGGGGATTGCTGTATAGATAAAGTGGTTTCACCAAAACAATATTTTGGCCAGGGAGAAAGACCCTGATAAATGGCATATTAGACAGGGGCCTAACACAGATATAACGTTATCCTTCCTTTCGTACGATGCCATAAGTTGTTAAAATTGATTCCGCGATTGTGATTTGGACAAAGAATTGGTTGTATCGTAATTTTGAATTTGGAATAATTTTGTTAAAACACAGCACAAATTAACATTCATAAACATTAAACGAAATATATAGCGGGTTGAATGTTAAAGTCGGGCACCACACAAAGCAAAGGCTTGTTATAAGACTTACGGAAAGCATCTAGCTGGATCCTATGCTTCGCATTGCAGAAGCTGAAAATGTTAATCTTTTCTTATTTAATATAAGATTCTTCGAGATTCTTTCCGTACTAGACTAATGCTCAGACAGTTCAGTTCGCTTTTCAATGTTGATGAAACATGAAGTTAATGGTAATGATAGAAAGAGGAAAAAATGATCGGGTTTCGTAAAATTACAAAAGAAATGATTGCGGGTTCTGAAATCAAGCAAGGTATTGTATAAGAATGACTAATAGAGGGTGAAATTTCGAAGACATGTGAAGCGATCGTAATGGCGTCTGAACATTAAACTATTACGGACGTCGAGGAGCTGAAAACATCAGAAAATGAATATTTGACGTGGAGGGATTCATTTAAATAAAAGCCAAAGAGAGGGGATAATTTTAAATTTAAGTAATATATTTTAACAACAACTTCCATCACAATTACTTACATTGAATGGATGCATGACTGGAAGACGTCTGTACAAAACGAACACAGACAAGAGAGTGATGAAAACTACGATCGCGGTTCCGTCTTCTCGCTTGTCCGGAAGTGTAAAAATGACGAACGAAGTTAAGTCAGTTATATTGCGACATATAGCGAACCGGAGGCGATAAGCATCGCTGATCAAAAAAAGAGAAACAAAAGAATGAAATAAAATTCTTGTGTATCGTTACACAGACATCTAACTCCAAGAAGATTTTTGGAAATGAGAAGGAATGCAGAAGATAAAAACATGCTTGGACCGTGCGAAAGACGACAGGTTTGCCAGTATCATCTCAGCCCACAGAAAATTTCCACCAGGGACAGAGGCGTGGTCCTGAAAATGGCGATCAGCTTATGGATGACACTGTAAAACCTACCCACCAATCACGAGCCAAAGTGACGAGGAGAAGCTGTAGCTGGGCTTGGTGAGAAACCTCCGACGAAGACGATCCGACACCGGAGAAGCGAGAAGACATCCAGGCAGCTCCGGCCTCGGAAGACGCGGCACTTTGCCAGTGACGCCTTCGCTGGGGAGTCGCGCCGCGCCACACAGCTGCAGAGCCGGGGAGCAGAGCAGGGTAGGCGTGTACGATGCTACCGCGACCGCCGCACACCACACTGCGCCCATCCAACGCCTGACGCCCACATCAAGTTATTTTTGGTGAGAAAGTAAACTACCCATCTTCCCCGTTCATATCTGTCAAGGAAAGTACTTGGGCTCGAACAAACACATATACATCAATATCATACGAGAGATAATCTAAAGATCCCTTATTGCACTAGTGACACTCCCGCATCTGCAAAACTCTGCGTGTGCCTTGCCACATTGCACTTTGACCTGTCGGTTCGCCAGTAGGGACGGTGCAGTGTGCCTTCGAAGTTGCGTTTACTGACATTTTTGTGGCGAAGCGTCAGATGGAGCGGCGATTGATAATCAATCCTGCTAAAGTATTGCGATTGGTTGAGATGAAGTTACCATTCTTCGTGAAGATAGTATTAGTGTAGAAGATGAATCATTCGCATGCTTTCTCGTGTCTGTTACGGTACAGAAATATGAGCATAAGTTAGATACTGTTGTAACACTAACACATAATGATAATAGGGATGATAATTACGAAGAACTCATTGCTAGCGGTAAGTGTGGGAAGAGGCGATGGAAGCAGTAGCAGTGAATAACAACACGATTCCGAGAAGAAGATTAAAGTTGCAACTATCATCACGCCTTTTCATGACAATACGCAAGAGAACATGTACGACGATTATTACATAAGTTATAGTTCAGATATCTGCATTACGTATGGCGTCTACAATTACATCTACAGTGCTATCTAGAGCACGATTGCAAAGTTTTGCATAAAAGGGACTCCCACCAGCACATTGAGGTGTACGTAGAGATACTGTAACCAAACGTTCATACAGATATGTTTGTTCGAGCCCATGTACTTTCCTTGTGAGTCGTGTCGACGCCCAGTCAAATCGACCATGAGAGATTATCGTTTTCATATACCGGGTGATCAAAAAGTCAGTAATAAATCACGGAATAATGTAGATAGAGAGGTAAAAATTGACACACATGCTTGGAATGACATGGGGTTCATTAAAACAGAAAACAAAAAAAGTACAGCTAGACGCGTGAAAGATCTTTTGCGTGCGTGGTTTGGTGATGATCGTGTGCTCAGCCGCCACTTTCGTCATGCTTGGCCTCCCAGGTCCCCAGACCTCAGTCCGTGCGATTATTGTCTTTGCGGTTAGCTGAAGTCGCAAGTGTATCGTGATCGACCGACGTTTCTAGGGATGCTGAAAGATAACATCCGATGCCAATGCCTCACCATAACTCCGGACATGATTTACAGTGCTGTTCACAACATTATTCCTCGACTACAGCTATTGTTGAGGAATGATGGTGAACATATTGAGCATTTCCTGTAATGAACATCCTTTGTCTTAATTTGTTATGCTACTTATTGCTTTTCTGATCAGGCGAAGCATCTGTCAGACATTTTTTTGAACTTTATGTTCTTTTTTTCCATTTTGTGTCAATTTTTACTTCTCTATCTACATTATTCCGTGATTTATTAAGTTCTCGAATTTATACTGACATTTTGATCATCCTGTATTTTAATAAATAAAACTAAATTATATGTGTTACTCCTCTGTATAAACTGTTCTGTTGACAAATCAATCCCTTGAATCCAATTTCCAGAGCAGCCTGGTTACATAATTTATCATTAAATTTCTAGTTTATTTTGTTGCAGTGTGGGAGTTATTCAAGTACAGGCTTGATTTACCACAAATTGCAGACGTTGCTGCTGCCATTAGCGACTGAAACTGGCAATGTATAAGTAATTGATCAAGGTATTTTCGTATGCTGATATGTTACACTTTTAAATTAAAGGCGTTATTGCTGCTGTTAGCGATGGAAACTGGCGGTGTATAAGTAACAGAATGCGTACATCGAATATACGGCGGAAATGATTATTGTTCTTCTTGTAATCTATGCATTTTTATCCCTCTGTACAACAAACTTTTAGCTTTTCTGTCACCGGTCAGCATAACGGCTAACATACAATATTTTGTAGCCGTTTTTAACTCACATTCAAAGATTTTTTCACTGTTAAGTGGCACACTGTGACGACCGGATATTGGCGGATCATCGTCTTCCACCAGCTCGTTGTGATGCCAGTTGTGATGTCTATTGGTAACCATAGTAACCAATAGCGTCTCACAGTTTCATCTTTGCAATGAACATACTACACGACTTTTGTATAAATGCCAATAGAACGCAATCTGTACAGTTACGGGTTCTTTTAAAGATTTTTTTACGTGTGAAGTTTTCTGTAATTTTTACATGTACCTCCGTCGCCCCTTAATTTGTCAATCAGCTCCTCGTCTCTATCGAACTCCTCTTCCGCCTCCTCAGTCCCTTGATTCCTCCATATCTGAAAATTTATTTAGGGGAAGGCGGAGCAAGATGGATAGGTGGGGTAAAACGGCGAAGAACTATAATGTCCAGTTACAGTATTGCCGTCTGTGGATAGCTATGTCTACTCCATCAATACACTGCTCCCAATGTATTGACATTGTTAGACCTTATTGGCGCGACGGGTTCTGTGAGCTTTGCAACGTAGGTACAATTTTTATACTGATTTGCAATATTTTACAATTTTTGGGGCCTGAAACGACTTTTTGTGGTCAATTGTCGGTACTATATATGTATCACTGAATAGTTCGTCTTATTAACAACAAACTGTTGCGTCAGTAGTCACTAATTAGTTTTCACGTATCACTGAATAGTTCGTCTTATTAACAAAAAACTGTTGCGTCAGTAGTCACTAAAAGTTCTCATGTAGACTTAACATAATCTGAACGCATGCTTGGGGCAAGATGATTTGTCCAATCATTACTTACTTATATTATCGTGTATTTACCTCGCTGCTAGTTTTGAACAAATACATTATACGTCGAATATAGTTTACTAATTTATTACAAATTATATCTTAGCTGTAGTTATTTTAACTGAAACTCCTTATAAGATATTAAAAGAAAATAATCCCACAAAATGTCTGCATCTAATCTAAACCTCCTCTCGAAGAAGTATAATGAAACAAATATACCAAAAAAAGAAATTAATCGCAAAAAATTGATGAACGTTACTTACTACTTAAACAATCCTTCATGCTCAAGAGACAAAAAGCTGAAGTTGAATGACAACGAGAAAGAGAGTAAAGACTGTTTACATTGCTACGACTTCTCTGATGGAGGCTGGATACGGTGGTGTACTGCATGCGGACGCTGGATCCACGACTCTGTGCAGGATTTAAAGTGATGGCGAAGAGGCTGTTCACATTTGTGTGTTGTGTGAAAGTAATAGGCCTAAATAATAAATAAATAAATAATAAAAATAAAAAAGACTTGATTTTACAATTCACAAAGTCATATTTTGAAACCTTATCTTCTCATTACTCTGTTATTACAATCATTATTTAAGCTTTAGATATGTATTCATGGTAGTTCCCAGTTTTACCCCGCACATTGGGCAAAACGGGTAGTTTGCAATTTATTTTTGAAATCGAGATATATATGACAAAACGTACCAAGTTTCCATGTTTCTTTGCATGTTATTGTAATTCAATAGTTGAATAAACAAATTATAACCGAAATTATTTTGATTTATTGCTGTCCCTTTTGTAAGGGGTTAAAGGTAACTTCCCCATCTTGACTCGCCTTCTCTATCTCTGTTAAATTTCATGGTGACTCGTGCTGTCTACTTTTATTACTAGGTTTTGAATGTTAGCTGTGCAAAATTTCATCGAGATCGTAATGAAACTGGAGTTTTTGTCGAAATCCGTTGGTAAAGCATCTCCTGTCAGGCATCATACAGTGACTTTCCAATTGTTTCGATGATCAAAAGTGCGGAAGTTTTGTAGGCGGTGGATTAACGGTACTGCAGCGTATAAAATACGAACAAACACGAAGCGGCTGTTTCCCACCGGTCTCTGTGTTTATGACGTCATGTCTCCCACACTGTAAGCCCTGCAATAGAATAAGTAAATCCATTGGCATAAATGGATATTGTTTGCAATATATGTTGTCAATAGATTTAGTAGCAAAGTAGTAGTAAATTTAAACATCGTCCATCATGTAACAGTTTTTAGGCATATCAGTGTTTTTGACGTAATACATCCTGAACTATGCGTCGTATATGTTCGCATCAACATACGACGTGAAAAAGCAGTTGGTCGATTTTAACGCACAGCCGAAAAAAGAGAATTTAGAGATAACAGGTACTCATGGCACAAACTGATATACTAAAAAGAATGGAGAGAAGCTAAATATCTGCAGCAGCTTTGGACCTAAAGTAACGAGCACCACTACGGTCGGGGGTTCGAATCCCCCCTCGGGCGTTGATGTTTGTGTCGCCTTTAGTATCAGGTAGTTCGTAATTAGTTTGTAAGTTTAGGGACTGATGACCCCACAGTTAAGTCCAATAAGCTTTACAAATATCTGAACATTTTTTGAATGAGCACCAAATTTCAAAAACCTACACATGGTAACCACATAGAGGTCGCCAAATCTGATTTGGGGCGAATACGAAATTGATCACATAGGATTTATTTCCTATTTACCTTGCAAATTTCTAACGTCTGACCTCGTAAAAGCGCTTTTGAATCCGATCATCATCTCCTACAAATAAAAACAAAATTTCAACGCAATAGAAGGAAAAACAATATTAACCAAGAAACATGAATATCTGAAACTCAGCAAAGCACAAATCATCGGACAAAGTAATCAGGAAAAATCGTCAGACTGGAACAAACTAAAAGGACAATTCAGGAACCATGAAACTAGGATAAACCCCTCGCATCAGAAAAGACCGCTATTGGAACACAATCTGCGATCAGGCAATAGGCAAACTAATAACAGCCTGGAAAAATTTCAACAGTCACCAAACCGACGAAAATTGGTAGAAATTTTTTAGAACATGAAAACAAACGGCAAAGAAAAATGAAATGACAATAAAGACTTCCCATAATCCAACAGTATTTCAACGAATATAATAGAAGAAAATTCTATAAGATGTTTAGAGAAAATCTACAGGGATACCAAACACACAGTCTGTACTTCAAAAGACCCGACGGCTCGTCGAAAACCAACTAAAAATAAAAAGCTACAAAATATAAGCCCAGCATTTCTGCTCCCTTCCTAAATGTTAACTACCACCCGGTATTCACACATCACATCCGAACTCACAAGCCTCAGATCTCGCAGAAATTACGGCGATAATCAAGATACTCAAGAGCATCAAACACAAAGCGAAGGTTGAATTAACCCGGAACTCTGGAAACGGAACGATCCTCTACTGACACAAAAATGTCATCACCTAATCTCAGACATATTGGAGAATGGTAAAATACCAGAAAACTGGTAATGCGTTCTGATTCAGCCGTTAAACGAACAGGGTGACGAGACCGCCATCAACAACTCTGTGACGTTCAAATGTTTGTAGAACTTACTGGACTTAACTACGGGGCCATCAGTCCCTGAACTTACAAACTACTTTGTTGTTGTTGTGGTCTTCAGTCCGGAGACTGGTTTGATACAGCTCTCCACAATACACTATCCTGAGCAAGCCTCTTCATCTCCACATAAGAACGGCAACCTACATCTGTCTGAATCTGCTTACTATATCCATCTTTTGGTCTTCCTCTGCAGTTTTTAGCCCACACATTTCCCTCCAACGCTAAATTCACAATTCCTTGATGTCTAAGAATGTGTCCTACCAATCTATCCCTTCTTTTAGTTAAGGTATGCCAGAAATTTCTTTTCTCACCAATTCTGTTAGGTATCTCCTCATTAGTTACGCGATCCACTCACCTAATCTTCTGCATTCTTCTGTAGCACCACATTTCAAAAGTCTCAATCCTCATCTTATCCGCACTGTTTATCTTCCATGTTTCGCTCCCATACAAGGCAACACTCCACACAAATGCCTTCAGAAAGGACTTCCTTAGGCTTAAAACTATAACAAACTACATATGAACTAAGCGCACACTCCGCTGCAGAGTGAAGTTTCATTCTGGAAACATCCCTTAGGCTGTGGCTAAGCCATGTCTCCACCATATCCTTTCTTCCAGGAGTGCTAGTCTTGCGTGTTTGCAAGAGAGCTTCTGTGAAGTTTGGAAAGTAGAAGGCGAGGTACTGGCAGAAGTAAAGTTGTGAGGCGGCATCGTGAATCGTGTCGGGATAGCACAGTCGGTAGTGCGCTTGCCCGCGAAAGGCAAAGGTCCCAGGTTCGAGTCCCGGTTCCGGCACACAATTTTAATCTGCCAGGAAGTTTCATATCAGCGCACACTCCGCTGCAGAGTGAAGTTTCATTCTGGATACATATGAACTAAATTATACTAAAGACGACACAAATATCCATGCCCGAGGGGGGATTCGACTCCCGACCTTAGTGGCCGTGCAGACCGTGACTGGCGCGCCGCAGACCGCTTGGCCACCGTTGCCGGTCCCTGTGACGTGCAAAATCCTCTCCAAAGCGTTTCCAAACAGAACTGAACCCCAGGTGAACCCACGACTTGGTGAATAACAATCCGGATTCAGAAGAGGGCGAACACGTACGGAATAGATCTGGAACCTAAGGACGATACTACAAATAAGAAGAAGCAGGAAGGGCCGGCTGCGGTGGCCGAGGGGACTACAGCGCGTCAGTCACGGTCTGCACGGCCACTACGATCGGGGGTTCGAATCCCCCCTCGGGCATGGATATTTGTGCCGTCCTTAGTGTTAGCTAGTTCATAAGTAGTTCGTAAGTTTAGGAACTGATGACCCATAAGTTTCACAAACATTTAAACATTTTGAAAAAGCAGGAATACAGTAGGTTCATTAATCGATTGCAGGAAAGCATATGACTCAACAGACCGCGAAACCCTCTTTAGAACCTGGAAGAATTCGGAGTCGATCGAAAGAGCCTAAAAATCGCAGATCAGACGCAAGAACAACTTCCACGTTGAAATTCATGGTTGAAGTATCGTAAACTTGTGAAATTAGTAGTACGGCACAAGGACTGACGATCCTTGATTCTTTTCAGCATTGTTCTAGAAAAGCTCATCAGAGAATTGGAATCTCATGTAAAAAACTGGTTTCACAAAAGAAAACTATACTGAAGTAAAACGCCTTGCTTTCGCGTACGATATTGCGATTATTACAAGCAGGATAGAAGTGATTCACGCAGTTGAAAAACTGTATGAAATTGCATGAAAACTACAATGCATAGTTCGCGGAAAGGAACGCAGTATAGGGAAAGACGGCCAGAAAATAAGTCTTCGCTAATAACGAAACATGGAAGCAAGTAAGTCATTTTAAATATCGTGAGGAAACTATACCGTCATCAGGACTGAACAGACTCTCCAATGAACAACGTACAACCAAGCTGCAAAAAGGATATCAACTAACGTGGGCTTACTAAAAAAAGAAATGGATTTCGACAGACGCAAAATTGAAACATCACAAATCTTTCTTCCAGAAGCAACATACGCAACTGAGACAATGGTAATGGGAGGTCACAGAAAAATTTGGGAAATAGAAAAACAAAACGAAAAATTCTTATGATTCTTTACAGAACAAGCAACATAAACGGTATTTTGATGAAGAGACCTCAGAAGGAACTCCATCAAAAGGCAAGTACAATAACCGAAGAAATTAGGAAACACCGAGCAAAGTTTTACTCACACATCTACAGGATGAACACTAGAACAGAAAATAAACTACTCGATATCATAATTCAAAGTTAATGAGGCAAAGAGAGGCTAAAGGAATCCAAAGAGGTATTCAACACATGAAAGTAGAAAACCTCTAAGACCGTAGCGAGTGCCGGAGTAAAATCCTGAATGTGAAGTTTGAACAAAAAACAACGCAACAACCTGGTAAAAAGGGCACAGACAAACGGAAGAGAGAACGTTCTGAGAAGGTGAAGATTTTCTGGGAATGGAAGAGGTAAAACATCCAAAAATAAACTCATATATTCAATTTCAATCGCTCTGCTAAAAGGGAATAATCGATTACCTAAATAATAATAGACGTATATCTATATACTATCAGAGTAACTGGAATTGCCCGGATATAATTGGTTAAATAAATAAAGTATATTACACACTAGCATTAAAATATGGCGTTGCGCCAATGTGGGGGGAAGGGGCTGAGCTGGCCATATATAAAATTGACCGTTGCTGCAGTATTCCGCAGTTGATTTCCACAGCCAACGGTTCCCGACATGCCATTCATCACGAAAGAAGGCTATATATGTGGAAGAGACCAGGAAGGTATCAAATTGACTAAACAATGGTAAGTCAAAGGTTTAGAAATCAGGTTTTAAACTATAACATATATCAAGGGGCAAATATAGACTCTGACCATAACTTATTGGTTATGAACTGTAGATTAAAACTTAAGAGACTGCAGAAAGGTAGAGAAGTTAGGAGGTGGAACCTGGACAAATTGAAGGAACCAGAGGTGGCTGACAGTATCGAAAGGAGCATTAGGCAAGGATTGTTTGAATCTAAGGGAATTACACTACTGGCCATTAAAATTGCTACACTAAGGAAAAATGCAGATGATAAACGGGTATTCATTGGACAAATATATTATACTAGAAATTACATGTGATTACATATTCACGCAATTTGGGTCCATAGATCCTGAGAAATCAGTACCCACAACAACAAACAAGCTCCGGCCGTTAGAACGGCCTTGATACACCTGGGCATTGAGTCGAATAGAGTCTGGATGGCGTGTACAAGTATAGATGCCCATGAAGCTTCAACACGATACCAAAGTTCATCAAGAGTAGTGACTGGCGTATTGTGACGAGCCAGTTGCTCGGCTACCATCGACCAGAAGTTTTCAGTTGGTGAGAGATCTGGAGCATGTACTGCCCAGGGCAGCAGTCGAACATTTTCCGTATCCAGTAAGGTCCGTACATGACCTGCAACATGCGGTCATGCATTATCCTGCTGAAATGTAGGGTTTCACAAGGATCGAATGTAGGGTAGAGCCACGGGTCGTAACACATCCGAAATGTAACGGCCCTGTTCAAAGTGCTGTCGAGGTGATCGAGACGTGTAACCAATGTGACCCCCATACTATCACGCGGGTGATACACCAGTATGGCGATGACGAACACACGCTTCCAATGTGCGTTCACCGCGATGTCATCAAACACGGATCCGACCATCATAATGCTGTAAACAGGAACTGAATTCTTCCGGAAACAAGACGCTTTGCCATTGGTGCACCCAGGTTCGTCGTTGCGTATATCATCGCAGGCGTTCCTGTGATGCACGTCAAGGGTAACCACAGCCATCTTATGTTGCTGCAAAAGTCGTCGCACTATTCGTGCAGATGGTTGTTGTTAACTCAGGGATCGAGACGTGGCTGCACGATCCGTTACAGCCACGCGGAAAGATACCTGTCATCTTGAATGTTAGTGATAAGAGGTCGTTGGGTTCCATCACGGCGTTTCGTATTGCCACTCCTGAACCCACCGAGTCCATATTCTGCTAACAGTCATTGAATCACGACCAACGCGAGCTGCAATGTCGCGATACAATAAACCGCAATCGAGATTTGCTACAATCCGACCTTTATTAAAGTCGGAAACGTGATGGTACGCATTTATCATCCTTACACGAGGAATCACAATAACGTTTCACCAGGCATCGCCGGTCAACTGCTGTTTGTGTATGAGAAATCGGTTTGAAACTGCCCCCATGTCAGCTCGTTGTAGGGTGTCGCCACCGAATGCTGGCGGAATGTGAATGCTCCGGAGAGCTAATCAAGTGCATATCACAGCATCTTATTCCTGTCGGTTAAATTTGGCTTCGGTAACATGTCATCTTCTTGGTGTAGCACTCCGGAGAGCTAATCAAGTGCATATCACAGCATCTTATTCCTGTCGGTTAAATTTGGCTTCTGTAACATGTCATCTTCGTGGTGTAGCAATTTGAATGGCCAGGAGTAGTGGAGGTCGCAGAGGGTCATATTGTCACGTTGTAAACTGCAGGTGGTTTGGAATTCGAAGGCTTGTCGTTAATAGAACACAACGTTTATTGCTATCACAATCGTACACTTAGTACATACTGCTTCCTGCTTGGAGTGATCCACTATTTATACGTAGAAAGATTTTCCTGGAACTTACAAGTACATCCCACATGAGAAACATGTAGAACATTCTGGAAATAGAAATACAAACAAATAGATATTTTCTACCCATGGCGGGATTTGAACTGGGGACTACAAGCATAGCGATCTGCGATGGTAACCATTGCACCACGTGTTTCGTCGGGAGACTCACGGTATTGCTCCCCTTCCTCAAAGAACAGCGACCCGCTGTTAGGTTCCCTTTGGAGTCAGCTGCCGTGACCTGGATCTTGTCATGGGACCTCTGTATGGCAGTTTCAAAGAATCCTTCCATTCTGCCTGCACGTCTTTCTTACGGTGACTATGGTCGGCGTCAAAGTTTCCTGTCCTGGCTTCAACATCTTCACAACTGTCTTCATAATCCGTGAACAAGAGGCTGCTTTTGTCTATCTTTTCTAATAATGATTATGCAGCCAAGATCGCATTTTTCATTTATTGTGTTACCGGTTACTGGACTTCAATTAGTATTGTACTTAGACTTTGAAGTACCTCACTTCAAAACCATTAGAAGATGGATATGTATTTTTTATTTGTGACTACTAATTTTATGTTTAACGATGCCTCAACCTGGATGTACTATTTTAGTATATAAAAATGTCGTGAAATTGTGTAAATTACGACAGGTCTGAAGATGGCGTAGAGCACGCCGAAACCGGTATCATAATAAATGAAAAATGCGATCTTGACCGCATAATCATTATTAAACAATTATAGATCGCCCCATTGAACTAAGAGTTCCTTATATAATATAGTCTATCTTTTCTTTGGGTTCGTGGCAAGGCTTCATACGGAGAACGTGCACAATGTCTCTTCGTTTTTGTCGTTTTGAGGACGGCTCGTAATCCTTGACTTTGTATGTGACGTCTGACAGGCGGCATATGACACGATACGGACGACAGTATCGCTTCAGTAACTTTTCCGGTAGCGCAACATTCCGTACAGGGGTAAAAATCCATACCATATCTCATGGGATGTACACAGCAGGTCGGTGCTACTCGTTATAGCGCTGTTGGTCCTTCTCCCTGGCCCCAGTGTCCGTATGCAATTGTCTTGCTTCTTCGATCCTCGTGATGAATTGTTTCGCATAGTCATTCTAAGTGTCGTCCGGTTGGAACGGGAACAGCGTATCCGTTGTCGTGTCAGCTTCACGACCATGGAGCAGGAAAAACAGCCTTTAGTGTCTTGCCTGTATTATAAGCAGATGTCACGACTGGGAGTATTGTATCCCAATCCTTCTGTCAACAGCGACGTACATCGACAGCTTATCTGCTAACGACTTGTTAAAAAGTCCTGAAAGGCTATTTGAAGATGGAACGCAGTTGTTATTCTGTGGACAATGTTGGAAAGTGACATTACTTCTGATACTAGTTTTGACATGAGTACTTTCCCTCAATCATATATCACCACACTTGTTGCACCGGCTTCAAAATATATATTTCTTATACTAGGAAATTTGCGATCTCTGAGGCTTCTGCAGTCCGCACAGGTTTCGCGACAGCGTAGTGTGTAAGGTAGTCAAGAGCAAACTATTATCCATCGGTTACCGGTTGTAGACGTGGGGAACTTACATAAAAGGTCGATTGCGACGGAATGGCGGAATGGAGCCTCTGCAGGGGGGGATTGGTACCAGATGACCTACAGGTAATTGCGGGCCATGATTCCGTCCCTGGCACTCTTTACAGTGACTCACACAGTGCTTGACAGATCGGTAGAGACCTTGCCAGTAATACCTGCGTCTGATCTGTCTAGGGTCTTCACGAATCCCAGGTAACCGGATATTGGAGAATCGTGGATATACTTGAGATGAGCTGGAACAACCAGTAACCATTTGGGGCCCACTAGATCGTTGTTGCTCTTATACAATATTCCGTTTACAAGTTGAAACTCTCATTTGGTTGGTTCCCCTTTCTCCAATGCCTCTATGGTATGTAATAATTCTGGATCTTTACTAAATTCAGCTGTAATGTGACCTAAGTGAGGGCTGAAATTTCATCCATGCTCTTGTGTTCGAAAGACAGTCGGCGTTCGTGTGTTTGCGCCAATGTTTGAATACCACAGTAACGTAGTACTCTTAGAGTCTTAGTGCCCATCTTGCTAGTTGGATGGATCCCTCAAATTGGCCATCCAACATAAGATTGGGGGTCTGCCACGACGTTGAATGTTTTACCGAATAAATAAGGCCAGAACACGTTGACAGCCCAGATAACTGCGAGACATTCTTTCTTAGTTGTATAATTTATCTCGGACTTTGTGATTACTCTTGATGCATAGGCTCTCACTTTTTCAGCACGTTCCTGAACTTGTACAAGCACTGCACCAATCCTATTATCTCTAGCGTCTGTGTGGTTTCCTCATTTTCGTCATATAAGGCTAAAATATGCGGGTTAGAGCCTCTGTAAGTGCCCGGAAAGCTCTTTATTTTGTCTCTTGGCGTCTTCCTGCAGAAGTTGTCGCAATGGACGTGCCTTGTTACAAAAACCCTTATGCGAAACTATGATAGTATGAGCACAGCCCGAGGAAACTTCTCGTAGCACAGATGTGCTGAGGAGTTGGAATTCCATGACGACTTTTACTTTATCTGGATCAGGATGGACACCATCTTCATTCACTAGGTGCCCCATGATTTTTCTTTCTTTGGCGACGAAGCGACACTTGTTTGGACTGTGGTGGAGTCCGACTGTCACACATGTGTACACTCAGTACAGACTGCCTCCTGATAGGAATGCTCCACTATTGAACCATAGAAAGAATTTCCTGGGGACGTTATTTTGTTGTAGGTAACATTGTCAAATCAATAATAATAGCATAATCTGCACCACAGCGCCAAAGACAAAACAACTGAATGCTGAAATATAATAACATAAACCACACTCACGACGACACTCACAGCCACGTACAGACGGCAACGTAACACAACCTCCAAGACGGGTAAACTAAGGCCTGAGAACTGTCTACACGACGTACCAAGCGGCAAAATGTTGTTCATCAACAACAATGTGACTTTAAGGAATAATACACAAATTACGGTATTAATCAGCTTTTAATACGTTGTTGTCGAGGAACAACACTGCGAATGAAAGGGTTAATAAACGATTGTGACGAATAACAGACCCTCAAACGCCACCCCCTCCTCAAAATTTATTCTCCGACACACACAATTTCTTATACTATTTGTGAATTATTTTATGATAACGCCTCGCTTGCACAGGGGTAGAGTGTCAGACTACGCATCCAAAGGTCCCGGGTTCGATCCCCGCTAGGTCCTAGGATTTTTATCTGTCACGTTCCACTTCTTTCACCTCTGGCAGTATTGCTCATGTGAAAAATACCGAGTAGCACCGTGGTTCGGAACCCACGTTAAACTGTAGGTCCCTCTATTAAGTGGCTGGGTAAGTCAGTTCGAAGGTCGGAGAAAGGCAACAGCATACCACCTCCAAATAGGACCATGCCTAGTAAAGCACTGTGGTGTTCAACCCAATCTTCGGATTGTTGACTGCTTTACTTTTTATTACACACTTCGCAAAACTTGAGCCGCTGTTCGCCATCCGTCCTATAATCCAGATGTCCCACAATGCCACGTGATAATGGCCGTGCGCCTTAGACGCGTTGCTGTCGCGATTGCTACCCGTCGGAAGTTAAAGTCCTTCCTCGACAATGTATGTGTTTGTGTGTTTTCTGTGTGTGTGTGTGTGTGTGTGTGTGTGTGTGTGTGTGTGTGTGTGTGTGTGTGTTGTAAGTCTAGTAACCAATGACGATTGCAGTTTGATCCGACAGCTTTACAAACATTTGTGACACATCGGACTTCCGTCTCTTTGCTACCAGCTGAAATGTACCCATCTCAAAATTTTCAGCCAAGACCAGAATAGGGTAACGTGTTCGCTACATTAGCGACCCGTCAGAAAGCGATGTTCAGACATAAACAGATCATAGCTATGTGGCAACGACAATAAGTGATCGTTTCGTGTTACAGTAAACTACCGGCTGCTCGACAATGTTGCTTCACGACTCGTACAATCTGAAATGTACCGATCTCAAAATTTCCAGCCATGAGTAGAATAAGGTTCCGTGTTCGCTACAATAGCGTCCCGTCAGAAAGCGATGATCAGTCATAAACAGATCAAAGCTAAGTGGCAACGACAATAAGTGGTCGTTTCGTGTTACAGGAAACTACCGGCTGCTCGACAATGTTGCTACACGACTCGTCGCTAATAGGCAGCTCCGCCTCTCGGTGAGAGCTGGCGCACGTCGTGTGGCGGCTGGGACGCCGGTCGCCTGAAATATTCACGCCCCGTGGGGCGTCGCCCGCAGCCGCCGGTGTCCGTCAAGTGCCGTCACGGGCGATAGTGTGGCCGCGCGACTCAAACTTTGATCGGATTCCCCTTAGAGGCGGTCTTATCTCCAGCCGTAAATCATCCGCGCCGATGGGGTTGCCTGCCTGCAGGCGCCACCTCGTCTGGGGCTGCAGCAGAAGCAGCAGCTGTTGCCAAACTAGAGGCGTAGCTGCCGCCTCGCCTAGGAAAACATGTCGCTTACCCGCTCTGCACTAACCGACAGGCCTTCCGGAAACAAACGAGTCTTCTGAGTTGTGCTTATCACGATTAGTCAATCCATCCATCCATTCCTGTATTAATTCGTCCTATTCCGTAGATCAAGGCCGGCCAAACGCTTCACACTATGCAGAGGTGCAGGAGTGCTGCACATGTGAGGCAGCGAGCAACAGCGACATCTGTTATCAGACGCCAGCAGATAATGAACGGCGACGACTCCACTTCCTGGTTTATGCGGAACAAGCAATAGCTAAACACAAAATGTTCAAATGTTTGTAAAGCTTATGGGACTTAACTACGGGGTCATCAGTCCCTAAACTTACAAACTACTTATGAACTACTTACAAACTAGGACGGCACAAATATCCATGCCCGAGGGGGATTCGAACCCTCGACCGTAATGGCCGTGCAGACCGTGACTGAAGCGCCTCAGTCCCCTCGGCCACCGCGGCCGGCTAGCTAAACACACCCAGTCTCGTTACAGTGCCTATGTAGGGAGAGAATGGCCATGTGTGAAACCACTTCTGATTGGTTGAGAGCGCACGACGCCATGTTTTTACCAGACTTGGCGGGCTTTACATGTGAACAATAACTGTAGAGGTTCATAAATGTTTCAGACGGCGATTTATCTGCGCAGTCTTTTACAGGTTGTATTACAGTATGTGCTGCGGCTAAAGTCTCCATGGGTAGCTCGCGGTGCGTCCGTAGCTGTGTTAGGTTGGCAACGTAGTACATTTCGAGTAGCTTATGGCGTGTACGATAATTCAGTTATTGACTGGAGACGGGTACATCGACGAATATTATTTTTACACATATGTCAAGATTTTAAGGGTTGTGATAGGCAGGAACCTAAGAGTACAGCTTCAATGGTTGTGAGCGAATTTTATGACTTTTTCCGAATATGTCATGATATTAAAGGAAGTGGTTAGGCAGAAACCGAAGGGTACAGATTAAATTGTTGCAAGCATTTTACCAAATTATGAAATTGAAAAAGTTATTGCAAATCGTATCAGACACACACGTATTTCGATTTTGCGTAACAACAAAGAGTTACATCTGAACAGAAAGACAGTGCATGTGGACAAATGTCGTTTTGTAGTGTGCGATCTTCTACACTCGAACGCTTTGATTCATTTCAAAAATAAAATCATTGAAACGTGATGTTAACACATTCATTTTCACATCATGTAAACAATGTCTGCCGCCATTCATCTCAGCATCCAAAGAGACTGTTGCCAACACTGACGCTTCACGTCACGTAAATACATTAGTCCATGCCGCTGATCGAGACATTTACTGGTACTGCTGTACTTTTGGGCGTCTTCCGTCTTTTCTGTTTCGTAAATTAACATCAATAACCTTCCCATTGCTCGGTCTGTGACGATAAATTTAGACTTCGCGGAAATTTTTAACATCAAACATTGAAGTGATTTACTGAGCGTAATTAATATTATGCATTACATGATCATTAAGTCCAGTCAAGAGACATACCATGTGGTTCTGCTGTTGACACTAAAAATCGCATTGAAGATAACTATATGATGCTTGTGTTCCTAAGGAATAAGGAAAGACGGCGGTGAAATAACCGAGAAAGCGGGAACCGTGAAGGCCTGTTATGGAAACCATGAAGTTATTCCTGCTGTATGAAGCAAATATTTTCTGCTTTCCCCCGCCAAAATCAAGGCATTCGTTAAAGTCAGTAAGAGAACTACTATCCGAGTAATTCCTACGAGGTGTGGGGGTGGCGTACTGAATTTGTAATGTGAAGGTCGCGAGTTCGATTTCGGTAAGCGGTAAAACTTTTTGTAGACCGTATTTTCTAGTTATTTGTTAGTTCATAGTTTTGGTTTTATACATGTCATGCTAGGTGGTACGTTTTAACATGGCTACGGCAGCTCCCCATTGTCTACGTATTATTTACAAACCTATAATTTATAATGGCATGTAACACAAAAAAGGAGGAGGCGGGACTATTGAGCTGTTGTAGATATACAGTTTCGTTATTTGAGTGTTTCTGCTCTTTCAGTATAGTTAGTATCGGTATTTTTCCGATTTCATGTGGTACTGTGTTCCTAAAATTATGTTCAGAATGACCTTTTTGGTATTTCCCAGTGTAGGAAAATTTGAATAAGATCGACACAACACACTTGAAATTATGTGGGGTCGGAAATTATTAACAGTCTACTAATGTCAGCGATGGATATGCAGACAGAAATCTGAAATAGCATCAGTGTCTTAGAGATACATAACATGAAATACCTCTCATTCTTATTAATCAACTGCCAACTGTTGAAGTTAATAGTACATAAAATTTGCTTCAAGAGACTGATTTGCTTATAAATTTATTATGTCTATATAAACATTGAAGAATGGCATCTGTGTTAAGGAAGCTGGAAGATGTGCTTTGGCTTGATGGGTCGAACTGCTGCCTTCTTCCAATGGTTAAGTGGTTGCATTTGTGCCTGGGTCACTATCTAAACGCACGTCCCGCCCGCAGTCTGGTAAAAACATAGCTGACACAGACCGGTTGGCCACGCTCTCCTTAAGTTGCACATGCGCAGCAACACCGCGCGTGTGCTGAATTTCTGGCCAGCTATGTTTTAGATGTTTCCATCTGGCGTTTACGCTCGCCCGAACGGAAAGGCACGTAGTTCTCTGACCGTCCGGTCAATGTAGACACTTGGCTCGCATCGATCAACTACATTAGATTTTTTCGTGCTAGTTCGAGCGTGCCATGTGTATGGATCCCAGATTTTAAGTTAAAATAACGGGACACTTCAGTAATAAAGATATTACAATTTGTACTCACCTTTGTGAGGCGTATGTGGCATTTACAGTCACTTCCACTGCTAGAAGTGCTGCTAGGTAATGTTGCTGTTTTTCCTAGGGTTTGGGAACTGTATTTTGCAGATCCATGCATCAGCAACAAAATTTTCCGGTTTTTAAAACGGTGAAGAACGTCCCCACCCTTATTGTCACTGAAATAGTGTTTTACTTTTGGTTAGTAAATCAATTGCTTTGCTAGACACTCCCGCAACATTTCAAATTCATATGTTCAAATGTTTGTATAGCTTACGGGACCTAACTACGGGGTCATCAGTCCCTAAACTTACAAACTACTTATGAACTAGCTAATACTAAGGACGGCACAAATATCCATGCCCGAGGGGGGATTCGAACCCCCTACCGTAGTGGCCGTGCAGACCGCGACTGGCGCGCCTCAGTCCCCTCGGCCACTGCGGCCGGCTCGCAACATTTACATGCGTGTGTTTCCTAGTTTTAACTGAACAGCTGAGGATATTTTGATCTTCTTCTTTAAAACGCAAACTATGGCGTAATTTTGATATATCGGACGGTGTATGTTGCGATTGGATGTGCTTACATTGAGAGTTTATTTAGTTAGTTGTGATTTAATGTCGACGCCGAAGGCTATGTGGGGATACTTTGGTGTTACGATTTGCCACCAGACAGATGTGACCGATATCGAAGCAAGATAGTTGGATTCAGTTGGCAGCAGGAAGCTCAGGCTCGAAAGAGGAGGAAGAACATATTGGGATCCTATGTTAACACACCGATAGGCTATCGCGCCAATTAAGTGTATGGATGGTTTATTTCAAAGCGCACGGTCGATTTTCTTTCACATCCCTGAGAATATCAAATAATATCATGAGCTTCGTCTCCAGTGACCAAGACGTTGACGGGACGTTCAACCTAAATCTTCCTTCCTTCAAGTAGGCTACATCACTAACAGAACTGCTTGTTGTTGTTGTTGATGATGATGAAGAATACAGTGGATACGAAGTGTGCAACCGCCGCAACGTGGTTGTCTAGCCTAATACTGATCCTTTATAAAATGCATTCTAGAACCATCGCTTAGTAAACACACTAGTTTCAGTCGTAGACCATGATCATACATAAAGAGGTATTAAAACAGATTAGGAAAGTGCATTACATAAGATTAAATCTGGGTGATAACAGCACAAGTCAGTAACACTAAAAACAACAAACTGTATCATATTTAACTAAACCATCACTCAATCACGCATAATGGAGGTGAATGAAATGTTACGCTACTGCACTGCCTCATTCGTCGAGTTTTTCCGCACTGGCAGAGCGTCGCTTTTGCCGCGTTGCATCCATGTAGTCGCACTTCTGAAGTCAGTTTCCTCTACTACAATGTAAGTGTTAACACGCCCACCCCAGAGATACTTCAGCATGATTAACCTTCAGCCCGTACACCATCTTACGGTACACAAAGCGAACACTCGGTCTGTAGACTGGGTGCCGTTTCTTTCAGTTTTTTTCGGCATTTTTATCATCTGATTGTATTAAAATCCTTTTAGTGCACCAGTCGTTCTCCTCCCTCCCCACCATACCCCCCCTCCCGCAATAGTTCTCTCACACACTTGATATGTAGATTTTTCCCAATTTTACAGACTTGCAGTTGACTGTGAAAGGACAAAAAAAAAAAAACACACTACTTGAGGGTACCGGGATTCTTTGGACCGAGAAAAATAAAGACATTCCGCGTACACCTCGATCATTTTTGACCGGGAGTGGAGAGTGCAATTTGTTAATTACTGAACTGAAGATAGATGAACGATGAAGAAAGGACTTATTTCTACTTCCTCTTCAACGGCCTTGAGACTCTTTGGAGGGCAGAGCGCTGATACGCACTCAGAGAGAGAAGGAGAGGGAAATGACCGGTGTACGGGCTAAAGGTCAATTTCATAAAATACATTTTTAAAACCATCGCCTGTTTATTAAAAACCTTATATATCAACCAGTTTCGGTCAATAGACCATCTTCATATATAAAAAGGTGTTAAAACTTAATGGTAAAATGCATCAAATACAATACATCAGGAGTCAGAATAACTAAAAATATTAAAAATACATAAAAGGTAAGAACAGACTGTTTTACCTATTCTGTTGTGTTGACTGATAGGTTTTATCTAAATTGATCACTGTAATATTTTTAATTACACTGACTCCTGTTTGTCTCAACTAGATGTATTTTATTTGATGCATTCTACCATTCAGTATTAACACCTTTTTATATACGAAGATGGTCTATTGAGCGAAACTGGTTGATATATTAGGTTTTTAATAAACAGCGGATGGTTTCAAAAATGCATGTTATGAAATATATGACGGCTGTTGAATGTCGCCTCACCATAGCATTCTAAACGTTAATTACCCGTCAAAGGCACCTACAACAACATCATCCACAACAACATAGGAAGTAGTTTTAAGTAATGGTGAAAACACTACATTAACTACATAAAGGAATAAACATTTAAAATCGCATTTTAACTCTGACATACCCCTTGAGATACAGTACGTGATAAAAAGTATCCAAACGTTCCCTAAACATACGTTTGTCATTTTAAGGTGCATTGTGCTGCTACCTGCTCTCAGGTACTCTCGTGAGAGAGTAGATATAGTGCTCCGCGGAACTCACAGACTTTGAATGCGGTCACATCCTTGTAACGGACTGGCCTGACGTGAATCCTACAGAACACCTTCGGAATTTTTGGAACGCCAATTTCGTGCTAGGCCTCATCGTTCTACATCGATACCTCTCCTCAATGCACCACTCAGTGAAGAACGGGGGCCAGCCGCGGTGGCCGAGGGGACTGAGGCGCTCCAGTCACGGTCTGCACGGCCACTACGGTCGGGGGTTCGAATCCCCTCTCGGGCATAGATATTTCTGCCGTCCTTAGTCTTAGTTAGTTCATAAGTAGTAGATGGTGATGACCCCGTAGTTAAGTCCAATAAGCTATACAAACACTTTTTTGAAGAACGGGGTGCCATTCCCCAAGAAACCTTCGAAGACCTGATTGGACGTATGCCTGCGAGGGTGGAAGCTGTCATCAAGGCTAATGGTGATCCAGCACCATATTTAATTCCAGCATTACCGATGGAGGGCGTCACGATCTTGTAAATCATTTTCAGCCAGGTGTCCGGATACTTTTGACATCATAGTGTATGTCTTCACTCAGACAAGGGGGAGGGGCCCAGAAAGGCTACCCTCAGGTAGTTAAAGTAAGACCGAATTCCTTCATTTCGATGGAAGCACTGCATGATGGTTCCATGCAGAAGAATGAATGAATACCTCTGTCAGCTAAAATACAAAACAGTCGTTCCATTTCAAAGAAAGAAAAAAAACTACAGCCAATTTTTACTTTGAAAAGACAGAACGAGTAATTAAGATAGTATTAAGGTATAGAATGTTTTCTTTTGGTTGCTCCAACAAACTCCCACCACTTTTTTTAAAATTTTATTTTATTTTATTTTTGCTGCTCTACAATACGAATTCGTGTTTAAATTTTAAAAATGCTAAGACGGCTACACAGTTCAGCTGCAGTGATTTTCGACACTGATCTGAACGAACTTTTCTTGCTTGAAATCCCCCGCCGCAGCGGAGCGGCCGAGCGCATTGAGGCGCTATGCTACGATGCGCAAGGCCGTTCCCCGTCGGGGGTTTGAATCCCCCCACGGGCATGGATATTTGTGCCGTCCTTAGTGTTAGCTAGTTCATAAGTAGTTTGTAAGTTTAGAGACTGATGACCACGCAGTTAAGTACCATAAGCTTCTCAAACATTTCAACATTTTGAAAAGCAGGAATACAGTAGTTACATTAATCGATTACAGGAAAACATATGACTCAACAGACCGCGAAACCCTCTTTAAAACCTGGAAGAATTCGGAATCGATCGAAAGAGCCTATAAATCACAGATCAGACGCAAGAACAACTTAAACGTTGAAATTCATGGTTGAAGTATCGGAAACTTGTGAAATTAGGAGTACGGCACAAGGACTGACGATCCTCGATTCTTTTCGGCATTGTTATAGAAAAGCTCATGAGAGAATTGGAATCTCATGTAAAAGGTATCCAAACAAAAGAAAACTTTACTGAAGTAAAACGCCTTGCCTTTGCGTACGATATTGCGATTATTACAAACAGGACAGAAGTGATTCACGCAGTTGAAAAACTGTATGAAATTGCATGAAAACTACACTGCAAAATTCGCGGAAAGGAACGCAGTATAGGGAAAGACGGCCAGAGAATAAGTCTTCGCTAATAACGAAACATGTCAGTCTGTCATTTTAAATATTGTGACGAAACTAACCGTCATCAGGACTGAACAGACTCTCCAATGAACAACGGACAACCAAGCTGCAAAAAGGATATCAACTAACGTGGGCTTACTAAAAAAAAAAAAAAAAAAAAAAAAAAAAAAAATGCATTTCGACAGACGCAAAACTGAAACAATACAAATATTTCTTCCAGAAGCAACATACGCAGCTGAGACAATGGTAATGGGAGGTCACAGAAAAATTAGAGAAATAGAAAAACAAAACGAAAAATTCTTATGATTCTTTACAGAACAAGCAACATAAACGGTCTTTTGTGAAGAGACCTCAGAACGAACTCCATCAAAAGACAAGTACAATAAACGAACAAATTAGGAAACACCAAGCATATATATATATATATATATATATATATATATATATATATATATATATATATACTAGTCAGAGTAACTGGCACTGCCCGGATATAATTGGTTAAATAAATAAAGTATTTTACACTCTAGCATTAGTACCTGGCGTTGCGCGAATTTGGGGGAAGGGGCTGAGCTGGCCATATATAAAATTGACCTTTGCTGCAGTATTCCGCAGCAGTTTGTGTCGTCTTCAGTATGAGGTAGTTTCTAAATTTAGGGACTGGTGACTCCGAAGTTAAGTACCTTAAGCTTAACGAGCATTTGAACTTTTGAACACCTCGAGAATGCAACTGGGAACCTCCACACGAAAACAATAAATTATCTACTCCCCTGTCTAAACCATTTCCACTGAATGGTTTCACTCAAACCAATGAATTAAAAACGCAACCGATTCAATGAAGTGTTTCGTTTAGTTGCTCCCACAAACCACCCATCTTCAATGGAGTTTCTTTCCAATTTGTTGCTGATATCCCAGTATCCAACGATGAAAACTTGTATTAAAAATTGGTATATGTGGCAACGGTTTGACAGTTCAGCTGCAGAAACTTTCAACATTGATCTTGAAAGGCCACCATAAAACTCTCTTCATAACATTTCTATAAATTTTATGTCACTTTTACTCGTCCTATTGTATCTATATTCTTCATTGTGTACTTTAAACAAGGGGGAAAAGATTGAAATTGTTACAAACAGCCACAATGCAACGTATTCACTATATTCATATTAAGTCTGCGTCTGTCTACATTCTGATATTCATGATCTCTCTACTTCATGTATCTGTCTCATAATTATAATACGGTTATTATCCTCCATTACCATTCGTTCCCTTGAAGTAAGACAGAGCGTATGAATGCACATGTAGATACTTTGCGTCTGGTAAACAGTGGAACTTCTTGTCTGGTACTGGGGCAGTTTAGCCAACCTTTTGAAAGGTTGGGACGGGCAAAGAGGGTTCGTTCCCGTCTGGTCGAAGCGCTATTGTGCCTAACTTGATAGAGTGAAGGTTGTTTGAGCTTCTTTCGGTAGTGATTGTGGGGCCACTGGGTTTCAGGAAAGGTCTTGCTTGTTGGTTCTCAGACCCGGAGGTGAGAGGTAGTTGTTTGTGTGTCAAGTTTGTATAAATTTTACGTCGGCTCAGAATTAATCAGTTTATCTTGCAGTTTAGGGTCCGTATAATCACACAAAGTCTTCTGCTTGGCTTAAAGAATAAGCGATTTGTTCTTGCTCAACCCTCTCAATATAGAGTTTGTTCATTCAGAACATTGCAATGTGCACATGGTATAAGGACCATGCTTCAGCAATCAGAATTCGGGTTTCCCAGTGTGAATTTGTATGTATGTGCGTAATATGTTTTTACTTTTACAGGCATGACGTTGGTCTCATGTATCCGATTTCATTTCCACTAGGCAGGTATGGCTTTGTTCTGTCTGTGCCACATGTTTAACAACGGTTTCGTTCTGTGAGTAACCATCCAATTTTGTCCTGTGAAACTAGTTTCCTAGTAACCAAGATTTGCTTTTTGATACATTTTACCGATTTAAGTGAACTTCTGTGAATTTATAAATTTTATGACTTGGCTTTGATTGATTTGGACCAAGTGAGTGTGTTAGTATCATCGGCAGACAAATTGATTTATTTTATGTAAACGGTTAAGACGTCTGCCAAGTAAGCATGGAGATTTGGGTTCGATTCCCGGCCGCACCACAAATTTTAATTCAATGCTTCAGATTTATCAATATTTTACTTAACTTCGAATCAACTGTTAACCCGAATTATTCTACACTATATGTCCCATTCCAAAACATATGTTTTTGTACGTTGGGACATACCACCTGAATGAGTCCCCTTCGTCTTTAGACACGTGTAGAGCACGCGTATGTCTCTTGTTTTATTCATTGTCTTGCTTCATGTTAGAGTAAGTGTACGGAGCTCGTGTGTTTCCTTCTATTAACCTGTTATCATTTACCTCTTACATTTGGATAACTTATGAACCATTATTACCATTACATTAGCAGTATATCAAGCTACCAGCAATTTTTATTTTTTAATGGTGTGATAAGCACCAGTTAGTAAAATAAATCTTAAATTAGTCAAAATCCAAATTCAGAATCAATTTTAGTAGCTAGTTTACATCCTACTGTTGTTTCCATAATCCAAAATGTACTGATCCATTCGTGTAAGTAGTGTATTATGTTTAATTCATGTAGTACGGTCCATGTCAGTACATGTAATAGCTTTAAAATATTTCTGACGCGTTTGTTTCAGTTACTATGGCACAGGAATGAAGTCAGATATAGCTCTCCATACTGTCTTATGAATATTAAGTAAGTGACCTCAACGCATACATTTCCACATTTCCATCTTAATGAACGTTTAATTGGAATTCTCGGCCCTCAGGATACAACTGAACTCCTCCAACTTACAAAAAATAAATAAATAAAAAATAAAAATAAATAAATAAATAAAAATAAAAAAAAATAAAAAAATGGCGTACGCAGCTGGTTAAACTATCCGTAACACTACAACCTCCCATGTTGATTGTTCCATTCGGTTCCTCCGCTGACTGGTTTCATTCAAACGAATGAATTAATAGTCCATCTGATTGAATCTAGTGATTTCATTCGGTTGCTCCCCCAGACTTGTTTCACTTAAAGCAATCAATGTATAGCTGAAAATGATAAAATCTTCAAAATGTTCAAATGTTTGTAAAACTTATGGGACTTAACTACGGGGTCATCAGTCCCTAAGCTTACAAAGTACTTATGAACTAGCTAAGAGTAAGGACGGCAGAAATATCCATGCCCGAGGGGGGATTCGAACCCCCGACCGTAGTGGCCGTGCAGACCGTGACTGGAGTGCCTCAGTCTCCTCGGCCACCGCGGCCGGCAATAAAATCTATTAATTGTACAACACATATTATGATGATGATAGCACTGACATGTCTGTCTAAGAAACTCTTTGTTTTGCTGAGCATTGTTGGCGTGTCTCAGCTTTCGAGTCAGTGAAGTATGCAAATATACCATTAAACGTAGCTTAGAGAAATGTCATAGCATGGATCACAGTTGAGATACGAGATCATAACGACAAAGTTCATGAAAAACCACCGCATCAGGCAAGAGCTTTCCATTTATTACGCTTTCACTTCTACCACTATTCGTAATATATTTTTCTGACAGTACGCAGGTATACCCCTGAATAGGTTTCGAATTTATAGTAAGATAGATAGTTACATGGCTATGATGTTATAAACGATAAGATGCATGAAAAACCTCCGCATCACGCATGGCTTCGTGAATTATTACATATTTATTACCAACACTATTCGCAATTTACATCGTAAACATGTTCCTAATAATTAAGTCCACACATCTGGGAAATTAAATTGTTGTTGGACTATTATTCCGCTGATATGACACGAAACGACTGAGTTGCATAAAAACGAAACTGAAATCGACTGAGAGTTGGAAAGAAGGCGATAGCCAGAGAGGAAGAATGATATCAATTAAGAGAAGAATAGAGTACAAAATGGCAGCAACTAACGCTAGGAAATAAATAAAGACTGTCTGTTACTAATATCTGTAGCTCCAGCACGTATTTAGCTATACGTTATGCATGTGCAACAGGAGATTAATTTTTTTTAATTGTTTTCCGTTGTTCTGTTTTGTATGAGTGTTATGCAACGGGTAGTTCTTACAACGAATTAAAGGCTGGTACATTTGCTATGGATGATGTATGCACATGCACCATGCGACACTTTTCTTTCGAAGCTGTTCATTTACCATACGATTATTGTAGATGATATCGACTTAAAACGGTTTTAAACATTCTCTGAATGTAGCTGGCAATGTTTCGCGTTGGTTTCAGGTCATTCTATTTCACTAGATTGCCGCAAAGAGAGCGGGTAGGAGGTATTATTAAGTGCACGCAACGTACATTCAAATATGTATAACTGGGTTATGAACATTTGCAAGTCAAGTGAACACAAGGTATTATCACCACAATACATCAAAAAAGCTCTGGCTTTCAATTTCCTGAAACATCCATTAAAACCACCAGTACACCAATACACTAGCCCGATATCACCTTTCTCAGATATTTCAAAGGCACTGGTATGGACTAACGTACAGAGCTGTCTATCTCTCGGCAAAGGAAATTGACAGAGGTATGCACGCTACGAAGTGCCTAAAACGTTGCATTAAATTTTATTTTCAACGCTTCATGTGACTTTTGATCGTGTATAAAAATTTAAAATGCTATCTCAGGCCACACTCAAAGAGAAGTATTGTCATAAGTTACAGTTTTAACACAGTAAGAAAAATTTTATAAATCTTGAATATGTCTTGACGCAATATAAATCACGGCTAGCAAATTATCGATGCTACAGTGAAGCTGTAAATAGGAATGAGAGTAATTACAGAATAAAAAAACTCTGTTGCTGATTAGCAGGTAAATTTTATCTTTGGCAAGGTAACGATACAACAAAAGGAGCTAAAGATGCTATTAATACACATTTTTGCAGTAACAGTAAATTCGTCATCGAAATTTATAAGTTGTTTTTAAAATAGCGACATTACATCTTGTTAAGAGACAAGTTCATTACGTCGTATCACCGTTTTGAGGAATAAAAAATTTTACTGACGTCAGTTGAGCCAACAGGCGCACCGCCGTAGGTGCACCGAGTCTCGCATTCTCCAAGTCTCAGAATTTAACGCTTTTAGCGCCATGCTACAACTGTAATTGGGGCTATGGGACCGCACACGTTTTTTCACTTAAACCGAAAACTTTTGATCATGGGCGATATACCGTTTCATTTCGATATATATCAAAAGCCCATCGTTGGACACCTGGTCCCAGTAACCAATTGTGTATCACATGCAGCCTGCCACATAGGCAACCAAATGAGCACGTAAGTACCTTGGGAAGCATAAATGGCAAAGAGGCCCCATATATATATCATTCCAGAAACGTACAGGGTTTCAACTCAGAAGTCGGCACTCTATGTCGCTCCTAAAGAGGTCCTCACTTATGCGACGTAGGGCGTGACTAAGTTGCAGCACTATCTATGACACGTTATGCTTGAATCGGAAGTACAATCCTTTGATGTAGTCAATACGAAACTGACGAAAGGGGATTTTATAGCCTAGCAGAATGAAGACCGTCGTTTTGATATGGAAGGATAAACAGACGTGCTAATTTTTAATACGAAACATGTTGCCTCAATGCCTCAAAAAGGAAGGGAAATATGTAAATCACCTACGGTGGTTGAATGTAACAAAGGAAAGACATTTATCGACGTCTCGGACCAGATGGCCTGATATGCCCCATACACAAGAAGAACTGTGAATTGTACAAGGAAATTGTCTTCCATTTGATAACTTGTAGATGTGTTGTAAATGCTCCGCATTGGCACAATAAAATAAACGGTAAAAAAGTCGTCTGAGAATTCAAATAATCACTTGTGAAAGCACTCGTCTATCCTACGATGGATCCTAACGTTACAAGACCTTCACTGAGGCGCTTCAGTCACAGTCTGCAGGGCCACTACGGTCGGGGGTTCGAATCCCCCCCTCTGGCATGGATATTTGTGCCGTCCTTAGTTGTAGGTAGTTCATAAGTAGTTTCTAAGTTTAGGGACTGATGACCCCGTAGTTAAGTCCCTTAAGCTTAACAAACATTTGAACATTTGAACAAGACCTTCCAGCTGCAAAGCAAAACATTAACTGAAGGAATATGATGGACAGAAGAGGGTTACAAGAAAACGGTGCAGCACATGCTACAAACGTATGACGCAGCTAGAAAATGCTGCTAATGGTCACAAAAAAAGCGAAAATAATTAACACATTGTGCTGGACATGCAACGTAACAATGTGCCTTCAATGTTTCCAAGAACGTCAATGAATATGCGAAAATTTTTTAATGTTTGCAAATTTCATCGCATATCTTGTTGGCACGTATATCCAATTAAAAAATTGTATTTATGTTTTAAAAGAATCATATACATTATTTCTCATCGGTGGTTTTTGTGGGAACGTAATATCTCCAGTATTACTTATCCAAATTTAAGGATTAAGGTATCATTTTCAAGGTTTCGTGCTCCACTAATGACGAAAAATACACAGATATTTGAAAGTTATTGTTTTCACAAAAGAAAACTTTATCTTAAAAAAAAAGTACTGTTCGCACTATCTAAGTTGGTACCCGGCGAACGATCGAAAATGGGACATGTCTTTACTGTTGCTTCCATTAGCCATCACGTCGAGTATCAACTTAGTTTGTACGCCGATATAAAAGCAATGTAGAAGGTGCTATCTATACAATCTGTGTAACTAACATCAACGATAGCTTATGCAGTTTCTTAGATTCTTTATGCAAGCCACAATGTTCAGATGTTCAAATGCTTGTTCAGCTTAAGAGACTTAAATGCAGGGTCACCAGTCCCTAAACTTACAAACCTACACTAAAGACGACACTAACATCCATGTCCGAGGGAGGATTCGAACCCCCGACGGGGAACGGCCTCGCACATCGTAGCATGGTGCCTAAATGCTCTCTGCCACGGCTATGCAAGTCAAAGATCTTCTTTGATGCAAGCATAGTGGATCAAATGATTTCGTTAATAAACGTCGATGTGACAACGGAAAATACACACATAATTCAACTAACATCTCATACAGTTGTATAGATTTTTTACGTGAGCGTAGTTTATCAAGATATTTCTGCTTGATACGTCGATGCACAACAGCTGTTGGAATTGTTCACTTTGTTGAAGCATGCGCTGTGTACTGCTTTTTCACGAGTTCGCTCGTTCAGTGATAGTTTTCAT